>JAHRHZ010000058.1:22129352-22165411 GCA_024137785.1 Ginglymostoma cirratum | reverse complement strand
CGATTGATGTCTCGACGGCAGTTGGAGATGAAGAGGTCGAGGGAGGGTAGGAGGCCTTGGGGTGGTGTCCAGGAGGAGGGCTTGTGTTGGAGGCGGGAGAAGGGGTCAGTAGAGGGAGGGTTAGATTCGCGGTTGGAGAAGTAAGCGTGGAGGCGGAGGCGGCGGAAAAACTGCTCAACATCCAAGCGTGAGCGGTATTCGTTGATATGTGGGTGGAGGGGGACAAAGGTGAGCCCTTTACTGAGGACTGACCGTTCATCCTCAGTGAGGGGGAGGTCTGGGGGGATGGTGAACACCCGGCAGGGCTCAGTGTTGCTGTCTCCTCTGGAGCTGCTGGCTGTGGAGGCTGTGGGCGGAGTTACGTCTGCGTCGGCTGTGGGCGGAGTTACGTCCGCGTCGGGTGTTGCGTCTGCTTTGGTGGTGGGCGGAGCGGCGTCGACATCGATGACGGTGTTGGTTTCGGTGATGGAGGCGGTTGGGGGTTGGTCAGTCAAAGGAAGACGGACAGGTCAAGGAGGCAGGGATGAGGCTGATAGGTAGGAGGTGGGGGTGGGGTTGGTCAGTGAGGCAGGAGGAGTGGATAGGTGGGAGAAAAGTCGGACAGGTCAAGGAGGCGGGGACGAGGACGAGCTGGGTTGGTTTTGGGATGAGGTCGGGGGTGGGGAGATTTTGAAGCTTGTAAAGTCCACACTGAGACCATTGGGCTGCAGGGTTCCCAAGCGAAACATGAGGTGCTCTTCCTGCAACCTTCAGGTGGCATTGTTGTAGCACTGGAGGCGGCCCAGGATGGACATGTCGTCCAAGGTGTGGGAAGGGGAGTTGACGTGGTTCGCAACTGGGAGGTGCAGTCGTTTGGCACGAACCGAGCGTAGGTGTTCCACTAAGTGGTCTCCAAGCCTCCGCTTGGTTTCCCCGACAGAGAGGAGGCCACACCGGAAACAGCGGATACAATATACCACATTAGTGGATGTGCAGGTGAACATCTGTTTAATGTGGAAGGTTTTCTTGGGGCCTGAGAGGGGGGTGAGGGGGAAGGTGGAAGGTGGAAGGTGTAGCACTTCCTGCGGTTGCGGGGAGAAGTGCCTGCGGTGATGGGACTAGTGGGGAGTGTGGAGCGGACAAGGGAGTCACGGAGAGAGCAGTCGCTTCGGAAGGCCAATAAGAGTGGGGAGGGAAAAAACGTCCTTAGTAGTGGGGTTAGACTGCAGGTGGCAGAAGATGATGTGTTGAATCCGGAGGTTGCTGGGTACGTGAGGACGAGGGGGTTTCTGTTTTTGTTGTCATTGCGGGGAGGGGGTATGAGGGATGAGTTGCGGAAAACGAGAGAGATGCGGTCGAGGGCGTTTTCGACCACTGTGGAGGGGAAGTTGTGATCCTTGAAAAACGAGGACATCTGGGATGTTCGTGAGTGGAATGCCTCATCTCGGGAGCAGATGTGGCAGAGGTGAAGGAATTGGGAATAGGAGATGGCATTCTTGCAGGAAGGTGGGTAAGAGGAGGTGTATTCTAGGTAGCTGTGGGAGTCGGTAGGCTTGAAATAGATATCGGTTTCCAGGTGGTTGCCAGAACGGAAACAGAGGGGTCCAGGAAGCGGAGAGAGGTATCGGAGCTCCTCGTGGAAGCACAACGCGGCGCCGACAGTCATCGATATAACAGAGGAAGAGGTGGGGGATGGGGCCAGCGTAGCTGCGGAAGAGGGACTGTTCCATATATCCTACAAAGAGAGGCTGGCATAGCTTGGGCCCACGCGGGTACCCATGGCCACCCCCTTTGTCTGTAGGAAGTGGGTTGATTTGAAGGAGAAGTTGTTAAGTTAAGTTTCCTTTGTTTAGATTTGGGTTCCTAGCTTTGGTTTGAACTGCTCCACCCTTTATCCCAATGAAGAATTCTATCATGTTACAGGCAATTATTTTCAAAAGGATGTTGTACAAAAGACTTGTTAACCCCTTTCCAATGCAAATAAATAAATCTAGATAGCCTGTCCCCAAGCAGGCTCTTCAATGTACCGATTTAAAATTTCATTGCGTACGTTCCAAGAATAATTTCTGCCACCCCTATTCCTTCTTAGTTCCACCTTGACTAATTCCACATCTGGGGTTCATGGGCCAATATTACCATTGCAATTATTTAATCTTGCATTAAGAACATCACTTGACCACCTTTTCCATTTTGCCTCTTCTTCTTAAAGAGGAAATACACTTGGATGTTCAGTTCCCAGCTTTGATCACTATGTCTCTGTATCTGCAATCATAAAATACTGTGGGCAACTACTGGTAGTGTTAATTCATCAACTTCATTGCAAATGCTCCACGCATTCAGATATAGTACCTTCAGACTGGCCTTTTTGACTTTTTTTTTTAAAAACACTTTTTGTATTCTGGCCCGAGTTTATTCTGCTTTCTGCTAATATTTTGTGCATTCAAACATCTCTACTTCTGATCATGTGATGGAGAGCCCTTTGATGAAACAGCTAAGATGGATGCATCTAGGACACTACCCAGAAGAACTCCTGCAGAAATGCCTTCAAGACCCACGCCTACAACCATCTTCTTTTGTGCTCGTTGTAACTGCAACCAGCAGACATCTCTTCCCGCTCCTCCCACAATTCTCAAAACCTCTAATTTTGTTAAGGCTCCATGCTGCCACTTGGATCACGTACAGCCTCGATGCCATGGGCAGTCACTTTCACTTCATCACCAAAAGTGAGATCTTTTGCTTACTTTTGGACCATGGCTGCAATGAGGTCACGAGCTGAATGGCCCTGGCAGAATCCAAACTGAGCATCAGTGAGCAGATTATTTTAAGCATCTTCGTAACATTCTGCAGCGCTTCCAAAAGATTACATTTGTAATTTGTTAGAATGATTTTTGTAGAATTTATGGATTTTAATGAGATATCATCTCATTTAAAAATCCTCAAGTCAGAAATGTGATTGCAGTATCTGGTATAGATCCAACAATATTGGTAAAATATCTCAAATAAAGAACACAACCCTGGGTTGGCTCTGGCATTTAGAGGCCTGACAACACTCACCAAGACTCGAGATTAGCTATTTGAAAGAGGGGTCACAGGGGTGTCTGAATCTCAGAAGCAGTCTTTGGGAGTGAGAGTGGATAGGTTGACAAAGTTGGGGGTGGAGGGAAAGCAACAAATTTCTCAGACTATTCAAGTCTTGGTAGACTACTGATTTAGCTTTACAAATACAAGTTTTTGTTTTGAAATACAAACAGATGGCAATATAATTGCATCCAAACATAAAACTGTGATAATTATAAACCGTAGGCTTGCAACTTCCAACTCTCCTGACTAAAACACTTGAAAATAAACAGAGACTAACTACTCAGCTCCCTCAAGGGAGATTCCTGAATGTAACTGAACTAAGAACAAAACGAAAATCAAAATTCCTCCAGTTCTTACAGCTTGACAATACAATTCCTCAGTCCAAAAAAGGATTTAAAAACTTGACTTACCAACCTCTGAGCAGCAATAAGTGCTGCGAGTGTACTGCGCCCCTGAGGCCCTGGTGCACAAAATGAAACGCGGGCTTGGCTACCGCCAAAAAATATTCCATCAGTAGATCGCTGCACTAATTCAGCTTGGTCTGCAGTTTCATACTCCACCACTGCAAAAGAAGGATGGCTACCTGAGGCCTGGGCAAGCTGACAGATGAAAAGACAAATAAGTGCATTAAAACAAAGCATTATTTCCCTCATTAAAGTAAAATGGAGTACTTTCCAAATCTTTCTGAAGAAGGGTCTAGGCCTGAAACGTCAGCCTTCCTGCCCCTCTGATGCTGCTTGGCCTGCTGTGGTCATCCAGCTCTACACCTTGTTATCTCTACTTTCCAAATTAGCTCAATTCATTCCGTCTTTCCAAACTAGGTGAGACTGCTCTGCCCAAAAGCAAGTGCAGCATATGTTGGGCAAGTGAAGGAAGTGAGAACAAGAAGTTTTTGAACTTAAGTCTTAGAGGGGTTGATTTAATAAAAATGGTTGAAAAACAAAATATATGACCTTTTTGGATAATCTTGTTCAGTGATACACAAGCTTCCAAAAACACAAGTCCGAATACCTAGAGCAACTTTTCAAAAATAAACAAGAAATTCTAACATTATAAAGATTTGTTTCTTTTTAATCTATTAAATTCACCTGTTCTGTAATTACAGCCATACATAACACAAACAGACAGGACTTGGAAAAAGAGGGGGGTTCAAATAAATAGTATTGGCTCAGTTGGTAAATCTGTTTGAGAGTGATACAAGAAACAAATTGATTCATTTTCCACTCTCTGGCAGAGGGACCTTTTAACTGAAAAGTAGGAGGCGGGGTGGAGATAGAGATAGACCCCGTTTCCCTGGTTGTTATAGCGTATCCAGGCTGAACAAAAAAAAAAAAAAATGCATGTGAATACATACATAATCACACAAAAATCAGATGAGGCAGCAAGGGGCTTCCCTTAAATTTAACAGTTAGTGGATGTTTACTGTTTCAGCACACATGGAGAACAGCCACTATAACAAGATAGTGGAAAATTACTGTCATCCAAGGAAACTTATTCAAAACAAATTTGGAGAGGTGAGGGGTTGGGCGGGGGGAAAGAGGGTGGAGAGAGAAGGTTGGTGAAATCATTTTAACCTACATTATACCATTTTGAATCATCCAGTGTTCATTAAAACTGTCCTATTGCCATATTTCCAAGTCAGCTGCACGTAAGCCAAGAGTGGAAGACAGCAAGGAAAACAAAAAAAACAAAATTTATTGGTTTGACCTGATGTTCCCCCCCACCAACCTAGAAGTTCAATTAAAAGAATTCCTTCCAATTTTACAAATAACTTTTATTTACTCTGGGTTCTGACTTTCAAGACAAAACAATAATCCAATATAACTATATCATCCAGCAAATTTAGTGAGAAAAAAAAAATCAGAAACACAAGAGAGAGAGAGACAGACAAAGGACAACAGGTCAGGATTAAGTCCAAACTGGGTGAACATCCTTTTTGGATTTTACAGGAGTATTTATGCAACCAATGTTGGAGTAGAGTGTGTGATCTATGGAAAAAAACTCATTTCATCTATTTAATCTTGTTCCCTGCTTCTCCTGTCAATGAAACCCACCACGCCCCCCCACCCACCAAATGTCAAGTCAGCTCCTCCATAAAAGATGCACAGGCATTATTGACATTGTGACATTTAGTTAGTTTATGCAAGGCTACTTCATATTTCAGATAAAAATTCTCTTGGCACTTATCGTTGGAAAATTAAACTTAAAAACACAAGGTCATGGTTCATTTTGCAAAACAGTTTAAAACAGTAAAACTGAAAATCAGAAAGTAAAAAGTGAATAGATGACAACAAGCCTTTAGATCCCAGGCAAAAGGTTTTATGGTTTCTCGATGCCACAAAGGAAGGCTATCTAATTTGTATTATGATTCATAAAGCTGTATAACCAACTTAAAAAGATTACAACTTCTGCAATTACAAACAGTACATGCCAAGGAACAAGAACAGCCAAGACACATTCCCTCCCTGCTCTACGTACCTGACAGAAAACTGGCTTAAACATCTGAGAGAAAAGCTCTGTCAGCTCCGTTGTATCCTTATAATCGTGGGGAATTTTATCTATACAAAGGCACTTCGAGTGAAGGAAATCAGCTGAGAGATGATCAGCATCTGTCCACTGCACATACAGTGTGCAAGGTCCCATCTGTTTACCCATAAGTTCAGACTTAGCTCGAGCAGCAGAGTCCTTCTTCATATATTCGACAAAACCATAACCCTTTGAATGACCAGTAGTCTCACTATAAACCAGGAAACATCTCTCCACATTCCCGTAAAGGCGGACCAGCTCTTCGAATTGTTGTTGGGTGTAGGACAATGGTAACTGAGTAATGCAGAGCAAGCTATCAGTAGGTTGTAGTTGAACAGATATCTCTCTTTCCTGGAAACTGGACTTGTGAAATTTGTGAATGGCATCCAACGCTTGTTCTCCATTCAGCAAAGTAACAAAAGCTGAAAGAAAAAGTCTAATTTAATCAAGAAAAGTTAAACCACAACCTCTAATCATTCTTACATATATATTCATCTATAATCAACTGCCCTCCCTGTATTAATACTTCCTTAATCCCTTCAACTCAGGAATCAGGTTTGTGCAGTAACAGTTTAACTATCAACAACCTATATTCTGAACTAGGTACTTATTCAAGGGTAACAATAGGGAATGTTCCCTTTAAAATTTAGTTTTGCTACACAGTCCCTTTTTTTGTGACTGTGTTATTACTCTCAGAACAGGTTCTGCACACTACCTTCCAGGCCACTGCAAAATCATACAACTGAGCAGGAATTATATTTACAGGCGTTACTCATTCAAGTCAAAGTCATAAATAAGTTACTCGAGGTGGAAAAACAGTTAGGTATTGATAAACCAGGAGCTCTACTTCAATTTTACTGACTTAAATGGAAAAATCTGAAGTCTTAAAATTATGATAGGTGACACAAGTGGGCTGAGACACATTATCAACAAGCATAAACATCTAGACTTGAAAAGTTAGTTTGCTCTCTCTCTCTCTCTATGGATGCTGCCTGACCCACCACTGTTGCTCATTTTAGTAAGAGGAGAGACAAGTTACGTTGGTCTCAAGATTATCTAGGTTATCGATATTTCCTAACCTGCATGTTACAACATACTTCTGGAGCAGGTGGGAATTGAACTTGTACCTCCTGGTTCAGAGATAGGAACACCACCATTGTGCCATACCCACCCCTACAATTCTTATTTCCTGACCAGGAATTGACCTTGGGCCATGGCAATGAAAGTGCCAAATACAAATTATTACATCACCAGGGAAGCAGGCTCCTTCATCTTCCACTATAAGCTAATTTATTTAATGATTTCAGTTCGGATACATTTATCCATGTTTGCTTGACAATAAAGTTTTTTTTAAAACCGTTGGCTACACAGGATTAATACAAGACAGACACCACAATGCATTACAGACTAGCAAGGTATACAAGACCATAAGTCCATAAGACATAGGAGCAGAAATTAGGGCATGTGGCCCATCGAGTCTGCTCCGCCATTCAATCATGGCTGATAAGTGCCTCAACCTCATTCTCCCGCTTTCTTCCCGTAACCCTTGATAATCAAGAACTTATCTATCTCAGTCTCAAATGTACTCAATGACCTGGCCTCCACAGCCTTCTGCAGCAGTGAATTCCATAGATTCACCACTCTCTGGCCAAAGAAGTTTCTCCTTATCTCCGTTCTAAAAGGTCTTCCCTTCACTCCAAGGCTGTGCCCTCGGGTCCTACTCTCTCCTATCAATGGAAGCATCTTCCCAACATTCACTTGTCCAGGCCATTCAGTATTCTGAAAGTTTCAATTAGATCCTTCCCCCCCCTCCAACCCTGCTCCAAAATCCTTCTAAACTCCACTGAGTATAGAACCAGTTCAGTTTTGGTTTCCGTCAAACAAAGGGAAGCTCAATAGGCTAACCAGAACTGAATGCTGATATAATGGTCTGATTCTTTCGAATAATGCATTCGATAAGTGTTTTTAATAACTGACCAACCAACCACTTGCACTTATAGGACAACTGTCAATACCACAATTTTTAACCGATGAAGTATTTCAAGTGCACTGCTGTAATGTCGGAAAGTAGCTGTTTTGTCCACAGCATGTTACAACAAACAGCAATGAAATAATGAGCAGAGTTTTTTTTAAAAAATTTGAGAATTTTTAAAAACATCTTAATGTTGATTGAGGGACAAAAACTGGTCAGGGTACCACAGCTAATTCCCGTGCGCCGCTTCAAAATTGTGCCATGGGATCACTTACATTCACAGGAAGCATATATGGCCCCTGTTTCATCCAAAGGATGGCATACCTCTGGCAATACAGATGACTCTCAGTACCTCACTGGGGCGAGGGTATGACTTGTGTTCAAATCTTTGAATGGGACTCAGATTATCATGACTCAAACAACAGTGGTATCAACTAAGCAATAGCTGCCACAATTGCCAGCCACTGCAAATAATTCAGAGTGTGTTCCAGGTTAAATGAATTAACGTTCAATTCAAACACAAATCACGGAAAAATCGTTAGCGTGTAACAGTTTTAATCTGCGTTTACAGATGTGACAATAACATGGCTTTAACAGGAGTATTATGTCCTGCTTTCTCTTGAGAGGGAGAAACTGAATGAGAGGTACT
Organism: Ginglymostoma cirratum; assembly: GCA_024137785.1. Taxonomy (NCBI): domain Eukaryota; kingdom Metazoa; phylum Chordata; class Chondrichthyes; order Orectolobiformes; family Ginglymostomatidae; genus Ginglymostoma; species Ginglymostoma cirratum. Next base: position 22,157,204 of record JAHRHZ010000058.1, on the reverse strand, counting down.
GAGCAGTCTATGGTAATGTAAACAGCTTGCGGCGCATTGAATATTTCTTTCAAAAAAAGGTTGGAACAAGAAAAGCAGCCTGGATTGAGGTGACCAGCTCTCAGACCAGGATTTCTAGATTTTCTTTTAGTTTTTATAGGTCTAGTTTTAAGCAGTTGCTTTTGGAGTCTCAATGTTGGAAGCTGCAGTAAGTGTCTCGTGGCTGCTACTCGAGTTTTTGCTTGACAGTTTTTCCTCTGCTAATGGGGTGCATGGGGGAAAAAAATCTGTTTTCTGAATTTCCCTTTTTTGACTAGGGATGTGTTTTTGTGATATTGTTATATTGGAACAGTTAATTAGTAATAGTTACGATATCTTTATTCTGCTAAGTTTTCCAATAGAGTCAAGTTATTCTTAGTTCTTCTTTCTTTTGTTGTATTTTAATTAGTGCTTGAATAAATTGTGTTTTGTTTAACTTCGAGTAGTTTGATCAGTCAAATTGTATGTGGAACACAGCACTTTACATTTGCCTTTCAAAATAAGAAAATGTTGGGTGTAGGCTACCTTAAAATATTTTGAAGGGGTCTGACCTGGTCCATAACACAGATTCACTGAAAAGAAAGCATTGTTCAAATTGCATTAGATGGAGATGATGTAGGCCATTTAGCCCATCAAGTCTACTCAGCCATTCAATAAGATCATAGCTTACTGATGAATCCTCAACTCCGCTATCCTGCCTTTTCCTCATAACCCTCGAATCCCTTTCTATTTAAAAATCTCTCTCTCAGCCTTAAATATATTTAACAATGTAGCCTTGATAGCCCACTGCAGTAAAGAATTCCACAGAAACACTACTTTTAGAAAAAATTCCTCGTCTGTTTTAACATGTAATCCCTTATTCTGAGATTCTGCCATTTGGTCATAGACTCTCCCAAAAGGTGAAACAACCACACAATCTACCTCGGTCAAATCTCTAAGAATCTTTTACATTTCAGTAACGTCGCCTCTCATTCTTCTAAGTTACAACGACCACAGGCCCAACTCACGTCCCCCTCTCCTAATAAGGCAATGACGCACATCTGATATCCAGCCTCATGACTATTTTCTGAATGGCCTCCAACACTAGTATATCCTTCCTTAAATAAAGAGACCCAAAATCTCTTCACAGCATTCCAGCTGATGGCTCTTTAGTGCTTCGTACAGCCTTAGCAAAAACTTTCATACTCCATTCCCATTGAAAAGAAGGCCAACATTCCAAGTGCATTAAAAAAAGACATGAAAGAACTGCAGATGCTGTAAATCAGGAACAAAAAACAGAAGTTACTGAAAGGCTCAGCAGATATGGTAGTTTCTGTGAAGAAAAAGAAATCAGTTAATGTTTCAGGTCCGGTGACCCTTCCTGAGAACCGATGGTAGCTGTTACCCAGTTACCATCAGATCTGAGGAAGGGTTATTGGACCCAAAATGTTAACTGATTTCTTTTTCATCAAAACGTGCTGCCAGACCTGCTGAGCTTTTCCAGTAACTTGTTTCTGTTCCATTCCATTTGCATTGCCTACTACATACTGAATCTGGATGCTAGCTTTATGATTCATATAGCTTCAAGATCACTATTTGATAATAGATTAGTGTATGTGTTTTAAAAAAAATTAAGAAAAAGAATATTCTTTACAATTTGAAAATGTAAGCAATAGAACTCCGCAATCAAGGTTACAGGAGCCCCAACATTCTAGATTGGCTTTGTTTGGCGTCACCTTTTATGTTTTGTAATGCCACTCCATTAGGATTTTTAGCTTACACAGCATTGTCTGGTGTAAACAAAAGATCAGCACCACATGCTCTGATAAAATCAGAATTCAGAAATTTAAGGCAGTATTATACAACAGAAATTGCTGATCAGCCACAGACATGTCCACAAAATTAACATTTTAGTCATAAACCCTAGCATTTTTTAGAATACATCTTACAGGTACTTCACGTCTATTTGGTAACCTTCTCAAAACTGGAAAAAACGCTCAGTGATCAAACACCACTTTTTATTTTGCCACATTAATCAAATGCACCGAGTTTTCAATCACATGCATATGCTGTGCAAATGCAGGTACTCAGAGTACACATTCAGCAAGCGATGTGTACTCATGCTTCCATATCATAGATAATAGAAGATCATAGAATCCCTACAGTGTGGAAACAAGCCCCTCGGTCCAACAAACCCGCACCAACCCTCAGAGCATCCCACCCAGACCCATTCCCCATAACCCACCTAATTTGCACACCCCTGAACACTACAGGCAATTCAGCACGGCCGATCCACCTAGCCTGCACATCTTTGGGCTGTGGGAGGAAACTGGAGGAAACCCACGCAGACATGGGGAGAACATGCAAACTCCACACAGACAGTTGCGCGAGGGTGGAATTAAACCCAGGTCCATGGTGCTGTGAGGCAGCAGTGCTAACGACTGAGCCAACATGCTGTCCCGATAATCTGACCAATCTCACAGAGAATGCTGACAGTACTTCAGCTTTCCTCTCACTCAAACCAAGCCCATAATCTAGAAAAAGAATCAGCCACCTGTAGTAACTAATGTAATGGAGAATAAGTGTTTAAGAAACTCTTCCAATACTGCAGAGGTTTTCAATAATCTTCCATCAGACTGGAGTTAAAAACCTACTATTTCAAATGCTGAAAACACCCAGGCCAGGCAACATCTGTAGATTCAGAAACATAGGGTTAAACTTTTCAGTTCAATGACCTCTAGACTTAATTGCAAGATATGCAGTTAACAACTTATCTAAAATCTGGGAAAAAAGCAATTAATAAAGAAAAAAGATGTTTGAGGTGGGATAAAGGGCCAGCAATGATTAAATCATGAAATAACAATGTTTTTTATTTCTCTCATGGTCACAGATGCTTGAATGCTTACAGCAGGATGGGAGAGAGGGAGGGAAACTTTGCAGGCTTTACAATCCAAGAATATAGCAAAAGGAAGGCAGAGACCAAAGTGTGGACCATCCAGTTTGTTTGGTACTATTAAAAATTCCCCAGAGCACCAGTCTGTACCTCCCACATCCCAGTAGCGAGGCACAGCCACTCTCCATTACTAGCAATGGACAAAAAACAAGAGCAGTTGTCAAAGTCCGTGCTGGTACCAGAAGGCTGTAAAGCGTACTGAAACATTACAAAAAAAGTCAATTAGAGTAATCAAGCACAAATTACCCTTAGGAATCTTCACTATATTTTTGGTTTTAGATGTTTTCTATTTTGCTGTATATAACTTCTCTGACCACTTAGCTTAAACTAACTGGTCTGTAGTCCATCTCCATTTTTAAAGGCAGAGGTTGGCCAGTCCTCTCCCGCCTTTTTCTAAAAAAAATTACAAAGTGTGCTCTGTTTCCTCTTCTCTCGACTCTTCTAAAATGCAAATCAGACCAAGAATTTCAGTGACTAATGTTTATATCTTTATGCAGTTTTTCTTAAAATTCATTTTGTCTTCTCTATTTCAGTGGTAAAAATTGATGCACATTAACTGTTTACTATTTTGTTATTTTACTATTGCCGCCAATGATTTTATGCTGTTCCTGCTTTTGAAACACTATTTCCATCATAACTTTATTTCCCAGTAAAATAGATGATACTTTTTTTTAATAATTGTTTCATAGTTTCATTTTATCCTCAATTGTTTTTGGATTTTCCCAAGCATCTGCATTCTCCCTCGTTATCCTCACCCCTGCCGTACTTAGCACTCATCTCTAGTCTTAAATGTATGAACTTATTCATCTCATATGCGGGCGTAGTAAGCAAGGACTCCACTTCTTTCTCCGTCGTATATGCTCACATATGAATTAGGAGTAGGCTATTTAGCACCTCCAGCCTGCTCCACCATCAATAAGCACAGACAGATCTGTCTGCAACATCCAATCTGCATTCAAACCTACCCAGATAATCACCCACTCAATCAACAAGAATCCATCTATCTCTGCATTAAAAATATTCAAAGATCTACTTCCGCCACATTCTGTAATCTCACCAGTATATAATATGCTTTTTAAGAAAATGCTTCCTTTCATATTTCCCCACATTATACTCCATTTGCTACGTCACTTCCAACTCAATTAGCCTTTCACTATCTTTCTGTAGCCAGCTTATGTCCTCTCAACTTGCTTTCATAGCTATTTTTTACAATTAGCACATTTGGCAACTGTACGTTCCATCCCTACATCCAAATTTATATAAACATTTGAGATTGCAGCACGGAGTCCTGTGGCACACCACTCATTACATCTTATTAAGATGAAAATCACCATACAAACCTTCTCCTTGGCTGGCTAACTGGGAACAATACATTACCATCCTACACCACGAGCTTTTACTTTTCACAATATCCTTTGTGGCAGCTTATTAAATGCCACCTGGAAATCTAAGTACAGTACATTCAACAATCCCCCCTTTATCCACAGCAAGCATTAACTCCTCAAAAACCTCCAATAGCTTAGTCAGATATGACTGCCCTTTCATAAAACCATGCTGGCTGTCTGATTACCTTGTAGTTAAATGCCCTTCTGTATCTTCTTTAATGCTATTTTTCTTAATTGCCCTGTTGTTTCCTCCCTTTTGGACGAAAGGCATATTATTTGCTATTTTCAAATCAAATTGGACCATGTCTAAATAAAACAAGTTTTGGAAAAATAAAAAATCAATACATCAACTCTGTCAGTAGGCTAAATACCCTACCCCTCATTTTAAAGCCCTAGAATGATGTACTTGGACACTTGTCAGTCAGTAATTTATTCAGAGCCACTTTTCTGGTGATTATAATTTTCCTCGAGTTCTTGTTCCCTCCCATTTCCCGATTTATCACAGGTTCTGGAATGTTATTTGTAGCTTCTACGTTGAAGGTGAATGAAAAACGCCTGTTTAATTCATTTGTCATTTCCTTAATTCTCATCATTCATTCTGCAGTCTCACTTTCTGTAGGACCAATGCACACTAACTTTTCCTGCAGTGATCTCTGCATAATGGCTACAGAATGTAATATAAGTTTCCATTTACACTTTCTGTTCATGTTTTGTTTTGAATGTTACTTGCATTCAGATATGGAGCATTCTGTTCTTTCAATTTACGGTTTTTAAATTACATTCTGACTTGTTGGCTGACTCAGATTCATACTGTCCACACCTTCCCTTCGTACTCGGTTTAACATTTCCCATATTGATGCCTTTCTCTTTGGTCTTAACTCTACCATATCTTCCCAAATTCGATTCCTGCCCCACTCTACTTCCCTAGTTACGCAGTTGGAAAGAACATCAGCCCTCAGTGATTCAGGTGGAAACTGTGCCATCCATACAGATCCCATTTTCCCCTGGACTGGTGTCAGTGTTCTACAAGCCAGAAACCAGGCCAGTCTTGGAGCCGTGCATTCAACTTTCTAACCAGTTTTGCCCTGCCAATTTGCAGGTGGCTGAGGCAACAGGAACATGGGAGCAGTAGGCCATTTAGCCCCTGAAGCCAGTTTCGTCATTCAGGGAGATCATGGTTGATCTGTGCCCTAACTGCATATAACTGCCTTTGGCCCATATCCCTTCGCTGAAAATAAAAATATCTTGGATTTAAAATTAACTAATCTAGCATTCACTGCCTTTTGTGAAAGAGTTAAAAACATCTACCACCTTGTGTACATGTAGAAATGCTTTCTAGCTTTCTTCCTGAAGGGCATATTTTTAAAATTCTTAGACAATGCCCCCTAGTTCTAGAATCCCCAACCAATGGGAATAATTTATTTACCGTCTTTTCCTGTTAATCAGTTCACACCCTAACCGCCTAAATTCTAAAGAAAACATGCCTAATTTGTATCTCTCTTCTCAAACCCAGAAGTCCAGATAGTCTTGTAAACCAAGATTTTGCTTCTTCCAAGACCAAAATAGCTTTCCTAAGATGTGATGCCCAGTTCTGTTCTCAGCACTCCAAGTGGGGTCCAACCAGGGATTTGTATAACTGCAGCATAAACTTCTGCATCCTTATACTTCAGTCATCTAGATACCAAGGCCAGCATTCCATTAGCTTTCTTGACTATTTTCTGCACTTGTTCATGGCAGTTTAAAGATTATGAACCCCCCTTGCCTTGCCTATGTCCTTGGTACCTATATGGCCCACAATGACTGGATCCTTCCCCTCCTACTACAGGTTCCTTTTCAGGACTCAGATGTCCCAAACTCTGGCACTGGGCAGGTAACACAGAATCTAGACTCTATATGTTCTGCCGGCAATCCCACTCATTGCATGATCTATTCCTCCTAATATCCCCACTTCCTGTACTAGGGTGCCACGGTCAATTAACTTGGATGTACCACTTTTCACATCAGAACTTTTGAAAATGTTTGTTTTCTTCTCTGCAACTCCCCCCTTAAATTGACAGACAAGCAACTGAATGTGCCCATCCCATTTTCAGGACCATCACTTTCACCTTTTCTCTATTCTTCCAGCTCTTAATGACTTACAGTGCAGGAAGCCACTATTTGGCCTATCACACCTACACTGGCTTGTTAAGAGCATCATTACCTTATGTCTGTTTCCTGCTTCCCCCCCTACCCCCTCCACACCTTTCAACTTTTTATCCAAATAATCATCCAACACCCTCTCAAATGCCTCAACTGAATTTGCCACTACCATACTTCCAGGTAGTGCATTCCATACCTTAATTTCTTGCTGAGTGAAAATGTTTTTCCCTCACTTCATCGTTGCTTCTTTTGCAGATCACTTTAAGTCGATAGCCATTTCTCCCGTTCACATGCACAAACAGTTTCTCCCTATCTACTATATCCAGTCCACTTGTGATTTTGAAAACTTCCATCAGAACTCCTCTTAGCCTTCTCTCCAAAGAGAACAGCCCAATCTATCCACATAACAGAGTCCTCATTCCTGGAACGATTATCTAAAACAGTTCTGCACTCACTCCATTGCATTCACATTCTTATTATAATGTAGCCCCCAGTATTGTATTCCAGCTGAGGTCTAACAAGTGTCTCTCAAATTCAACATTGCCTCCTTGTTGTTGTGCTCTATGCTCCTATTATTACAGCCAAGGACACAGAATGCTTTACTGCTCTACTTGTTCTGCATATACAACCTGGTTCTTCTGCTCCTGCAAATCTCCTTAGAATTGTACACCTCATTTTTGTTGTCTTTCAAATGTTCTTCCTACCAAAATGTATCGTGTTACATTTCTGTTTGAAACTTATCGACCACTTGTCTGTCCAGTCCATCAACCAGTCTGTACACACTAAAGATGTGGATAATTTACATATATTAGGAAAATCAAGGGTCCCAATATAGACTCCTGGAGAACTCCCCACAAACGTTCCTCCAGCCTGACAAATATAGATTGATCATTACTCTGTTTCCTATCATTCGCCAATTTTGCATCCACGTTGGGGTTGAACCTTTTATTCCATGATCAATAACTTTCCTCAAGTCTGTTGTGTGGCCCTGAATTGAACATCTTCTGGAAATTCTCTGCATCAGTGATGCCCTCATCCAGCTGGTTGCCTCATCAAAAAACAAAAACTCTAATTTACTTAAAACATGAAATCACAGTTTCTTGTTTACGAATACAACTTTTCCCCACGTAAATACTACTTATGTTCCAAATAACTATCTCTAGGAGCTTCCCCACCAGTGAAGTTAAACTGACTGATCTGTAATTGCTGAGATTATCCTTACAAACGCTTGCAATTTTCCAGTCTTCTGGCACCTCATTCTTCTCTAGACTATGGCCACTGCCCCTGCAATTTCCACTCCAAATTCCTTGGACACATCCAATCCCAATGCCTTGTCAAACACTTCTAGCCCAATTTTGAACCTTTCTAGTGCTCAGATTTCTTCCTGTCAACATAGCTTGGGTATCATCTCTCTCTTAGATAAAAACAGATGCAAAGTATTTATTTAACACCCCCACCATGCCCCTTGTTTCCGGGTGTAAACCCCATTTTTGGTCCCTAATCAACCCTACTCTTTTTACCACCTCCTGGGGAGGGGAAAATCAAGATATGATTGAGATTTATAAAACTATGGGGCACTAACAGGAAGAAACTTTTCCCTTTGGTGGAGGGATCAATGACTGGGACATAGATTTAAGAAAAGGGCAGGAGTTTTAGAGGGGATGGGAGCAAACTTTTTTTTCCAATCAGGGTACTGGTACAGGCAGCTCATTGTCCATAAGGGTGGCAGAAATACAAATCCTCTCAACATTTGAGCATTTAGATGTTCATTTGCAATACTACAGTATTCAAGGCTATTGGCCAAGTGCTGGAAAATGGAATTAGAATAATTAGGTGGTTGTTTTTGACCGGTACAGACTCTATGAGCCTTAGGGCGTTCGACTGTCAACCTCTGTGACAGTATGAATCTTATCTTGACCAAAAGCTCAGTTGGACAGACAAGAGAATTTGGAAGAACAATCCACATCTTCTTTTTTAAAAAAAAAAAGCAGGCCCTATTGCTTACAAGCTTTATATCACTTCAACACTGGCATCAATAATCAGGGAAAGTTTAATTATTCACCGTTGACTTACAAAATGAAAAGACAAAGCAATCTGCATTTTGTGGAAGTGTTAAGGCAGTTTTCAAGTATCGAGTATGTAGTTACTATTACGATGTTAGTACTGGAGAAGCCAGATACCAAACTGAAACTGGCTTGATCGATCAAAATTTGTTTTTTTTTAAAAATCAATCATTAACTGAAAGACAAATATGCTATGCTGCAGATTTGATTTTAACAATAAAGCATAAGTTTCCTCCTCAAAAGAATTAATAATAAATTAAACTAACAAGTTAACATACCAATTTTAGAGATTAACACACATGGCAAAAGTACAATTCGATTTATCTCAAAAGTTTTATTTTGCAGTACTCAAGCACCAGATAGAGACATTTTCTATCACATCTGTAGGTTTGACTCAGTTGTTTCTCTCAATTCCTTGTCTTGAGTTTGATTACTTATATTTTGATTATTCTCACAACCAAATTTAGATTTTCTCAGTTTCAACTAACGCCTTCAGGGTTCTAAACAAACACTCCAGTTTGGAGTTTTCAATGAAAGCCATTATACGGAGGTAACCTATTTCCTAACTGCTGTGAGATAACTCCTTTCTCCAGGAGAAATTCTTGTATCAAATTTCATTCCAGGACATCAGTAAACGGAATCAAAAGCCTTTTTTTGCTTGGGTAAAAATCCTTAGTCCCAATTCTTCGAAATCAAAAGCTAACAGTTTTCAAATGTTTGCTTTCTTGCCAAAACTCTCAAGATACAAAAAAATTCCCAATATCACTCAAGGAAAGTGTGCTCATTCTGGTTTTAACAAAAAATTGAGAGTCTAGAGAGACTGACAAGCTAAATTATTAAACCCTCATACACACAGAACAAATCCCACATCATTAGTTCAAAATCTAAACTCAAAAATAAACGTCAAAATATTTAAAACATACTCGCATCACATTACAGGTAAATAACTTGTTCTTAAAAAGATGTGTTTCCAGTCCTGAGCTTTAATCTTGTAACAAATTTCCATTTTTCATTAAGGGCATCTGGATACGCGACTGCTCCTGAAAGTCTTTTAAAATTCTAAATGCATTTAACTCATTAGTGTTTCAATGGGGGTAGCATGAGGGCACAGGGAGGAGGAATGTGAGAACTTAAAAACAGATAAGCACAGAAGAAACAAAAAGACAAAAAAAGTGTTTTACTTTGATAACTTTTCTGGAGAATATTTCTTCTTAGTATCCCAGACTAAACTACAAATTCGTAACTGGGAGATTTATTGTCACACATGTCTACCTGACCATTCTTTCAGGTTTCTGAGGCAGAGCTTATTAAAAATTGTCAACTTTTAAAACCCTGTATGTTATACTGACATAGGAACTCAAACGCTTTGTGCCACCTATCAAGCCAAGTCATGATTTTCCTAGAGGAAGAGTCAGAATATTTAAAAACATTATTTCAAACAATGCAGCAGCAAAAGTTCAACACGCTCCTTATCAACACCCCTGTTCAATTGAAACAGTACATACATAGCAAGTCTAAATAAACAATAGTCCAGAAAATAAAAGTAGAAATTATCACTCTCCAAAATCAGTCTGATGGTTCAACAAGAATCATACCAAAATCCATTTTTCTCACATTTAAATTAATCCCATCTTACCAGTTCCTTTGTTTTTATCCACATAGCAGTACTTCAATTCATAGTCTTTGAGTAGCTCATGTATCTCCTGAATCATGAAACAGAATCAAGAATTAGCCATCTAATCAAACATAAACAAAAGAATGATTAAATTCCACTAAACACCAAAATGCTGAGAGCTCAGATAAATAAAAGCAATTTGTTGTAGTTAGAAGTTCAGATTTGAAACATAAATGTGGTTATAAAAATACAGCAGAGTAAAAAAGTGTAATCAAACTCTTAATAGAATCTGCATACTTATGAAACACTGCGCTGACCAGAAACACCAATTCCAACCGATTTTATAAAACTAGCATTTTAATTTAATGTAAACAATCCTTCAATAAATAAGCCCTTGCTGGCTACCTAGCTTCTCCTTAAGGAGGCATACGTCAGGTATAGACAGCTAGGATCGAGTGAATCCCCCAAAGAGCGTAGAAGGGTAGTAGGAGTATACTCAAAAGAGAAAATCGGGGAGCTAAAAGGGGGCAAGAGATAGATTGAGCAAATAGGGTTAAGGAGAATCCAAAGGGATTCTACAATTACATTAAGGACAAGAGGGTAATTAGGGAGGGAATAGGGACCCTTAAAGATGGGCTATGAAAAAAAGCACAATCTGCCATTACCTCTGCAACAGATCACAAGATGACATAACATGGTCAGACACACTGGTCACCCCACCGTATATCAGAGACATGTCAGAGATGACCACAAGACTACTCAGACCCTTAGGTATCAGGATAGCCCACAAACCACCCTGCGACATCTACTGACGAACATAAAGGATCCCACACCCACAACCAATAAAACTAACGTAATATACAAAATACCATGCAAGGACTGTGAAAAACATTACACAGACCAAATTGGAAGAAAACTGACAATAAGGATACACGTATACCAGCTAGCCAACAAGAGACATGACCAATTCTCACTGGCCTCAATACACACGGACAAAGAAGGACACAAATTCGACTGGGACAACACGTCCATAATAGTACGAGTCAAACAGGCAATTCATGGATAGTAGGAACTGCAGATGCTGGAAAATCTGAGATAGCATGGTGTACAGCTGGATGAACACAGCAGGCCAAGCAGCATCACAGGAACAGGAAAGCTGACGTTTCCGGCCTAATTTCTGAAGGGCCGAAACGTCAGCTTTCCTGCTCCTCTGATGCTGCTTGGCCTGCTGTGTTCATCCAGCTCTACACCTTGTTATCTCAGTCAATTCATGGAGTTCTGGTTGGAATGCCAGGCCACCATCAACAAACACAGTGAACTGGACCTGATATACAAACCACTGAAAACCAGAACTTGAAGTAATGCCAACCAGCCCAGCAAACCGAGGCATATAAATAACAAGCGGGACAGAACACCAATGCTTCACAGGAGCCACACTGACGGTGTTACCTAGCAGGGTGACAAAACATCTGCAATCAAACACACCTGTTCAGTGAGCAAATCTACAACCTCATGTTTTTCAGTATCTTGCTAGTTAACTTGCTATTTCTCTATCAATTTCTTGCCCATTCTTACCTGAATTCTAAAATCTTCCCAATTCACTTGGTGACAACATTCGAAGGCTCCTCCTTTAATATCATATCACCTTTAACTTCCACCAGCTATGGTTGGACAATTTTACCTTTTTCCACCCTCACTTCCTCAAAGAAATGCACATTTATTGCAAATTACAGTCCTACAACTCTCTACTCGCTAATCCTCTTGAAGACGCTACTTAAAATTCACTTCTGTTACCAATTGTTAATGAACCCTAAAATATTGCACACACTGCTTAAGTGTCAATTTTTGATGAATTCCTAGGTCATAGACAGGATTGAGCATGTACTTTACATAGGCCCTCCTTCTTACAGCTACCTACATCCAGCACCAGTACCCCAGAAACAGATGAGGTGGTTTTACCATTGAAGATGAATCGGGGTTTCACATGCGGTTAACGTTTTAACTTTCCTCCTTCTGCCCTGTTAAAGCCCCAACACACGGACCTGCACAAACTACCATTACCTCTCTGCCACTGCATAGGATTTAGGTAAAGTCACTGGACCGGTAATGCAGAGATCTGGGCCAATGACCCGTGGGTTAAAATCTCACCATGGCAGATGGCAGAATTTGACTTCAATAAAAGTCTGAAATAAAACCTAGCCTAATGGCAAACATGTAACCACTGTTCATTATCATAAAACCCCATCTCCCTCACTCAGGCCCGTTATAGAAGGATTGTTGGAGTCTCACGTAGGCCAGATATGTGGTTGACTCTTAACTGGATTCAACAGGATTCAGGATTTAATAAATCCTCGCTCAGGCAAAGACATACAAGTTCCATTAATGAATTTTAAAATATCCCAACTTCAAACATATAGTAGTAAACTTGATATATAGTTTTTAACCTGTTTCATGATAAATTTAGAGATCAAGAGATATCAAGAAAGTCCCTTTCAGTACCATTTGGAGGGTAAAGGTCATCATTGTTCACCCTGAAGCCTGCCATTCCAGGGTACTTTGTTCACAAGGTCACATCTCAGTTAACCAATTGAGAAGTGCCTACAACAGCAAACTTTGCACAGAGCACAAGAAAGTTTGTGCACATGAGAAAGAAACTGCCTTCATAATGCATCTTTAAGACTTCTGCACGTCTGGAATCACTTTAAGGCCAATGAAGGACTTCTGAAATGTTATTAGTATTATAATGTTGGAAACTGGGCAAGAAAAACAAGCACAACAAACTTCCACAAATGCAACACAATCAAAAGGTTATTTGTTTCTTGAGATACTGATTGAAGGATAAATATTGGCCAGGACAGCATGGATAACCTCCTTGCTCTTCGCCAAAGACGTGCCATGGATTCATTTACATCAATCCAAGCAGGCAGATGAAGCCTCAGTTTAACATCTCATCCAAAAGACACACCCAGTGGCACAGAAGTCCATCAGTTCTGCACTGTCAGCCTTGAATTTTCTGCTGAAGCCCATTACAGCTTGGGTATTCCTGGATTCCACAGTATCAGCAGCCAAGTCTGCCTGTAGCTCTGCAATAGTTGCAGTGTTACAGAAGATAACTTGATATGAAGAAAATTGAAAGGCCTCAAAAAACAGAATTTTTATAGATTGCAATAACAGATGTTAAAACTGCTGGAAAGGCTACTTTTACAGTTTTTTTAGTTTACTGATGCATTCCAAACAAAGAAATGGATAAAAGGAGAAGGATATTTCGTTCGCCAAACTTGTTCTACCATTCATCAAACATTGGTTAAATTTCACATTCACAGAGTCACACTGGCCTCATACCCCTTAATACCTTTAGGTAACAAAAATCTGTCAATATCAGATTTAACTTTGCAATTGCTGTAGCATCAATTGCCATTAGAAGAAAGCTCCTAGGTTTGTGTGTACATTGGTGCGTGTAGGTGGAGGGGGCTGGCAAAAGTGTGTTTCATAATTTCACTACTGAAATGACTAGTTGCACTGTTTGACTAAACCCTCTTGTCCTCAGTCAAAACCTTTAGCAACCACTCAGCCCACCAGAGCCAAATATAGCTCAGCCAACATGGTCTCTGACTTCATCGCAATTCTGAACAATTTAACAGAGGCTGGTTGGAATTCTGAAGAGTTGGACAGCAGCTAGCAGCACTGCAAACAGCAGGTAATCAAGAAGCATAATGATGGTCAATTAAAACTCATCAAAAGAGACTGGAATTTTTCAGTCAGCCTTCCGATTCTTACACAAAGGAAAGTTTAGGTGCTGGGAGCAGCCTCCTGGCAGCAGACTACAGTCCATCATTCTCACTAGGCCAAAAGGCCATCCTTGCCTGGATCCCACAAGTCAACCTGTAGAAAGGCTCATCCAATAGTTTGTTCACAGTGGTGGCCTTGTTGTGAAAGCCAATTTTTAATTCAAAAATATTGGAATAAGGCTGTTTTCAACTTGAAGCACACTCTCCGTTATTTACCTCCTACTGCAGGCGGCTGCTTTCAAGCTCTCTCAGGTTTTGAGCCCACTTTCCTCTATTTAACAGCAAGGCTGCTCTCAAGTCATTAACTGGGTATCATAGAGCAAATCAAAGAGTAACCAGTTGCCACACAGTACATGCTTCTAATCCACATTTCACTCTGACAGCAGGGAAAGGGACATGCCAGCTGGAGACTCACTAACTAGTGGAAATGGATTCCATCCACCTTCATTCTGTTCCCCTTAATATCTTAAACTTTGATCAAATAATCCTTCATTCTAAATTCCAGGGAAATTTAATCCTAATTTGGATAATTTTTTATAATTTAAGCCTTAGAGTCTAGAAATAATTTTGGTAAATCTACGCTGCACTTCCTCCAAGGCCAGTAACTACTTCTTCAAGAGTAGCTTCCAGAGCCAGATGCAGTACTCCAGGTGTGACCTAACAAGATTTCACGTGGCTAAATTAAGATTTCCAAACACCATGTCTGTATTTTATCCCTCTAGATAGAGTAGACAGCATTCCATTATCCTTTCACAGAAATTGCTATTTCAGGTTCCAACGAAGGGTCACTAGACCAGAAACGTTAACTGATTTCGCTCCACAAATGCTGCCAACCCTTAGCTCTTCCAGTAATGTGTTTTTGTTTCTGATTTACAGCATCTGCAGTTCTTTCTGTTTCCATTATCCTTTGACTGTTTGCTCTGTATCCATAATATTTTTAATAATATTTTTAATAATCTAAAGGACCCAAATTTCTCAGGCCTCCTCTTCTCTTCCTAATTCAAAAATGGTAATTATGTAGCATGGAAACCTTTAGTTCTAATTTATGCAGGTACAAAACCATAATGAATGCTTATTATGAAATTTCTTGTCTGATTACGTTGTTCAGCAAGTAATTTTTCAACTATTTCAACTTGATTGGTTTGTCTCCAATAATGTACAAGGCAATATCCAGCACCGAACATAAGCAGTAGAGATCCTTCCGGTTTAAAAAGTGTAAGTTTCTCAGTTGCACAAATGGCTTAAAAATCCCAATCGTGAGCATAAATTCTATTCAAATGTTAAAAGGTGGGAAGGGAGAAAATGTGAAAGCGGTAGAACGAAAGAATTATTTTACGGAAACGCAACTGTGCAGCTAAAAAAAAAATTTCCTTAAGTACTGCTTTGTAAACGTACAAAAGTTCAGCCCTCTCAGTGTCGAGGTAGGTGGAGTTTGTTCCACAAAAACCATGCAAAGCTTGGCAGCCCGACAAAAGCCCGACACGTTGCCCACCAGCACTTAGATTTTTAAATCACACCTTACTGGGGATTTATACATTTACACTTTTTTTTGGGGGGGGGGGGGGGGGGGTGGTCAGAAAAAAAATGCCAAACCTCTAAAGCCAAGTCATTAGCGTTTAAAGAAACTAATTTCCGCAGATCAGACGCATTCAAAAAAATAATCATCACTGGAGACTCAATTTCAAATATATCTATGTAAAAAAAAGGACAAAAGCGATTCCTTGTAGGGGAAAGCGGTTTCGCTGGTAGGGGAAGTGGAAAGGCAGCAGAAAGTCGTTAGCTGAGTAAATGGAGAGGCAGTGGGAGGCGGTGGTGATGGTGAAGCTGCTCCGGCTCTAGGTCCTGGAAAGTTGTCCATGAGGGAAGTTGCTGCCCGCAGGTGAGCGGCTAGGGCCCAACATTCACCAAAACACCGCTTTCGCAGCCAGGAGTCGGCATTTTAAAGTGACTCGCGACGTAATGCGGCCCCTCGGCCGAAAGGCTGAATCAGAGACCACCACCCCTCCCCCTCCCCGGGGACAGCCCGGTACCTGGCTACCGCTGTCCGTCCGCAGGTTCTTCACCAGGATTTTCCGCCTGTTGCTCAGCTCCTGGCGGGTCCTCTGCAGCCGCCGCTCGATTTCCTCAGGCTCCAGAGACGGCAGCAACTGTTCTTCCCCTATACCCCGCCGCGGGAAGACAGAGCCCGCTACCGTTGTTGTGGTCGTCGTTACCGCTACTGCTGCCGCCGTCACCGTCGTCGTCGTCGCCGCCGCCTGCGGATACGAGAGCGCCGCCATTTTGCAGCAGCAGCCGTTACGAACCAAAACGGCCGCGAGCCCGACGCCAGTGAAAGAAAAAGGGGCAGCGACACTGCCCCCTCAGCCCGGAGCCGGTACTGCAATCTATCAGACACTGCCCCCTCGCCCCGGAGCCAGTGCTGCAATCTCTTAGACACTGCCCCCTCAGCCCGGGGCCGGTACTACAATCCATCAGACACCGCCCCCTCAGCCTGGGGCCGGTACTGCAATCCATCGCACATCGCCTGCCCATCCAGGGACCGGTACTGCAATCCATCGGACACCAGCATCTCAGCCCGGAGTCGGAACTGCAATCCATCGGACACCGCCCCCTCAGTCCGGTGCCGGTACTGCAATCCATCAGAATCCACTCTCCACAGTCAGGCGAATACTCCCACCCTGAGGGAAAGTACGTAAATGAGAAAACCAAGAGTTACAAATGCTGGAAATCTGAAACAAAAACAGAAATTGCTGGATAAACTCAGCAGGTTGGCAGCATCTGTGGAGAGAGAAACAGTGTTAACATTTTGCATCCAGTGACACATCTTCAGAACTAGGTAAAGAGAACTGGTAATAAGGCTGTCATGAAATCCTACCAGAGTGTACAAAAGCAGAAATTGTAAATCTGAAATAAAACATAACATAAAAACTGAATGAACTACAGATGCTGTAAATCAGAAACAAAAACAGAAATTGCTGGAAAAGCCCAGTAGGTCTGGCAACATCTAATCGCAGTTAACATTTCTGAGCCAGGCCTGAGAAAGGGACACTACACCCAAAATGTTGACTCTGATTTCTCCCCTCAGATGCTGCCAGACCTGCTGAGCTTTTCCAGCTATGTCTGTTTTAGTTTCTGATCAAAGATAGCATGATGGAATTGCAAAGCAGTATAGACAGTATTTGGGGAGAAAGACAATTGCATTTTAACTCCAGTGGAATTACGGTAGTTTGAAAGCTGTAAATTCACCTTGCAAGAGCTGCTAAACAACTTTCAACAACCTGTAATCCACATAATCCTTTACAACAGAAAATAGCCATACAGAGACATGCAAGGGTGTAAAGAGACAAAAGATGGATGCCAAACCAAAGGTGGCATTAGCAGAATAATGAAAAAGATTGATTAATCAGGCGGCTTCCTTGAGTGGTTTGATGCTGCACTGAGTTTGGGTTGTTTATCCAATGGTCAAGGAGATGGCAAAAGTCAAAAATTGTCTTCATCTTAGAATTCAAAGTAACACTATTATACATTAAGTAAATACTGCTGTACATGGCAATCATAGACACACTGATCTCATAGGTTAGTTTTTACTTAATGTAACTATCTCCTTCATATCTTGATATCTATGATGCAGTCTGGTCCACTGCAGAGTTCCAGACTCCAGAGTCCTTGAGTATCACTCCACCCGCACAGTCCAGTCAGTGACACTATTGCAAAATTGTTGCAGTGTCCTTATACCCTTACACAATCGTGTGAGCATTAGATGAAACAGAGATGCAATGTGTTTTAAAAGGGAATTCAAATAGGTGGCAGTAGGCACGGCCGCTGATAATCAGATAAAAATGGGGAAGGATGGAGTCAGAGAAATAGAGAATTTGGGAAATGAAGTTGTTGTAGCACAGGAGAATACACACAAACATGAATATAATATGACTTACTGAAAATCGAGATATTTGTAGTCATGTGAAGTCTATGCTCCCATTAGTGATGAGCAATAATTTTTATTGTACAGAACTATATGTTGATGGCGAGAGGAGATATCTTATCTGGAGCCCAACATACCCGTGCTACCATTCCACATGATCTGATGTTAGTATGATCCAGATCCCTTCATACATGCTCAGTAGTTATCCCCCCAACTTCTTTCAACGTACCCTTTTTTACCATTTAGCCTTAATCAGTTAACACCTTACTCCACTCTTCCCTCCACCCAGCAAGTTTCTTACACATGAGACATTAACCTCCAACAACATTCTTGGCTCTCTTGAAGGATATATCAGAAGTAATTGAGATAATAGGTACTGCAGATGCTGGAGAATCCGAGATAACAAGGTGTGGAGCTGGATGAACACAGCAGGCCAAGCAGCATCATAGGAGCAGGAAAGCTTGACGTTTTGGGCCTAGACATTTCTGATGAAGGGTCTAGGCCCGAGACGTCAAGCTTTCCTGCTCCTATGATGCTGCTTGGCCTGCTGTGTTCATCCAGCTCCACACCTTGTTATCTCATATATCAGAAGTACCTATTTATGGTTTCCTTTTCAGAGCATGCAATGGTGGAGCAGAATGGCAGCTTCTGACAACAGGGGCTGTAACATAATCAAAGACCTGAAGGTCAAAACAGAGAAGACCAATCAAGGAAAAACTGATTCAATAGAGAACACTCCATAATTCAAATGATGATAGCCTCTTTAAAGACAAGTGAAAGTGCTGAAATTCTCACTCTCCTCCTGTATTGCCCTCTGAATCTAATTGACAAAAACAACAGCAAAAGGTATTCTGAAACAATTTTGGATACGAGAAAACAGAAGCTTCCCCATTACTTCCTTGTAGTGGCTTCACTTTGACACTTGTAACAGTTTAAGGCTGCTGAGGTCCAGTCAATGATAACTCGGAGACTCAAAGTAGAATTGTCCCATCATTGACAATGGGGTAAACTGCTGGGCCCAAATCTAGAGGAAATCTTTGTGTTGTACTCCAATTTCCAGGCTAAATTCAATAGGTCAAGTTTATTATTTGTACAACCTCTGACATTAACAAGGGAACAAAGATTCTTATTCTTTCTTTCCAGGTTATCTTTTTGAAACACAAGGTCATCACTTATTACCAAGAGATGAAAGATTTGTTCAACTAATTGTTCACCACCATTTTGGAGTTCTGAGCATTTCTATAATCGAGGGATATTTTCCTACATGAATAGATCACTTTGTTATATCAGTTGAGAACACTGAGAACACTGACTGTTTGTGCGCAGGATATTTGTAAATCTTCTGCAAGCATTTATTTTTTGGTCTGGAAAGCTTTATTGTCGTGTGTTACTGTTAAGATGGGGATGCTTCATCTGAGATAGATAGAGTGAGAACTCTTGTTGTACTTTAATCCACTTTGGCTTGTTTTAATGCTCAACTTTAAGATTCACTGAGGCATTCTGTATCTCCAGGAACTTAATATTTGTTCCTGTAGGTCTTGGACTAAAATTCTCTTGTGTTCCCATAGCTTGTTGATGTGTTTCCATTGCAACCTCCAGCTGCCATATATATGGATTGACAATTTCTACACTGAATATTGACTTGATCCAATTTGGACACAATTTTTCTCTACAACATTATTTTATTCTACAATATTCAAGGTCTGAGACAGTATAGACCAAGGATGATAGGCAAGTGGAACTTGGTGAAAGTTAGGGTCAAGGCAAAAGTGTTTTGGATGAAGGATATTTATAAGGGTTGAAGATGGATTGTCAGTTATTATGAAATATTAATAATTGATCTTGAGATCTAATGCCAATGCCATCAGCTGTTCTATTGTTATTTATCCATTTGCTGAAGCAGGAATCAATTTGGCCAGAATCTTATAGGGGCTTGAGTGATATGGGTGACATGAGATTTGGAACAGTATCGCATAAGAATTCCAGCAAGGCCTGTCTCGATGTCAGGAGCAAATCGTTCCATCTTTTATGCATTTGTCAGACAGTGAAGTGAGTTTCATTGCTAGGTAGCAGCAAGTTGTGAATTAAGAGGGATTATAGCTAGTTAACCGCCTTATTAATGGCAAAACTCATTAATATTCAGCTTCCTATCTTACCAAATGCTGCAAACAAACTAGACATATCAAGATAGAAGTCAGGGCTGTAACTTGGTGGCTTCAGATTATCACTTGCTTCAAAGGGCCACCATATTAAACAACGGGCACCAACATCTCAAGACACGTTGCTTGGGCACCAGTCACATTCAGTACATGGACATTGGCATCCAATATGTCTGACTCTAAGAAAGCTCATGACACATCTTCAATCCACATACAGGACATTGTTGCACGTCAAGCTGAAGCAGCAACTATCATTGGATAGGTAAGGATAAAGTGTGGAAAATAGACTTTCTTCAGTACCATGAACCAAACGTGGTGTAAAGTCGACTGAGATTTTGAAAACCATTATGAACATTCACCTGTTGGTCTAGGCTATTCATTCGCTGTGTTGAAGGGATCATGACTATGATGTCTAAGCCAGCTGAGGAGCCCACCAAATGTAAGCAAGAAGAATGGCAAGTTGGGTAAGCTACCTGAGTGCTAATGATGCTTGCAGAATCAAACTCCTATATTAATCCATATCTTCAGAAGAATTAAGGGGTAGCACGGTGGCTCAGTGGTTAGCAATGCGAACTCAGAGCCCCAGGGGCCCAGGTTCAATCCCAGCATTGGGCGAATATCTGTTTGAAGTTTGCACATTCTCCTCGTGCCTGTGTGGTTTTCCATCAGGTGCTCTGGTTTCCTCCCACAGTTGCCACAAATTAGGTGGATTGGCCATGGGGTGTGCAGAGTTGTGGGGGAGAGTCTGGATAGGATGCTCTTTGGAGAGTTGGTGTGGACTTGTTGGGCTTAATGACCTGTTTCCACACTGTAGGGATTCTATGGATTGTAAACACTGTCATAGTGTGCAGCAAGGACACTATGCTCAGGGACACATACCTGGCTAATGGACTGGTCCGCATTGCATTTCCAGGCTTGTCACTTACTCTTGCCTTGCCTATTCACATCTTGCCTCTCAGTCAGAGATACCAGGATCATATTACGTTGACTTGCCATGCTGTTTAGCACAGATACAAAGCCAGGAAGTTTGTCATGGTTGCCAGCAGCCCTCAGTCATGTCAAGGGTGATAGCCTTTAGATAGGAAGCCCCAAGGCAACAAGTCAAGGGCAGCTTCCAATACCAGTCCAGCTGCTTGGATAGAGTCAGTCAACCACTTGGGGCAGACAGAGTCAGGCTGTCCAACATTTAAGGGGTGAGGAACCAAGTGTCAGGTAACCCACCATGCATCTTGGCTCCAACTGCTACATTGCGGGCTGTTTTCCTCCTGGAATGTGAAAGAGGCAGGTATTATGGGTGATAAAGGAGAGGGTGAGGCACAGCTGTTTCATTGGAGAAGGAGTGGATGTTAACTGGGGGAATGCAGGGCTAGCAGTTTTGGATTTGTGGTAGGTTACAGCAAGTGAGGGAAGATGTATCAGGCAACAATGAGATCGGTACAGTCTGAACTTTGGAGATAAAATGACTGCGAGGTACTGGAGACAAGATGGTGCCACTTACACAATGAAGTAAAGGAGATAATTGACTTCCTTCCTACATTGCTGGGCATTCTTCCAGACTGCACTGACCTAGTGCCTATTGCGAACCAGGCTGGCATGGTCTGGTGTCATGACCTCCATTGCTGGTCTTGGAGGAACAGGACATCTCACCTCTGCACACTTTGTCCAAAAGGATCTCCAGATCCTTTCTCACAAAGCAGGGTGCCAAATTTCCTTTGTGTTCCATGTCTGGAGTAAATATCACAAACGATGAAGTGCAGCTCCAGATTGACAATACTTGTTTACGTGCACAATGGCCTTTTGAAGATTGTATCAGCACCAGAGATGCCAGTCAATTCCATGATATCCCGGCAGTGGTGAGTTAGTATCATGCATGAGGGACACCGCAGGAATGGAGTAGCTGGTTAATGAGGCAATTTGGTAAATACAGCAAGAAACGCTCAGACAAAATCACCAGCTCGTACTTCACCAAAAACAAATTAGCCATCTGTTTTCCACAACAATTACATACATTTCATCATTAAATATTATCTCTACTTGGCTCCCTCCTCTTCCTAAAAAACTCTGCTTACTGGGGAAATGTTGAACCCATGTCAAAACCAAATGTCTATCCATGAATGAGATTTTGTGCAAAATTTAATAATTTGATTGCAAGCACAGACTCGGGAATTTGTAGATAAAATTTTGAGTCTATAATCACAATCCATGGTAGGATCTTCTTTGAACACACAGTCTTCTTAAAATTATCCAGTTCTTCATTAACATAGTCACTGAAAGTTTGAAAATACTTTAATTCTACTCTTGCTTGTTTCTGATAAAGAAAAAGCCAAGGCCATACCTTGTTTCCTCTTGGTTAGGGAAGTAGCCCAAGTTCACATTTCCAACTCATTCTTTTCCTGTTTGTATGGTTCAAATTTCAAAAAAGGAGGTAGGCAATCATAGTTAGAAAGCCTGTAACGTGATTCAACTATTTCACATTAGGGCCTTCCTACGTAATACTTTTGTCAGAAAGAAAATTCTTAATTATCTTCCCACTCAAAGAGATCAAAATTAATCATCTGCTACCATGATATATTGCTAGCCATTCATTTCCAACGCGGGAAGCATGGGTCAGTGTGCCTCCATTAACTGCTCATTTCAATCTCATAGTTCAATAGTTGATGAGGCAAGTTTGGGATGATAGCACAAGAAAACTTGCAAGGCCTTAAGGAGAGAAACCATCCATGAGACTCACCAGAATTGACACTTATTTGATTTTTGGCAAAATTCAGCCAAATCAATGGGTTTCCTAAAGTATACGTGGAAAAGATCTTCCAACCTGGAGATCACTGATATAAGAAACTCACTAACCAATCTAATGGGATATTCAAGAAAACCTACTTTTGCAGAGTAGTTAAAATGTGGAATTCACTGTCACAATGAGTAGTTGAGGGAAATGACATTGATGCATCTCAGAGGAAACTAATTACATGCATTGAATAAAGGAATAGAGGGCATATTGGCACTATTGAAATATGACAAGAGGAGACTCCTGTCATATAGACCACTTGGATCAAATGGCTTGTTTCTGTGCTACACATTAACACAAGGTCAGATGTTCAAGAGATACCAAGTTTGTAAATATTCTGATTGATGCTAACTTGGTGGCTGAAGAGGGATATGCTGTCATCGATGAGGATATGAAAGTTCTGGCAAAAGCCCAAGAACATACCCTAAATATATTCATTATTTCCTTGACTGATTTGAAATTAGAACTCCGATACATGTGGAATATTCCTTCCTGCTCCCCATCTCAAATCTTTTTCATCAAAGCCATCCTTCTTTGAATGGCCCAAGGCAGTCAGTTTTCCTGTCGCTCTAGCTGTGTGACATTATGCAGACTTCATTTGTACTGCATTCTGCCTGACAAAACATGAATTTCACCACTTGTGCATGACTCTGTCTCTTCCCAAATTCAGAAATGCTCCTTGAAAAGAGCTAGAACTGCATGCTTCTGAAATGACCAGACTATCAGGCATGAATATCCATCTGGCCCCAACTGGGAAGTATAAGACTTACATTTCTGGAGTCGACTGGAGATTTCTTCCAACTCCCACTCAGTTTCTCCAGTCTTGCAAAAGAACAGCAGACCATGTGGGCCTCAACAGGAGGTGATCCGACAAAATAAGGGAAACAATATTGATACATCACTACCATTTATGTTTATCTGCTTCTTTTTATCAAGCTAGCATTATTCTATTTTTAGTTCTTCTCCTTTTGTTTCAAATCCAGGCAAAAGATATATCTGAGCAGAAACAAGAGGTACAGCATGACATGTGAATGTTGTAAGTCATTTGATCATAGATGACCTCACAATCAGACCCTAACCCTATTATCATTGAACATTCACACAGTTCCAGCAAAAGGCACTCGATAGCAGACAATATCCAAACCTTAGCTGTGTTGTCTATTTCCAGACTAGGGATAATAAGTCTTACCACCATAGCCCCTGCACTTGTTCTCAGCTATTTGGCTTAGTACATGGTTCATTTATCCTTATTCATCCGTGAGACCACAGCCAGTATTATCTTGTGACTACATTTGAAGTGTGCATCTGAGGGACAGGATTGAATTTTGTGTATCCCTGAAACCTTAGCCCCACAACCTCAAAGCTGTAGGAAACCTTCTCAGATTCTACTGAGAATGCGGGACATCATCAGCCATCACACGACTCCTGTATCATTCGCAAAGTACTAGGTATCCTGCACTCACTAAACTAGCTCAGCATTGAGAAACAATAAATCAGCTATAGGGATCTTCTACAGATCCCCAAACAATGAGAATGAAATACAGGATCAAATGTCCGGATAAGTCACAGAGATATGCAAGAACTATAGAATGATAATACTGGGGGATTTAAATATCAGAGGGGATAATATTAAAGTAAAGGGAAAGGAGGGTAAAAATTTCTTTATGTTCTTAATCCAACTGAGAAGGAGGCATTGCCAGACCTGGTGCTGGGAATGAGGTAGTCTAAATAGAACAAATGCTGAACGTGTCATCTACCTGTCAGAAGTATGCCACTGATGGGAGGTTAGCTGTCATTCCATTGAAGATGTGTTTTTCATGATAATCAATGAAGATGTTAGCAAGAGCTGGGCCTAGTGGGGATCCCATGGCAAAACCATCTATTTGGTTGGATGTGGTGTAATTGAAACTGAGCTCAACCGCGCTTGTTCTTAAGTTCAGGAGTTCAATGACAGCAGCTTCAGCTGCTGTCTAACTTAAAAGGCAGAATCAAAAAGATAATAATGTCGGGATTACTACCTGAGTCATCAGCAAATTGGCACAGGGTCAACAAGATTAAAGAGGTAAACACATGAATCAAAGATTGGTGTGGGAGAAACAGATTTGAATTCATGAGAAATTGGCACCAGTACTGGGGAAGGAGGGAGCTGTTCTGATGGAACTCTAACTTAACACACAGCAGATGAGGGTACAATTATGAGAAGGGGAGCATCTAACACAGGACTGAGAGTGTAGTACTTAAATGCACACAGTATACAAAACAAGGTAAAATGAGCTTGCAAATTGAAATTGACATGTATGAATTGTGGTATCATAGAGACATGGCTGCAAGAGGATCAGAGCTGAGAACTAAACATCCAAGGAAACACATCATATCAACAAAACAGGCAGATGGGCAGAGGGGGCGGAGTTGCCTTGTTCGTGAGAAATGAAATTAAATCAATAGTAAGAAGTGAAATAGACACAGAAGGCATAGAATCTGTGCAAGTAGAGTTGAGGAACCGCAAAGGAAAGAAGACCCTGATGGGAGTTGTGTACACACCTCCTGATAGTTGTCAGGATGTGGGGAAGAAACTATATCAGGATATTTAAAAAGCATGTAAGAAGGCATTATTACAATAAACTCAGGCGACTTCAATATGCAGGTGGACTGGGAGAATCAAGTTGGTAGCAGACCTCAAGGAAAGGAATTTGTGGAATGCCTATGAAATTTTTTTGGAGCAGCTTGCAGTAGAGCCCACTAGGGAGCAGGCAATTCTGGATTTGTTGATGTGTAATGAGGCAGAGTTGATTAGGGAGTTTAAGGTGAAAGAACCCCTAGGGAACAGTGACCGTAATATGATAGAATTCACCCTGCAGTTTGAGAAAGAAAAGCTTGAATCAGATGTAACAGCATTACAATTGAGTAAAGATAACTACAAAGAGTTGATTGGAAGGGGAGCCTCACAGGGAAGACGGTGGAGCAGCAATGGCAGCAGTTTCGGGTGGTAATTTGAGAGGCATAGCAGAAATTCATCCCAAGGAAGAAGTAAGGGGAGGACAAGTCAAGCGTGGCTGACAAGGGAAGACAGGGACAGCATAAAAGCAAAGTAAAAAGCATACTATGTGGAGAAGATTAGTGGGAAGCCTGAGGATTTGGAAGCTTTTAAAAGCCAGCAGAGAATAACAATAAAAGAGAAATAGTAATGGGAAACAAAGAAACGGTAGAGGAATTGAATAGGGACTTTGCATCAGTTTGCACGGTGGAATACACCAGCAGCGCACCAGAACTTCAAGAGATTTAGGAGGCAGAGGTGAATGCGGTGACCATCATTAAGGAAAAGGTGCTGGACAAGTTGAAAGCTCCAAAGGTGGATAAATCACCTGGTCCAGATGGACAACACTCTAGGGTCCTGAAGGAGATAGTGGAGAAGATTGTGGAAGCATTGGTGGTAAGCCCATTGCAAATGTTATTGTTGTTTGATGATCTTTTAGTCATTGTGACCTGTGGCTTACATATCTGAATCACACTGGCACTGAAACTCATGTACCACATTACTCAGTGTGAGACAGTAGCTCGATCCAGCAGAAAGTTAGCAACGGTCTGCTCAGTGCTCGTGCATTTCTGGAGAGGGGTATGTCTGTTAATGCCTTGCAGTAGTTACAAAAGTTATTTTGAATGCTACAATAAAGTCTGTTTAAAAGTAGGGGCTAAAAAGGCAGAGATTGTTGAAGTACTGGCTCATCACTTGAATATTATGAGTGTGATTGCAATCAAATTCACATAACTAGAACTTAATTGCATAGCTAGAATTCAACATAAATTGGAAGCTATAAAAAGGCAAAAAAACTTGAATATAAGAAAGAGAAGTGCAAAAATGTGAGATGGAATTCCGAAGAGAAGAAATAAAGACAGAAGCTTAGAATGGGAAAAGTTAGAAAAACTGATGGGGGAAGAAAGGAAAACCTTGAACTTGAGAAAGAAAGGCATGTGAGAAAATTTGCACTTGAAAATGCAAAGCTTTGATTACACAGAGAGTGGTCAGAAAACTTGATGATGACTTATATTTACGGTTTTGGTTTGACGAGGAATACTCATTTAACACCTAAAGATCCAGAAAGAAGAAGCTGAAATGTATTTTCTATCTTTCGAAAAAAATGTTACAGAATAGCCAAAGGAAAGTTGAACAATTTTATTGACGAAAACTTTAAAAGTGTACTCGTCTCTTTCAGACATAATGTCAAGATTATGATACAGTGAAAGCTACTGTTCTCAATGTCTGAGTTACTGCCAGAGGCTTACAGGCAGATGTTGAAAAATTTAAGGGAGAAACAGAGTCAGACTTTTGTGGAATTTGCTTGAGGAAAGGAAATGGCATTTGATCATTGGTTTAGATCTCTGAAGGTTGAACAGATTTTTAAAACCTTAAAGAGACTACATAATAGAAGAGTTTAAAACTCTTAACCCCTTTGGGAATGAGGTCTTACCTGGAGAACCCACAGTCTCTAATGTACAAGATGACAATTACGAATTCTCTCACAAGCATGTTAGTAGCAGGCCATGGTTTGTGAATTCACACAGAAACGTGTGAGATAGGAGATTGGATCAAATTGAAATTAAAAGTGATGGAGGCATGGTGCATCAGTGGTTAGCACTGCTACCTCATAGCTCCAGACACCCGGGTTTGATTCCAGCCTTGGGCGACTGTCTGTGTGGAGTTTGCACATTCTCCTCATGTTTGTGCAGGTTTCCTCCGGGTGCTCTAATTTCCTCCCATGGTCCAAAGATGTGCAGGCCAGGTGGTTTAGCCATGGGAAATGTGGAGTTATGGCAATAGGGTCTGAGTGGGATGCTCCTTTTAGAGTTGATGCAGCTTCAATGGGCTGAATAGCCTCTTTCCATACTGTAGGGATTTTCATGGACTGGTGGGAGGAAACAAACCCTGCTCAGATTAATCACAGAGATGGTAGGAACTGCCGATGCTGGAGAATCTGAGATAACAAGGTGTACAGCTGGATGAACACAGCAGGCCAAGCAGCATCACAGGAGCAGGAAAGCTGACGTTTC
>JAHRHZ010000058.1:22036274-22119352 GCA_024137785.1 Ginglymostoma cirratum | reverse complement strand
ACCCTTCATCAGAAAATCTGATGAAGGGTTTAGGCCCGAAACGTCAAGTTTTCCTGCTCCTATGATGCTGCTTGACCTGCTGTGTTCATCCAGCCCCATGCTTGTTATCTCGGATTCTCCAGCATCTGCAGTACCTTTTATCCCAGGTGAAATCAGTTAGTTTAGCTCAGATTAGAAATGGGTGGCACTATAGCTCAGTGGTTAGCACTGCTGCCTCACCGTGCCAAGGACCCAGGTTTGATTCCAGCCTTGAGTGGAGCTTGCACATTCTTCCTGTGTCAGCATGGGTTTCCTCTGGTGCTCAAGTCTCCTCCCACAGTCCAAAGATGTGCTGATTAGGTGGACCGGCCATGCTAATTTGTCAACAGTGTGTATGGTAGCCATGGGAAATGCAGGCTTTTCTGGGTGAGATGCTCTTTGGAGGGCCAGTGTGGACTCAATGGGCCAAATGGCCTGTTTCCACACTGTACAGATTGTCTGATTCTAGAAATGGAACTGAAAATTCTTTCGGCTGGTCAGTTCATCACTGTGCAGTAGACCGTAAGATATAGAGGCAGAATTTGGCCCTTTGAGTCTGCTCCACCACTCAATCATGGCTGATGTTTCCCACACCCATTCTTCCATCTTTTCCCCACAACCATTGATCCCCTTACTAATCAAAAATCTATTTCTATCTTAAATACACTCAATGTGACATCTCAATCTGACTCAATTGACACCTACAGTCTTCTGCAGCAATGAGTTCTACAGATTCACCACTTTCTGGCTGAAGAAATTCCTCCTCATCTCAGTTCTAAAGGATTATCCCCTTACTCGGATGCAATGGCCTCAGGCCTTAGTCTTTCCTACTAGTGGAATCGTCTTCTCCACATCCACTCTATCCAGGCCTCTCAGTATTCCGTAAGTTTCACTCAGATCCCCCCCTCATCTTTCTAAATTCCATCAACTACACACCCAGAGTTCTCAACCACTCCTCATATGACAGGCCCTTCATCCCCAGGATCATTCTTGTAAAACTCCTTAAGCCAGCACATCCTTCCTTCAATGAAGCCCAAAACTGCTCACAATATTCCAAATGCAATCTGACCAGAGCCTTATACAATCTCAGCAGTACATCTCTCCTCTTGTATTCTAGTCCTCTTGAAATGAATGCTAACATTGCAATTGCGTTCCTGTCAACTGAACCTGCATATTAACCTTAACAGAATCCTGAACTAGGCCGAGTGCCTTTGTGCTTCAGATTTCCACAGCCTTTCCCCATTTAGAAGATATTGTAAGCTTCGATTCTTCCTGCGAAAGTGCATAATCTCACACTTTGCCACGTTGTATTCCATCTGCAACTTCTTTGTCCACTCTCCTAGTCTGTACGAGTCCTTCTGCAATCTCCCCACTTCCTTATCTGTCCCACCACCTATCTTTGGGCCATCTGCAAATTCAGCAACAATACCCTCAGTTCATTTGTCCAGCTCGTTAATGTATATCATGATTAGTCGTGATCCCAGCACTGACCCCTGAGGAATTCCACTACTCACCAGCTGCCATCCTGAAAAAAAAAATCCTTTAAACTTCTGAAGAAGGGTCCAGACCCGAAACGTCAGCTTTCCTGCTCCTCTGATGCTGCCTGGCCTGCTGTGTTCATTCAACTCTACACCTGGTTATCTCAGACTCCAGCATCGGTATTTCCTACTATCTCTTTTTTCCTACTCTCTTCCTTCTGCCAGTCAGCCAATTCTCTATCCATGCACATACCTTACCCCTAACACCATGGGCTCTTATCATACTTAGCAGTCTTCTGTACAGCACCATGTCAAAGACCTTCTGGAAATCCAAATAGATCACATCCACTCGCTCTCCTTTGTCTAACTTGTTCATTACCTCCTCAAAGAATTCTAACAGATTTGTCAGGCATGACCTCCCCTTGACAAAGCTGTGCTGATTTAGCCTTATTTTATCAGTTCATTTCATATCAGAGCCATCACGTGCAGCTTTTTTGTCAATCTTTACCAGAATATCAAAGTATGTTAAAAACAATCTGCAAATACAATTTATGCTTTGTTTTTAATTAACAGATAATTGGGTATTTTCAGTTTTTAGGTACAAGTTTAAATTACATCAAGGGTATTATAACAACGAAACAGGATATGGTCTAGCTTTAAGACAAATAAAATTAATCTGTTATTCGTCAATACACATCAGTAAACAACACTAAATTGTGATTCACCAAAGTTTAATGTGACAAGAATCAACTTCTGGGATCCAAAGACATGTAAAATGTATGAAGATCAGAAAAATACACAATATCAGTGTATCTAAATGTATTTTAATAATTATTTTCACAATTTTTCCTCCTCTCATGAAGGTGCTGTTACTAGGTTAGAGTTTTACTTGCTCATCCAAATGATGTTCTTTTATGTGAGGCTAAATGGGGAATGCAGGCAGGCTACTTGAATGCAAAAGCAACGCGAGTAATCTGGATCCTCCAGCTATCCCAAGCACCATCGGACGACAGCTAGCAATCAGAAACAGAAGCATGGATGATTTTTGTTCCGAATCCTAAAGGAAGTTAAAGCCAATTGTGGCAAATTTTACCATCGTCACAGACGACACAACAGAAGAGGTACCAAACGTTGAACTTACTTCAGTCATCACTGTACAGTATGGAGACAATATGTTTATCTTCTAAATCATCATTAAAGCAGTATATAAAACTTTTAGTGTTAATACTATCTGTGCAGGAAATTAAATGATCTATTGTTGAAGTTTATGTATTCTATTTGTCATAGGCTACCAGATATTGAGAATTCAATTATCTATTCACTATGCTGAAATTTTGTTGAAAGAAAATATTCAAAACTCAAATCACCTTAAAAGAAACTTAGTCATATGAGATCAAAAAGATGTAAAGAATATTTACAAGCATTTTCAATATAGATTTATACAAATTTTAAAAAATGAGCCTCAATAATTAAATATATTTCAATATTGTTTGTTAGACACCTGTAAAAATATAAATACATTCACCAAACTGCTCACACGGTTCGAAGGGTAAAAGTAAAATAATTAATGTGCAACATTTGTTCTTTTCTCAATTTTCCCCATTCTTCCTGGAGACTGTTGCTGGTCTATAGTGCATGCAGAAGCCTAGACATTGAGTTATGCTCAGCTGTTCAACCAAGAAAGAACATTTAAGAATAAACCGATCTTGTACTCAATTAACATCCCAGCATTAGCAGTAGACAGCATTATATGCAGGAAGGGTAGCTGGTTTACTATACCCTGGCCTACATGTTGCAGCATCCAACATGGCTTTTTTTAAATGGCTGAAAGAAATCTGCAAAAGATAAATTGATTTGCACTTATGATTTTGAATGACACTGGTTTTATTGAATGCTTCCAGGAAAAGCATTAAGAGTTGACTATTTGAATTCTTAAACACAAATATATAGATATATTGGATTTGAGCAGGGAGGACAGTTAGTAATGTAGTTTTTTTTAAATATCACTTATCTACATTTCAAAGAAACATCATTAGGAAGGTTGGAATTGGTATTCTTTGGGGGGAAAAAAGGATGCGCGATTATTCTCAGAAGCTATTGAGATTCAAGAATTGTGCCTTTGGATTGAAAAACTGTAAGTGTCACCCTGTTACTTACGAAGAATGAGAGCCAGAACCCACGTTAACTACAGCCCTCAGAGATAGTAAGAACTGCCGATGCTGGAGTCAGCGATAACACCGTGTGGAGTTGGAGGAACACAGGTCAGGCAGCATGACAGGAGCAGGAAAGCTGACGTTTTGGATCGTGACCCTTGATTTCCTGACCCAAAACGTCACCTTAACTACAGCCCTGTCAGTTTAACATCAGCTGTGGAGGAAGTATGGGAATCTCTCATCAGAAACCAAATGACATTCTGTTGAAGTGAGTAAGGATAGGTTTGTGAATGGTAGCTCATGAAGACAAATTTAATTGAATTACTTGAGGTCAGCAGCATGCTGGACTGGGAAATGTCTATGGACTTTGCCCATATGGATTTTC
The DNA here is from genome assembly GCA_024137785.1 of Ginglymostoma cirratum. Lineage (NCBI taxonomy): Eukaryota > Metazoa > Chordata > Chondrichthyes > Orectolobiformes > Ginglymostomatidae > Ginglymostoma > Ginglymostoma cirratum. The sequence continues at coordinate 22,115,318 of JAHRHZ010000058.1, read as the reverse complement.
AGGTAGCATTTGATCAGGTGCCACACAGAGGATCAACATAAATAAAGGTCACAATGAATTGGAGGCAACCTTGTACCATGAATAAAGCTTTTGTTCTCTGAATAGCAGCATGCGGTCGATGTGGGAGGGAATGGGGTCAGCCAGGAAAGTGGATATCAAATCACAGTCGAAGAAGCCATGACCTTATCAAAGGCAGATTAGGTGCGAAGGAATAAACATTCTACTCCTGCTTCGAAGTCCTACGTGATTAGTAGTGATACTCAAGATTAAAAGCCAAAAAGGACTGTGGATACAGAAGCAAAAACAGAAATTGTTGGAAAAGCTCAGCAGGTCTGGCACATCTGTGGAAAGAAAGCAGAACTAATGTGTCAGTTCGAGTGACACTTTCTCAGAACTGGGTCACTCGACCCAAAACGTTAATTCTGCTTTCTCTCCACAGATGCTGCCTGACCTGCTGAGCTTTTCCAGCAATTTCTGTTTTTACTACTCAGGATTATACTTGGGCCTACTCTTTTCACCAAAAATTCTTCTTCCTTCAGGCTACTGATACACGCTTGTACATCAGATGACACTAGGAGGCACAGTAAATTTTGTGGATTGAAGCAGCAAATTACAATGGACATCTATTAAGTGACCGGGCAAAACTATAACAGATGACTTCAATGTGGAAAAGAGTGAAGTTATCCATTTTAGGTCCACATCATACAAATTAGCATACATTCCTAAAGAGACTTGGTTCAATGCATCAAAGGGATTTAAATGGTCTTATTGATATCACTAAAGGCCAACTCAGATTTTTAAAAATCATGAAAAAATTGTTAATTAAATGTTCAATGATTTTCATTGAAAGGTGAGTATTTGATGCTCCTGTTTTTCATCCCTGGCCAGACCTTAACTGGAATTAAACACGAAAGAAAAACCAAAGAACTGCAGATGCTGGAAATCTGAAACAAGAACAGAAATTGCTGGAGAAAATTAGCAGGTCTGGTAGCATCAGTCGAAAAAAAAGTTAATGTTTTGCATTCAGTTAACTGTTTCTCTCTGCAGATGCTGCCAGAGCAGCTGAGTTTCTCCAGCAACTTCTGTTTTTGTTCCACAACTGGGGTATTGTGTTTGCATTTTGTCTTTGAAAGGATAAGGATTCACCACAATGTTGCCAGTGCTTAAATTATAAAGACATTTTTGCTTGTATTCACTTGAATGTGGAAGGCTGAGGGGTTATTCAATTGAGGAATTTAAAATGATGAAGGAATTTAAGATATAAATGAACCATTTCCTCTGATGAGAAGAATCAAAACAAGGACACAATTTTAAAATTACAGGTTAGGTCATTCAGGAATGAAATCTGGAAGAATTATTTCACAAAATGAATAGTGGAAATCTTCCCAAAATCAAGTCGATGATGAAGTTTCAATACTGAGATTGATAGATTTGTTTTTGTTAGATGATTGCCAAGGATTTTAATTGGCAGATGTGTGGGAACCAGGATAATACCAAGGTGCACAGAATACCAAAGAGATGGACAGCTCTGGAACAGGGAATCAAAGTATGGGAGAAAATAATAAAGTTTGATTGAAGGCTGTACTGTGCTTATTCGAGAGTTCACAGAGTGTAGGAAATAGAATTGGTGAATTACAGCAGCACATTACCACATGGGAATATGGTAATATACCATACCATAACAGAGACTTAGCTCAAAGAAGAGTTAGACTGTGTGTCGTATGTTTCTGGATACAAAGTGTTCAGGAAAGATAGGAAAAGTGAAGGGGAGGGGTGGCAGTATTGAGAAATGAGAGCAGAAGAAACAGGATGTCCGAAACTGATTTGACTTGAGCTAAAGGACAAATAGATACAATTTCATTGCTCAGTGTATCTATACACCACCAACTAGTGGAGACAATATAGGGAAGTAGGGATACAAGAAAATTACAGACACGTACAAAATTCTGGAGTAGTATTAATGACTAACAAATTATCCTGAAATTGTCTGGGGTAGCGGTAGTGTCAAGGGCAGGGGCTTTAACCAGAGTTCCTACAGTGTGATCAGGAACATTTTCTACAGTGTTATTTCCAGTCCAACAAGAAAGGAGACATTGCTAGACCTAGTTCTGGGGAATGAGGTGGGATAAATTGAGCAATAGTTAAATGGAGTAGCATTTAAGAGACATTATGTCATAAGGTTTACATCAGCTATGGAAGAGCACAATGAACAATCCAGAGTAAAGATAATTAACTGGGGAAACAACTACAGTGGTGTAGGGTCAGAACTTCACCTAATTAATTCGGATCAAAGGTCAGCAGAAACAATGGTAGCTGAATACTGGGCAACCTCCAAGAAACAGTTCTGGTTTGGAAGACAAAGGTAAGGTAAATAAATTCAAAGCTCCCTGGATGACAAAAGAAATAGAAATGAATATAAGGAAGTAAAAAGTGCACTTTAAGGTAGAAAATACCATTGAGAACCAGACTGAATTTAGAAGACTCAAAGTGGAACTGAAAAAGAAAATAAGAGAGAAACGAAGTAGAAATATGAAAACAGACTTCCAGTTAACACAAAAACAAATCCCAAGATTTTCTACAGGCATATAAAGGATGGTAAAATGAGGAATAGGGCTGATAAGGGTCTAAAATGGTTATTAACCATAGGAACAGAAGGCGTAGCTGAGGTAACAGAGTTGACGAGGGTAATGTTGTTGATGTGGTGTACATGGACTTCCAAAATACATTTGATACAGTGTTGTGAAACAGAGTCACAGGAAACAGTAATGTTCAATAGGCTGGAGGAAGGTTTGTAGTGGAGTTTCCCATGATGGGATCATTGTTTTTCCTGGTACATATTAAAGAAGGGCACAATTTCAAAATTTGAGACAAATGAAATTTAGAAGCATTGTGAACTGTGTGGAGATAGCATAGACCTTCTAAAAGTTTTAATCAAGTTGGTGGACAGTCATATAGGTAGCAGTTAAAGTTCAATATGGAGAAATATTAAGTGATTCAAACTGGTAGGAAGAATATGGAGAAACAATACAAGGGACTCGACTCCTAAAAGTGGTGCTAGGGCAGATGAAGCTGATTGCTATCTGTGAGAATCACTGAAGGTAGCAGGACAGGTTGACAGGTGGTTAATAAAGAGTACAGAATCTTAGGCTTTTTTTTAAACTAGAGGTAGAGTATAAGGGCATGGAGATAATGTTGAACTCATATAAGACACTGGTTTGGCCTCAGAGTATTGGGTCTAGTCTGGACACTGCAACTTAGGAAAGATTCAAAGGTATTGGAGAGCATGCAGAAAAGATTCATGAGGATCACTCCAGGGAAAAAGATCTTCAGTTATGGGATTATACTGGAGAAGTCAGAGCTGTTTTCCTTGCAGAAGAGAAACTGTTCACACTCGTGAAAGGATTGTGAAAGGAGAAAGAGTACAGATTTCAAATACAAGCAATAGAGAAAACTTCTTCACACAGTGAGTTGTTAAGATCTAGGGTGCACTGGTCCAGAATGTGGTGGTGGCAGGTTCAACTGAGGCATTTAGAAAAGGATGAGATTGTTATTTGAGGAGCAACAATAAAAAAAAGTTAGGAGAAAAAGCAGAAGTATGGCACTAAGTAAAATGCTAATTTGGAGAGGCTGTGCAGACATGACGGACCAAATAGCCTCCTTCTGCATTATAGCAATATGGAACAAAGCCAGGTAAGATTTAAATAAATAAAAATGAGGCCCAATGTCCTACTTCTGTTCTAATGAGTTCTTAGAGATCTGAATGAAGAGAATTTCCGTAGTTCAATCCAGGCAAATTTCTGGTTCAAACACCAGGTCACAGTTAAGGGGGATTGTTCTTCTGGCCAAAGACATGTTGGACAATTAAATCCAAACATGCCAGTCAGTTATCAGCTTCAGTCTTTACTGCATGTCTGTGCAAGGAACTAGGACTAAAGTATGGTGAACAAACATAGACAAACAACTGTACATGCTCAATTTTCATTGATATTCTAGGGACAGAACTGATAGCCCTCGGAACCCAAGATGTTTCACAGCCACTTTGAGAAACAGTTTTGCAACATAAGCATGGTGCCTAGTGCAGGGATGGTACAGGAGGGAAGATACTTGGGTAGGAGGGAACTGCACACTCAACTCTTTGATGTAGAAAAGTAAAGAGGAAATCTTACAAATGTGAAAATCTTACAATTCATTATTTAAACTACTTGATCATCAACCAGCTATGCAAAAAGCTAAGGCCCTTGATCTGAATAGAACATCTCCCTTTAAGACAAAGAAGAGTATCAGGAGCAAGTAGGTTAGAATTCAGCAGCTTAGTGAACATCACTGGGATATACTTGGAAGTTTGTTGTACATTTCCTTACAGAAATCTGACCACGTTAAAGGGTCACTGTCTTCGTGAAGAGAGTTTTGCAAAAATTTTAACAACTACCTCCATAACAAGTCATTTCTCAACATAATTCACATCATAGTATCAGAAACTTGTAAACAAGAGTGCCAAATACTTTTACATGCGTTCCTTTAATTTTAGAATTGAACTATATCATTCACAATGAGTAAATTCTATTTTCTAAGATTTTAATTGTTTAATATGAATTTACAGTTAAAAATGCATGAATACAAATAATTATCACTTTAAATTTTAGCAACTGTAACCATAAAAATAAAAAAATTTAATTTTACAATTTCATAAACATTTTTAGGGAGATCCATTTGAGAGTGTGTATTGTGTTGTATTTACGAGTTATCTCCCCTTGCCTAAACTTCATGTAATCATCAGCAGCATTTTTTTTATATTAAGTGTAAAATCACATCTGACCAAAAGAGAAAAGACCACTAAAGAAGTTAATCTATACAGAACACACAGTTACTTTAATTAAAAAAAACTTATTTGCAGCATTGATTGTTCTTCAGGTCATGCTTGCCTATGATCAACTTCATCTCAGAGCTGTGAAGTTGAATGAAAACTCTGATATTTCATAACATTCCACTTCATCACAAATATTTAACACTAACATTCCATAACGGAATCTCATTCCAGACTGATCTCGTAACATTGCCGTTTTATAATGCCAGCTATAGATATCCTATACCTCTTTAGTTTGAACAGTAGTACTTAATCCGATCGCCCAGTGGCTATTTGTGCCATGACTTTGTCCTCACCTATTATCCTGAGTAGAAATTATGCATGTACCCCCAGGGCTCCATTCACAACCTTCCCAGATGTGGGTTATGGACCACGCTGGGATTTGGTTCTACTCTCCCACTTCTACTTTTTAAAAAGGTGACTTGGGAATTCAGTTAAGAGGCAGGTCTATCCCATGTTCGATACAAGCAGACGTATTATTAAAATTAAAACCACTGGCCCAATGGTTTATTTTTCCTCCTGTGGAAAAATAGCTGCCCTCTATCAAGTTCCCATAGTGGCATGATTGAAATCAGGGTCCCACTGCACGGGAGAAAATTTACACATCTGCATCTCTTGATATCTTTCCAAGTGACCCTGAAGCAGGACAGTGTTTAAGATTGTGACCTTAAACAAAAAGTTAGAAATACCTCTAGTCTGAAAAATTTATGGAGCTCGAGCGACCAAACATAATGCCTTTACAAATTTCACTTTCTCCATGGGTTCAGGTATAATTCTTAGTTACTTCTTATGTAGCTCTATTCAATCTTCATCGATATGTTCTTCTGTATTATCAGCAATAGGAACAACACATCAGATCAACGTTCTAGTCAGATTCTTTTAAAATAAATTGTTTCCTATGGTGGATGTCTGTTTAAAAAGTTCAATAAATAGTAGAAAAATAATCCTTTATTTAAAAAATCTGAGATGTGCTGTTAACTTTTACAATTCCCATTGAGTTGCTTTGATGGTTTTTGACATTCCTTAGGAATCCAGGAAAAGTTTTCACCATCTGACTCGAAGACTAATGATTTAAAAAGAATGCTTGTAATTTTGCAGCTGTAGTTTCTGGTGAAAGGGGAGCAGAAGTGGTTCAGCATTCTGCATCTACAGTGTGGACTGTAACTGCTGCTTGTAGGTGGTGGCTGTGATGGAGAGACGGATGGTGGTGTAGGCGGTAATGGTGAAATTTATGACTTAGCAAAGCAGCAGTCTGTGGTGGAGTGTCCAATTCTAAATCTTCTTCATGGTTCCCAACATCCACCCCAGCAGTTAAAGGGTCATTATTGCATGGTGGATTCTCACTGTCCTCCTGAGGGCTCATGGTACTATATCCTGCCAATGAGTGCAAATTTGCAAAATTACTTCTTTTGAAACATCTTGTTCATTTGCATATATTTCAATTTACTAAAACAGCAATTACGTTGTTTTATTTTAATAACTAACAAACTTTCTTTTTATTAAAAAAAACAGCTTATCTGTAAATCATCTCTAATCTCTTCCTCACTCCACAAACATCACAATGAGTGGTAAATCCTTCTATGAAAGTGGTAGGGTTCAGAAATAATAGCCTGTACAACCAAATGTTGCAACAAGAGAATTGGCACAATACATTGTCCACTTGCCTATATAATGAATATCAACAGGCTTATTGATCGCTGAAGTCATTAAAGCTCAAGTACACTTTCCAGCAGGGATCACAGGAAAGGAAAGCCATTTGTAGTGTTTTATAACAGATTTAAGAGAACTGGGCACAGATCGGGGTATACTCAGTCTTTATGGGTCAATACCACGTTGGGCACTGCATTCACTGATCAAGTCAAATTCCTACTACTTCACCTCTACCTTGAGAAACACAATCTTTGCAGAACTTACCCAAAAGCTGGTTGTGTCCACTTCTGGGTCCAACATTACATTTACCAAATGTGCGCCTGCCAACGTTACTTTCCAAAATGGTCATATGCATACCTGTTATTAACTTGAGGACAGCTGTGGTGAGGACCTGCAACCTTGTGCATTCTAAGGCTGTTTCAATTTTAAAATAAACTGACTAGAGCTGTCAGACCACTACCCTGATGGAACTCCCTCCATACAGGATGATCCACTAAACTCCCTGTTGCTCTGGCTAAGCACCTCCATACAAGGGCTACAAAGCAAAGTCGAAGAGAATCGGGGCAACATTATATCCCTACCTGATGAGCTCAATGCATTCTTTGCTCACTTTGAGGGTCAGAACCTCACCCAGACCCACTCTATCCCAATAAACCTGCATTTCCCATGGCTGATGCACATCCCCGGGCAATTTAGCATGGTCAAACCAGCTAAACTGCACATTTTTGGACTATGGGAGGAAACTGGAGCACTGGGCGGAAACCCACGCAGACATGGGGGGGGAAGCATGCAAACTCTACACAGACAGTTGCACGAGGGTGGAATCGAACCCAGGTCCCCGGTGCTGTGAGGCAGCAGTGCTAACCACTGAGCCACCATGCTGCTAGGCCAATTCTCATTTGTGTCCTGCCCACGAAAAACCCTGAGATTCCAGTTGCCTATCACGTTAACACACAACCATGTTCCTTGGCCAATATCTGTCTTTGCCTTTCTGCAGTGTTCCAGCGAAGCTCAATGCAAGCTGGAAGAACAACACATCATTTTCCACTTGGGGACGCTGCAGCACTCCGGACTCAATATCAAGTTCAATAATTTCAGGGCCTGAACTCTCCCATGTCCTAGCCTCCTACCTCACACACCAAGCCTTGTTATCAACATTTTCTGAAGAAGGTCGAGACCCAAAATGTCAGCTTTCCTGCTCCTCTGATGCTGCTTGGCCTGCTGTGTTCATCCAGCTCTACACCTTGTTATCTCAGATTTTCCAGCATCTGCAGTTCCTACTATCTCTGAAGCTTTGTTATCACATAGCCTGCCATTACACACTACCTATCATTAACCATGAACAGTCTCCATTAATAGCTATTCACCCTAGCCAGATGATTATCAAGTCTTTTGTCTGTCCATCTGTTGTTCTCACACTTTTGGCTCTGTCCCCACCTATCGTTTACTTCTTAACCCCTCCCACCACCCTCTCGTCTGCATATAAACCAACATTTTCCTAGCTACCATCAGTTCTGAGGAAGGGTCAATGCACCCAAAACGTTAACTCCGATTTTTTTTTCCTTCATGGATGCTGCCAGACCTGCTGAGTTTTTCCAGCAACTTCTGTTTTTGTTTCTGATTTGCAGCATCCACAGTTCTTTTGGTTTTTATCTCATATAATGAGTTGCATTTTGCAGCTTTCATTTTCTCACTCATGGCTCTTAATTATCTCTTATTCAGGTTTTTTTTCTCCGTCTTGGCCTGCTATCCATTATACCCTTGTTTACATATCCCTTCCATCTGTCTGTCTCTCTGGGCTCCATCTCCACTTATCTGCTCACGTCTCTCTTTCCCACCCCTCCCCCACTTCAGCGTCAGCACAAATATGAGCTTCTCCTAGCTCCTAACAGTTCTGATGGAGAGTCACTGGAACTCAAAGCGTTAACTCTGCTTACTTCCCACAGATGCTGTCAGACCTGAATTTTTCCCGCAACTTGTTTTTGTTTTGGACAGTTCACAATCTTGGCATCCTGTTTTGACGCCAAACTGAGGTTCAGAGCCAATTCCTCACCAGACCACAAATTTCTTACCTCTTGTATCACTAATCTTCACTCAATCCATTTGCTGCTCTATATTTAATAACCCCGTTATTACACATCGACTTATGAATTTTATATTTGTTTAGTGCTTCTCACCTACACTCTCCGTAAACTTAAGGTCCTCTGAAGCTCATTTGGCCAGATCTGAACTCAAACCAAATCCCAGTCATTTATCACCACTGTGTTTGTCGACCCACCCTGACTTCCAATTCTCATGCATCTCAATTTCAAAAGTTTTTTGTTAAATTTACACCCTTCTATGGCTATATCCCTACATTCCAGCCCTGTACTTTTCCAATAATTTTGCATTTCTCCAAATAGCCTTCAGTTGATTCTTCTTTCAATCGTGGTGGTTGTGTCTGCAGTTGTCTACAACCCAAGATTTAGAATTCCTTCTTTAAATGTCTAGGTTACTTTACCTTCCTCCTTAAAACCTTCTGCTTTGACAAAGCTTTTGGTCACCTTTGGCTTGGTCAGCTTTTGTCCACTTTCGTGGCCACACAACTATTGTAAAAACCTTTAATAAGAAGCACAAGTTATAGTTGACACACATAGCTCGCCTGGTGACTCAGTATGTATTGTGTTGAGATCTGATACAGTCACACCGACCAGGGGGCCTACTATTGTACTGAAGTCATAAGTCTTTCAGGCTGGAAAATGTGAGTCCTGAAGTTGAATAATTATAGCTGTCAAATGCATAAAAACTAACACCAGCAGAACATGGGCTCAAATGCATCAAAATAATTGTAAACTGCTCATTAAATAAACTGCTTAAATTGTGCATTTCCTACTTAAATCATCAAAACTATGATCACGTCTCTCTTCTCAAAACATCTCAAAATATTTGTACATTTTAAGCATAGGTTTCTTAAACATTCATTAAAAAAAACGACCAAAGAAAACTAAAAACTGTCAAACTCATGCCGTTACAACAGTTCCTATTCAAGGGGGCTCTGGACAGTGTTGCTGCATTATATAAACATAAGTGTCCACAAAGTATTTTTAGCGAAGTAAGACCAAAAAAAATTGGTGAGGTGTTAAAATAAAGAAACAGCAGTACAAGAGATGTTTATCTCTCATGGATTTTTCTGGAGGTTTTTTCATGTGTTTGAAGATAATTTATTTCCAGTTTTGACTGGAGTTCAACATCAATCATAGCCCACACAGATGGACCTGTTCCTTTCAGACAGAAGCAGGATCATTTTTAACTCCTGAAACGTTCAACACCATCAAGAAATGAATGAGCTTTTATTTCTTCTGTCAAGCGAAATGTAAGGTCATTGATCTTACCGTGATCACTCTCTGTTCCTGATCTTCCCCAGTAGCGGCGCCTGCGTTCTGGACTATGTGCATGTCGTTCTATCACGGCCGCTATAAATCTTGTGTTACTGACTATTCAAAATAAATAAAAATTATGAAGTGCAGACAATTACTTTCTCTCTTCAACATGCATTCCCAAATAAGAAAAGTTTAAATTCCAAGCTTGTATGTTGTTTGGAGGTGTTGGGGAGGGGGTGGTGGTGGTGGTGTTGGGGAAGGGAAGCAAGAAAAAGTTCAAATGAAGTGGCAAATTTGACTGAAGGAGGAACAAAGCCAGAAATTGTTAGAAAAGCTCGGCAGGTCTGGCAGCATCTGTGGATAGAAATCAGACGTAATGTTTCTGAGGAAGGGTCACTGGACCTGAAACGTTAACTCTGATTTCTCTCCACTGATGCTGCCAGACCTGATGAGCTTTTCCAGCAATTTTTGGTTTTGTTTCTGACTTCCAGCATCCGCAGTTCTTTAGGTTTGTATTTAGTATTTGACTGGAGGTGGTGGTGGTCAGACATTCATTCACCAGATTCTGAAGGAGTAGCTACTTCCACTCAGTGTGGTTCCAGCCCCTCAGCAGCCAGTGCCCCTGACAGCACAGGACAGTAACACACAATGTGTGGAGCATTCAACAACCAGGACTGTGGTAACACACAGCCTTAACTCTAATATAAACGGGGAGGAATAGTACTGTACACTCAGACTAAACTTTACTCATTTTCTTTGCAGCTTTCCTCCATTTATCCTCAGCACTTGTTTCTCAAATTTCATTTTCTATATTTCACTCCTTTTCTTACGTGCACAGTTATTCAACATTGCAGTTTGTCATAGTCATAGAGACGTGCAACACGGAAACAGACCCTGCGGTCCAACTCGTCCATGCCGACCAGATATTTTAAATAAATCTCGTCCCATTTGCCAGCATTTGGCCCACATCCCATTCCTATACCCATTCAGATGCCTTTTAAACACTGCAATTGTACCAGCCTCCACCCTTTCCTCTGACGTTCCACACACGTCACACGCACCACCCTCTCCGTGAAAAAGTTGCCGCTTAGGTCCCTTTTAAATCTTTCCCCTCTCACCTCAAACCTAAGCCCTCCATTTTGGACACCCTACCCCAGGGAAAAAAAAAACCTTGTCTATTTACCTTATCCATGCCCTTCATGATCTCTTTAAGGTCACCCCTCAGCCTCAGATACTCCAGGGAAAATAGCCCCAGCCTATTCATCCTCTCTCCCTCCAGCCCTGGCAACATCCCTGTCAATCTTTTCTTAACCCTTTCAAGTTTCACAACATCTTTCCTATAGCAGGAAAACCAGAATTGTATGTAGTATTCTAATAGTGGCCTCACCAATGTCCTGTACAGCTGCAACATGATCTGCCATCTCCTATACTCAATGCATTTACAAATAAAGGCATGTGTACCAAACACTGCTCTCACTACCCTGTCTAACTGTCACTCTATTTTCAAGGAGCTATCAACCTGTATCCCAAGGTCTCTTTGTTCTGCAAAACTCCCCAGGACCTTATCATTAAGTGTCTAAGTCCTGCCCTGATTTGCCTTTCCAAAATACAGCACCTCACCTTTATCTAAACTCCATCTGCCACTCCTCGGCCCATTGGCCCATCCGATTAAGATCCTGTTGTACTCTGATGTAACCTTCTTCGCTGTCCGCTACACCTCCAATTTTGGTGTCACCTGCAAACTTACTAACCATACCTCGTAAGTTCACATCTAAACCATTTATATAAATGACAAAAGACAGTGGACCCAGCACCGATCCTTGTGGTACACCACTGGTCACAAGCCTCCAGTCTGAAAGCAACCCTCCACCATCATCCTCTGTCTTCTTCCTTTGAGCCAGTTCTGCATCCAAATGGCCAGTTCTCTCTGTATTTCATGTGATCTAAACTTGCTAACCAGTCTGCCATAAGGAACTTTGTCGAACGCCTTACTGAAGTCCATATAGATCACATTCACTGCTCTACCCTCGTCAATTCTCTTTGTTCCTTCTTTAAAAAACTCAATTAAGTTAGTGAGACATGATTTCCCATGCACTATCCCATGGTGACTATTGTCTAATCAGTCCTTGCCTTTCCAAATACATGTAAATCCTGTCCCTCAGGATTCCCTCCAACATGCCCACCATCGATGTCAGGCTCACTGGTCTATAGTTCCCTGGGTTTTCCTTACAACCTTTCTTAAATAGTGGCACCACATCAGTCAACCTTCAGTCTTCCAGCACTTTGCCTGTGGCTATTGATGATACAAATATCTCGGCAAAGGGCTCAGGAATCACTTCTCTAGCTTCCCACAGAGTTCCAGGGTACACCTGATCAAGTCCTGGGGATTTATCCCCCTTCACATGTTTTATGACATCCAGCATCTCTTAGTCTATAATATGGACGTTTTTCCAAGATGTCGCTATTTATTTCCCCACATTCAATATCTTCCACATCTTTCTCCACAATAAGCACTGGATGCAAAATACTCATTTAGTATCGCCCCCACCTTCTGCAGTTCCCAACATAGGTGGCCTTGTTGATCTCTAATGGCCCTAGTCTCTCCCTAGTTAACTTTTTATCTTTAAAGGATTTGTAGAATCCCTCTGGATTCTCCTTAACCCTACTTGCCAAAGCTATCTCAAGTCCCCTTTGTGCTCACATGATTTCCCTCATAAGTATACTCCTACTGCCTTTACACTCTTCTGGGGATTCACTTGATTGCTGCTATCTGTACTTGACACATGCTCCCTTGTTATTCTTGACCAAAACCTTAATTTCTCTAGTCATCTAACATTCCCTACACATACCAGCCTTGCCCTTCAGGAACATATTGTCTCTGGATTCTCGTTATCTCATTTTTGAAGGCTTCCCATTTTCCAGCTGTCCCTTTACCTGTAAACATCCACCCCCAATCAATTTTTGAAATTTCTTGCCTAATACTGTCAAAAGTGGCCTTCCTCCAAATTAGAACTTTAACTTTTAGATCTGGTGGATCCTTTTCCATCACTATTTTAAAACTAATAGAATTATGGTCTCTGGCCCCACAGTGCTCCCGCACTGACGCCTCAGTCACCTGGCCTACCTTATTTCCCAAGAGTGGGTCAGGTTTTACACCTTCTCTTGTAGGTTCATCCACGTACAGAATCAGAAAAGTTTCTTGTACACCTTTAAATTCCTCTCCATCCAAGCCCTTAATACGATGGCAGTCCCAGTCTATGTTTGGAAAGTTATAATCCCTTACCATAACCACCCTACTTTTCTGACAGATAACTGAAATCTGCTTACAAATTTGTCTCTCAACTTTCCACTGACTGTTAGGGGTTCTATAATGCAATGCCAATAAGGTCATCATCCATTTCTTATTTCTCAGTTCCACCCAAATAACTTGCCTGGCCATATTCCCAAAGTATCCTCCCTAACTCCAGCCATCATAGAATCATAGAATCCCTAGTGTGGAAACAGGCCCTTCAGCCCAACAAGTCCACACTGACCAACACGGCATCCCACCCAGACCCGTCACCTTATATCCCACTTAATCTACACATCCCTGAACACTGCGGGCAATTTAGCATGGCCAATCCACCTAGACTGCACATCTTTGGACTGTGGGAGGAAACCAGAGCACCCAGAGGAAACCCAAGCAGACACTGGGAGAATGTGCAAACTCAACACAGACAGTTGCCCGAGGGTGGGTCTGTGGCGCTGTGGGGCAACAGTGCTGACCACTGAGCCACTGTGCCACTCCAAATGTTATCCCTAATCAAAAAGGCCACTCTTGCCCCCCTCCCCCCCAACACCTTTCTATCCTTCCTACAGCAACTATACCCTGCAACATTAAGCTGCCAGTCCTGGGCAATCCTGCTTTATGCCTTAATACACGGAGCATCTGCAATAAAGTGGATGAACTAATCATTCAGATAGATGTAAGCAGGTATGATATAATTGGGATTATGGAGTCAAGGATGACCAGGGATGGGAATGGAATGTCCCAGGGTATTCAGTATTTAGGAAGGACAGGCAAATAGGGAAAAACTGGTGAGTTGGCATTGCTGGTTAAAGAGGAAATTAAAACAACAATGAGAAAGGACTTGAGCTCTGATAATATGGAGTCTGTATGGGTAGAGTTGAGAAATACCAAGGGCAAGAAACTTTAGTGGATGTCATACACAGACCTCCAAACAGCAGTGGCGATGTCGAGAATGGCATTAAACAGGAAATTAGAGATGCATGTGATAAGTGAATATCAGTGATCATGGGTGATTTTAATCTGCACATAGATTGGGCAAATCAATTTAGCCACAAGGCCTAGAGGAGGAATTCGTGGAGTGTATATGGGATGGTTTTCACAATAATATGTGGAGGGACCATCTAGAGAGCAGGCCATCTTACACTGAGTGCGGTGTAATGAGAAGGAATCATTGTCACCCTAGCTTTGTGAGACCCCTTGGGGAAGAGTAACCAAAACATGATAAAAAAAATTCTACCAGGATGGAGGGTGAGGTTGTTGCTTTGGAGATGAGGGAGCTGAACCTTAATAAAGGAAACTACAATGGTATGACGCGCGAGTTGGCCTTGATAGCTGGGGAGAATTACTTACAGGGATGACAGTGCTTGGGCAGTGGCAAACATTCAAGGAATGCATGGGGGAACTGCAACAACTGTTTATTCCTGTCTGTTGCAAAAGCAAAATGGGTAAGAGGGCCAATCCATGGCTTATAAAAGGAATAAGAGATTGTATTGGATCCAAGGAAGAAGCATACAGATTGGCCAAGAAAAATTATAAATCTGAGGTTTGGGAGCAGTTTAGAATTCAGCAAAGAAGGACCAAGGAATTGATTAAGAAGGGGAAAATAGAGTACGAAAGGGAACATAGAGACTGACAGTAAGAGTTTCTATTAGTACTTAGAGAGAAAGAGATTGTTGAAGACAAACGTAGGTCCCCTATAGACAGAAACTGGGGAAATGTATAATAGGGGTCAAAGAAATGGCTGAGCAACTGAATACATACTTTAGTTCTGTCTTCACAAAAGAGAACACAAATCCGTTACGAGAAATGTTGGAGAATGCAAGATTTGGTGAGAGGGAAGAATTGGGGGAGGTCAACATTAGTAGAGAAATGATGCTGGGAAAATTGATGGAATTGAAGGCGGATAAGTCCCCAGGGTCTGATAATCTACATCCCAGAGCACTTAAGGAAGTAGCTCTAGAAATAGTGGATACATGGCTGGCCATCTTCCAGGATTTGACAGACTCTGGAACTGTCCTTGGAGGATGGCTAATGTCACTGCATTATTTAAAAAGGGAGGTAGAGAGAAAACAGAGAATTATAGACTGGTCAGCCTAACATTGGTAGTGAGGAAAATTCTCAAATCCATTGTCAAGGATTTTATAGCAGACCAATTAGAAAGCAGTGGCAGAATCAGACAGAGTTAGCATGGATTTACGAAGGGAAAATTATGCTTGACAAATCTGTTGGAATTCTATGATTAGTAACTAGTAGAGGTGACAAGAAGCAACCACTCGATGTAGTATATTTGGACTTTCAGAAAGCATTTGACAAAGTCCCACATGAGAGATGAATGTGCAAGATTAAAGCATATTGGGGGATTGGGGGAAGGGTATTGAGATGTATACGAAATTGGTTGGCAGAGAGGAAACAAAGAGTAGGAATTAGTGGGTCCTTTTCAAATTGGCAGGCAGTAAGTAGCAGGGTGCCACAGGGATTGGTGCTGGGACCCCAGCTATTCGCAACATATGTTAATGATTTGGATACGGGAACAAAATATAACATCTCAAAGTTTGCAGATGATACCAAGTTGGGTAGGAGGGTGAACTATGAAAAGGATGCAGAGATCCTTTAGCATGATCTGGACAGGTTGAGGGAGTGGGCAAATCAATGGCAGATGCAGTATAATTTGGAAGCAAAAACAAGAAGACAGATTACTACCTGAATGGTTGCAAACTGGGGGAGGGTACTGTGCAGCAGGACCTGAATGTCCTTGTGCATCAGTCACTGAAGGTAAGTATGCAGGTGCAGCAGGCACTAAAGGAGGCAAATGGTATGTTGGCCTTCATTGTGAGAGGTTGAGAACAGGAGCAGGGATGGGTTGTTGCAGTTATACATGGCCTCGCTAAAACCGCACATGAAATATTGTGCACAGTTTTGGTCTCCTTGTCCAAGGAAGGATGCTCTGGCTCTCGAGGGAGTACAGTGAAGGTTCACCAGGCTCATTTTCGGGGATGGCGGGTATGAGGAGAGATTGACAAGGTTGGAATTGTTTTCTCTGGAGTTCAGATGAATTGGGGTCGGGGGGTGGGATCTCAGAGACTTATAAAATTCTAACAGGACTGGACAGGGTAGACGCAGGGAGGATATTCCTGATGGTGAGTGTGTCCAGAACCACAGGTCACAGTATGATGATTTGGGGTAGACCATTTAGGATGGAGATGAGGACATATTTCTTCACCCAAAGAGTGGTGAGCCTGTGGAATTCATTATCACAGGAAGTAGTTGATATCAAAACATTGAATGTATTCAAGATGCGACTAGATATAGCACTTGGGGCAAATGGGATTAAAAATTATGGGAAGAAAACAGCATTAGGCTATTGAGTTGGACGATCAGCTATGATCGTGAAGAATGGTGGAGCAGGCTCGAAGGGCTGAATAGCCTCCTCCTGCTCTGCCATTCTTCTATGTTTCTATATCTCTGAGCCACATCTCTCTAATTGCTACAATATCCCAGCCCCATGTTCCCAACCATGACCTGCGTTCATCTCCTTTGGGGATTACTTTTAAAAGTTAGGTTTTCAAAGATGTGAGGAAGTATGACATAAGTTCTGTATTTCAGTAATAACTGCTTTATTAGTAAAGATCGCTGATTTAAAGTCATTTATCTGCCACTTTCCTTTAAGAAGCACTGATTTCGAGAAATCAAAAACACAATTTAGGCCCAGATTTTATTGTGAATGACAACGAAGTGATGCTCACTGTCCATTATAGTCACAGCTAATTGTGAGCACTGTATGGCAACTATCAGAGATCTATTTCAACGCAATAGCATCTACAAGACATTGAGCACCTGTGTGGACATGGAAGACAATAGCATGTCTATCCACTCCATAAGACTCAAGAATTGTCATTTGAGATGTGGAGGGTCTAAACCTGGAAGTGTATATTAGAATATTTCATACCATGCAAAATCATTCCAAAAAGTCAAATAACAAGAGAATAAAGATGGGATAAAGTGTAAGAGATGAGATGGAAAGAAAAGTAAATAAAATTCATTTTACATATAGTAAGAATTAAAATTAGGAATGAGAGTCCACATTTCTAAAAGCAATTTTTTAGTGTCAGAAAAATTGCTTGGTAATAAGAACTAAAGATGTATTAAAAATTCATTTATACTTGGATGCACGATCCCTAACATTTACTGATATGTTTTGTATCCGTGAATGCCATGTCCCTCAATGAGATACCAGCACAGCAAAACTTGTGGAGCATAAGGGTAAACCAGATAGCAAATGCCTGATTTCTGGATTTAACTGTACCTGTATGGATGCTGGAAGTTGCAGGCTGATTCACTAAGTATACGTGAGCTGTGATAGTTGAGACTCAACATTATTACTCCAAATCTGGGTCCATTAGCACAGATTTCCCAGCTGGTATTTAGCGAGAAATGGAGCTCAATTGCACTAACATTACCATTAGCACTGCTGAGATCAGATAGTGTATCACTAAACATAATTGAGTCTGGTCAGTTCCACGCAAGGGTTCTTAATTTCTCTTTGTGACTGTACCTATCAGGCGCAGGCCCACGTGACTTTTTAAACCCCCTTTCCTAAGGTGGCCAAGGTTTCCCCAAGAATCTCAGCTGAATAAAACTAAATCAGCTCCAATCAGGCACAGAACCTTGGGTCTTTCTGCTCTTTAGGATCAGTACCCTAATGGGTAGGACAGTCTTCAGAAGCAGTGAGTAGGGCCCTTTCATCTTGCGACTGAATATTTTTGTTTCAGTGCCTGCACAACACAGAATCACAAAAGTTATGGCGCAGAAAGGGACCATTCCGCCCACTGTATCTGCAACCACTCTGCAAATGAGCACCATAACCTACTGCCATTTTCCTGGCTTTTTCCCATACCCTCGCTTCTATCCAAATAATCATCCAATGTGCAATGTCCTTTGAACACCTCAATTGATCCTCCCTCCACCACACTTCCAGGCACTACATTCCACACCCTAGCCACTCGTGAAAATACTTGTTTCTCACATCACATTTGCTTCTTTCGTAAATCATTTTAAATCTCTGCCCCTCATTCTTGATCCTTATACAAGCAGGACCAGTTTCTCACTATCGACTACACCCCAGTACTCTCACGATTTTGAAAGTTTCAGTCAGATCTAAAAATGTGAAAAGGAAACTTGGGTCTTGATGCCCTTTCACTGAAAATATAAAAGGTTTTAAGAAATCAAATTTTTTCTTTATCCTCACAACAATTACTAGCACTTACTGATGCCTCGGTCTTCGTGACTATCTTCATCTCTCTCGTCTCGATCATTTTCCAGGTTGGACATTCGCACAGACATTTCTTTTTTAAAAGAAAATTCAGATGGAAATTACTATTTTTATTAGTAGATTTTCATGCAACATTTTCCTATCAATTTTTTTCCTTCTATTTACAAGGAGATTAGGACTGCTTTCAGTTAGCAAATTGTTTTGCCACATTAAACCCATTCTGGGACCTGTGCCAAATCTGAAGAGTGTTACAGATATCATAACACAAACAATGAAATGGAAGAATT
The DNA here is from genome assembly GCA_024137785.1 of Ginglymostoma cirratum. NCBI lineage: Eukaryota > Metazoa > Chordata > Chondrichthyes > Orectolobiformes > Ginglymostomatidae > Ginglymostoma > Ginglymostoma cirratum. Next base: position 22,096,600 of record JAHRHZ010000058.1, on the reverse strand, counting down.
CATGGAGTTAGTCCAAGCGAATAACCAGACAATCTTATTGCTACACTAAGCAACAGAACGGCTTTCCCATTGCTCTGACCTTCCTAACAGTCAGCTTATAAATCTCTTGTTCTGGGTGATTCATTGGCTTACCAGGTAGTGCCATTACCACCAGGGAACAACTGAATTCCAACATTCCTTAATGATGAATGGATGGAAAATTCTACTACTTTTTGGTTACTTGGGTTTCACAAGCAAGGATAAGCCTGCTTCTTCCTTTCTAGAAAAAAATCATTTCATCCATTATATCAAACATTCCTGACTGAAGTTTACGCATGTCAGACTATATTCTCTAGACGTTGCCTCTTTCTGCAGCTTTCTATCATAAACACGTTTTCTTCAAAATCCTGGAAGGCCAGTTACTGTCCTTACCTTGTGCAGCGAGGGGGGACATGTGCTGGTGACTTCTCCGATGGATCTGGTGTCGGTAAGCATACACAGCTAGAACAAGTACCATGATGCACCCCATGATCCCACCAGCCACAGGTCCAACCGGGGCACTTTTGATCATGTTCAGCGCTATGACCTCATCTCCTATAATCAGAAATGTGGTAAGTTATGAACAGATTGTTTGACTCAATATCTGTACAAAAGTGTACGTTCACACAACAGCTTTGAAATAACACTCCATTGAACTTGAATCCAGCATTGGTTCAGTTAGTGATAGTCCATTTCCCAAGAGATTACCTCAGGCCTTATGTCACAAGAACACAGAACAATGCTAGGGGCATCTAAGAAGAAGTGACACCCCAGAGTTCTAGCACTTTGTCCAATACAGCAAAAAGGGATGGAGATGGGCTCAGTGATCTACGGACTGAAGAATGCAGTCAGGCTCCCAAGCTTTCACTGTAGATGGAATAGAACTGAGCTGAGCCCTGACTGGCAGCTGGCAGCTCCCCTGGCTGTGAACAGGATTTGATAGATGCTGTTGAGGTTCACTGAAATATGCGGCTGTATTTTAAACCAGGCTTAGGAGCCAGACGTCCAGATCATGTTGAAACAGTGTCAATGGTGGAATATGACTTAAAAGTGCAAAGGCCCAAATTGGGCCAAAGGCAGGTTCAGTGCCAAGATGGCAGTGCTGGTCGCTCCATGCAGACAGGTGCTCTTTCTGGAACAGGAGTTTCAACGGCAGATGGCAACCATGTCTTGGCTTGCTATTGCCTTGAAGAATGGAGCAGTAAGGAAAGCACAGGAACAACAGCCTCAAACTCTACTCAAGTGGTAATTAATTCACTCTGCTCAAGCAATAGCAGCAGTCTGTCACTACAGGAGTGCCTCAATTGACTACACTTCTACTGCAAGATATTAAATCAGCAACTGCAATAAATGACAGCTCCTCTGACAGGCTTAGGGTTAGGGTTAGGATTGCGTGACTGTTGTGCAGTAAGGTGTCATACGACTGTCCACCCTTCCTTTTCTTACCTTTGAAAAGTTGAGTACACCCCTCCCCAGCCCTTTAGCAAGCTCTTCAGTTAACCTGCTGTGAAGAGGGTCAGAGGGCGTCTGCTCTCTCCAACTCCAGCCTCCCTTTAAAACATGTCAAGAAAGTGTTGGAAAACTGACACCTGAGGCCATCTGAGATGCTGTTTTCAAAGTATGCCCACACTCATCCTCACCCTCATGGGCAAACAAAAGTCCAGCTCATGGTCACTTAACTGTAACATAGGAGGGTGGCTGGTGATTGTGGAACTTTTTGCTATTAAGAACTGACTTCTTTTTGAGAACAGAGTAATAAAAGAAATTGAAATCACCAATGTTAAACCAGCTTAAATAAAAAGAACCGTTCATTTGTTGCATTTTAGGCATTACAGTCATAATAAGGAAGGTACAGCGTACCTGGCCAATAGCATGTAAACGTTATAAACTAGTCTACAGCCTGTCCTGTGGATTAATCTTGGAAAATGATAGTTTGTTGCTGTGCTTATTACTAGATCAATGTTTGGTAGATTTTGGCTTCGAGCTTTCTCTTGACATGGAGTGTTGAGAATATCCAGGCTAGCTGCTGGTGGTGGGCAGGAGCAATTATTAGATTTATAATTTTGTTTGTCCTATGATTTAGCCAGAGCAAATGAGAGATTTTCTAGGGCAGAACTAGATGCTAGAATATCCACATTGGCTGGGTGGTAAAGTGCATTTTCACCACAGAAGTGGAATAAAGTAATGAGTATAACCATGAGGATCACAAGGTCCCAAAGAGGCGATACAGTCAGGTGTATCATTGCACCACATCTTTAGACAGATAGGCTGGGTTTGACTTTTTGATCCTGCTTGAAAGAGATGAAAGACTGTAATTTTCCAGCACTCCAGCTGACTGTGGCGTTCCATTCAAGTCAGGTTTGGGTGTAACGTTGGAGGAGGCAGATTCCAAAGCCACAGTGCAGACAGGTAAATTAGCTTAGCCAAGTTATGCTGTTGACTTTGAATAGTGTTGCCTGATGGATCTGGAATTTGTCCAAAGGTTTGAATGGCTCTGCTTTTAATAAACCTTGGGAGCTTTTGAACAACCTCATCCTATCAAGACTGCAGATTCCCATTCTACACTCCACTTGGACATTAAGCTATCACTTCATCTCCCTGTGTAGGATGCCTAAACAGGAAACATAATGCCAATTACCTGTCTTCAGAATTACAAGATAAAATTTAAATCCTGTGAGAATAGCACTTGTACCATGCAATATCAAGAGATGGGCTTTACGTGCTGGGAAGAACAAAGGCTTCAACTAAGATTAACAAGTTGTACATATGTCAACTGGGATGCGTTACACTCCAGGCTGAAACAGCTCACCAATTAATTACTCAGCCTAGAAAACATGGTTGCTAACAAACTGGGTTCCACAACAAAACGTAGCCTTATAAGTGAGTTAAGGAAAAGAAACAATAACAGGGATACGCCCATTTTCATGTTAAGAAAGGTGAAAAGTTTTAAAGGCGTATTTAATTAATTTAACATTTTAATTACCTATTTTATTTGAAAGGAAGACTACGTGCAAGCCAATATGTGAAGCACGTGTGTGTATTAAAACCAAAAAGGAGTCATGATTGCAACTGGACTCAACTGAATAAACTATGTGACACTTCAGTTTGAAACTACAGTAATTAGTTCAGGGAACCTGTCCCATGAAAGTCACAATGGGATAATTGTTCTCCCATAAATGAAATGCCCGTCTTTTCAATGGACAGTGTAATTCCTGAAAAACCAGACATCAATTATTATTGGAATGTTAGTATTCAGAGTTACTTGCTTTTTTGGATACATTCATATTGGCCTAGAACTAATGGGATAACATTCCTACAGATTTGACTGGATATTTCAAAGATGGTAAACAATTCATAAAATACGTGAGTAATTGTGTTCTGTTTCTTACACCAGTTCACCATTCTTATATTCTTATAGCTCAATGAGTAGTAAGAACCAGGAGCAGGAGTAGGCCATCTGGCCCATCAAGTCCACTCTGCCTTTCAATAAGATTGTGGCTGGTCTTTTCATGGCCTCAGCTCCACTTATCCACCCTCTGACCATAACACTTAATTCCTTTACTGTTCAAAAATGATCTATCTTAGCTTTAAGAACATTCAAGGAGGAAGACTCAACTACTTCACTAGGAAGGGAATTCCACAGATTCCCAATCCTTTCGGTGAAGAAGTTCATCCTCAGCTCAGTCCCAATCTGCTCCCCTTCATTCTGAGGCTATGCCCTCTTGCTCTTGTTCTTGTTTCATCTGCCACAGAAAACATCCTCCCTGCTTCTACCTCATCTATTCCATCCATAATTTCATATGTTTCTATAAGATCACCCCTCAGTCTTCTAAATTCCAATGAATATAATCCCAGTCTACTCAATCTCTCCTCAAATGCTAACCCTCTCAACTCTGGAATCAACCTAGTGAATCTGCTCTGCACCCCCTCCAGTGCCAGTACATCCTTTCCCAAGTAAGGAGACCAAAACTGCACAGAGTACTCCAGGTGTGGCCTTACCAGCACCCTATACAGCTGTAACATAACCTCCCTGCTTTTAAACTAAATCCCTCTAGCAATGAAGGAAAAAATTCCATTTGCCTTCTTAATTACCTGCTGCACCTGCAAACAATGCACAAGGACACCCCGGTCCCACTGCACAGCAGCATGCTGCAATTTTTTTACTGTTAAAATAATAATCCTTTTTTCTGTCATTCCTACCAAAATGGATGACTTCACACTTGTCAACATCATACTCCCATTCATCTTAGTGTCATCCGCAAACTTTGACACACTACACGAGGTCCCCAACCCCAAATCATCTATGTAAATTATAAACAATTACAGTCCTAACACTGATTCCTGAGCCACACCAGTAGTCACTGATCACCAACCAGAAAAGCACTCATTTATCCTCACTCTTTTCTTCCTGTTAGTTAACTAATCCTCTATCCATGCTAATACATTGCTTGTAACGCTGTGCACCTCTATATTATGCAGCAGCCTTTCACCTTGTCGAATGCCTTTTGGCAATCTAGATACATCCCATTCTCCAACGCACTCGTAACGTCTTCACAGAATTCCAGTAAATTACTCAAACATGACCTGCCTTTCGTGAACCCAGGCTGCGTCTGCCTAGAAGGACAATTTCTATTTAGATATCTTGCTATTTCTTCCCTGATGATAGATTCAAGCATCCTTCCCACTACAGAAGTTAAACTAACCAGCCTATAATTCCCCATCTTTTATCTACTTTCTTTTTTAAACAGTGGTGTCACATTGGCTGTTTTCCAATCTGTTGGAACTGTCCCAGAATCCAACGAATTTTGGAAAATTACCACAAGTGCATTTGCTATTGCTCCCAGCATCTTTTTTAGCACTCTGGGATGCATTCCATCAGGGCCAGGAGACTTGCCTACATTTAGCTCCATTAGCTTACCCAACACTATCTCTTTTGTGATAATGATCATTTCTAGGTCGTCACCTACCTTGGTCTGCTTGTCATCAATTACTGGCATGTTATTCGTGTTCTCCACTGTGAAAACTGACACAAAATACCTGTTCAATGCCTCAGCTATTTCCTCATTTCCCATTATTAAATACCCCTTCTCATCCTCTAAAGGACCAATGCTTACCTTAGCCACTGTTTTTCACTTTATATATTTATAGAAACTTCTGCGATCTGTCTTTAAGTTATGAGCTAGTTTACGCTCATAATCTATCTTACTTTTCTTTATTGCTTTTTTTGTGGCTTTCTATTGACCTTTAAAAATTTTCCCAATCATCTAGTTTCCCACTACTGGTCTTTGCCACTTTGTATGTCTTATCCTTCAATTTGATAGCGTCCCACTTCCCTAGGCATCCATAGCTGATTACCTCTTTTCCTACAGTCCTTCCTTTTCACTGGTATGTATTTTTGCTGAGCACTTTGATAAATTGCTTTGGAAGTCCTCCACCTCAACTGTCCCACCATAAAGTCTTCACTTCCAACTCCTCCCTCATCCTATCGTAGTCTCCTTTGTTTAAGCACAGGACCCCGGTATTCGATTTTATCTTCTCACTTTCCATCTGTATTCTAAATTCAACCAACTGTAAATCGCTCCTTCCAAGAGGATCCCTAAGTATGAGATCATTAATTACTCCTGTTGCATTACACAGGACCAAATCTAGGATAGCTTCCTCCCTTGTTGGTTCCTTTACATACTGTTCAGGAAAACTATTGTGGGTACATTCAATGAACTCCTCCTCAAGGCTGACTAAACCGACCTGGTTCGAGCAATCGACATGTAGATGAAAATCCCCCACAATAATTGCCGTACCATTTTTACAGGCATTTGTTTTTTTTTGTTTATTGCCCGCCTCAACGTGATGTTATTATTTGATGGGCCTATAGACTACGCCTATCAAAGATGTTTTCTTCTTAGAAATTCTAATTTTCACTCAATTGGATTCAACCGTTATTCTCCATAGAACCTATAAGATGTCATCCTTAAATATCAGAGCAACACCACCTCCCTTACCTTCCTGTCTGTCCTTCTGCATAATCTGCTACCCCTGAATATTTAATTCCCAGTCGTGACCATCCTGCAACCATGTCTCTGTAATGGCTACTAAATCATACTCATTGGCGATGATTCGTGCCGTTAACTCATCTGCCTTGTTTCGAATGCTACGAGCATTTAGGTAAAGTGCCTTTAGGCTAGTTTTTAATACCTTCTTTTTGAATTCTAACATCTCCATTAATAATATCTCCTGAGTTTTCCTTCCTTTTAACTTCTTTCATAGAGTTCGATATAGTTAAACCCTCCCGCACACGTTAACCCGCTGCTTTCTTTTTTCTATTTACCATTATACTTTCTGTCATTTTCCCCTTCCCTTCCCTCCCCCCAGTTCACCTGTTTAAAGTCCTAGTGACCACCATATTTATTCTTTTCACAAGAACACTGGTTCCAGATCGGTTCAGGTAGAGACCATCCCAACGGTACAGATCCCTCCTGTTCCAAACCTGATGCCCATGCCCCATGAATGCTTACCCAGAGCAGGCATGTCGTCTATATATGGGCTCTTGGCTCCCACAATTCCTCCGAAGCATTCTTTCTGGGAAGCGCAATATGGTTCAGCCAGATGCGTCTTTCCATCACTATCCACCATACACCATTCACAATCTAAAACTCCAAAACAATCCCTAAAATATAAAGAAAGAGATCAGTTTTTACTGATTCTTGCTGAATAATGGGTTCAAAAACACTAAATTGCCCCTGATAACTCCCCTGAGTGAGCCTGACACAGTTGAGTACCTCTATCCAGTTTGATGGTGGGAGTAAAAGAATTGAGCTAATTTTATTCTCCTCCACTGTCAACATATCTTCCAGAAAAGTTCACAGGGGGCCAGCAGAAGGAAACCTTGTTAATTTTTCCCATTTCACAGCCCACATTAGCATTAACTCAATCTGGAAGTAGTGGCAGCATTACTCAATTGTTTGAGGATAGTTAATGTTTTATTTAAGAGCAATGGCAGCTTGGTTATTTTACAGCATCATCATCAGCAGTTTCTCACTTTTGTAGGAGCAACACAGATTAATAGTCCATCAATTGCTACTGGTGTTATTTTTGCTTTCATAAGAGTCAGTAATTTGTCCAAAATCAGACTCTAATTAAAACAAGAAAACATTTAATTTACCAAAAGGTAAGAAAAAAAAAAATCTTTATTCACTACAGTTCTATTTAATTGGAAAATGATTCCCGGATTTCAAATGATGTCGTGGTCAAGGATAAAACAACAAATCCATTCTCTTGCAACTTCTGTCAAAATTTAAGAGAGATTGTCTCACACATCTCAGGCTCAGGGATTTAGACGCTGTAACATTACCCGCTCGATGTCCTTTGGCTGCATCTGGTGTTAATGCACTGAGGGAGGCTTTCCTGTAGACTGGGGTCAAAGGCAGCAAGCGTCAGTGGCTCCTGATGTACTTCACAACTAGGATTTCTATTTTAATTTTAAAAAAAGTCTATTATTTACATAGCAGCATTTGCTGATATATTTACTTCAAAAAAATTATTAAGCATATCATATTTCTCCTTGATCTCTCTTGAAGCGTTGATTTCTTGCTAAGGAAGTATTCTCAAATCTCAGTAGCAGTATGATACATTGGTAAACCATGCAATGACTCAATTATATTACCAAGACAGTTGCACTTCAAGAAAAATTGTGATGTGTCTTGCCTGCTTTCAGCATTGGTCAAGTTGCCAGTACATTCATTCACCTCCAGGGGGCATTCACAAGGGCACTCGCACTCATTCTGTTCCATCCTGAACAAAAACAAGATGCTGGTCATTAACTACAAATAAAAATTCATTGCAAGGGAATAAAATTCTCAGGTTCTCAACAATATTTTTCTGAACAGATATATTATTGAAAAATCAACTGACAATGCACCCCTCCTCCCTTCTCACCCTCAAAATGGCCTGCTTCACATTCTGATCAAAAGGCCGGCTCAGAGAGAGATCTCAACTTGCTGGGCACTATTTCTATAGTTACGACGCAATGTATTGTAGCATTCCAATTTTCTTAGAGGCATGAAAATTTATAATATTCATTATTCCTCTTAGGAGTTTATGGAGACCAATCAATTAATCAGAGAGGGTGGTCTATAAGCATTTGGTATTTTATGCATTAAAATTAGGAAAATCCAATAGATCCAAATCTAGTTGCCAAGAAAGGTATAACTGTAATGCAATTGCATTTGAGCCACAATTTGCGCAGTTTACGCTGAAGCTGGAATCCAGATTTCCAAGTCATTTAGCATGTGAAAACATCCAGATAGCAGAAACTGGGTGCACCTCCTGTCTATCACTCAATGCCCAAAAGTACTTTTGAGTTGTGACTGTAGAAATTCACTAAGATTTGAGAATTCTTACATCAGTCAAATACCAGAGAGCTGATGCCGGCTCTATTGTGGACGTTCTAAATGCCCTGAAGAATTTCTGTCTCATCACTTTTACTAAGACTTCAATGCTCACACCCACAAAAACCTCAACATTGCCAGTGTTTCTACAGAGACAGGTGTCAGAACCAAAAAATGCACTTCCAGAATTTTAAAATTTATTACATTGAACTCTTAAAAGTATGTATTTGTTGCCAGCAAGAATGTCATAGCTGAAAACAATAGGGGGCATATGTTTGTATCATAGGACTTATTGAACACCAGTTATAATTTATTAATGCTATGTTTTGTGTAATGTTGTACCCTTCATTGCACCATTCTATCGAGTAGCACATCACTGACCTGTGACAGTTCAGGCAAAGTCTGTCCACCATACTGCAGGCACAGAAAGCAAGTGCATCACATGTTTCGTTAACAATTCCAAGAAATGCATTGGTGCCAGGAATCCTGGTTAATCGGTATTTCGAACAATGGCTACCATGGACAAGGTTGGTCAAATCACCCTATCAAAAGTAGTACAAAATAACATGAAGATACCAAAAGCTTACAATAATCAATTAAATTCTTCCAACAGCATAACTAAAAGAGTTGGCCATGTTGACCAGGTATTGTGCAACGCAACTAAACTAATTAACAACCCGATAACGATTATAACGACAATTACAATCACATTGAATTAAGGAGAAGAGCGGGTCAAAGCTTAGTATTTTAAACTTAGGTAAGGGTAACTGTGAGGGCACAAAAGCAGAGCTAGCTAAAGCAGACTGCAAATTAAGTTAAAAGATAGTTCAATAGAGATGCAGTGACAGGCATTTAAGGAGCTATTTTAGAACACACACTAGTTACGAGAAAGAAAAATACTAAGGGGGGCGGCCGTCAAACACACAGCCGTGGTTAACTAAAAGTATAGATAGCATCAAACTTAAAATAAAAAGCAGACGCTACCTAATCAGTTGGTAGGATTTGCAACGCACTGCCTGCCTGATAGGGTGTCGGATATAAATTCAATAGCAGCTATCAAAATAGCAATTGGATGAATCTTCAAAAAAAAAATGCAGAATGTGGACAGGACTGCTTTTTGAAAAAACTATCACAGACTGAAATAGGGTGAACAGCCACCTTATGAATTGTACTAATCTGTAGTACAATGAAGGCGTTTCAGAAGACAGAACAACCTGACTGAGCCTATGATTGAGCTCTGACACTGCCAGCAGCTCAACAATCTTTCCAGCAGCTTCTGAAGGCAGGGCTTTCTCCCAAATGAGGGGTGGAAATCCCACTGTTTTGCAATTTAGCTGCTCTCCCATCTTACTGGTGCTGGGTGCAATTACATGGTACAATCCAGTTTCTGGCCGATATCCCCAGGCTTCGTTGCCCACAAATCGGAGCTCCTGATTTAATTGGCATGACTGTAGGAGGAAAGCCCATGTATCAGATGAGAAGGTTACCCCATCTTGCCCCATCACCTATTACTGTGGCATAAGAACAAGGGGTGAACAGTTAATTCAGGCACAATTCTGTGAAGTCTTATGAGGGGGAATGAACAGTGCAAGTGAAAGGGAAGAGGATCCAAAATATCCCATTAAGATAGAAAACCCTGGCTGCACTGCAAAATGAGTATTTTCAAAAAGTCATTAAACAACCTAATTTTGAAGATTTTAACAAACCTTTTAAAGCCGCAGTTCTCCGTCTCAGTTCATTTTCATGGATAGCAATCAAATGGTTAAGCCAGTCTACAGAAAACAGTTCTTCATTTGGTCCTATTTCTAGCAGACAGACTTTAAAAGCTGACTTACTACAATGCTGGTGTTAAACTTGTAGAATCGTTGCACTGTCCGGTCACTGAAGCTGTTGCAAAGATTTTTCCTCACAAAATTTGGATGGTTTAGAATGTCATTAGCCACAAGCGGTTCCTGGCATGAAAAATAATGGAAAAACAATTAGCTTGGACTTTGTCATAAAATTATACTGGGACGACTACAATGCCATATTTCTAACAGCAAGGAAGTAGCTACTTGTTGGAATCACAACCCAATGCACCTCACCCTATTCAATCGTCTGTCACCCCCCCCACAAGGAATTCCCAAGCATTGTTTGCTTGAAATGTGAAATGTGAAGAACCCAAACCAAACTGCTGATTTTTCAAATGATTGGCTCCAATTATCCACAGAGATATTTCTGGATCTGAACTGCTTAAAACCACACAGCGTATCACCATATTACATTGGTATGGCTTTCACCCAAAGAGGACCACTGTATCAGTTGGAACAGTTTTATTCAAAATAAAGTACTGACTAGCTACAAATGTGGCTGTGCAGGCACTGTGTTGAAGCTCATGAACTAAGTTTAATGTAATGCTGATGACATACAACACAGATAGATGTGCTTCATATGTAGGCTTATTAAATCTACCACCATAAAGTGGATCAGGAAAATCACACATAACAAGCAAAACAGTCGCACGCTCTGCTTCTAGTCTTAACATTTTATCAACAAGTAAACAAAAGTATTCAAGCAGTCCGCATGTAAATAAGCACCAAGACCACAGATTCAACCACTCTGTTTATTATTCATTTTTTAAATGTACTGTTCATACATTTGCAATAGTCACTGCTGTATTCCAAATTAGCCACATCTGGTTACAGGCTACTGTGGCGAATAACAGCGAATTAGAGAATAAAGTCATTGTGTTATTTGTTGTCACTGTGAAAATGTCAAGCCCCAGTGAACAGCAGACCTCTCGAAGACCAATCAACAACAACGACCTGAAGCTATAGCCGGCTAATTCTGGGATTGGATTATTGAGCCTACCACAGAGAATTCAATCCATTCCAATATTCTACCTCGAGGCATATTATTTTGGACATAAAACAAGACCAAACAAATCTCTTTCATGTCTTCTCCAGAAGGAAGGTACAGTTTAATAATAGTACTCACCTACTGTTTTCTTTTAAATAATACAAAAATACACAGTGTCACCCAAGGATTACGAGAACAACATTGACCCTCTCTAAGATAACAAGCATGGGGCTGGATGAACACAGCAGGTCAAGCAGCATCATAGGAGCAGGAAAACTTGACGTTTCGGGCCTAAACCCTTCATCAGAAATGCTAATCCCTTGTCTGCGGGTTTTATGGTGAGGTTGGGATTGGAGCGGAGGGAGTGGAGGGCTGCACGTTCTGCGGGGGAGAGGTTGGAGTGTTTAAGAGGGGTGGAGAGGTTGAGACGATTGATGTCTCGACGGCAGTTGGAGATGAAGAGGTCGAGGGAGGGTAGGAGGCCTTGGGGTGGTGTCCAGGAGGAGGGCTTGTGTTGGAGGCGGGAGAAGGGGTCAGTAGAGGGAGGGTTAGATTCCCAGTTGGAGAAGTAAGCGTGGAGGCGGAGGCGGCGGAAAAACTGCTCAATATCCAAACGTGAGCGGTATTCGTTGATATGTGGGTGGAGGGGGACAAAGGTGAGCCCTTTACTGAGGACTGACCGTTCCTCCTCAGTAAGGGGGAGGTCTGGGGGGATGAAGAAGGGTTTAGGCCCGAAACGTCAAGTTTTCCTGCTCCTATGATGCTGCTTGACCTGCTGTGTTCATCCAGCCCCATGCTTGTTATCTCGGATTCTCCAGCATCTGCAGTACCTTTTTATCTTTGACCCTCTCTAAGTTAGCCAACCACTAAATTGACCAAGGTCTGACTAGGTTCACTGGCAATTGATATGATGTTCCAATATGCATTAAAAAATTAACTGCTCAAAAACTAGTACCTTGTGGGTGATATGTTGTTGCTCCACCGGAGCGTGCCCTTTGGGGTCAATCAATGTTGGATGTGCCAAGAGATAACCTTTATCCTCCATAATAAAGCACCTAATGAATAAAAGCCAAATGTACAGCAGAGCTTCCATCATCTAAAACAACGTATTTTTTTTAAACATTTAACTGTAAAAGGCTTTTCTTTTTGCAAGTTCTGAACAATTAAAAAAAAAAGCAGAGACCCGGATGATCATCATTTTAAAAAGTTACATTAGTGTGAAACATGAACAAAGCATGTGCCAGTCTGAACAAGTAGTATACAGCCTCCATCACTGAGCTGGAAAATAAAAGTGCATGCCTGTGAACGTAAACGGGACACTAACAACAAAAAAGGTCATTGTCAATGCTAAATAAAGATGAATTACAAGTGACTATATTAAGTAGTCTTTTTATTGAAGTCAAGCCTTATTAAATTGCAGAACACCATGTTGGAGTTACCTGATTTTGTTGCCTCCATCTTGATTGCAGATGGGTAACAAATCCAAAAGAACCTTATAGAAGTATCGTAGAGTAAAGTCAACACCCATCACAGCTACAGCATGTCCTGGTGCTGAGAGCGATCTTTGGAGAAGGAAATAGTATTAACACTTTGATGGATTCTCGCAAACATTCATCAAAAAAGGTGCATTTTGCCTACTTTTGCCGCACTTCACTTCCGTTTAGCTGAAACTTGTCAGATTTAATACAAGCCATTCTTGGGTACTTATTTGGAAATCTACATGCAATAGAAAATACCATACTCATAGCAAAAGGCTAATGGCACTGCTATATAAGAACAAAGACCAAAGAAAATTACAGCACAGGAACAGGCCCCTCGGTCCTCCAAGCCTACGCCGATCCAGATCCTCTATCTAAACCTGACGCCTATTTTCCAAGGATCTGTATCCCTCTGCTCCCTGCCCATTCATGTATCTGTCTAGATACATCTTAAATGATGCTACTGTGCCCAAAACTACCACCTCTGCTGGCAATGCGTTCCAGGCACCCACCACCCTCTGCATAAAGAACTTTTCCCCTCTCATCTTGAAATTGTGACCCCTAGTAACTGAGTCCCCCGCTCTGGGAAAAAGCTTCTTGCCATCTCAGTTAATTGTGAAAAAAACAATAAATGGACTATCTGATGATATTGGAACTTGGTCAGCACTCATCATATTAGTTTCATGGAGAAAATAAAGGTATGTCACCTTCCTGAAAATCATGTTAAAAAATAAGACCTTATGGTTTAAATTAAAGCTTCTGGAAGATTTTATTTTGTTGAGTTCAATGATCTACCTCAACCTTTTTCACTTAAACAAAAAAAAAGGTTTATTATGCATCATTAGAAAGGCACTACTCACCAAACAGATTGTATAGTATTAGTGCCATGATGGATATTTAAAATCTAAAGTTTACCTGGAAGAATGAATAGTGTGGCTGAGAGTCACCACATAACCTGCTCCTCCAACATCAAGGTATGGGCCAGTAAAGGTAATCAGAGCTGGGTTAGCCATTGCATGGAGATACCTAGAAACAACAGTACAATTTCACAGGATAAAAAAACTTCCTCAGTACGATATTTTATGCATGGAATTCAGTCCTTTTAAAAATAGGGCAACAATTTCTTTTTCCTTTTGACATGTTATTTCATACCATCCAACCTCCAGCCATCCACTAATACTGCTCCCAGGGAAGTGAATGAGAGCCACTACGTTACCGGTCTTTTTCTGCATTCCCTCCCCTGCAGAAGGGTAAACTGTCTCAGTGCAAACTCGGTGCCAAAACAGATGTGACTGAGATAAGCAACAAAGACCCGGGGTACCACATCTGTACACTTTGTTCATAGTATGATTGGTTTGACTATCAACACATTAACAAGTAAAACTGAGGGGCAATATAACTGGCCTCAGTGTTTCTGAGCAATAAACTGTATTCCCAGCTCCAGATTACAGCAGGGTAGGTTAGTGAATAGTAATCCTACCTAATGCCTTACCACTTGCCTCACCCAATCCCTACCCATTTATACATCTACGTTCATCTAGTCACTCATGCACCAATTCACTAGAATAATGAAAAAGTTGTCAACATGTCCTAAAGCTTTTCAGTGTGCTACTGAACACTTGCCAAAATATGGCAGCAAGTCATATTTTGCTTCTGCGCAGACTGCCTTCGTTGATGACTCTGAGGTTTCCTATGTTGGAGTTCTACAGCATCTTCTATTGGAAGATTGGCCAGAAAAATCAGAGAAAAGCAAGTGGGTGATTTTTCATCTGATCAGGGTTGAAAAGAGAGATTCCAACCCCTGATCAGAATAATAGAGCTTGCTCGAGGTACCCTTGCAGTTAAATGGCTTGCTAACTTCCGGTGCCTGCGTCCACAATTAAAGAATGACAAGTTTGAATGAGCTACCAGAAAGGAATCATTCTGCAGAAGAACTTACACTTTTGAAGGATGAAAAGGACAGTTTTTGGTGGGATTAGAGAGTTGGAGGAGTGTACAGCTGAAGAATGTAAAGAAATATTACGAGGGCAATTTGTTGTATGAAATAGTCCAATTACAAAAGGAAAGTTATACTACTCTCCAGTTACATAGGTCATCTGAGTCACAGAAGAAACAAGGAGCACATCCACACCATTCTTTAATGGAAAATATAAGCAGTCAAAGAAATTACTGAATTTAAAATCAAATAATCTTCGATGCAACATCAACAAAAAGATACTTTAACCACATAAATACAAAAAACATCATTAATCACTTTAGTCTAAAGACAGGCCCTGTAGACTGTGGCAGGACTCAAACACTTTTTTTTTAAAATAAAGAAACTTTGCCTGAAAAGCAATCTGGAAAACACTTCCTGTGGATCCTGTAAAACTCACCACTGTCTCCTGGTGGGATCAAATGCTTTATCCATGAGAGAACCAGGGTAAATCCGGAGCACCCCATTGGGCGTTGCTATGTAACGCCGAACAATGTAACTGTTCAGGATACCAATTTCCATTTGTGACATCCATTCATCTGTTACGTGACTGGTAGCCATGACTTCGTTTCTGACAGAGGACTACACACAGGCAGAAAAAAAAAGCACACACACACACAAGGCTTCTTAAAGATATGCCTGAGAAGTTTCAAAGCTGTGAATCAATCCTGTTAAGACGCTTTTTAAACAGACTGTATAAAATTGCAAAGACAGTTCCCTCGTATATTGAAAAAAAGGATTCCTTGCAGATTTCAGTGTTTCAATTTACCCAGGCAAGAGAAATATAATTTGCCTAATTTCACACTAGTGCAAACCTGATATATTCCCTGTTGAGATTTTTTTTTTAAATTCAGAAACCTAGCAAGGGTCAAGGGTTATAGTGCAGGATACCACCAAGTTCAAAAAGAATTGGAGATTAGGTGTGATTAATCAGGAACTATGATTAGGTCAGGCATGAGTTCTCAAAGCATATAGACTGAAGGAGAGAAGACATGGGAAAGTAAGGTGTACAAGATTTGAGATCATAGATAAGGTTAAACAATTACTACAAGGAACTGCAATTTTATTGCAGAAGTAAAATAAGGAGAATGAGGGCACGTGTAAATCTTTATCCCAAAATGAACAAGAGGAGAAAGTCAGGGAAGGCGCCTGCATGAACGGTTCACACAAAATTGAGCGAATGTGTGAGCACGTTTCTGAAAACAGATAATTTCAGTACAGCTATTTCATTCCTGGCAATGAATGCGATCAGGGAGAAAGAGAGCTGAATTTCCATGCTATGTGCACTTCATTCAGCAGTTCAATCATAGATTGTGTTGTTTTGATTGCGTCTGCACAGAATGCTTCCAACTCTATGACACTAGGTGATGGTCATGGCTGCAGCAATTTTAAATGAAGAATTAAAAGCCAATACAAAAGCGTATTACACAACTATCAAGCAGCATTTGTTCATGGTCAAAAACAATAATGAACAAACCAGGGCAAGAATTCTTAACCAGAAGCAAAAACAGAAAGTGCTAGAAAAACTAAGCAGGTCTGGCAGCATCTGTGGAGAGAAACCAAGGTTAACGTGTTGGGTCGAGTGACCCTTCCTCAGAATTCCTAACTTTGGAAGCAACTGATTCAATGATGCAAGAACAAAGCTGAGCCAGATGGACTGGGACAAAAAGGTGGGCAGGAAAAACTGCAGATGAACAATGGGCTAACTTCAAAGAAGACACGAACTGTCACAATCAAGATGAATGAAATGAACAAATATTTTTGCTTCTATCTTTACCTCAGGGGAGACAAAGAACATTCCAGTAATAGCTATAAATAAGCAATAAGGGGAAATCAGGTTTGACTAACCTGCTGGAGATTTTATAACAGAAGATGCCAATGAGGATAATGCTGTTGATGGATGTATGTGGAATTTCAAAAGGCATTTTATATAGTGCCACACAACAGTCTTCAGCAAAGTTAAAACATAGGACATAGAAAGGTCAGTAGTAACATGGATTCAAAACTGGCTGAGTGAAAGGAAATAGAGAGCAGTGCCAATGGATTTTTTTTATGCTTGAGGAAGATGTATAACGGAGTTCAGCAGAGGTTGGTGCGGGACCCCCGAATTTCCTGACGAGAGAATTGCAAATACTATGTCAGGGCTTCCCAAATATTGGGTTGAGACCCCAAATGAGATCAGAGGCTAAAAAACTTTTGGGTCATAAGCTCTGAGACCAAAACAGCTGCCATGGTCTTCTAACTAAGATGCAGTGACTGTATTTTTATAAAAGGGGAAACTGTGTTTAAATTGCTGCAGATATTTTTTGAAGTGGTAGTAGGTAGAGTTGATGACGGTAATGCTGTTGATGTGGCGTATATGATTTCTAAAAGGTGTTCAATACAGTGAAGCACAAGAGACTCGTGGAAAAAGTTACATCTTGCAAAATAAAAAGGGGCAGTAGCAACATGATAACAAAACAGGCTGAGTGATGGGAAACAGAGTAATGGTTAATGGATATTTTTCAGGCAGGTAGCAAGTTTTGAGTTACCCAGGAGTTGCTTTTGGAATCATTGCTTCTCCTGATATATATATACTAATGATCTCGACCTTGCTGTACAGGGGACAATTTCAAAAGATTGCAAATGACAAAATAATACATGCAGGTGAATGTATTGTAAACTGTGAGGGGAACAGTGTAAATTTCAAGGTAACATAGACAATTTGGTGGGAGTGGGCAGACAAGTGTCAGATGAAGTTCACTGCAGAGAAACATGAGGTGATTAACTTTGGGTAGAAAGAACACAGAGACAATTTTAAATAAAGAACACTACTTTAAAGGGTTTGCAGGAACGAAGAGCCTGCAGTGTACCTGTGTACCAGCGATTAAAGGTGGCAGGACAAGTGGAGGAAGCAGATAATAAAGCATTAAATATTATAAGCATTAATAATAAGGCAGAGAGTACACTTGCAAGGAGGTTATGCTGAAATTGTATAAAACACTAGCTAGACCTCATTTGGAGCACTGTGTTTAATTCTGGGTGTCAAACATTAGGACAGATGTGAAATGCACTAGAGTGCGCACAGGACAGGTTTATAGCAATGGTTCCAGGAATGAGAAAATTCAGTTATGAAGATACGAAGAGTGAGGAGGTTGGGGCTGTTTTCTTTGGAGTCGAGAAAACGAAGAGTAAATTTTATAGAATCTTTCAAAATCATGAGATATCTGGACAGAGTAAATAGGGAGAGACTGTTCCCAGACATAGAAGAAACACGAATGAGAAGGCACAGATTTGAAGGAATCTGCAAAAGCAGCAAATATTATGGGAGGAAAAGCTTTTATCACACAGTGAGTGCTTAGATCTGGAACACACTGATTGGAAGTGCGATGGAGGTAAGTACAAAGGGGACATTAAATGACAATTTAAACAAAAATAATGTGCTTGATTGCAGGAAAAAGACAAGGGAATAGCACAAAGTCATGATGCTCATTCAGAGAGCTTTTGCAGGCAGAATGGACTAAGTGGCCTTCTTCTGCACCGTGATAATTCTGTGATGGGAGTGTTTTTTACTCTTTTTATATTTGTGCATTGCACAAAGCGTCATTAACCACTTTGACATCTGGCTCAGACCTTTTAAAGCTACTGGGAGGGTTTATCTCAATTCACAGTAAAGTTGATTCATTGTTATTTTTAGAGTGAGGGCCACACACTGATAATTTACAAAGTGGAAATGACAACTTATGGACAAAATCCAGCGGTTCTGCAAAGCACACATTTTATGCATAACTAGAAGTTGAAACAGGGCTGTCATCAGCTTCGCACATTAATAAAGCAATATCATAAGCACAAACACTGCACTGCAGTACAAATAGTCTTAATTTTAATTTTTGCTCAATGTATAAAACAAAAAAAGAAGCAGAATACAGTGTAGGGGATATTGCCTCCCCTTCACTTTTAGCTCTTGGAAGACTTGGTGCTCCACTTCCCTTTGAGCTTCTGGTCAGTTGTAGGGACCCAGTATTGATCAATAAACTAACTTATGAGATGTCAGAGCTGTCCCAGCTTCCGTGCATTAAGTTATAGGTTTCAGGCCAAACTGTTCTATTCCCATGACTCTCTCTCAAGTTGAATCAAACTGTTCTCAATCTTGGTGTACTGTCTGACACTTTGAGCTCTAAACCAAAAAACATAGCTAGGTTTTCATTGAAAAACCTGTCAATTAAGAGAGTGTTACAATATTTGAAAATCTGAGGATGCAATTTTTAATGAAAAAACATACTTTGAGTCCTGGATTGGCGATGAGACGTGTGTTGTCACTCAGGTAAGCAGTGTAGTGTTCCACCATGCGTTTGGTCTCTGCTTGACTCAGGTGTTCAAATGGAGATGAGAAGCTGCCTGCAGACAGCATGACTGTGGGACTTTCTGAAGACAGGCAATCAGAGCACTGTATTAAATATTAATACCACATACATAAGATCTATGTTCATCATGCCTAAGAGACATCATCGCGATTTCAAGTTACTGAGGATGTAACCTTTCCAATACCGAATGATATTCGATACTGGGGCCCTCATGATAAAGCACAGTTAAAACATGAAATGGCTTCCTTGAAGAAATAAATTACAACTGCATGTGGGAAAGAAAGCAACATACACCAGGGATGCTAATCAAAATATCTAACATTAACAACAGACTCGGTGAATGTGAAACACTTCATAACCTATTCTGTTCCCTAATATTTTTCTCTTGCAGTAGGTGCTGCCTAGTGTTAAGGTACAGTCCCGTGGGAGGTCCTTCCATATCTCATACTGTTTCTTATGTGAGCCTGGCAATTCCTGCCAGTAAAATACTGGACTAGGGTTTTGTTTCCATTAGCCTAACAAAAAGACATACATCTATTATACAGCAATTCTTGCAACTGCTTGTTCAGTAAAGCATCAACATAGAACATGACAATGGTGAGACAGGGTGGTACCTTATGCTGCTGTGCAGTGACCTACCGTGACATGACAGGGAGCACAATGGGAAGGTGATAAGTACAAGTTAAAGCTCTATACCTCTCTATGTGAATAGGAAACAGTTAGAGAAATGGATTTGAAGTTAACATTGAACCCTTTCCAAGTACCACCAGTATTAATTTCAGAATAAAATTGGTGTAAGTTTGGGTAAGTAACCAGCTGCCTTCTTGTTTAAGTGACTCATGGTTGAGTGGGCTTCCGGGAGAAGCAACAAATCACAAATCCTCAAAGCATTTCTTGAAAATTAATGCACCTACCCAGTGTTGCCAATTGCTTAAAATGCAGGCAAGAGGCAGGCTGGCCCAGTAGATCCAATCTATGATAAAGAAGCTTACTGCTTGGTGCTGTGTTCAAATTTTTGAGATGTTTAACTGGTACCTCGGGCTGTACCATCACTATACACAGAATAAAGGATGTGTCCTGGACCTGCACAAACAGAAGTAACAAATTTGTTTCTATTAATTTTTAATTATAACGTCATCAAAAGGTATAACTGTGATATGGTTTTCAGTAACTATCATACAGCAAAATGGAAGGAGATATTTCACTGAATCGTGAAGAATAATTTGTGCATTAAAATAAGCTACAGAATACATGACAAGTATTGGTTAAAGTAACGCTTTGAAACCACCCAATTACCAGAAAATTAGAATAATTGGTAAGGGCATTCTAGCCATGCATATGACAAAAAATTAGAAAGACAAGGATGATTTAATTCCCACCGTGTTAAATTCTGAATGTTAGTCGCAGGCAATGTGGAGTTACCACAGGGAGAAAGTGGTTTCAAAAATAAAAATCAGAGGAAAATTAGCCCCAGGGTCATTCTTGCAGATCTGTGGCTGGATCTCAGTAGCATTGGCTAAAATCCAGAAGCAATTTAAGTGCCTGCATTTCCATTGCTTGAGTTTCTGGAATGCACTAACTGCAATCAAAAGTCAAGAGTTTGGACTGTAAATAAAAATAAATGCAAAATCCTTTGAAATTATCACAGGTCTTGGCTTGATAATGACACTGAGCACCAAAAAAATGGGCCCACCCACAGTGGCACTGCGTTCACGTTAGAGAGGCGTCTCTCAATATTGCCTGGGGCTCACAGTTCTCTGGGATTAAATGTGCTTATATTATTTAGCATTTGGTACTAGTTTACAACTAACAATTATGCACAAGTCAATCTATCCCTCACTGAAGGATCTTCCCAAACAGTAGGAGAAAGTTTCTACAGGTCAGTGAGAGAAAAGCACCCATCAATGGTTTGTACATGCAGGAGAGCCTTTGGACTGAAAGCTAACAGTTAATTCATGGAGGCCATATTTATATTTTCTCCAGGATCTTTTTAAGCACCCTGGCACAGCTATTTCTTCAGGGGGGTTTTGGTGCATTGGAGATTATTTATTTACCTTACAATTCCCTCATTGATAAATCAAGGTCCTAGACATGGCACTGTACTAAGGTAAGTGCAGGAAAAATGACAGAAACGGCTAATTCTTAACTCTTCATTAAACTTGTTTGATATAAGGAATAAATTCTAGCTCCCAGGTTCAAAAATTCATAATTAACTTAATAACCTAAGAACAGCACAATAAATGTTATCCGCCCATTCATGAGTTAAATATTAGCATTCACAATTTATAAAAGCATTTAGTTAGAAGATATGCAATCGCCATATTCAAAAGTGTAGAACTAAGCTATTGAAGAGATGAATAAATTGTGTATTTTGATTAAACAAAGGTCCTCTGGTTTTAAAATGCAAGTCCACACATCCTCCTAGATCAAGGAAAACACAAATTCAAGGGTATGTATAACAAAGCATAACGTACCAATTTCCAGGCATAACTGACATTGTAGGCCTCTTTACTGGTTTCTCGTAACCGGTTTATGTGCCAAGACAAAGAGGAGTTTACAGGCACGGTAATAACCTGACTGCCCAAAGGGAGGCTGTATAGGAGATACGGAATATAAATAATTTGCATGTCTACAATTCACATTTCTATAACCTCAAATCTACAATTTTAGGATTCCTGGCAAAATTCATAATAAAGTGGTATTACAACTATAATGAAGAAATATGTGTGGATGATTGGAATAGGGCCTACGAATTAAAGAAAATTTAATAGGGCTTTTTAAAATTGATGATACTTGACCAAAATCAACATAATTACTTTAAAAGTAAGAATTCCTTGAATAGAAATCCATCATCCTAATGGAATAAAAGGAACGCCCTACAGTGGCTCCCTTTACCATGGAGATCACATTATAATGTAACCACATAACCATCGATTATTGTAAAAATCTATCTTACTCATTAATGTCGAAATATACCCCAAAGCAAGCATTCATATCCAGTCAGTAGAAGTCTATTGATTTATTTCTAAATCAGAATTGAATGATCTCTTTCTGTTGAATTCACAAAGAATCACTTTGGGGTGTAGATGGCTCCTCTCTTGGTCAGTGATCGCAAATTGCCATCTTCTGGCCATCTCAGTAAAAATCATGTGAGCAGTTCCTGGTCTGGATAGCTGACATTGAATACTATACTTAACCAAAGGAGCCATTAGAAGAGCTAACTACACTAACTAATAATTGACTTTACACTCTCTACTTTTTATACTTTACCTGAGAATGTTCTGCCTGACGAGTTGAAATCTTGGAATATTTTCATAGTGTATGATATCAGTATGAAGTGGCGGTTCTGTTAGCAGGTATGGCCTTGTCAAGGACGGATGCATAAGAGTGTAGCCTGCAAGGAAAAATAACAAAAATTTAATGCTGGTCTCCCAGACTGTGAATATGATGTTTACAAGAAAGAGTATTTACTGCTATACCAGTATTTACAGTCAGAAGATGTTAATTATCTAGCAAACTGATAGCCAGTGAAATGAAGATAGTCATTTCAAAGATAAGAAAATGACCCTAGTTATTTACCACTTAAAAAAAATGACCTTGTGCCCTGCTCATGTCACAGAGCAGTTTATAATTTGTTGTGAAATTAAGTCTATTTTACTTTTGAAACACAAATTGGTTTCCAAGTAGGCAGATAATGTTAACAGTGACTCTAATATAATTAAAGGGATAATTACATCTCTCACCTTTATTATCAATTAAGAAGGTGTAGGAGGCGGAAGACTCACGATAATAAGTTACATCCTCCAGAATATAAGCCAAATTCACATCCACTCCCACAATTCCCAGTAGCATGTTTCCAAAATAGCAGGGCTTACTGACAGTCATGATCAATCCTGTTAATCAGAAAAATACATATGTTGTCATGCTGGGTGATTATAAAATGATTGTTTTTGAGGGGTGATGAGTGAGAAGTAGGTCTTGGTGTGTTGGAGAAGAGGGTTTCACCAGAAAGATAAATGATATGCTCCACCTTGCTTACAGTATCTTGCTCAAATGGCCCTCTCCAGTAAACCTACATTGAGCATCAGGAGTCAATTTATTCATGGAGGACATTGCAGCTTGGCTCAATAGCACACCATCAAAATTGATGTTTAAATGCAGTATTGAGAGATGAAAAAATAATTTTCTTCTGTCCCTCAGGTTGGTCTCATGGCCCTATTTGAAAAAGTGCAGAGATGTATTGATGTCCTGACCTACAGTTATCCCTCAATTAACACCATCTAAACAAATTATCTGAATAAAAACTGAAAGAACTGTGGAAGCTGTAAATCAGGAACAAAAACAGAAGTTGCTGAAAGCTCAGCAGGTCTGGCAGCATCTGTGAAGAAAAAAAATCAAAGTTAACATTTCGGGACTGGTGACCCTTCCGAAGAACAGTTCTTTTCCTAAACAAATTATCTTGTGGTCTTTTATTCCATTGTTGCACTTGTTTTGCGCTAACTGACTGGCCTGGTTTTCTCACTAACAACGAAAGCATGCTTCATGCTGGACATCTGAAAGACTTTTTTGTACAAATGCAACTTTTCTTTCTTTTCCCTATCTAGCAGGACTAAGTGAATTGCAATCACAGTTGGAAACTATGAATAACTTTCTCACTTCATAAACAATTATGGCAGTCTCCCCAGTATTGATCTGCTAACTCAGGATAAGGATGAGATTCAAACCTGAAGCTTTTCTTCTGCATGGCTAAGTACAATAATGACTGAGTGGAATTCGCACCACAACAGGTCAGAGAGTATTTAAACAGAAATCAGGTCCAGGCAGTACACATTAAGTTGCACACATAATGTTATCGACATTGACAATGACAAAGGACCTTTCTGTTCTGAGCAAAGTTTCTGTCCATCCTGAGATTGCTTTAGCAGGCTACAAGGAGAAATGTTAAGGAGAGAAAACAGTGAGTAAACATCTTAAAAAGAAAAATCAACACTCACCATCACCCATTTCATCAGTGTATGGGAGACTAAACACAGCTTCATCTATCATTCGATTTGGAAGGTTTGTGTAAAAGCGTCCTACTGTGGTCTCCAGGTTACTCAACTGGTTCAATACCATCATTGTCCCTTTTATAACAGGAAGTGACGTGCGATCAGGAACTCCATATTTTGCAGAGTTCTGTTCTGCCAGATCTCGAAGAAAGGCGAGCTCCTTTAAACCAGTTACACCCTCTAAAACAAAAAGATTAATGAGGAAGCAATACACCAGTGAAATGGTAGGTAAGGGTTTGTACTATTCAGTAGATACTTATTCTAAAACAAAATGGGAAGAAAACAATTGCATGACTGAACTCTCTCTCCTCCCATGATATTATTTCCGACTCTTGGAGATGCTAGTAACTGGGACTCATCATACCTATCTGTCAATCCCTCCAGCCTAGGGAACACCAATCCTCCACAACTTAAGACCTCATAGTGCACGGCTGCAAAGCAGAATTCAATTTAGAGGTTATCACCTTGCAGTTTATAAAATAAATATATTTTGTCCATCAAATTTATTAAATACAAAGATTTGAAAGTTCACTTGTTCTGTTAAATATGTTTAGTAAACTGCCACCCACTTTTCCCAGACTTGATTCAGTTCTTTTTAACCTTCTGACTTGTTACTGAAGCAGTAATGATAATGTACACAGCAATGTCTGATAGTCTGAAGCACTCAGTCTCCATACAATGAGTTAGGTTTATCACAAGTAATAGTTTTTGCGGGGTTGTATTGAAGTGCCATGGTGAAACTGGATGGTCTGTTTTTCATTCTTTCATGCAATGCGGTGAGGTCAGTTTTTATTGCCCATTCCCAATTGCTCCTGAACAGAGTGGCTTGCTGGACCTATTTTCAGAGGGCACTTAAGAGCCAATCAGCAGTGCAGAGTCACAAGTCACAGACCAGAGGGGAAAGAAAAAAAGAGAAGAAATCTATGAGAAGGCTGGCAGGAAACAAAAACTGATAGCACGTCCCCAGCACAGCTGAGCATTCTGGATGACTGCAACATTGAAGTGCATACTCTGAACAGAATAGATTAAGGCAAACGCTATTAGACTCATCAAAAGCTCAATCCTTGCAGTACTTGAGCACTTTGTCATCCAGTTGTATTTTGATTGCCCACTTTGGATTTTGTTTCATCTTCCTGGATGTCAACTTTACCAATTAATATTCATATTTTCAATAGACTCTCTTTTAATAAAAAGAACATGTCCTTTTACTTTCAAAAAAAGTAGTATCTTTTTGTAATAAGACATTCACAATTTTTACTTATTGAAGCAATTATGCTTTGCATAGTTATTTCAACCAATTGTCCTTTTTCTGTGTATAAATAAAACCAAGTGTACATTCTGTAACTTGTGCTCCAGTAATGATTATTAAAGGTGTTTTTCCAAATTAAAATAAAAAGGATGGCAGATTTCTTTTACTAAACCGCCATTAGCGAACCACAAGAGTATTTAAAACAGTCAATGATAGTTTCATGGCACCAATACTGAGACCAGCTTTACATTCCAGATTTATCAAATTTGAATTGATGGATCTTAAGCCTGAATAGATCTTAACCTGAAGCACTGTTCTGATCCTCTGGATTAATAGTCTAGTGGCAATACCACTACACCACCACCTCCTCCTGTGCAAACCTGCGAAAAATGTAAGGAGAACCCGGGTCACTGAAACATCAGGGGCCACTCTTGACCTCCACCGCTGAGTCTAAAGTAATGCAAAGCACTACATCTGGCACAGACTTGGTTGCAGGAGTTGCCGGAAAGATGTTATATTTATATATCAGCCTGTTTGGGATCCACTCCAACACCTTCAGCCCATAACTCTCACGAGCTATCTAAAAGACAATTGAGCTTTCAGCTTGGACCAGTTCGTGAAGAGCACAGCAAGTCCATACACTGGTGAGTCTACACCATTGTATGTCTGGGTCCAAACCTCCAAGTTCCTCTGTAGCTTTAGCCTGAAGCGGAGAGATCTGGTTTCCGAGTGTCAGCTGAGGGCTTGCCGAGGGAAAGGCTGTGTACTGACAAGGGCAGACTTACACATTTGGTTCTCATTTTCACACTGCTGCTAGACAACACTAAGCTGAAAATGAGAAGCCAACTAACACACAAAAGCAGAAAGCATGCCAACTGTCTCCACTCACATACGCGGCACATAACTTTGATCAGATAGACACACCAATTCTGTCCAGGTCCTTTGTGAAGTTTAAAATATCATTCTGAAATGGCCTTGTTCAAATTAATAAAATTATTTTCTAAGGAGCTGAAGAGTTTTTTTTGGCTCCAGGTTAGGCTGCTTGTTGCCAAGTTACAGTTAATATAGAGCCAATCAATCATCTGCCAACAGATCAGCCCAACATCTCTGCAATATCTTTATGTTGACAGGCAGCCTGGCCTAACTATTGGCATTTTGGAACAATCTCAGTCTACTCCATTGGCAAGAGAGAATTTGTCTCTTCGATTTATCTCAGTGAATCAGAAATTCAACTCCAGTTATGTTGAGATAGATAGGGAGAAGAACGGTGAAGAAGGAGAGCAGGGTAAAGTCACCTCAGTGGGTGGATAATGCCCAAGTATAAACATTATTAAATATTTCTAAACATTTCATGTTCCAACAAACTGTTGGAAACACCAGTTTCTCACCATTCATGAGCGCATATGTCAAGATCATCACCGAGTTGTTGAGATGCCCATTTTCCTCACTGATAACACTTAGTGTTGCCTTCTTCTCTTCTTCAGAGGAGTCCTTTGAGGTGATACCAGATGACAGGTAGATTATCACCATGTCAGTGGCTGTGATTTAAAGAAAAAACTTCAATTCAATTTACAATCACCGGCTTTTGACATCCCGTCAATAATTGTTTTAGTTGCTTTCAAGTAACGCTGCCACGTTACGGGACCAATGGCTAAGCACTAAGTCGAGCGTTCACCACTGAAACACACCGAACATAAAGCTGAAAAGGTTTGATTGCCAGTCTAGCTGATTCAGTTGAGGCAGTATAGGGCACTACAATTGGTGTAAAATCCGTCATGGCATGGTTAGATGGGACCCTTGTGGTAGAGTGGTAGCATTCCTACGTGTGGGCTAGAGGGCCCTAGTTCAAATCCCACCTGCTCCAGAGATGTGTCAGGACATGCTTGAACACACTGGTTAACAATATCGATCACAGCTGCATGCAGCCTTAATCTTCTTTGGCTCTGCCCAACAATGTGCCGTAGTCCTAACTTCACAGAAGGCTACCATACCTGTAACATTCTCATTTTTCACACTACTAAACTCCGTGATCTTTCTCACAAGAGTGAAAGTAATGGCATGTTATAATCAGCTTTGAACTTCAGACTCATTCACTTTAAAATGGTTTGAGAATGAAGGAAACCCATTTTATATTAGACCTTTCCAGCAAGCCAATGGTTATCCCATCAGTCACAGCATGATAGACACCTGTGACTCCAACATGAAACCAAGAGCTAATCGATAGTGCCCTCTGTACTACCCATTTACGAAAAAGGGGAGGTGTGAACTTGTCTCTCATTCACCCATAGAGTTCAAAGACATTTTCTGGGAGACAGACATCATAATTTACAATATCCACGCTGAATTTGTGGAAAGATATATCCTCTTCTATCTCTTCCTGTTTGTGCACTATCTGCAACCAAGCTACTCAGAATTAATTACGTTAGCTTCAAAAGTAAAATAAAACACAAGTATGGTGGTTCAGTGATTAGCACTGCTGCCTCACAGCGCCAGGGACCTGGGTTCAACTCCACCCTCGGGCAACCGTCTGTGTGCAGTTTGCACATTCTCCCCGTGTCTGCATGGGCCTTCTCCAGGTACTCCTGTTTCCTCCCACAGTGCAAAGGTGTGCAGGCTAGGTGGATTGGCCATGCTAAATTGCCCATAGTGTCCAGGGACGTGTAGGTTAGGTGGCTCAGCCACTGGAAACGTAGGGTTACGGGAAGAGGGTAGGGAGGAGAGTCTGGGTGGGATGCTCTTCGGACAGTCGGTGTGGACTTGCTGGGCCAAATGGCCTGTTTCCATACCGTGGAGATTCTGTGAAAAACCTTCTTTAAAAGGGGCCACTGATTACATTCATCTTATTTCATCTGTTCCAACAAAGCCACTAAAATCAGTGGCAAGGAAATGATCAGACATGAATTCTCAGTACAGTTGTATCACTTGGAGTTCCACTGGCTCGCAAGGCCACAGGCTACATTTTTCCCAACAATACTTTCACATTAAATAGCAACTGGGTGTTGGGAAGGATTTCGTGGCTTAAGTTACACAAATTTAATTGACTCATCTTCAGCCAAAGAAATTGGATTCTGACAGTGGTCCACATAAAAACAAGAAAGGAAAATAAGAATGTGAAATCAACACATTTAAAGCTGGGATTCACCACCATATAGGATGAGCTCCCAGATTGTAAGAACCTTGGCTGTATTTGGTAAACAACAAACAAGGGATCTCCTTTAAACTGATAATTAACTAAATTCATGAAAATGGGTCAAAGCTGGAAGTTAATTCAGTAGTTTCTTTGTGGGTGACCCCCTACTGAAAATATTAACATACAGAGGGCAGCACGGTGGCTCAGTGGTTAGCACTGCTGCCTCAATGTCAGGGACCCGGGTTTGATTCCAGCCTCGGGCGACTGTCTGTGGGGAGTTTGTACATTTCCCCCAGTGTCTGTGTGGATTTCCTCCGGGTGCTCCTGTTTCCTTCCACAGGCCAAAGATGTGCAGGTTAGGTGGATTGGCCATGCTAAATTTCCCATAGTGTGCCGGGATGTGCAGTCTAAATGGATTACTCATGGGAATTGCAGGGTTACTGAGATGGGGTGGGTCTGGGTGGGATGCTCTTTGGAGGGTCAGTGTGGACTTGATTGGTCTGCTTCCACACCGTGGAGATTCTGTACTATGACAGATTCCCTGTTCTAATTTCTGAGAGGTACAGTCATGTCAGCTATCCGTAAGAAAAATCATGCTATAACTGAATGATGTGATGATTGATAAAAACATGATGATATTCTGGATCCTTCAAAGTCTGAAGAGCGATCGTTTTAATAAACCTAATTAATGTGCAAACAGATCTCATTCAGTCAAAGCATGAGCCTCCTTTATCTGATAGGTCAGTACTACACTAGGACTGCACATTTTAGACAGCACAGAATGTGAATTTTAAAAAAAACTTTTCTTCACAGACTGAAGACATAAAATCACACACTGAACTCAAACTACTTGCTGGAAAAGAATATTCAACTGGATACAGGCACTATCTAGAATGATACAAAGCATACAAGCCTTATCATGCAGGCTTGGTTGCATGTCTCTGCTGAGCAATTGAGCTCAGCCAGGGGAGCGTTTGGAGCATTACAATGAACTCAGTGT
The DNA here is from genome assembly GCA_024137785.1 of Ginglymostoma cirratum. NCBI lineage: Eukaryota > Metazoa > Chordata > Chondrichthyes > Orectolobiformes > Ginglymostomatidae > Ginglymostoma > Ginglymostoma cirratum. The sequence continues at coordinate 22,067,137 of JAHRHZ010000058.1, read as the reverse complement.
CTTTCAGATGATGGGTGGAAGCTTACAGGCAGAGTTTCTAATTTTGCCTTCTGCTGAATAATCCCTGTGTCAAACAGCTTGCCAACAATCAAGCTCATATATGTGCATAGTATTAACCAGCCCCAGATCTATTCCATAGCTGTGTCACCTAGATAACAAAAAAAGATAAAAATGATGGAAGGGGAGCAGTTTAAACATTAACAATAATTCACAATGACTAGTCTCAGTATCACTGTTTCCCAAACGTTTCCCACTGCGACTTCATTTCAAAGCTTTTAAACGAAAGAATGGGCGTGCAGGTGCAACTATTCCATTTTGAAGCTTCTCCCAACAACGAACACAAAATTCCTCTCTCTTCGCCTGATATCAAAGCTCTCTCTCGCTCTCACTTGCCAACTCTTCCAGTTGTTCTTCACCTTCCCACTCTTCACTTCATTCTTCCCCAGCCCTCTCACTTGCTGAGTGTCCCATGCACTCACTGTTTCCCACTCCTTAAATCCTCACTGTGAACGAGAGCGAAGGAACAGAGCATCGAGATGACAGGAAGACAACAAGCAGGGGAAGGTCCGGCTAGCGGAGGGGCAGTATGGTATTTACGAGAATGGTTTCAGGGATGAGAAACTTCTGTCATGAGGATAGATTGAAAAAGTTGGGACTGTTCTCCTTGGACAGACGAAGGCCGAGATGAGATTTGATAGAGGTTTCCAAAAATCCATGAGCAGCTGAACACAGCAGATAAGGAGAAGTTGCTCCCCCTTGTAAAACAAAACGAGAACATAGATTTAAATTGATGTGCATAAAAAGCAAGGATAATGCCAGAAAAACCTTTTCACACTGCAAGCAGTTAGGGTGTGGAATGCATTGCCTGCAAATATGGTGGAGGCAGGTTCAATGAAGGCATTCAAAAGAGAACTGGGTGATTATTTGGATAGAAATGGAGTAAGACAGGAGATTGGCACTAGGTAATAGTGCAGAAGACACAATGGGCCGGAACAATTCTGTGACTCTGTGAGAAGGCATGCAGGGCATAGGAAAGGCAAGTGTCTGACAGCAGGATAGTGAAAGTTTGCAGATTAAACTCAAGCAGCAGAACGATTACCAAAGTCTTTGCACAAGGCATGCCAAACAGTTGTAGATCTGTCAAAGCAACCCCCTGAAAGCATTCCTGAACTCAGGCTCATCTCAATGAAGATCACTGTTTTCCTGGAGAAGGGGGAATAGATGGCCCCACTGGAAATTATGATCCACAGTTTGGAAACCCCAGCCTAACTTTTCACATTAAATTTGCAGTCTGTCAATGACACAACTAAAACCCACAATTTTTTCAAATATGATCGCATTTTCTTCTTGCACTCACATGTATGGACCCTGGTGTTGTTGTTTGTGTTCTGAAGTAACTGAAAAGCTTTGTGAAAGCCCAATGCATGCTGGGTGGCACCATCCACTGCTTTAATGTTGCTAAGGAACGTGGCCATTTTTCTTTTTGTCTCACTGGTGGCTGGAGACAAGTATGTCTTGTAACACTGGTCTAGCGAGCATGTTCGGACTGTGTCTGCCACAGCCAGCACAGAAATCTAGGCACAAAAAAAGCGTAGTCATTTGGCAGTTTGGTAGTACAGAACAAGAATTTTTTCTGAAAGAAAAAAGACACATTCTGGCAAGCTTTTTGTCTTTAGGCAAGGTTTAACGCTTCAATAAAATGCGCCGTTTTCAGCAAAGCAAAAGATGTTATTCCCCAAAATTTCTCTGCAAAAATCTTGATTTTCTTTGCCTGAACAACTTACATTTTTCTCCTTTATTTGAAGTGCAACTATTGCAAAAATATGCCATGAAGAATTTCACTTCCTCCATTTGATTTTTCTTTTGCTCTTCCTCAGTTTTTTCATATTTTGTCTACCGCTCCTAACAATGACTGTGCAAGCAGCCTGTCATCTGTCTGACAAAGTTAAACTGGTCATTCTTGGATGGATACAAACCAACACCATGTCCTCAATAGTACAGTGCACTTCTTGTAAGTGGCCACACTGTGCGAGTTTGCATGTATGTGGTGAGGTTGCAGTCTCATCTGCTTGCATTAATTAGATTAGAGGAGTATAAAGTTAAACAACATGTGCCAGATGGAGCAAGGACACATTCCCTCAGCAAAGATGCCACATAAGATCAACCCTCCTCTCATGGACACATTTCCTCCATTTAATTTCCTGACAGGAAGTCTTGCACTGGTGCTGCATGATCTTTGTATGATAACCAAGAACAACATTTGTACGGCTCAATTAAATAACCCATTTATACACACATTAACAGTCCTTTAAAGACCTGGATCACATTACCTGGTCAACTTCGCATGATCTGTGTATATATTCAGCATTATAAATATGGGCAGAGATTGGAAAGAACTCACCTTGTCATGTTCGTCAATTGAAGTTAATATTACTTGCGCAGCATCTTTGGCTATTTGAAGTTGTGTGTCTGTAGCTGAAGCTCCATGGTCCACCACCACCACAATGTGTTTTGATTGTGGTCTCACAGTAGAGACGTAAACAGGCCTATACCAAAATAATTCCAAAAATATTTACAAACAAAGATCTGTAGGTAATGAAGAGACAATTCAGTGTTTTTTTTTACATTTTCTCAATAATTAATTCACATGGGAGAAAATTAGAGACAGTGTTTTGATGACTGGCTCATGATAGAGTACATGAGCAGTGACAGCTCAACTACTCCTTTTACAACTTGCTAATTGTCATGAGTAGTCTTACTCAAGCAGGCTACTCAAACCCAATCCTAACCACTTGTGCTCTGAAAGGTCACGGCTTCACACTTGGGAGTTAAAAAAAAAGTTATTGCCTCATACTAAAAATCAGACATGGATTAACTTAATCTGAGGACTATTTAACTGGATCAGAAATCTTGCAAAGTTGGAATGCGAACTGAATTGCTTGCGTTTAGATCAGACACAAGTTTAATTGGAATCTTCGCAGATTTGCTTTTGAGAAAATTACACCAGTTGACTCGGAAGTGAAAATCAGATTTCCACGCTTTATGTACCAACAAATGAAGTTGAACAGAATGTTATAAATGGCATAACTTCACTCAGTTTATCTTGTGCATTTTTGCAAAGATCTCACTACACTAATAAATTATTTATCATACCACATTTTTATCTTCCAATGTAGATGGTTTACTCCAAGACACAAGGCAAAACTTTATTACATTTCCTAATATATTCCTTAATGTATCAGTTTAACATCAATAAACATACTGCTTGTAACTACAAACTGACTCAAAAATATTGTCACATTTACTCATTCGTCAAAACTAATTGTCACATAAGAAAATACAAAGCAATGTGTTGAAATTAGTTAAAAAGAAAACCCGAGTTCCTCGAGAATGGAGTTGAAATTTCCTACCTACTTCGATGTTCATAACCACTTTTGCAGCGAAACCTGTGTGCTGGGAAGATGGTGAAAATCCCTTCTTCTGAGCTAAAGTATTGCCACTTTATACCAGGGTTTGACTTGAAGTTGTCAGCAAGAACTGTTGGGTTAAAAAGGTCAAATCGTTTCAAAGCAAAACAGGTGAAAAACCTCCAGTCCACTTTTTGCCATTATAATTTCCCAAATTCACATTTTAATGAGTTCGGGTTATGTAAGATCATCACACACTAATTTTAATCTGGCTGTTTGTTGACTTTCTAACCAGTCTGCGGCCATGTTTAAGACCTCTTAAAGAAATCAGAAGGCCTGACCCCAGTATTGTGTCATTTGCTTCGTAGGTTTTTCATAATTGAATTTACAGTCCAAGTTCTTATTATGTAGAATTTAAATTGTTACTGTTGGTAGCCTTTCATTCCCAGAAATCTCTTCTTGAAACCTAAATGCAATAGTTTTTTTTCCCCTTCTGCAGCCATTTGCCTTGGATGTGAATTGGTGATTTTTTTTCTTCCCTTCAGCAACATCCTCAGTACTTCAGCCCAATAAAACTCGAGCAGGTAGGAAAATGATTACTGTAGACTTCAAACTTACCACTTCTGGCACGGTCTGTAGTTTAGAACCAGGCCAACGATATCAGTAACTCCCCTTTCAGTCTAACATAATTTACTTGGCCTGTTTGGATTTGGTTTGCTCTGGAATAGAGCAGCAACAGAAATAATGGGAGGAAACATGCTGCTTCTGTGCTGTGATCCTCTGTGATTCTATGGTATTAACTGAGTTACAACTATGTGAATACGTGTTTCATGTAGGCAAATAATTCTGTTCCACGAAACAGTTTTATTTTACAGAGAGTGCCATATTCTGACAATGTAAAACATCAATGGTGATCAGGTGAAGTGAAACTGCTTCTACTGTGCTACAGGAGATCATCATTTGCCTATTTCTCTTCTCTAAAAGTTGGTGGAAGCTGAATAATTGACCCTGAATCTCCACACCAAGTGGTATTTTAGTGAAGCACAGTATGTGTGCACATGCACAGGTCAGCTACCACCTGCGGGACAAATTAAGCAGTTCACACTTAAATGGGCAGACTAACATGGCTAGATGCAAAGAGAATCATTGGGGGGGATAGGAGTGAACAAGGATAGGAATATACACTCAGTGTAGTAATGCTGAAGGTTGTGTGTGACAGTGAGAATGAGGGCAAGAAATCAGAGTTAACATTTTGGGTCGAGTGACCCTTCCTCAGAATTCATGGAGAAAGGTTTCTGAGGAAGGGTCATTTGACCTGAAACATTACTCTGATTTCTCTCAGATGCTGCCAGACCTGTTGAGGTTTTCCAGTAATTCCTCTTGTTGTTTCTGATTTACAGCATCCGCAGTTCTTTCGGTTTTTATTTAGAGAGAATTAGGGGTTCAAACACAATTAAGGTAAGTGGTAGCACAGTAGTAATGTCATTGGACTAGTAATCCAGGGTCCCAGACTAATTTCTTAGGGCTGCTGGTTCATGACAGATGGCAAAGTCTGAATTCAATAAAATCTGGTATTAAAAAAGCTGGTTTTACAATGCCCATCGTCATTTCATTGCTGTAAAAATGCATCTGGTTCACTGATGTCTTTCAGGAAAGGAAATAAACCATCCTTCTTAGCTGGTCTGGTCTGGTCTACTTGTGATTCCAGACCCACAGCACTGTGGCTGAATATTAAGTGCCCCCTGAAAGGGCCGAGCAAGTCACTCAGTTCAACAGCAATTATGGACAGGCGATAAATACGGGCCCAGTCAGCAATGGCCACATTCCCATGAATTAATCAAAAAACAGGCAGATATAGTTAGTTAAAATGACAAGCAGCATGCCGAATTTGATAAATAGAGACATAGGCTGGATGCTGAAACAATCAGTGGCTTTCAAAGGCAATTGGATAGACACTTGGGGAGTAGAAATTGCCGTGCTGCAGAGACCATGTGGTAGATTAGGACTGAAAGGATTGCTCTGCAGGGAGCTTGCATGATCTCGATGGGTCAAGTAGCCTTCTTCATCTGCGTCAAATATGACTCAAGGCCACAATTATAAAATTTCATACAGTTTTGTACAACCCCATTGGAGAAAAGACATGCAAACCATACCAAGCCCACAATTCAAAATTCATCAGGACAATACTAGGAGTGAGAAACAACAAAACACAAGACTTTGAAGGGACAGCAGAGAAGGCCAAAAGAAAGTTTTACAGACACTTGAAGGAGGAAACGTTTTCGTGCTAGTTTTCCTACCCTGGACCAGGAGACCCAGATTCAAGCCCCACTTTCTCCAGAGGTATGTAATAACATCTCTGAACAGGTTGTTTAGAAAAATAGGTTAAATAAAACAAGGAAAGGTTTTGATGGAGTGAAGGGGTAAATGGTTATTCGTTTCAGAGATAGTAGGAACTTCAGATGCTGGAGAATCTGAGATAACAAGGTATGGAGCTGGATGAACACAGCAGGCCAAGCAGCATCAGAGGAGCAGGAAGGCTGACGTTTCGGGCTTAGACCCTTCTTCAGAAAAAAGTTATTCATTGGTTATTTGTTGTTCAGGTCATCTATGACAAAGGTTCTCAACTTAATGATCAAGAAGCCAGTGCAGAGAATGATTAGAATATATTACTTCATTCGCAGTTGTTAGGTATATAGACTGTTATGCCATAGGGAGGACTCTGGGAGAAACCATGGCATATTTTAATGAGAAATCAAATTCATATTTAAGCAGAGGAAGTTAGATGGCTTTGGGAGAGTGGGAGATAATGTCAGTTTTACAAAGGTCTAGCAAATATCTACACAATAGACTGAATTGCCTCCTTCTGTGTTGTACAACTCCAATCTTCTATAAGTCACTGTGAAGCTGATCTTAACATCTGGACAGTTGGCAATAAGGCTGTCACTACTGGTCATTCATTTGCTTTAGACTGATACCAACCCACTCATGTTGTAAGAAGGAAAATTCAGGAGACGAGGGACACAGCAATGGGAGATTGGGTGATAAGAACACAAGCTACCCAGACTAATTTTGTGGCACCCAAAAGGAGCACTCAAACATTTCTTGACCTCATAAAATTAACTTAAACTTGACTTTCTAGAGCATCTGACTACACTGTTTGTAAAACTGAGCAGGCAGTACACTACACTTGGTTAAAATTGTCACTCATCCAGCATACATTGAACAATATTTGACATGAACTTACACCAGATTGAGAACATAGAGCCGGAAGACTGGAGGTTGGCTATCGTGGTGCCATTATTTAAGAAGGGCTGTAAAGAAAAGCCAGCGAACTGGTTTTTCTTACAGCCTGAACCAGTGAGCCTGATGTCAGTGGTGGGTAAGTTGTTGGAGGGGATCCTGACGGACAGGATGTGTGTGTGTTTGGGAAGGCAAGGAATGATTAAGGATAGTCAATATGACTTTGTGCAAAGGAAATCATGTCTCACTAACTTGATAGAGTTTTTTGAAGAGGTGACAAAGAAGAATGACCAAGGCAGAGCAGTAGATTTTGTCTATATGGACTTAAGCAAAGCGTTCAACAAGGTTCTGCACGGTACACCAGTTAGTAACGCTAATTCACACTGGATCCAGGAGAGGTAGCCAATTGGATTATGAAATTTGCTAGAAGTTAGAAGATGGAGGGTAACGGTAAAGGGATAATTTTTTGGACTGGAGGCCTATGACCAGTGGTATGCCTAAGGATCAGTGCTGGATCCACTGCTTTTCGCCATTTATATAAATGATTTGGATGTGAATATGGGAGGTATGGTTACTAAGTTTGCAGATGACACCAAAATTGGTGGTGTAGTGGACAATGAAGAAGGTTACCTCTGAGCACAATGGGACCTTCATCAGATGGGCCAATGGGCAAAGGAATGGCAAATGGAGTTTAATTTGGACACAAGGTGTTGCATTTGCTAAGGCAAACCAGGGCATGATTTATATAAATAATGGTAGAGCCCTGGCAAGTATTGCCGAAGAAAGAGACCCAGCGGTGTTGGTGCACAGTTCCCTGAAAGTGGAGTTGCAGGTAGACAGGGTGGTGAAGGCGTTTGGCACACTTGCCTTCATTGGCCAGAACACTGAGTTGGGATGTCATGTCATGGCTGTACAGGTGGTGAGGCCACTTTTAGAATACAGTGTACAATTCTGATTGCCCTTCTACTAGAAGGACGTTGTTAAGCTTGGAGGGTACAGAAAAGATTTACAAGAATGTTGCTGAGACTGTAGAGTTTGAGTTTTAGACAGTGGCTGAATAGGCTGGGGCTATTTTCCCTGGATCATCAGGTCGGAGGGCGTCCTTATAGAGGTTTATAAAATCATGAGGGGCATAAATAGGGTGAATGGTCAAGGTCTTTTTTCCAGGGTAGGGGAATCCAAAACTAGAGGGAAGGGGTTTACGGTGAGAGGGGAAAAGATTTAAAAAGGGCCTGATGTATAAGCTTTCATGCAGAGGGTGGTGCATGTACGGAACGAACTGCCAGATGAAGAGGTGGAGGCTGGTACAATTACATTTAAAAGGCACCTGATGGGTACATGAGTAGGAAGGATTTAACAGGGATCTGTGCCAAATGCTGAGAAATAGAACTATGTCAGATTGGGATGTATGGTTGGCACACACGAGTTGGACTGAAGGGTCTGTGTCCATGCTGTATGATCTCTAGGTCATTGAGCCCAAATGTTCGAGGAATTTGTTTATTCCCGACACAAGCCTCCTCCCTCTCTAATTAGCACTTCCCATTCTGTACATATACATCAAACCTCTTCTGTAAATATGTAATTACTGTTCACTTCAACCCATTCCACGTGGCAGTAAGATTTACATTCTCACCAATGCGTGCGAGGAGAAATTCTCCCCAAATTCTTTAATCTGTTAATGGTTAGTCTTCTAATGAAGAAGAGAAATTGAATGAATCTACAAGACAGAAAAGAATTCTCAGAAGGCATAAATTCATGAGCACTTAATTGCAGTTTTGAAATAGCTGTCTTTTTGGTGTTGTTACAGAAGTAGCCAGCAATTTCACCCTGTGAGGCAAAAGGCAGATCAAATTCATGGGAGAGGGACAGTCTCACTGATTATTGTAAATTCCAGAAGATTCTGTGCATGAATGTATCATGTATTTTGGTTCACAGGAAGTAACCATCAGAACCAGACCCATAGAAACTGAATAAACGAACAATAAAACAAAGGTAACAGTAATTTAGAAAAGAAGCAGCCCTTCCCCAAAATGTTCTCTCTAATTTTTACTGTCATGAAAATCCTACTGCATTCTCATGTGTGGTTACATGGATGCTAGCAACACCGTCATTTCATCTGATGTTTGGTCCTTAACAAGATGCGACAGGTTATTTGTCAATAATGGGCATCAAAGCTAAGAATAAAACTGTGGATGCGACAGGTTTGGACATAAATCTTCCAGAAGAGTCAATGGATGATAACAATAGAACTGCAGAGCTTGCCTGACTTTTAGCTTAAGCAGAGACGTTGTAACAGCCAACACGGCAGTCAACATCAGCTAACTCACAAGACAGGACGCTCCTGATTTATATGGATTTGCATTAGACCAGGCGTCAGAGAATTCTTGAAACTAAAATATTAAAAATTGATATAACTCTGTTCTAAAAGATGGGTTTTCCATCAAGATTTCCAAATGAAGTAGTTTACCTTCACTTGAATAAGGTTCAGGAAACAAAGAATGGAAAAGGCTCGAGACGGATACAAGTTATTCAGGAAGGAGCTGAAGCAAGAGCTTAGGAAAGCTATATGGGGGCATGAGAAAACCTCAGCAGATAGGATCAAGGAAAACTCCAAGGCTTTTTACACATACGTGAGGAATAAGAGAATGACCAGAGAAATGGTAGGGCCGATCAAGGATCCTAAAGGGAATTTGCGCACGGAGCCTAAAGAGATAGGAGAGGTCCTTAATGAATACCTTTCTTCAGTATTCCTAACTGAGAGGGACCTAGTTGTAGGGGAGGACAGTGTGAAACAGGCTGGTAGGTTAGAGGAGGTCGATGTTAGTAAGGAAGATGTACTGGGAATATCGAGGAACTTGAAGATAGATAAGTCCCCCGGGCCTGATGGGATTTAGCCAAGGATTCTACGGGAAGCAAGGGAAGAGATCGCAGGGCCTCTGGCGCTGATTTTTTCATCCTCATTGTCCACGGGTATAGTGCCGGAAGATTGGAGAGAGGCAAACGTTATTCCCTTGTTCATAAAGGGGAATAGGAATAACCCCGGAAATTACAGGCCAGTTAGTCTCACGTCAGCAGTTGGCAAATTATTGGAAAGGGCTCTGAGAAATAGGATTTATGATCACTTGGAAAGACACCGTTTGATTCGTGATCGTCAGCATGGATTTGTGAGGGGCAGATCATGCCTCACAAACCATATTGAGTTCTTTGAAGAGGTGGCCAAACATGTGGATGAAGGTAGAGCAGTGGATGTGGTACACATGGATTTAAGTAAGGCGTTTGATGAGGTTCCCCACGGTAGGCTCATTCAGAAGGTAAGGAGGCATGGGATAGGGGAAAATGTGGCAGATTGGATTCAGAATTGGCTGACCCTTAGAAGTCAAAGGGTGGTAGTGGATGGAAAATATTCAACATGGTGCTCAGTTACGAGTGGTGTACCACAAGGATCTGTTCTGGGTCCTCTTCTATTTGTGATTTTTGTAAATGATTTGGATGTAGGAGTGGAAGGGGTGGATTAGTAAGTTTGCGGACGATACGAATGTGGGTCGAGTTGTGGATAGTGCGGAGGGCTGTTCTAGGTTACAAAGGGACATTGAAATGATGCAAAGCTGGGCTGAGAAGTGGAAGATGGAGCTTAACCCAGAAAAGTGTGAGGGGATTCATTTTGGAAAGACAAACTTGAAAGCAGAATACAGGGTTAACAGAAAGATTCTTGGCAGTGTGGAGGAGAGGGATCTTGGGGTTCATGTCCACAGTTCCCTGAAAGCTGCCACCCAGGTGGATAGAGTTGTTAAGAAGGTGTATGGTGTGTTAGCTTTCATTAATAGAGGGACTGAGTTCAAGAGCCATGAAGTTATGCTCCAGCTGTACAAAAGCCTGGTTCAGCCACATCTAGAGTATTGTGACCAGTTCAGGTCACCTCAATACAGAAAGGATGTGGAAGTGTTGGAAAAGGTGCAGAGGAGATTTACCAGGATGTTGCCTGGAATGGAGGGTAGGTCTTACGAGGAAAGCTTGAGAGCGCTAGGGCTTTCCTCTTTAGAACGCCGAAGGATGAGAAGTGACTTGATAGAGGTGTACAAAATGATCAGAGGAATAGATAGAGTAGACAGCCAGAGACTTTTTCCTAGGATGGAGGTAGCTATTACGAGGGGGTACAGTTTTAAAGTAGTAGAGGTAGATATAGGGGAGACGTCAGAGGTAGGTTCTTTTCTCAGAGTGGCCGGGGCGTGGAATGCCTTGCCAGAGAGGGTAGTGGAGTTGGTCTCATTAGGGGCATTTAAGTGGCTATTAGATAGGCATATGGATGATAGTATAAGGTAGGGGTGGAGGTTAGGTAGACCTCAGGATTAGGGTAAAAGATCAGCACAACATTGTGGGCCGAAGGGCTGTGTTGTACTGTTCTATGTTTAATACATTTTGTTGAGAAACATGTTTTACAGTTATGAAGTTTGTATATAGGTAATTATTCTTTAACTAACACCCATTAACAGAGGTTCTGGTAACTTATATTACAGCTGTTGGTGGGAACTTGCTCTGCTGAAATTATTTGTTGCATTTCTTACGAGCCAGCATTTTGCTCCTTTCCTGCAATCTACCGTTTTAAGTTGCTAAGCAGGTGGGTACGGTGGACATCATAGCGACCAGATTGCTATTTTAACCTGTAATCCGAATGAAGAAATCATTATGGCTTTCTCACCAGGTAGAAACAACAGGAAAGATAGGGCCAGAAGTGTTTTACTTTCACAATGAGAACGAGGAGGAATAGGAGTTTGCCTATAGGCTTCCATAGAAATAATAGGTGCACCCATGCCCAGACTCCCGCTCCAGCCTTTACTCCAGTGGTGGGGGACTTGGGTCCAATGTGCCTGTTTTTATGGATATAGACGAAATGAACTGCTTATATGTGTAGAAGGAACAAGGACAGTAGTTAACAGAGGGGAAAATCAAACTTGAACTAGAAATAAGTGGAGCTTAGCAGATGACAAAGCAATAAAGGAAAGAAAACACAAAGTAAATTTAAGTACATCAAAATAAAAAGACAGAATGCGGCAGCAGTGACAAACACAAAAAAAATGTTCAATAATTTTGTTAAGCATAACACGAATGGATCTAGATTGCTAATGGAAAAATCGACAAGAAATCTCTGGACAATGGTCATTTGGTACTGAGCAATTACAAAATTGAAAGTGAACATACCTAATGTTTAAAAAAAAGGAAATATCTGAACCAGCAACTAAAGATTGACGCAACCAATATTGGATAAAATAAACAACAGTAAGAAGTGGGTTGGAGGATTACGTACAAAGTTAATAGAAATAGAGAATGTAACATTTTGTGATGCCGTTTATTCGACATGGCTTGAAATGAAAGCTCATCAATAAAACTGGCAATTATAGGAATACAGGACATAATACATGAGGTTGGATAAAACATTGCATACAAACCAGGAGACAGTGAGATGATGGTGAAAGGTGTGTGTCTCTGGGTACATAAGGTGAACTGCCCCTGCAGAGAGCCAGCACAGATCCAACAAGCCAAGTTGCTGCCTTCTGCATTGTTATGATTTTATGACCTGCAGATGTCTCTTTCAAGATCCATCAGGCCATTTGGACTATAGAACATGGATAAATCTTAACAGAAACTTAAAGTAGCTATTTGGAAAATAAATCATGCAAAAAGCAACAGATATTCGGTATTATCTGTCTGCTAAAATTCTTGAGTTATAAATTAAAGCCCTCAAAGTGCAACAAGAAGCCAAGTTTGAGTTAAAAAATTCCAGGGGCTGCTATGGACCAATTGGCCTTGATTGCCATTCACATTTTAATTCTGTTTTGTACCACAGGGAATTGCTCCAGTCATTCAGGAACTTGGAAAAAATCCAAACCCTGCTGCAATACAGGAACAAGCAGAAAATATGATGCAGGGTTCAATGATGCATCAATTATGCTGAATGCCAAAACTGGTTGTTGTCTGTTTTGATTAGTTTTGTGAGAAGTTGCATACATGTTTTTAATTTCAATATTACTTTCGGTCTTTTTTTTTTGCAAATAATGTTGTTCATTAATATTAATTGCATTGTAGAACTTGAATTTATAGATAACTTCTTTGACCCCAGATATCCTAAACTGTTAGACAGGCAATGAAGTACTTCTGAAATCCAGTTACTGCTGAAATTTTATAGCATATTCATACTAGAGAATGGAATGCTTTGCACTTATATAAGTTAAATAGACACAATTCAACAAATATCACAGTAAAAGACAGTAAAGTCGTCAGGGGTACCAGTGGTATTGCCAGGGATTAAGAAAAGGCTATTCCCCCAAAGCTATGTGTAACATGGCTGGATGCAGAAGAAACTACATTTTATCCTGTTCCAAGCACGAGCCTCAATGCCAAATATCTGGTTCTGTAAGCTTTTACTAATAGTTTTTTTTTTAAAATAGATGGAGAGAAGAAGCTGTCAGAGAGAGGCAGAATGACTAAAAAAAGGAGTTAAAAACAATTCAAACAAAAAACATAAATTGGTCGAAAGCATGTCAGCTGACATACGAACCTGTGTTTAGGTCCCGGCCAGGATTGAACGCTCGACTACTGACGGTTGTGGAAAGCCTGTCACAGCTGATGGTTTTTGAAACGTTAGCATTGAAATTCCCATCAAACCTGTGATTAAAATGAGAAAGGATCTAAAGTGTAGCACAGCGCGAAAGCACAGCAACAAGACAATTCTGATTTTAAACTTCTAATTGAAGCCTAAGGTGTGAAATGGCCTTAATTTCAAACAAAAACCATTTGATCCCATTCTATTATACATAATATTTCAGACAGAATACAAGTTTTCATTCTCCTTCAATTTTTCCATCTTATCTGAAGGTGCTAATTGTTAGATTTTGGCTCCAGCTCCTTCCTGTATGGGAATTTCAGCAGATTTGACACTGGGCAGGTTGAAAGTCATGGAGCAATACCTCATTAATTATCATCTCATGGTAGATCTTGTGGTGCAGTGGTAGTGTGCCTATCTCAGAGCTACGAGGCCTGGATTCAAGTCCCACTTGCTCCAGAGGTGTCTAATAACATCTTTGAACAAGTTGATTATAAAATATTGATCATCAACTCATGATAGCTCTTGTGGTACAGTAGTAGTGTCCCTGTCTTTGAGCCAGGAGACTCAAGTTCAAGTCCCTCCTGCTCCAGAGGTATGTAAAAACTTCTCTGAACAGGTCACTAGAGGAAAAAAATAAAAACAACATGTATCCCAAAGACAGCTCAATTGTCATCTCAGCAATTAGAGGAGCCAAGCATTCTTTTGAATCATTTTGGGAATTTAATTGAATAGTTCCGAATAGTCCAAAATACAATGATTTGTATTGAAACAAAAAATGACTCCAGAAAACATTCAACATTTGAAGCTTGGATTTTCTGAATGCCAGCCCAAGCAAACATAACTGACCAGTTGGTGAACTGATTATGATTTTAAAAAAATCTATTTTGTTGGCAGGATGCTTTTCAAGGGCAAACCAAACCAACTCCACCTCAATTCTCCTGAAGGTATGGATTAATACAAGGGTTTGATTCTGCAAGTATCAGCAGCACTCGGGCAGCTTACCCATCTTGCCATTTTTCTTGGATACATTTGGTAAGCTACTCAGCTGGCTGAGATATCACATTCATGATCCCTTCAACACAGAGAATGAACAGCCTAGATCTATAGGTGATTCCTCATAATGGTTTTCAAAACCTCAGTCAGCTTTACACCCTGTTTAGTTCATTGTACTGAAAAAACCCTACCTTCCTCACCTTGGCCTCAGAAATATCATCAGTCGTGAACAGGAAACACTTCTTTGATCACCACGTGAATGTCAGTGAGTGTGACATTCCTACTAATGATAGGTTTCTAATATGATATACTTCCCTATCAAAACATTAAGTAATTTCAGAATTTTTGTGAGGAACAATGGATAGAATTAGGCAAAGGGTGGTGAACAAATAATAAACAATCGTCAGTTTTAAGGAGAAAATTAACCCTCAAGAAAGACTGGCTGCAGCGTACTCATTTCTTCTCTATATAGGTGGTAAAAGCTCTTGATAAACCAGCAAATTATAATGCAAGTAACATGCAAATGAATGAAGAAAATGGAAAAGACACACCATCAATTTGCAGAATAGTTTCTGCTGTGACCAATGATGGAAAACCACATTTTGGTGGGGTGTGGTTTTGGTTTAATTGCTGAACTGTTAATCCAGAGACCCAGATAATGCTCTGGGGACCCAAGGTCAAATCTCACAACGGTAGGTGGTGGAATTTGAATTCAATTAAAAAAAAAAAATCTGGAATTAGGAACCTGGTGATGACCATGAATCCACTGTCAATTATCAGAAAAACGCATGTGGTTCACTAGCGTTTAGGGAAGGAAACTGACATCCTTACCTGGTTTGGCCTACATGTGACTCCAGACCCACAGCAATGTGGTTGACTCCTAACTGCCCTCTGGGAAATTAGAGCTGGGCAATGACACCCTCAGCCCGTGAATGAGTTTTTAAAAAAAGCTCTTGTCCAGCAGACAGCTGAGAAAATCATTTCATCTTTGCGGGTCTCTGAAGTCACGTAAACCAGCTGACTTGGTCAGAGCTACAGTTCAAATTTTGCAACTTCAAAGGAATATAGTTTGATCGTTAGTGGTAAACGTCTTGGCATTGAAGCCAGATGTTTTTGCCAGATAGGTCACACATCAAGATTGTGTGCGAACACAAAACATCTGTACAAAATGCCATTGGCAATGCTTCATCCCTGGCTCTCTTGCCTGTGGACCTCTCGTCAATGGCACAACCTGGGACTCACTCCCTTTCTCGCACTAATTTAGTTGCATGGAAAATTAGCCATCAATTACTAAACTGGTGATTGAAGGCTATAGACCATTTCTCAGTTCTCCCACTTCTCTAATGTTTACCTGTAATCTCTTTATCTGACTGTAATGTTTATCCTTTTAACTTTATTTCTTGTTTTCAAACTTAAACTATGAATCACTAAGGTAAATTATTTCTTTATTTCTCTATCTTGTATTTAAGATTTGTACCCAAGTACAATGCACCTAAGATAGTGCAATGTGAGGCAACATTGTAAACTCTTCGCTGTACTTCTGCACTTGAGTACATGTGACAATAAACTGAATTCTAATCCCACACTGGTATAACTTTGTTTTTAAAAGTCTCCTGTGCTCCAGGTATTTACCAAGGGCTACATGTGACAGATCAGTCCTTTCTGCTGTTACTCAGAAATACCATCAATCATTATAATCCAATAGGCAAGCTAACCTTCAGGTTCTTATTTCATAGATAGAATCCCTACAGTGTGGAAACAGGCCATTCAGCCCATTGAGTCCACAGTGACCCTCCAAACAGCATCCCACACAGCCCCTGCCCTATTCTGCATTTCCCAACCTGGACGCTATGGACAATTTAAACATAGCCAATCCACCTAACCTGTACACCTCAGGACTAAGGGAGGAAACCGGAACACCTGGAAGAAACCCACGCAGACATGGGGAGAATGTGCAAACTCCACACAGACAGTCACCCGATGGTGGAATTGAACCCGGATATCCAGCACTGTGAGGCAGCAGTGCTTACCACTGAGCCACTGTTTCTTTCTAGGTTCAATTCCCACACAAACTGAGATAACAACCAGAAGATCAGCACTATGTTAACCATTGAGTTTCACAACGAAATAAATGCACTGTCCCACCTTATATTCAAAACAAAAGTCTTGCACTACACTCTGAAAACACAGGAGTAGTGATGATCCAGATTCATCTACCAACTTGCACACTGTTGCAAGAAAGAATGCACCATCACAAGAACACTAAAGAAACTGGAGCACAGTTGGACTACATAGTCTATCCAGCCTGTTCAGCTATTCAATGTGATCATGGCTGATCTTGGACCTCAACTTCACCGTTCTATCCTCTCCTCTAAATTCCCCAAGAGACCAAACATCTGTCCAATTCAGCCTTAAATGTATTTAATAACGGAGACACCACAACCCTCTGAGGCACAGAATTGCAAAGATTCACAACCCTTTGAGTGAAAAATGTTCCTTGATCTCAGTTCTTGGCCCACGTTTTAAATACTCTGACCAGTGGAAACAATCTCTCAGCATCTATTCTCTCAAGACCCTTCAGAACCTTGTATCTTTCAATGACATCTCATTCTCCTGAATTGTGAAAGCGTGAAGTTGCTCATTTTGGAAAGCAGAATAAAAGAGCGGAATATTATTTAAATGGAGAGAAACTGCAGAAAACTACAACACAAAAGACTTGGGGGTTATTGTGCATGAAAAACAGGAAGTTAACACACAGATGCTGCAGGTAATCAGGAAGGCTAATGGAATGTTGGTCCTTATTTTAAAGGGGTTGCAGTATAAGAGAGGAAAATCTTACTACAACTGCATGAGCTGCTGGTGAAACCACATCTGGAGTAGTCAGCCTTTTTGGTCCCCTTGTTTAAGGGAAAGATATTGTTTCATCGGAAGCAATTCAATGCAGGTTCACTTGGATAATCCATGGTATGGAAGGATTGTCTTATGAGCATAGATTAAACAGGTTGCGACTACATTCACTCGAGTTTAGAAGAATGAGAGGTGATCTCACTGAAATATACAAGATTCTGAAGGGACATGACAGGGTAAATACAGAGAGGGAGTGTCTCGGACCAGAGGGCTTCCCATAAGAGAGTTGTGGGGACAGAATCCTTGTGGACATTTAAGGTTGAGATAGATTCTTGATCACTAGAGGAAATGAAGGATTTTGAGGAAATGCAGGAAAGTAGATGTGAGGTATATCGGATCAGCCATGATTCTATGGAATGGTGGGTAGACTCGAGAAGTCAAATGGCCTACTCCTGTTCCTATTTCTTATGGTCTTATGAACTCCAGAGAACACAGACCTAACTTGTTCTGCCTCTCATCATTACACAATAATAGGCCATTGATAAAAAATAGATTTAATATGAATTCACATTACATCAGTCATTACAAGTATTCAGATGGCACACAAAGGGTTAACATTCTTTCTTGTAAAAAGCTGTACGCTATTATTTCTTCAATTTCACACAAATATCACAGTTTGTTTCAACTTGCCCACGGTACCATGACTACAGCTGTGATGAGATTCTGCCTGCCCTTGTTGAGTGATCAAAAGATAGACTGAAATTCTATTTCCAAGAGCAGTCACATCATTGCAATTTTCCCCTCACTTCTTCCTGGACGAACTATAATGAACAACTGATCGAAACACACAGTCTCCAGAGAGAAACTGCACAACCTCAGTCTTCCTCTTTGATCTGACTCCCTTTGGAAACGTCAGTTCAGTCTTCAACTTGAGAGGCACTGTCTTGATTGATATCTGCTCTGATGTGCTTCAGCACTTTGAAATTCACATATTAAAATCCCATCAGACCAGGCTGCTTCTATTCCACGGAGCAGCTTCTGCAAGTGAACTGGAGCTAATGCAGAACATAAAAACTGCGGTTTTGTTGGCAGCTCTTTGAATTTTATATCAAAACCCAGACTTTTAGCAAATCCAAATCAACTTAAATCAGACTGGTTTTATCATGCAGAACAGTTTTCTAGAATGTTGGTGCATATGGAAACTGGGAAGAAAATGCATTCTCAGACAAGGTTTCGAAGGTTTTCTAAAGTAAGGTCTACCAAAACAATTCTTCTGCATTCATCTACTTATTGGTTTCCTTTGCTCGAAGACGAAATGCTGTATGACAGAATATTTGACCTCCTTTCACCTATCTTTCTCATTTTCTCTTCTCCCAGAGAGTCGACTGATGATCTGGCAAGGTGGCACAGCCTGTTTAAGTTAGATGTATTTCACGACTATGTCTACTGCCAGCAGGCATTTCTTATCCTTCCATGTGGATCTATCATACTAAAGACCAAATATGACCTGTCTGACCACCACACATACCTTTAAGAAGAACAGCTATCATGGACAGGAACCCTTGCTGTGTTATTTTTTGCTTAGTATAACTTGAGGCTACTGGTCAAAGTCAACGTCAATGTCAATATGAATTACAACAGTACAAACTAGCATTCAAACTTGGAACCTTTATAGCTTAAGTACCTCTGTCCCTAATAGGCCGGACTGTAAATCAACTAAATGCAAGTGATGTTAACTAAGGCTATATGTAATAGTTTAACAACTGAAAATTATTGACAATCCAATTTTTTTTTAAAGTCAACAACCATCTCCTATTTAGATATACACTTTCGATCATGAGCAAGACGCCTGGTTAATTTTTCTCTACAAAGCCTAGGGATAAAAAGTGTATCTGAAGCACTCCACTGCAACTACTGGTGAGATCAGTTAACTCAACACTTGGGTGAGATACTGGAGGGTTCCTGTGGTTTTTAAAACTGAACTTCATCATCAGAGGGCACCATTCGCAGAAGAACAAAGAAAATGGAGAAAATTTATTTTCAAAACGCTTTAGCAAAGATGGAAAATTCAACAGATCATAAGCACATCAAACCCAGAGGATCGCACAAATAACTATCTGTACCTCTATGTTTTGAAGGAATACCATCGGACTCGAAACATTGACTGTCTTTCCACAGAGGCTGCCAGACCTGCTGAATTTTCCAGCACTTTCTGGTTTTATTTCAGATTTCTAGCATCTGCAGTACTTTGCTTTTAATAATTACTTATGTTCGTTATTAATTAGTTCTATATTTCTAGCTCTCATTCCATTTTTGCCAAATCCTGTCAGTAACATCCCCAGAAACAGATGCATTTAAATTATCCATCTTATGTGTAGATATTTTTAATCAACCTGTTCAGGTATGCCATGACACATCTCTGGAGCAGATGGGACTTGAACCCAGGATTGCTGGTCCAGAGGCAGGGACATTATACTTATCCCAATGATGCTAATTCGACAATAAACCCAGTCAAATAATGCACCAGCCATCACTACCTTGGTGACCTATTTTCACTGACGTGGAACAATGAACACATTGGGAAGTATTATAGTTTGATCATGGTTGTTGTTGGACTCCAGAAGAGGGAGAAAAGTAACTAAAAATGGCTTGAAAATAACATTAGAGTGACTAATGGCACTCACGAATATATTGACTGTTGGAATCCATGAAATGCAGGGAAAAGTACTTACTCCATCATTGAAGCAGGAATTGTGCAGCAGTCTTGGATGGCCGTCAATGGCGATGTCAAATGAGCCGTGTAGGATGCTTCAACCACCTGCTTGTTACGATTCACCACGTCGAGATAGCGATTAAACTTCTCTCTTATCTTTTTAGCCAACTGGCAGAGGAATGGAAAAACACAACACGGGATGAGACTGTAGATCAACATTGCTACCAGCTTGCAATATTGCTGTGCTAAACTCAGGAATGTTGACATTTTGTGTTCACCAAAGAGGGTCATAGAATGTTTACAGCTGGTAAGGGACCACTTGGGCTGCAGTAATTATTTCACTGTTGGCAAATTAACATTCTTCCAATATTCTGACCTGCACATTTGCAGTCAAAATTTAATTTACATAGCCCAATGTTCTAGCTAAACCTCTGAGAAATTTGTTGCATAACGAGTCCTAGTTTCGTACCAAATAATACACTGACAACCCAAAGCTAATGTATGCTGAAAATGCTCAGTTTGGAGCCTGTGCCTGTGAGGTACATTGTCTTAAATTAATATCAAGTGGAATTTCTTCAGGCAGTAAAGAACGAGGGTGGAGAAGAGATTTTCATTCCATTTGTCTGTACTAAATTTGAATTAACATCAGAGATGAACGAACACCACAAAACAATCATTTGCAGAGACGTCAAAAAAGTAGCCAATGAAAACCCAGGATCATGAAAAATACAAGACCCCATTTACCCAATGGATTAAATGATATGGCCAAGGGATGATGAAGCCTCAGGGACTGTGCTGAGGTACATGGGTGGAGTGGTAGACTAGGGGTATATGAACACACACAGACACACACAGACACGCGCGCACGCGCGCGACTTTGGAACTGGAGTAAACCATTCATTCTCTCTAACCTGCTCCTCCACTCAACATCATGACTGACTTCACTGTGGTCTCAACTCCATATTCCCAACTACTCCCGACAACTACTGATTCCCTTGTTAGTCAAGAACCTGTTTACCTTTCAGCTTTCGCTACATTCTGGGGAAGAAAAAATAAATCTTCCTCAACTCAGTCTCAGACAGCAGACCCATACCTTGAAACTGTGCTCCCTTGCTTTGATGTCAACATCATTTTAACATCCATCCTTTCAAGTCCCTTCTGTGTCATACACGTCTCAGCAAATTCACCTCCTATCCATTTAAACTGCCATGGAAAGGGGCCCAGCCTTTCCTTGTAAGATAATATCCCCCTCCCAAGATTAGATGAGTGAACCCTTCCTGAACATTATCTAATGCACTTACATCCTTTCTTAAATAAGGACATCAAAACAGCTCACAGTGTTCAGATGTAGCCTCACCAGACACTAGCAAAATATTGCTACTTTTTGATTCCAATCTTTTTTCAATCAATACCAATATTCTACTTGCCTTTCTAATCATTTTCTGTAGCTGCATTTCACCTTTTTGTGATTCATGTACAAGGACAAACATGTCCTGCTGCTACTTAAGGTTCAACAATTTTTCTCCAATATGCTCCTTTCCCATTATTTCTGCCAGGGGTGTAGCATTTACATTTTCCCACAATGGGCATAGATTTGGTAGTTGGAGTACAATCAATTAAGCTATCTATATCCTTTTGCAGACAATGCCCTATCTGTGTATCATCAGTAAATTTACCAATCATATATGTGGTCTCTTCATCCAAGTCATTAAAATAAGTTGTAAATAATTGAGACCCAACACCGATCCTGACGGCACTGATCTCATCACATCCTGCCAATGTGAAAAAGAAGAACCATTTATGCTGATCCTCTGCTTCCCAGTACCCAACCAATCCTGAGTCTGTGTCAATACGTTACTACCCACACCATGAGCTCTCATTTTGTTACAGGGTTTCAGAAAATTGAGTGAGCAGGTAGGAGTAGTGTGCCCAGCATCTTCCTGCCACCGACTGTAATGACAGGGTGGGAAGGGCATGTGTCAAGAGGGCAGCTGAGGTTATTAACTAACCAATTAAGGGCTTCTTCAGAGATATCCTCTACCATGTGGTAAGACCACCATACAGTAACAGAAGTATACAGCACAGGCCTTTGGCCCAACTCGTCCATGCCCAGCAGGTTTCCTAAACTGAACTGGTCCCATTTTCCAGCCCTCTAAACACCAGGTATGCCATGGCAGATAAGTTGGTGAATCTGAGGGATGGAAAGTGAGGGTTTGGAGGGGTAGGGGAAGGGGTCATGCCTACTGATTGGGCACCATGTTGCCAAAGAAGGGCTGCCCTTTGGAAACCATCCTTCATCCCCATTGCTCAAGCTTTACTGATTGGGACAACGTAGCCTACACTTTACTGGATTCAGAGATGGTATCCTTGGTGATGCAGCAGGCTGATGCAGTCCCAGTCGAGGCCACAGCTTCCTTGGGCCAGCCATTCTTGAAGACTGCATCACATCCCTATAGTACTGGGGTAGTCACATTAGCTCATGAAATAATCCTCCCACGTAGCTAATTGCCCGAAGCCAGTTAAATCGTTTCAGGGCTCGCAGGATGAGCAGGAACTAGGTTGATCCTGACTTTTAGGCTAGGGACAAGCCCACTTTTGCCTCGTACAAGCCCAACCATAATGTAACGTTTTGTTGTACAACTGAGCATCCCAATTCAAAATGTCTGAGAAGTCACAATTGGCCTGAACTTGGTTTAGCTTTCCTCATCTGAAGGAGTGGAATTTACATTAGCACAAAGAGAAATTTTAAATCATTTAAAAATTAAAACCAAGCAAGGCGCACACATAACAACATTCTTCACCAACCCCAATCATAATTACTTCAACCTGCTCAATTCAATAGTACACCATCCTTTCTTGTAGTTAATCATATGTAAGAGGACCTAGCCTTATGTGGAAGCAGCATTGGTGGTGGTGGAGAAAAAGAGAGACACAAGAGAAGGGTGAAATAGTAATGGGTGTTTCTTTTGATTATGATCCAGAAAAATGATTGGGAAAGCATAGATGAAGGAAGATTTCAAGATCATGGTCTGATGCAAGCCTGCCACTGTCAAATAATCTTTGACATCCAGGTTCCATGCATTTTAAAACTATTATTTGTAAAAAAGATGTTAGAAGATCAAGTTAGATCATGTTAGAAGATCAAGTTAGAAGATCATGTTAGAAGGTCTCAATCATATCACCCAGATTTGGTATCTGCAACCAAGGAAAGTGTGCAAAATATTGATATCTTTTAACAGTTGAAAACAGTAGCACACTCTGCAATGAATAACAAATTGTCCTCAAAATATTCAGAAAGCAACATCAAAGCACAAACTGTTTCGCTATTCTGCGCTTATATTTGCATTGCTTACATAAATGCTTAAAACATTATGAATTTTTTATAAAGTGCATACAAATTTACTGAGTTTGTATCATCCCTAATTGTTATACATGATTAAAACATTAAATTACAGGCCCCTGTCAACAGCAAAGTAGAAATTAATATATAGGGGAAGAAAATCATGAAAGCATTTCTTTGATCATTTGCTAATAGGCCCTCTGCATTTGTTTGCTACATGGTATAATTTTAGATTCTAAGTGAACACAAACATAAAAGGAACCTCTAACAAAAAACTGCAGCATTTTCAAAAAAATGTCAATGTTGTCACTAGACTTATTTAATATGTGATGTCAGAAAGTCAAACAAATCATTTTTAAGTCAATATATTTTAACACTGTGACATTAGTTTCTTATGAACAGCTTCCAATTAGTTAACTTAATAAATTTCTCCACCCTCTGGTTTTCACTCTAGATTTACAGAGCTCAGAATTCTCCATGCCACCATAAAGGCGGCTATAACTGAAGACTAAATAAGGATATCACTAAACTGGAGCGGGTTCAGAAAAGATTTACCATGATATTGCTGGGAATGGAGGGTTTGAGTTAGAAGGAGAGGCTGGATAGGCTGGGACATTTTCCATTGCAGTGTAGGAGGTAGAGGGGTAACCTTTATAGAGGTTTGTGAAGTCGTGAGGGACTTGGATAAGGTGAATAGCAAAGGCGTTTTCCCGAGGGCTATGGAGTTCACAACAAGAGGGCATATTTTTAAGGTGAAAGGAGAAAGATTTAAAAAGGGACCCGAGAGGCAACATTTTTCACAGAGGGTGGTGCATACGTGGAATTAACTTCCAGAGGAAGTGGTAGATGCAGGTACAGTTACACCATTTAAAAGACATTCGGACAGTTACATGGATAGGAAACGTTTAAGGGTTATGGTCCAAATGCAGGCAAATGGGATTTAGTATAGTTTGGGAGACTGCCACGGACAAGTTGGACCAAAGAATCTGCTTCTGTGCTGTATGACTCAGTCTGTAGTTAGAAGCTTATTGTGCAGACCATTACTTCTCCCAAACCTTAGTAACCTCCTCAAGTTTGTTGAAGGCAATGACTCCTTCCTGGGATATGGTACTAAAGGCAAAAATTCAAACTCCTGTACTTCGCCCTAATGTCAATAATTTATGCGCATGTTTTGACAGGGGGTGCTGGGAAGTTATTTGGCCATGGAGCAGTTGTCAGCTACAGAATCTTAGTGATATTCTACCACAATGGCTGGAATCCCAACCTAATGCTGGCATTTATTTTGAGGGGACTTGAATATAAAAGCAGGGATGTACTACTGAGGCTTTATAAGCCTTTGGTCAGGCAACATTTGGAGTATTGTGCACAGTTTTGGGCCCCATATCTCAGGTAGGATGTACTGGTCCTGGAGCGTGTTCAGAGGAGGTTCACAAGAACGGTCCCAGGAATGGAAAGCTTAACATATGAGGAACATTTGAGGACTCTGGGACTATACTCATTGGAGTTTAGAAGGATGAGGGGGGATCTAATTGAAACTTACAGAATACTGAATGACCTGGACAGAGTGGATGCTGGGAAGATGTTTCCATTGGTAGGAGAGACTAGGACCCGAGGGCACAGCCTTAGAATGGAGATAAGGAGAAACTTCTTCAGCCCGAGAGTGGTGAATCTATGGAATTCACTGCCACAGAAGACTGTGGAGACCAGGTCATTGACTACATTTAAGACTGAGATAGATAGGTTCTTGATAATCAAGGGGATCAAGGGTTACTGGGAGAAAGCGGAATAGTGTTGAGGAACTTATCAACCATAATTGAATGGCGGAGCAGACTCGATGGGCCAAATGGCCTAATTTCTGCTCCTATGTCTCATGGTCTTAAAAAGGAGCCATCCGCCGAGATTCAAGAGCAGAGATTATTTTACACAATCAAAATCATTTACTTTTATTCGGTTTCGAAACATGCTTACGAACTTATAAATTCGGTGCAGGAAGAGGCCAATGATCTCTTTGACTCCACATTCCCACCTACCACTAAGAATACTTCACCACATTATTTATCAAGAATTGATCTACCCCAATCTTAAAAATATTCAAGAACTCTGCTTCCACCATATTTTCAGGAAGAGAGTTCCAAAGAGGAAATCATTTCACCTGAACTCAGTTTTAAATAGGCAACTATTATTTTCAAATAGTGATCTCTAGTTCCAGCTACTCTCATAAGAAGAAATATCCTTTTCACACTTACCCTTTTGAGGCCCCTCAGGGTCTTAAATGGGTTAATCAAGTCACATCTTATTCTTCAATATTCCAGTGGATCTAAGCCCAGCCTACCCATTATTTCCTCATAAGACAACCCACCCATTCCATGGAATAGTTTAACAAACCTTCTCTGAACTACCTCCAACACATTTATGTTTCCTTACATAATGTGACCCTTACTGTAGGCAATACTTCACAGGTGGTCTCAGCAATGCTCTGAATAAGAAAAATCTCCCTACATTTATATTGAATTCCCCTTGCAATAAATAATATGACTCTATTAGCTTTTTAATTTCTTACTGTACCTGGATACTAACCTTTCCTAATTCATTCACTCGAACACCCAGATCCTCAGAGGGCTGCAATCTCTTACTATTTAGATGATATGCCTTGGTACTCTTTCTGCCAAAATGGACAATTGCACATTTTCAAAAATGATACTCCTTTTTCCTGATCTTTGCCCACTTACTGAACTTATTCATATCCCTTTGTAGCCTCCTTCATTTCCTCTTCACAACTTTCTTACTTATCTCTGTGCCCTTGGCAAATTTACCAACCACACCTTTATTCTCTCATTCAAGTAATTTACATTAATTGTAAAATGTCGAAGCCCCAGCACTGATCCCTATGGCACACCAGCTATAACAGCTTGCTAATTCAGAAAATGATCCACCTCTGTCTACTCAATGTCCTATTAGCTAAACATTCTTGCAACCATGCCAATGTGTTAGCCATAACACCAGAAGCTCTTTTTGTTTTCAGAATAACTTTCGATACAGCATGTTATCAAATGCATTCTGGAAATCTAGGTTCAGGCCATCCACCAGCTTCCCTTTATCAACAGCATGATACTTCTTTGAAGAACTCCAATAAATTGATTAAACAGGATTCTCCTTTCACAAAACCACACTGATTCTGCCAGATTTCCTTGAACTTTAAAGTGTCCTGCTATAACATCTTTAATAATAGTTTCGAACATTTTCCCTATGACAGATATTAAACTGGCATGAAATTTCCAGTTTTCTGTCTCCCTCCCTCTTTTGAATAAAGCAGTTACGTTTGAGAAAATTGCATTTAAATAACAAGTATTTAGAACAGCTTTGATCTTTCAGTCCTTCTGCCAAGCCACAGGACCAAGCAGTAATTGTAGCAACTCAGTGTAGAGAGGAGGAGAAAAGAGGAGAAAAAGGAACAAGCTGCCTGCCACACAATCTGCAGTATTTATTGTGCCAAATCATATAAACTGGAAAAACCAAAACATTAGTGCATACATATCACTGGTTAGTGTCGATAAGTTGCACTTTAAGTGACCCAGTTCCTTGTACCATGATTTGCATCCCACCACTGGCACTACCATTTCCAAGTTCACTGCTTTAGCATTTGTCTCCCCACAGTTCAGTATCTCTGCTCGTCAGCCTCCCTAACTCCTCTCTCATTCCACATAATATTGACCTGATTTGTCCACTACAACAAAAACTGGACTTATCAGATCCCTACAAGCAAGTCCACTGCGTACACACCTCAATTAAATTCATACCTCTAAGGGACGCTGATAGAAAATGTGGGCTGTTTGTCTATTTTCTCTGCTAGGCTGGAACATCAGAACGACTTGAGGCAACATAGGATTTAATTCAAATTAAAGACAAATTTTAAAAACAGTAGAATGTAATCAAGTAATACATGGTGCAGACCTACTGTCAAGAAACTACCTACGTTAGTATTCAGTCACCCCATAAGCCATATTGAGCCTCCAATAGAACACTGGCTGTAATTCATGAAAAGCAGCAAATGCCACTTTCTCATGGAGTTAGGGAGAGTTACACCTATATTTAACAATACAGCCAAGGTTGGTCACTCCCTGTGTGGATAACTGAGGTGGAACCCAATTACCCAAGGTCACAGCTTACTCATGCACTAATGTTGCAGTATTGCAAAACTACATGGAACTGATCACTCTCAGGGGGCTAAACTGGTGATTCTGGGCTGTATATGCCCTTTCCCTGGTGTTTATGTCCCCCTGTCCACACATTCAATACCAATCCGATGGGAGCAGAAAAATAAAGAGATGTTAATGCCACAGAGGGAAATATATACATGGACACGACATTTAAACGGAGTGTCACGCTTGGTCACTGAATATAATTGTAATATAGCTGCAAGTTCCACTTATGTGGAAACTTGAAAATATTGACAGCTCTAATTTAAGTGGTCAATCAATTGTGTACGCGAACACACAAACCAGACGAGTCAAGGTAGGAGGCATCGGTGCTGAATTTTCTGCTAATATCAATGGTGACAGTAAGGACACTACAATTGATGCTGCACCTCCATGCATGGGACATGGGGCAGAGGAAAGCAAAGTCAGGCTTCCTTGATACTAACTAGAAACGCCTGCTGTAAGGTGCATCAGTGTGGGCATCAGGTTTGGTACAGATTTGAGTTCAGTTGTATCGTCCCCTTAAATAAGAATAAAAAAAAAAGAAACTGGACAAAAGCAGCAGGTCTGGCAGCATCTGTGGAGGGGGAAACAGAGTTAATGTTTCGAGTCCAGTGTGACTCTTCTTCCAGACACTTGCTAGAATACGGTCAACATTCACTGTGTGGGCTTACACACAAGAGTTGTTGCTTGGTGATTGAGGAGAGTGACGAGAAGTTGATCAGAAATCACAGGATGGACAACGTTCTCAGGAAAGGAAGGCAGAAATTTGGCAAAAAAGGTAGGAGATAATAATCACAGCACCTTTCTGTTTAGTACTGAATTAATTCATCCACAACCTGACTTACATCACTCCATGAATTACAATTTGACAGTTGGCAGCCAGTGCAATTCAAATTGTGCCAGTCATTAAAACACATTCTTTCCATTTATTAGCTACCTTTCCATAATCCATTCCGATTTAAAAAGCTCTCAGTTAGAACCCACTGAACCCAGCTGGTATGTGGGATTTCTCAGCTTAAAGCACTAACATTGCTGAATAACTTTTATCATTTGTACAGACTGACCACTTTATTATACATCAGGTCAAAGAATATTAGTCACAGTGTATTGACTGAAATGCTATCAACATGGAACAGCGGGTCTGCTGGAACTCCCAGCAGGCAACTAACAAACTGTTGCCAAGCAATGGTTCTTTCTCACTCTGAAAGGCAGCCACAATTCTCCCTGAAGCTTAAGCACAGATTAAAGAGCGGTTTGATTTGTCTGGCATCAATGAAGAATAATTGCATGCAAAACAACTCTGATACAGGCCTAGTTAGATTTACTAATTTGGCAAAAAGGCATAGTAGAATTTAGTCTCGAGTCCTTAGTCTTTCCTCATTGTCCATGAGTGTACAACTCTCGTTACCAAATTGCAGCGAAGGGCATTTGGAAAACCAAAGATAGTTAGGGTAGGAGAAGTGAAAAATTAGATCTCCACCACATTCAACCCCAACCCCACAATTTCTGACTTCCCACCGACTGTCACGTCCACATCATCCACTTCCACTCTCACTTGTGAAGCATCCAAACATAATTGAGACTAAGACTTTAACCCAAGGAACTCCTACAGTGACATCCTGAGGCTGAGATGTTTGGCCTCCAACAAACATAACCAGCTTCCTTTGCGCTAGTGCCACACGATCTTCCTTTGTGACTCTAATCAAAGGAGAGATTCCACAGAAATTCCCACTGATTCCAGTTTTGCTAGAGCTCCTTGACACCACTTTGTCAAGTCTGGCCTTGATATCAACAATACTCACTCTCACCACACTTCTGGAATTCAGCTCTTTAGTCCATGTTGGAAGTAAGGTTAAGTTGCATTCATGGAAACTAAACTGAGCGTCAATAAGTACGTTGTAGCAAAGCCAGTGGTGCTTGATTGATTGTTGATAATACCTTCTATCGCTTTACTGATGATCTAGAATAGATTGATGGGGTGATAAGTGGTTGGGTTGGATTTGTCTTGTTTTGTATGCACAGGAGAGACTTAGGCTATTTTCTACATTATCAGGTAGATGTCAGTGTTGTAACCATACTGACATAGTTTAGCTTGGTTTGCAGCAAGTTCTGAGCACAAGTTGACAATACTCTCACTGGAATGTTGTCAGGGCCCCTAACCTTTCCACTGTCTAGTGTCTCTAACCATTTCTGGATATCATGTGGAGTGAATCAAATTGGCTGAACTCTGGTATTTGTAATGCTGGGGACCTCTGAAGGAGGCTAAAATGGATCATCCACTCAGTACTTTTGGCTGAAGATTGTTTCAAATGCTTCAGCCTTGTCTTTTGCACTGATATCCTCGGCTCCTTTTGTTTTATTAATTTATGGGATGTGGACATCGCTGACTGGCCAGCCTTTATTGCCTGTCCCTAGTTGCACTTGAGAAGTTGGTGGTCAGCTGCCTTCTTGAATCTCTGTAGTCCAATAGCTATGGGTTGATTCACAATGCCATTGGGGAGGGAATTCCAAGATTTCGACTCAGCGACAGTGAGGGAACAGCAATATATTTCCAAGTCATGATGGTGAGTAGCTTGGAGGGGAATCTGAAGGTGGTGGTGTTTTCATGTATCTGATGCCCTTGTCCTTCTAGATGTAAGTGGTTGTGGGTCTGGAAGGTGCTGTCTGAGCATTTTTGGTGAATTTCTGTAGTACATCTTGTAGACAGCATTGGTGGTGGAGGGAGTGGATGCTTGAGGATAGGGATACTTAAGAACCAATTAGTTAACTGTTTAACCGCAATGCATGTCTGGATGTGGCAGCACTGTAAAACTTTGCTTTAATCCACTGGTTTTCAGATCAATTAGGTCCATCTATCATATAATGCTTCCACTGTTGAGCATGCATGTAGTTCTGTGTTGGATAATGCAACGCTAACATGAGTATTTACAGCAGGTAGGGCTATAGCGCATTCTGGAAAGCGTACTTGCTATTACCTGGATTGCTGACATTCTCATGCCACTGTTGAACATACAGCCCTGTTACGTTCTCCTTAGCTCCTGCTCTGAGTTCATACCTATGCTCCATGGGTTGACATTGCCATGCAGCGAGCATGCACTATAATAAATCAAATTTACAACTCTCACAGGAAGTGACTTCTTCTTGCAGATCCATTAGTTGGAAAGTATAGGCCCCATGTTAAATGTGAACAAATAGAATTGAGAAATGATCGGGAATATTTATTCATCCTCACAACTCCCATCATTTAATGCAGTATTCCTTCTAATCAATTCCATCAATATTGAGTTTTATGTTCTTGCTTTAAAAAAAAAGTTTAAGGTTCTATATAAATACAAGTTGTTGATGTTTATGCTCTATGAAGTATTTGAACTCTGGATTATATAATCCAGATTCCCTAGAATAGAAATTTTAAAAAGTTCCTTTAAAAATAATTCAATTCAACAGCTACCTTGGACTCTGTTCCTTTTATATTTCATTGTGTGTGTGTGTGTGTGTGTGTGTGTGTGTGTGTGTGTGTGTGTGT
>JAHRHZ010000058.1:22025395-22036264 GCA_024137785.1 Ginglymostoma cirratum | reverse complement strand
TGTGTGTGTGTGTGTGTGTGTGTGTGTGTGTGTGTGTGTGTGTGTGTGGAGTAATGAGGGAGGAGTCAAAATTGTCAATTGCTGGGCTCTCTGCTCTCGACGACTGTTCACCTTAAGCCTTCCCGTTTAAATGAAGCATGAATGCAATAACTGGATTCCATCAATAGCTGTCCACCTCAGTATTTTAAGCAATGTTTCTATAAAACTCTATTTTATGTCATCCAAGTTTATTTATCCAAAACATTTTCTTTTCCTGGGTGTAAAGGAACAAACTCATTTCAAAGTTAGAATCAAATCAAATACATCTACAAATATTCAACTGAGTTAAACTCAATTTGGTTTCTCGAGTACCAAAATCAGGTTAGTACAATTTGTTTGCTCCCTAACAAAATGTCCCATTTCCACATTGCCCTCGTATCACATAAAAAAAGCATGACTAATACAACAAAATGCAACAGGGATGACATTTCAGGGATTGTGCATACAGCAATGCTGAATGTATTTTTTAAAAATCTTAACAATAGTTCTACAATGTTGCTAAATAACAGTTAGTGACATCTGAGGCAAGCCCTAATTTACTGACTTAGTTTTCTAACAATAAATGCTATTTGCCTCACATTCTAATAACAGAACTTTCAATACGCAGTCAGTTTATAAACTTAATTTGGAAGCTCTGCAGAAAAATATTGCCCAGCACTCTATGGGTCCAATGCATTAATGTTTTCTTTCCAGAACTTCTAAAAGTTAACTAATTATATCCTCCACCTGCATCCCACAGCCTTCTCCCAGCTAACTTCCTGCATGCAGCCAGTCAATCAACCCCATCAGTAGGAGAGTGCATGAACTGGAGATAAGCATGCATTGCTTTCAATGAACGACCTAACCCTGGAACGTAAGTATACAATCAAGACTGCTTCTTGTGTGGGCCCAAAGATAGGATTACATTCCCATGGGGCCTCTGAGCTCTGCAAAC
This sequence comes from Ginglymostoma cirratum, assembly GCA_024137785.1. NCBI lineage: Eukaryota > Metazoa > Chordata > Chondrichthyes > Orectolobiformes > Ginglymostomatidae > Ginglymostoma > Ginglymostoma cirratum. Next base: position 22,035,291 of record JAHRHZ010000058.1, on the reverse strand, counting down.
CTTAGGCTAATTGATCAGTTCTTCTTACCTGTTAGATCAGTTAAGAAATATGACTGGCCACACAGACAGACACAATCAAAAGAAAAATGGCATCTTTATAATATGCCTTAATGATCGCAGGACATCCCGCCCCCCCACGAAGCATTTTACAGCCAATTAAAGTTATTTTTAACAGGCACAGTCACTGCTGTAATGGAGGAAATACAGCAGCCAATTTGCACATACCCAGTTCCACAAACAGCCATGTGATAATGACCAGATAATCAGTTTTCGTGGCATTAGTTGAAGGATAAATTATTGACCAAGACTCTTAAATCAAAATAATATCACGGAATCTTTCACAGTCCCCCAATCGGCCAGAAGAAACCTTGGTCCAAAGTCACATCCAACAGTGTGACACTCCTTTAGTACTGCACTCGAGCTTCGTCATAATTTTTATGCTCAATTCTAGAGTGGGGCTTGAACCCACAACCTTTTGACTCAGAGGGAGCGTTTGACCAATTGAGCAATAACTTACACCACAAGCTATGAAACCACAATTACTGACTGCCAAACTGTCCACCAGAAAGTGCCTCTAAAATTTTTTGACACTAATTTGTTTGGGGATAAATTTTCAGTTAAATAATTGTGTGCAATATAGCAAATTAATCAGTAAAATTTCAAAATGTTCCAATATCTGTTACTTTTGTTTGCAGAAATATCTGCAAGAATCTTTATGATTTCCACAACGGAGTTGGGTGGAATTAATATTTTCCCCTGTGTCATAGCTATTACAGAAACTTGGCTGTGCAATGGACAGCATGGCAGCTCAATTTTCCGGTTTTAAATGCTACAGGAAGAACACAGAGGAAGGCAAGAGAGGAGGGGGAGTGGCGTTTTTGATAAAGGAAAACATCACTACAGTATTACAGAGAATGTTTCTGAGGGATCATCCAGTGAAAATATATGGGTTGAAATCAGAAAAAGAGACAGATGATCACCTTGATGGGACCAGAACCCAAAAGAACTGTGGATGCTGTAAATCAGGAACAAAAACAAAGTTGCTGGAAAAGCTCAGCAGGTCTGGCAGCATCTGTGAAGGAGAAAACAGAGTTAACGTTTCAGGTCCGGTGACCCTTCCTCAGAAGGGTTTTGACCTGTTTTGACCTTGATGCGACTATAGTATAGGCGCCCCAATAGTCAGAGGGAAACTGAGGAGCAAATATGTGGAGTGATCTCAGATATATAAAAGAATATTAGGGTTGTAATAGTAGGAAATTTTAGTTTTCCCAAACATTGACTGGGACTGCCATAATGTTAAAGGCTTGGATGATGAGGAATTTGTTAAACGTGTTGAAGAAAACTCTCTTCATTAACATACCTACAAGAGGAGGTGCAAAACTTGACCTTCTCTTAGGAAACAAGGCAGGGCGAGTGAGTGAAGTGTTAGTAGGGGAACACTTTGGAACTAGTTTTAAAATAGTTATGAGAAAGGATAAGCCTTCCATAAAAATTAAAGCTCTGGATTGGAGTAAGTCAAGTTTTCAATGACATGAGACAAGAACTTTCAAAAGTTGACTGGAGTAAACTGTTTGCAGGTAAAGGGATGACTGACAAGTGGGAAGCTTTCAAAAGTGTGATGACAAAAATTCAGAGGCATTATGTTCCTGTTAGAGTGAACAGGAAGGCTGGTAAGAGAAGGGAACAATGGATGTATAAAGGTTTAAGGTTTAAGGTTTAAGGTTTTAGCAAAGATTTGTAGCTTGGGTTGTGGGTGAGGTTGTTGACTTACTTGTCGAGCTGGCTTGTTTTCGTTCGGACACTTCGTCACCAGGCTGGGTAACATCAGTGAGGCCTTTGATCAAGTGATGTTGTTCTACTCCTCTTGGAATTTATACCGTCTGGTCTGTTATGGTGAGTAATGTCATTCCTGGTTTTGCACTGTATGGGTTTTTATATGGGGTCCAATTCTATGTGTTTGCAATCAATAATGCAATTAACAAACATTAGCGGAGTAGAACAGCATCGCTTTGTTGGAGGCATCACTGATGATGTTACCTAGCATGGTGATGAAATGTCTGAACGAAAACAAGCCAGCTTGGCAAGCAAGTCAACGACCTCACGAATAAAGGTTCTAGTCTAGAATAAAACTAAACGTATATTAGATATAGACAACTGGATCAAAGGAATCTCTTGAACAGTATAAAAAGTGTAGACAAATTCATAAGTGGGAAATCAGAAAGGCAAAGAGGGGCTTATCTGCTAAGGCTTCAAGATAGTCAAATAGATTCTATAAGTACATGAAGAGCAAAACAGCAACTAGAGAAACAGGGCCCCTTAACCATCAACAAAGTCATCTTTCTGTTGAACCTCAAGAAAGGAGAGATGAATACTAAATGAATATTTCACGCCAATTTTTGCTGTGGAGAAAGAAATGGAGGCTACAGAACTCATTTGGAGAGCCAAGAACTGATTAGAGATAGTCAACATGGTTTTGTGTGACGGAAATTGTATCTCATAAGCTTGATGGAGTTTTATGAGGAAGTAACCAAAAAGATGGTCTCCTGCTCTGCTCTCACCATTGTTTACTTGGACTTTTGTACAGCCTTTCACAAGGTTCTGTATGGTTGACTAATTAGTAAAGTTAGGTTACATGGGACTCAGAGTGAGCTTGCCAACTGAATACAAAATTGGCCTAACAGCAGGAGACAGAGGGTGGCGATGCAAAGTTGTTTTTTGGACTGGAGGCCTGTGACCAACAGTGCTCCATAGCGACCGGTATTGGGACTACTTTTGTTTGTCATTTATATAAATGATTTGAATAAGAATATAGGAGGCACGGTTAGTAAGTTTGTGGATGACACCAAGATTGGTGGCACAGTAACAGTGAACAGGGTTATCCAAGATTACAAAGAGATCTTGATCAACTGGGTCAATGGGCTGAGGAGTGGCAGATGGAGTTCAATTTGGATGAGTGCGAGGTATTCCATTTTGGTAAAACAAACAAGGGCAGGGCTTATACAATTAATGGTAGGGCCTTGGGTAGTCTTGTAGATCAGAGAGACCTGGGAGTTCAGGTACATAATTCTTTGAAATTTGCAATGACAGGTAGACAAGGTGGTTAAGAAGGTGTTTAGCACACTTGCCTTCAATGCTCAGGCCTCTGAGTATAGGAGTTGGAATGTCATGGTGTTGTTAGACGGGACGTTGGTGAGGCCTCTTCTGGAGTACTCTGTGCAGGTCTGGTTGCCCTGCTATAGGAAGGATATTATTAAATTGGAGAGAGTTCAGAAACAATTTACCAGGATGTTGCTGGGAGTAGAAGATTTAAGGTAGAAAAATAGGCTGGGACTTTTTTCACTGGAGGTTGAGAGGTGACCTTACAGAGGTTTATAAAATCATGAGGGACAGTGATAAGGTGAATAGCAAAGGTCTTTTCCCTAAGGTGGCGGACTTAAACACTAGGGGGTATATTTTTAAAGTGAGAGGAGAAATATTTAAAAAAGGACACGAGAGGCAATTTTTTTAAAAACACACAGCAGTTAGTGTGTGGAATTAACTGCCAGAGGAAGTGGAGGAGGTAGGTACAAGTACAACATTTAAAAGATATTTGGATAAGTTCATGAATAGAAAAGCTTTGGAGGGATATGGGCCAAGGGCAGACAGGTGGGACTAGTTTAGTTTGGGAACATGGTCAGTGTGGACTGAGGGTCTGTTTCCATGCTGAGAGACTTTGGCTGTATGTAAACAAAAATCTCAAAAGTTAATGTTTAAACCTCTATGAAACTTGGCACAGAGATAGGACATGGCACAAGGAGGAACCAGTTAGTTTTTGTCAAAGATGATCTGAGGTTAAAGACTGAGATAGTGGTCTGCACTTTTAGAATGTTGTCAGTGTTTTATTTAGAAAGTTGTTTTTAGAATGTCCCTCAACAGACGAGACAGTCCAGAAAAATTTGTAACATCCGCCAAAATGTGAGCAGAGTTCTCAGGGCAGGTTGCTGAACTGAAGTCTCTTCAGTAAGAAGGAAACTGTTAACTTCTTTTTCAGCTTGCTGTAAAGATTATCAACCAAGCATAGAAAAGCCTCAAGAGTGAGCTGTGTAATTGTAATAACCTTGAGTTTATACAGCATGTACGCATTCTAAGTAGTTTCTTGTTAATATGTATTGTAAATTTCACTAAAGTAGAATGAAAGAAATATGAAGCAAACATATGAACAATGACAGTCAGGCAAAGTTTCTTTGGTCCATCCAGCTTGTTCCACATAATTGATACCTTGTGTAACATAATATATACACACTCAGCAAGCCTTCCAGGGTTTTCAGGGAGGTGAAAAGTAAGGCTGCATAAATATGTATGAAATCCAATCAGACAAGTGCATCACTGACCAATCTACATGATTGAAACCAGCCCTGAAGAACTCTGTGGTCTGGAATTCTACCTCCTTTTCTTTTAAGGAAAAGAGATGATGTTCACTCCAACCAGAAAGAGGGTCCGCTCTCACTTGCCATTCACTCAACTCATATACTTCTTTTTTAAAAGCCTAAATAACCTAAAGATGGTTTATATTGGAAATTGATCGAGTGGTCCTCCTCTGGATCTGTGTGAAAGCCTTAATAACACCCATTGTCAGAGATGGCCAAAATACATCCCAAGTGAGACTTGATCATGGCCTTATATAAAACAGATAAAAATAGTATACCTCATCTTGTTGTCCTACGAAAATACCCCAACAATGTATTTACTCTCGCTGTTGTTTCAAAGTATTGCTCACGTGCCTTGATATGAACACATGAATGAGGAACAAAAGTAGACCATTCAGCTTTTCTAGCCTGCTTCATCATTCAATAAGCTGCAGACCTGTTTACAGCCTCAACTCTACCTCCTATACTCTTCGATTCACTTTTCAACCATAAACCCATCTAACTCAACCTTAAAAAAATTAAACAACCCCGTTTTTATTGCTAGGAAATCCTCTGAGAAAACAATATTCCCTTTATCACTATTACACCCATTCTGAAACTGTCTTGTAGTTCTAGACTCTCGCAAGAAATATCCTGTCCGTATCAACCCTGTAGCGTCCTCTCAGGATCTTACATGTTTTAGAAAGGGCACCTCTCTTTCTTCTCAGTTACAATGGACAGTTACAACAGAACCAATTCAACCTTTCCTCATAAGACATCACCTTCATCCCAAAATTAGTCAAAACAGACTTGTATAGAACTGCTTCAAACACTACTACACACTTTTCGAAATACAGAAACCAAAATTGTACACAGATTTCCAGGTGTAATCTCAACAATGCCCTGCGGAATTGAGCAAAAAAAACATCCTTCCGGGGCGGCACTGTAGCCTAGTGGGTTAGCACTGCTGCCTCACAGCGCCAGGGACCTGGGTTTGATTCTAACCTCTTGCAACTGTTTGTGTTTCAATTGCTGTTTTCCAATGGAACTTTTCCAAACCAAGGGAATTTGGGAAAATTAAAACCAATGTATCTACTCTCTCAGCAGCCAATTCTTTTAAGACAAGAGGGTGAAATTCATCACAACCTGGAGGCTTGGCAGCCTTTAGTTCTAATGATTATCTCATAGACCCTTTCCTTGGAGATTAATTGTTTTTGGTTTCTCCCTCACTTTCATTTCTTGATTCACACTTTTTTTTGTCATTTGTTTCTACAGCAAAGACAGGCACAAAATATCTGCTTAATGCATTCACTATTCCTTTACTTCCTATTATTAATTCTTCAGACTCTCACTTTCTTATTAATGAACTCTTACTATAGCTATACTTTCCTTTTTAATTTCCTGTAAAATCTCTCAAGGTCTGCTTTTATATTTCCAGCTAGCTTTCTCTCATACACTAATTTCTCTGCCCTTATTTTTGCAGTTCTTCTATGCTTTCTTATCTATATGGCTATTCTCACGAGCTAACACTTATTGTGTATGCTTTCTCCTTCACTTTATCCTTTAGACAAGGGGTCCCTGATTTACGAACCTTACCAAAGCTTGGACTTACAAACCCGATCCCATACAGGAGTGTAATTTCAACAATCTGAAATATAAATGTTTTCTCTTCTTGCAAATGGCTATTTTACATTGTCCAACAGTGTTCCAACTTGCGTACAAATTGACTTGCAAATGGACTCATGAACACAACGCATTCACAACCCAGGAGATCCTATACTAGAATGCCCAGACATCTCTCTTATTTTACAATGCTTTTCCCTATAGGGTGTGTGAATGAACATCCACGCACCCACACGCATAATATCGTACTTTTCCAAACTGACATCATTCATCGATCAGGAACCCAGTCTCCAAATGTACTAAGGTCCACCTGAAGCAATCAAACATCAACTGTAGCCCTGACACTTGCACACATCTTTGCATCATCTGTAATTTTACAAATCACGCCCACAGCACCTATATTAAGTACATAAATAAAAACAGAAAATGGGACAAATCTCAACGCCAATCCCAGAGGCTCACCACCGGTAATCAATCTCAAGACAGTTCCAAATCTATAATTACTTCCTGCTTATGCCCTGAAGCCAGTTTTCACTACATCTTAATATACTACCAACAATGCCAGAGTTTTAATCCTGTACAGAAGCCTCTTATGTGACATCTCATAAAAGCTTTTCTTAGACTTCTAAAGTTTCCATCGTCCACGATCTCAGCAACTACTTCAAAAAAAGACATTTAGATTGAGGAACATGACTTTTTTGTTTATGAAGTCAAGTTGGGGTATCTCAAATTAAAGCTCCTTCAATCCAAGCAATCACATAGCCCAAGTATTTTCAAGCATTAAACTAAAGCACTTCTTTTTTATTTCTGTATCTTGGCTCTCAGGAGTCAAACGTTTGATACTATTCAGGTTTAGGTGATGAAAGGTGAGTCATAGGTGGTACTGGAGGACAAGTAGAGCTTTGAAATAACATCCCATCAATAGGCAAAGGAGATGAACGGGGTAGATATTCTCTTTTCTTTTGCATACACTGTATCTATTTTTTATGGGTGGCCACCAAACCCAACTGCCCATTTCAGATCAAAACTAGCAACACTTAAAATCTACCTCTGAGAAGTAGAAAAATCAGTGCCAATGACTTCTGACAACATCTAGTCAGACCCTTGAAGGTTTTGATCATTTTTGACTTGGTGTGAGAAACGAAATATTGACAACTCAGGTATGATTCCACAGTAATAAAATTAAGTAATATAGAAAAAGTCATTTGACAATAATAGTTTGATGTTATACGGTACCAAACTGTCTTCAAAAAGAATCAGAAAATGTTACAACATTTGAGTGAAGCAGAAAGGTCTTGGTGGAATTAAACTGATCATTTGAGTGATGACATTTATCTCCTTTGAGCACAGGAAATGCACGGTCAAGCCATGACAGCTTTTTGTAAGCATCATCAAATTAGTTCCACTCTTTTCCCTCAGTTCTGCAAATTTATCCTTTCCAAATACATCATTAATGTACGTAAAACACAACTTTTAAATCTCCATTCTACTTAGTATTCCGTTTGAACCCCAACAGGTAAAGTGGCTGCTGTACCATTGCAAATGGAACAATAATCTGAGGACACAGTCACCTGATCATTAGAACATCTCTTGGTAGATACAAAAAACTGCAGATGCTAGAATCCAATGTAGAATCAAAAGTATTACCCGAAAAGTTGACTTCTCCTTTCCTCCAGATGCTGCCTGGCTTACTGTGTTCTTCCAGCCTCCTGATTGTCTATATTAAAATATCTCTCATTGACTGGCCAGGAGGCATGAACAGTCTAATAATTTATCAGTGAGTAAAAGAGGTAAATACACGCTCCAAAAGAAAATGCAACAGAAAATATTAACAACTTTCTAAGTATTGAAGCAGCTTTCTCCTTGACATCTTGCAAAGAATACTAAGTGTAAAGTTCAGTTATATAAGCAGCCCAATTGTAACTATCTGAAGTAGCAAGCTGCTGCCAAATCCAAGCTTTATTTGGCTATAGATCAAGTTAATCATATTTACTACCACATCTCTCCCTTCTGTGGAGTTACAGACATGTGATTCTATTCCCAGTGGGAGGGGGGAGGAATCAGTAGTGTGCTTGGTCTTAATTTGGAAACAGATTTGGCTGACATCCACCAGTTCTTGGAATCTGTTCAAGTAGCCAAATATTGGCCAACAGCCCATTACAATGCAATGAACTGTCTCGTGTGCCAAAAAGTGGAACTGTTTTTGGTCAATTTGGAAAGACTAGGTAACAATAACAAAAGTTGCTCTTCATGTAGAATTCTGTTACAAATATGAAGTTTATAAGATAATACTATGTTTTGGAACAGTGTCTTCATTTAACTTAAAAAATGAAGGGGATCATGTGACCTATTCTGACATCTGTCTGGGTGATTTGATTGTTAGTGATTAAAGACAGCCCAGATTCTTTAACTAAGAGGAAGGCACAAAATGCTTACCCTTGAAACAGTGCGTAATCTGTGTGCAAACAGTGGATTAACTGCATGTCTCCAAAGTCCAAGAAATGTGCACAGAATTACAGGTTGTAAATAATTGCACTCTATACTGTCTATTTAGTTCAAAGACGAAAGACGGTAAGGCTTTCAAGGATAACTTGCAGCACCTCTCCCTGAATACAAAGTCCATTTGGTTCACATTGCCAAGGTGATTCATCGCAAGATTGCAAGAATATTAGGGGAAGCTTTTGCCCTTTTAAGCATCCTCCATTTAGGCTCTTCTAAAATATCTGAATACCTCAAATAGGGTAGTTTGCTGGACTGTGGGATAAAGGGACGAGTTATAGGGTGGACTTCTTGATAATTCAGCATGCAGGGATGCAGGCGATAAGTTCATACTTGGATCAAAAAGTCTAAACTCTCGAGAAGATTTTTATTTAATTCATTCACGGGTTTGCTGGCTGGCCAGCATTTATAGCCCACCTCTAATCGCCTTTGAGATAGTGGTGATGAGCTATCTACTTGAACTGCAGCATTTTATTTGGTGTAGATACACCCACTGCACCGTTAGATGAGTGATTTGGAGAGGAATTTGTAGATGTTGATATACTCGTGCATCTCCCTGACCTTCTGGACGGTAATAGTCATGGGTTTGGAAGTTATAATGAAGCTGGAAGATTCACCTTGCTCGTGCTAGAGGGAAGATGAATTCTGGGGTTAGAAATTACCAGGTGAAGAAGGAAAAACAGTAGAAATAAACCCCAATTCATTATGGACTGATTCCAGGAGATTTGAACACCTAAAGTACAGAGTAACATTTACTTGTGAAGTATAAGGGACTCAGTGATAGGAATGCTGTTGATTACAAAGTGAAGAAGGTTAGACTCTTTCCCATTGGATATGGGAATTCCTTAATAATTGTGTGGCACAAAGTTTACCTATCAGCTCAAACCCAAACGTTGTTCAGGTCTTGCTGATTATGGGCATAGACTACTTCAGTTTCTGTGGAGTTGCAAAAGAAGTGTTCATTGTACAAATCAGTGAACATCCTAATTTTTGACCTTATGATAGATAAAATTCATTGATGGAGCAGCTTGGGATTGCTGGGCATAGGTTATTACCCTCAGCAACCCTGAGATGATTGACGCCCCACAAGCGTCTTCCTCTGTGCTAGTCAGAGGAGAGTTTCCTCCAACAACTTGCAAGTGCCACCAATATTGCAAACTCCTTTTTCACCTTTGCCAGCATCTCAGATTGACATCATTTCCACAGAAGTACAAGTTTCAGAACTACTGAGACTTTTGGTGGCTACTTTGGCATAATATTGTATAATCAAAGTCATATCTTAAATTGTTACAGAGATAGTAGGAACTGCCAATGCTGGAGAATCTGAGATAACAAGGTGTAGAGCTGGATGAACACAGCAGGCCAAGCAGCATCAGAGGAGCAGGAAAG
>JAHRHZ010000058.1:22014350-22024995 GCA_024137785.1 Ginglymostoma cirratum | reverse complement strand
GAATGGTTATATGCAGCACTGCCAACATGATAAACCATTATGAAGTGAAATGAAATGACGCTATTAGCAGCATCATAGTCAGTTTTCCACTGAATCAAGGGTGAATCTATTTGGTGCTGTGCATTTCCCTGCGTGTCTTTATGCACCTGAACAGTTTCTCAATTCACATTATCTTTGGACACATAAGAAAGAGCAGCCCAGAAAACAGTGGGTACAGGATTTGCCTACTTTTCTTTCCTACTCTGTCACTGATATGCATCATCATTAACAGGGTGGGGACTCAAAACGCGCTGGAGAAGTTGTTGCCGTTCTGAACAGTTGCTGGCAAGCTCCATTCGGTTGTTAAGGTCAATGTTGCAGCAAAGACAGCTTCGGAATGCTTTTGTTGCATCTCCTTCGCCCTACCCTGAAGTGCTGGCTATTTGAGAGTTCAGAAAACAGGAGCTGACAGGGATACACTTTCTAGTCATCTGGATGCTGTGTTCAGACCATTGCAGATGACTTGAGACGTTTGGCCTGAATACTTATGGAGCTAGCATCAAGGAGGGCACTGGCATTTGTTTGATGATTCTTCCATTGAATTAAGCCGATGCCACTGGTGGAATGCTAGTGCTAGGTTAATTTTTCTGCTGTCAGACAACCACCTCAGCGTAGTATGGCAGCGTGATGACAACAACCACTGTGCACATCTGGACTTTTGTGGTCTTGCATTAGTCTTCAGTCACATATGTGCTATTGAGCTGGCTTAGCCGATCCCGTGTTCGATCTCCTCATCAACAGTGATCTTTTGACAGGGACGGCTGCCAAGGTATCAGAGTGCTGATCATATTCCGGAGACCCCCTTTGAACATGTGCTGAGGTGAAATATTTGACTGACAATATCTGGATTGACATTTGAGCTTTGTTCTGGCAATGTTCAAGGACAGGCAAACACTATTGTATGTCGAACTGAAGAGATGAAGAGTAATTTGCTAATTTAGTGCAGGGTGGGCAACAATACTGTAGACCTCCATATCCTGTAGATCACGTATGTCATTGGTAGTCAGAGATAGTAGGAACTGCAGATGCTGGAGAATCTGAGATAACAAGGTGTAGAGCTGGATGAACACAGCAGGCCAAGCAGCATCAGAGGAGCAGGAAAGGTGACGTTTCGGGCCTAGACCCTTCTTCAGAAATTAGGCCCAAAACATCAGCCTTTCTGCTCCTCTGACGCTGCTTGGCCTGCTGTGTTCATCCAGCTCGACACCTTGTTATCTCTGTCATTGGTAGTCAGTTTAGTTTAACATGAAGGTAACTGAGGTTAAATAATTTTTCATGGAGGTGGCATTTAATATTCACACCAGAGGGCAATTAATCTTTGAGAGGAACAAATCAGTGAACGTCCCAATTTTTGACCTTATGATGGATAAAAGTCACTGGTGGAGCAGCTTAGGGAAAATATAATTCACATGGGAGCTATCACACAGCCTTGCTTCAAACCATTCTGAATTTTGAAGGCCATTGTTTCAGATCTATCAAGATAGCTGCAGTCACATCTTAAATGAAGCAGTTACAAGATATCAACAAAGTTTCTCAGACATTCAAATCTCTACAGCACAATCCACAGGACCTTGAAATTCACTGAACTTCCCTTCTACAAGTGCTTGCATTATGCTGGGTTTAGCTTCAACAATGTCACTAGATTGTTGTTTATTAGTCAGTTTACTTGGTAATTGTCAGTTAGTTTGGAATTGAGGGAATAGAGATAGGTCAATGTTGTTTCTAAGCTGACATTTGCGTGAGCAAGGTTTCCATCAATGCATGGGAATCAGGAGTCAACAGTCTTGGTTGTTTGACCCTAGCCCAGGTATGCTTAGGCTATTTTCAGTACTCCCACAATGCACCAATTGAGATCAGTCGTGCATGAATCAAGACCTAAACTTGGGGTCTTCACAAGTAGTACGATTCATATCAGATCAATAGTGTAATTAGCTGCCAAATCACAGTGGGAGGGGAAACCATGAGTTCTGGACACCATAACTCCCATTATCTAGGCAGAGTGTTGAGTTCAGGACAAAAATCTTTGACAACAATTAGAATTCCACAACCACACACCCACTTCAGAATACGCCATGGCATCCAGTGACATAAGAAAGTAAATACACACTCAGAGCTTTCAATCATATGTTAACAAGCATCACAAGTTGAATATTACATGAGCCTGAGGATCTGGCAGGCAGCTGCACCCATTGCAAATCATCATCAGCTATGTGGCTCATGCAGCTAAGGGGCCGAAGATCTTGCAAGATGAAAAAAAAAACCCGACAAATTTGCAAAGATTATTCAGTGCCCAGATGCTTGACAACTAAAGTTGGTTGCTATGAAAAGAAGAATGAAACATCTTACACACCTGTTGGACTTCTGTTTCTCCATTGGAAATTTTTTCTGTGTACACAAATGAGTTGTAGATCGTCTGGAAATAGAACAGAGCAGGACAGGTTAGAGGACAGTTACGCACAAAAAGAAATCAAGTTCTTCTCCACTGAGTGTGTCAAAACTGCAGCCCTTTAAGTCATGGTAATCACAAACGTATTTGAACTCTCTAGGCCTGAAGCTTTCAAAAGGACTGTTACCTCAAAGTCCATTGATAGTTGCAATTTCATGTTTCTGCAAATTGCTTAGAACATGGGTTTAAATTTGATAAATGGCCCAATGTTGCATGGTGCAAATCTTTGGCTTCTGAATACAACTAAAATCCAAGAACTCCTAACCAACAGATTATGTATTGTGTTTATAAATTTTAACCTCATGCCTGAAAGTGAAGACTCATTTTGGGGTATAGCTCCATAAATGCCAACTACAATCAAATTTCTGAACCAAGTAGAACATGCAGGCAGTTAGCTGAATAGCCCCCAGTCCTAGGCTGATTGAAGAAGAGAAAACAGCCCATTTTTTCCTGCAATGTGCTTTGAATTGAACCTGGTACTTTTCAGGCTGCTCAGACGACCCCTATTATGGTCCAGCAGTAGTGTCCTTACCCCTAGATCAAGAGACCTGGGTTCAAGCCCCACGTGCTCCAGATCTCTGAATAGGTTTGTTTTAGAAAAAAAACTAGGTGAAATTTTTTTTAAATTTCAGGCTGTTCAGCTCAGTGTTTAATTGGCATACACGGACACCCAGGTCTTGCTGCTCATTCCTTTCTCTCAGTTTATTGCCTCAGATAATAATGTACTTTCCTGCTTTTGCTACAGAAGTGGATAACTCACATTTATCCACATTAAACTCCATCTGCCATGAATTTGCCTGCTCACTCAGTCTGTCCAAATCACACTGCAACATTCTCCTCACAGCTCATCTCCCACCCAGCTTTGTGTCATCTGCAAAAGTGGAAATGTTGCTTTATCCCAACCCCACCCTATAAAGGAAGTCTAGAAAATTTTCTGCGGGTGCTTTTAATATAAAAGGAGCCTAAAAAGGATTGTGAAAAGTAAAACATGGAAGTTAAAGCTTCTAAACCAATGAGCCACATTGTACTGTTCCTGTTTTATTTCAAGGTGTAAAATGTATGACTTTATTTTTTGAATATCTTTTCATCTACATCTGACTATCACAAAAATCTATTTAATAATTTTCTTGAAAAGCGAAACAATATGGCTGGTTGCTCTCGAAGGCGTGGGTAGATGACTTGTCCATATTTGCATACTGGGGCTCAATGACTCAAACTGCAGTCAATTGCTTTTGGATTAAAAGGTGACATGAGTTGAACAGCTTCCTGCCTGTTCAGTAAATTATCTCCATGCCTATTGGTAGTTTGCTCTCGACAACGCCTCAACTTTGCCTCTGCATAAGTCTCTCGATGTGTTGTGCGTTTTCTACATTTTAGTTAAGTCACAGGCCACAGGCTCCTACGAATAGGTGAGGGCATTTAAGCTCTTCCAGGATGCTTGGGAGACAACCCTAAAGCATTTTTGCCGTCCTCCTGGTAGTCTCCTACCACATCTAAGTTCTGTGTAAAGCTGTTACTTCAGATGCATCATGTTAGATATCCAAATGACTTGCCCTGTTCAGTGGTTTTAGTTTTGAGTGATTAGCGCTGTTGGATTTCAATAGGATGCTGCTGTTATTTTTTTCAGTGCCTTTCCCAAGCTCCAGTCTCTGAAGTGTATAGAAGCTAAGGAACAGCTGCTGCTTGGGAAACCACAACCTTAGTCTCAGGTTTTAGATCCCTGTTCTGAAGTATCTTTGGCCTCAGTTAACTGAAGGCTGAACTGGCACACTGGAGGAGCTGATGATCATTTCATCATCCACACTTGCTTTCATTAACAGGAGGCTCCCAAATCATGGAAAACTGTCCATATTTACATACCGGGGCTCAATGACGGAGACTGCAGTGACTTTGGCTTTGGGTTAAAAAGGACTTTAACTGAACGGGTTCCTGCTTATTCAATAAATTATCTCCACGCCTATCGGTAGTTTGCTGGTTGTGAAATGAAATATTGCAGCAAGGGAGATGGTGAAGAGTGATGGTGTTACAACAGTCTTGTTTGACCCCCCCAGCCTTCATAGGGATAGATTCTCTGTTGGTTAAGGATCACAAGTTCTGTTCCTGACCATGATATTCAGAAGAGAAATCTCTGGTTCTATATTTTCTGGCATCCTTCAACTTTGTCATTTGATTATGAACTCAATGAACCACAATTTTCAATATTAGTCCTTCTTTCCTCCTAAAATAAGCTTTTAACTATCAAGCCTCATATAATCATTATTTCTCAATTTAATCTCTTCTGCCATTTGCATTAATTATTACTATACCCTGCTTTGATGTTTCATCCAAGTTTCTAAATTTACACAAATCATTATTTGGGCCTCAGTCAGAATACTGTCATTTTTCGATATCAGGGATGAAGGACTGAACTTCAGAGGAGATTTGCGTGAAACTGCAAGGTTATAAAGGGATCTAACTTTATTTTTAATCTTTTTTTAAATGCTTTGATAAATAAAAGGAACTTTATTTAATGTATCAGTGAAGAAACTGAAGATTGCCAAAGACCTATAAAGAAAAGTCAAGGTAACTAGGACATGGAATGGCCTCTGAAAAATAGTTTGGACATAGAATTTAAAGAGCTTCTGAAAAGAAAATAAGCAAGTAGCTGAGAAGGAAACACTGGAAAGGATATAGAGAAAGGTCCATGAAACTGGACCAATCATGACCATCAGAAAGCTGCTGCAAACTTGTTAAATGATGATACCCTGTAAATCTCCAAACTTCCTAGTTTTTACGTGTGATTTCTGAACCAAAATTACAGAAGTAAAACTGCTTTAGGAGACTGCTAAGGATCCTAACTGAAACAAATTTAACTTGGTTGAATTTCAAGAATTCCGTACTTAATGCAAACATACAGCAATGAAAAGGATATTTTTAATTCACTCGTGGAACACGAGTGCCGCAGACTGACCAGCATTCATTGCCTGTCCCTAGTTGCCCTTGAGAAGGTGGTGGTGAGCTGTATTCTTAAACCACAGTTTACGTGCTGTAGGTTGACCCACAATGCTCTTGGAGAGGGAATTCCAGGAATTTGATCCAGCAGTAGTGAGGAAAGGTGATGTATTTCCAAGTCAGGATGGTAAGTGGCTTGGAGGGGAACTTGCAGGTGGTGGTGTTCCCAAGTATCGGCTCCCCTTGTCCTTCTAGGTGGAAATGGTCGTGGGTCCAGGAGGTGCTGACCGAGGAACCTTGGTGAATTTGTGCAGTGCATCTTGTAGATAGTACACTGCTGCTCCATAGCATTGGTGGTGGACGGACTGGATGTTCACGGACGTGGTGCCTGCTATCAACCTTTGAGTCTTGTTGGAGCTGCACCCATCTAGGCAGATGGGGTGTATTACATCACACTCCTGACTTGTACCTTGTAGATGCTGGGCAGGCTTTGGGGAGTCAGGAGGTGAGTTATTTGCCACAGTATTCTTAGCCTCTGACCTGCTCTATAGTTATGGTACTTAACTGGTGAGTCCAGTTGAATTTCTGGTCAACTGGAACCCCCAGCATGTTGATAGTGGGGGATTCAGTGATGGTAACGTTATTGAATGTCAAGACGCGGTGGCTAGATTGTCTCTTATTGGAGATGGTGATTGCCTGGCATTTGTGCTTCACAAATGTTACTTGCCAATTATCAACCCAAGCCAGGCTGTTGTCCAAATCTTGCTGCATTTGGTCATGGACTGCTTCAGTATCTGAGGAGTCCCAAGTTGTTCTGAACATTGTGAAATCATGACTGAATATCCCGAGTTCTGACCTTAACACAGAAAGAAGGTCGTTGATGTCGCAGCTGAAGATTGCTGAGCCCAGGTCACTACCCTGAGGAACTCCTGCAGAAATGTCCTGGACTGGAGGTGACTGACCTCCACCATCTTGTGAGAAAGTAAGGTTAGGCAGATAAAGGTAAAGGAGAATCCAAAGAGATTCTATTAGTACATGAAGGGCAAAAGAGTAACTAGGGAGAGAACAGGGACCCTTAAAGATCAACAAGACCATCTATGTGCACAGCCACAAAAGATGGGCGAGATTCTGAATGAATATTTCTTGTCAGTATTTACTGTCGAGAAAAGTAGGATGCTAGGGAACTTCGGGAAATAAACAGTAATGTCTTCAAGTGTGTCCACATTACAGAAGAGGTGGTGTTGGAAGTCTTAAAACACATTAAGGTAGATAGATCTCCGGGACCTGATGAACTGTATCCGAGGACTTTGTGGGAGGCTAGAGAGGAAATTGTGGGGCCTCTTGTGAAGATATTTGTATCATCGACAACCATGGGTGAAGTTCCTGAAAACTGGAGGAAAGCTAATGATGTGTCATTATTTAAGGAAGGTTGATTCCCCAGCTTCATGGTAATGGTTGAGTGAGGGATATATCAGGGTATGAGGTTACAGATTGTGCTGGAGAACAATTCTGCTGCTGTTGATGGCCCACAGCACCTCATGGATACCCAGTCTTGAGTTGCTAGATCTGCGAGAAGTCTGTCCCATTTAGCATGGAGATGGTGCCATACAACATGACGGGGCATATTCTCAATGACAAGGTGGAACTTTGTCTACACAAGGTCTGTGTGGTGGCTATTCTTACAGATACTGTCATGGACAGATGTATCTGCAGCTGGCAGACTGATAAAGATGAGGTCAAGTATGTTTTTCCCTCTTGTTGGTTCCCTCACCACCCGCTCTAGACTCACTCTAGCAGCTCCCCTACCCAGAGTAGATTCTGTGCCCTTGTCATCCGCAGTCCTTCCTCCAAAAACATGGAGGAATACTAATTCATAAGTGACGGGAGGATGGTATGTGGTAACCAGAAGGAGGGTTCCTTTCTCATAGAACATAAAACAAGAACAAGAACATAGAACATCTACAGTGTGGAAACAGACCCTTCGGCCCAACAAGTCCACACCAACCCACAGAGCATCCCATCCAGACCCATTCGCATCCCCCCCCACCATAGCCTACCTAATCTACACATCCCTGAACACTACGGGCAATTTTGCATGGCCAATCCACCTAACCTGCCCATCTCTGGACTGTGGTAGGAAACCGAAGCACCCGGAGGAAACCCATGCAGACACAGGGAGAATGTGCAAATTCCACACAGACAGTCACCCGAGGTGGAATCGAACTTGGGTCCCTGGTGCTGTGAGGGACAGTGCTAGCACTGAGCCACTGTGCCGCCCTGTTTAAGCTAATGCCATGAGTTTTCATGGGATCCGGAGTCAACGTTGAAAATTGTCAGGGAACACCTCCAGACTGTATACCACAGTGCTGTTACCTCTGCTGTGTGTTTCCCGTCAGTGGGACAGGGCATACCCAGAGTTGGTGATGTATGGACACTAAGGTATGTTTCATGAGCAGGACTATATCATACAGCTCTCCCAGTTTTGGCACCAACCCCTAGATGTTAGTAAGGAGGACTTTTATAGGGTCAAAAGCGCTGTTTCTGCCATCACCTTTTCCAGTGCCTCAGTCAATGCCAGGTGGTCCATCCAGTTTCATTACTTTGTCAAGACATTGTAACGATTAGTACAACTGAGTGGCTTGCTAGGTCATTTCAGAGGGCAGTTGAGTGTTGACCGCATTGTTCTGCATGTGGAGTCACATACAGGCCAGACCAGGTGAGGTTGGCATACTTCCTTCCTTGAAGGACGTTAGTGAACCAGATGGGTTTTTCCAACTTTTTTTTAATTCATTAACGGGATGAGGGTGTTGCTGGCCAGGCAGCATTTATTGCCCATCCTTAATTGCCCAGAGGGCAGTTCAGAGTCAGCCACATTGCTGTGGGTCTGGAGTCACATGTAGGCCAGACCAGGTAAGGATGGCAGTTTCCTTCCCTAAAGGACATGAGTGAACCAGATGGGCTTTTCCTGACAATCGACAATAGATTTGTGGTCATCATTAGATTCTTATTTATTGAATTCAAATTCTACCATCTGCCATGGTGGGATATGAACCTAGGTCCCCAGAAAATTATCTTTGTCTCTGGATTAACAGATAATACCACTAGACCATCACCTCCCCAAATTGGCAATGGTTTCAAAAGTTATCAGTAGACTCCTAATTCCAGATAATTTTTATTGAATTCAAATTTCACCATCTACCATGGTGGGAATCATAGCCAGGTCTCCAGAACATTAGCTGCCTTTCTAAATTAACAGTCCAACAACAATACCATTAGGCATTGTCTCCCCATTGTGGTTCCATCTATTTTCATTAAAGGAAATAAAGTTATGTTTGAATGAAGTTACATCATCTCCCACATTGCATTCCCTACATATGCCATGCACAAATTTAGTTTTTTTTGCTTGAGTTTTCCATGTGGCGTCAAGAACCCAAACCCATTGGGCAGGGGAGCGGCAGATATGCCCAACCATATGGTCAGAGAGCTCAGCAGTAAAACCTTCCAAGAGTTGGCCACCTACACATTGCTTGTCAGTGGGCAATGTCATGATATCTGGCTGGAAGCCTGACCAGGAGTAATGGGTGCAGCTGAGGAAGGTGAACACAAGGACTGATCAATATCAAACATCAAATGCCTGAAGGCAATAGGGCTATCAGGATGAAAGGGAATAGACCTGCAGCAGTAATGCCAGTGGTAGCAACCTGTCACTCTTGTTTTGATGTTCATGATCCTGTTGCTGGGAGGCTGCCTCAAATGAGCTGGCATCTTCCAAACTTGGCAGGGTGCCACTCAGACGTTGCTAAAATACCAGTGCCTATGCAGGCCCTGAACAGCACCTAAATGGCTGCCCATCTCAGCGCACCATATATCCGAGAAAGTTCCTATCACATCCCTCGGAGAGTTGCCATCAAAGAATCATCCCAACATTCCTCCCCAAACACCCCACATCCAACCTGAACTGCTCTGGTTCAGGAAAATTGAGCCCAATACCTTCGCAGCTACTCAACCTGATGTTCCTTAAACTATTGGATCAAATTCCAAATGCTATGCAGAGTTATTAGGGATGAAAGCGGAGACTGGAATTGGTTATGCTCAGTCTCCACCAGGTTTCTTGGTGGTAGCAGTCAGAATCTTTCCCAGTCCTACTTCTGCTTCTTCCAACGTACAGTTGTACCTGCATGATGCAGTTATACAGTGCTTTCTGCAGGGGCGCAATGGAGAACAACAGATTGCAAAAGACCAGCTGAAAAGTTTATTTCATCAAAACCTTAAACTAGGTCACTAACCTGAAGCATTTACATTGTTTCGGTTTCCACGGATAGTGCCTGATCTGATCATTTGCAGCGTTATCCTTCTGCAAAGTTTCTTTCTACAGCTGGTAGAACACCATTATGCAATGCCTCAATGATCACCTCATGAATGTTCTGTCTGCACTGCTACTGGCAGGACACCCACGCACTTCATTTCAATTGCCTGGCTCCAGGAACTCCACAGACTAAGTTGTTTCCTCTAGTGGTCAAAATAAAATCAAACTACGCCTGTCGGACTTTAGAAAATTAAAAGGCTTGGATAGGATTCATTACGCATGGTTCACGGAAAGAACACAATTGGTAGGTCAAATAGCCTTTGGTTTTACAAACTGCAATCAAGCTAATCTGTTTCATTCTTTATACCTTGTTATATTAAAAACAAGTGAAGAACTAACAGCCCATGCATTAATCAGGTAACAAGACATTTCAAAAAATTAATCCAACTTCACAAAACAGGAGCGTAGCCATCAATCTGAACTTCGACTGACTGCCAATTCAAACTGGAATAACTTCAAACACTAAATTATCAAAGAAAACTCTGCACCACCATAGATGCAATTCCTAACACCATTACATAAGTGTAATGCAATGGAACTGGCAATTCATTTTTTTAAGATAATGTTCAGGGGTTGTAAAGAATGGAGGGGGATTGGTGGCCACTTGCATGCATCACTCAGAAATAAATGCCTCAGCTCAGGTGGCAGAGCAGGAACTGACATCAATCCCATCTTCAGAAACAGTACTAGAAAACAGGTAACAAGGTGTAGAGCTGGATGAACACAGCAGGCCAAACAGCATCAGAGGAGCAGGAAAGCTAACGTTTCGGCTCTGGACCCTTCTTCAGAAATGGGCTGTACCCCATTTTTGAAGAAGGATCCAGACCTGAAACATCAGCTTTCCTGCTCCTATGATGCTGCCT
>JAHRHZ010000058.1:21963459-22013950 GCA_024137785.1 Ginglymostoma cirratum | reverse complement strand
TTGGCCTGCTGTGTTCATCCAGCTCTACACCTTGTTATCTCAAATTCTCCAGCATCCGCAGTTCCCACCATCACAGGAAAACAGGTGATGTGGGATACTGCTTCCTGACCAAGAATGGAGTTTTTAAATCAGCCACCTTTCCAGAGGTGGCAATATACTATAACGAGAAAGGGAGACCATCATTCTTTCTGTGAACTGAACACTTTAGGCTCCAAACAATCCTGTTAAGAGGTCGGCCCTTTCTCAAACTGTAAAAGCCTAACACAGCCATTGGAAGCCACAATCCAAGAAAATGAAGCAGTGATACACAAAATATAACCATTACACGTTTTGTGTTATATTGTTCCAATTCTATCGTAAGCAAGGTACCTGTTATTCAGAGCATAGGAACAAAGTGTACTGAGGTACAAGTGCAAACTTTGGAAATTGGGGCTGGTGGGAATCTCTGTGGTAATTCAACTTTAGGTTAGCAATCAGACTCTAACTGAGAACTTTCAAAATGCAAGGTAGTCAAGGAGTCTAGTTGGCAGAAATCCCCTGGCTGCTGTACTATCCATCAAGCAACTGAAAGTGCACAAGTGTTAATCACAGGAGTAAGAAACTAATTTTCCAGTTGCAGCTTATATGGTAGTTATAGGCTCTCGATAGAGCTACTGCACACCTGAGAATGGGTTCAATTCCAACTCAGGCCACTGTCCATGTGGAGTTTGCATGTCGTCCGCATGGGTGCTCTGGTTTCTTCCCACAGTCCAAAGATATGCAGGTTAGGTGCACTAGCCACGGGAAATGTGCAGGTTAGGTGCGTTAGCCATGGGGTGGGTCTCGGGTGGAATGCTCTTCAGAGGATCAGTTTGGACTTGTCGGGCCGAATGGCCTGTTTCCACACTGTAGGGATTAAAAAACGACCTTATTTTTGAATTTAATTGCCTCTCATTCTTCTAACTACACAGATTATAGGATGGACTATTCAATCCTGCCTTGCAGGATGATCACCTCCTTCTCAAGAGTTGGTCTCACGACCTTAGTACCACATCCAAGGTAAGTACATCCTTACTTTTGGCAAGGAAACTAAAACTGTGCACACTCATCCAGGTATGATGTCAACAAAGGTTCTCTGTCATTGCATTAAGATTTCTCCACTCTTGTATTCTAATCTCTTTTGTAACAAAGGCTAATGTACCATAAGCTTCTGCATTTGTATACCTGCAAGTTAAACATTCTGCGGTTACCCAAATCCCTCTGCATCTCAACACTGTCCAAGGCTTCAGCATTTTTAAACTGCCTTTCTAACTTTTGTTCTGAGGTGGACAACTTCACATTTGCCCTCACTATATTTCATCCTTTAGGTACTTGCACACTTGCCTTCATGAATACAAAGTTTGTCACGACCTCTTGTAGAGCAATATATTGAACGATTGTTGAAAATACAAATATACAATTTCCACTGATCCCTCCCTTATCTAGTTATAATCTCAAAACAAAAAATTGTCAACACACGAAGTTCCATCACAAATCACTGCTGACTCCTCTTAATCATGGTGTGACTCTGTATTCTGTTACCAAACCTCTAATAATAGATTTTAGCACTTTTCCTACTACTGATATCAGGCGATCTATAGGTCACTTAGCATACTGGCATCATAGGAAGAAGAAACTTGGCATTCTCTTCAAAGCAAACACAAGTGAACTGGAAAGTGAAACATCCTCTCAGAAGGTTGATTTCATTGCACAGGTTGAGTTACAGTATATCTCAGTAAGAAATGTTTTCTAATTGCAGTTTTGGATAGTCGAGAATGATTTTTTGTGTTACATTTATATTTTCTTGTTGACAAAAGTAGTACTGTAATGAATCTGAAGGAAAAGAAATTCAACCCGAGATGGAATTCTAGAGGCAAAAGGAAATAGTTGTCTCAGGAACCGTATGACAACTCTATTTTCTAAAAAGACATGGCTGGGTAAGCTCACATTTCATGCTGATTTAGTAGAGTTGGCTGGACTGAATTCCTCCCCCCTGCTACATTCGGGAAACTATCCAAACACAAGGCTATTTAACTGCTTTCTGCAGAAGGTGTTCCGCTGTATAAATAAATGTGTCTGGAAACTCTATAAAACTGATATTTCCTCCAGGACAAAATAAAACAAATGTTCAACTCCCATCCATCTTCCAGTCCACGATGTGCACTTCAATTCATTGAAAAACACTTGTAATGGATCTGATATTCATTACCCACAGAAAATTTATACTTATCACAGTCTATCTTGAACTCCGAATTGTAAGACAATCTTGTCAGATAATGGAGCAATTTTTTTCAGCAGGATATTAACTACTGGGATCAGAACTAACACACATACTAACTTAAAACAAACAAGAATATTAGTTGAAATAGGCTATTTTTAAATTAGACTGATCAGAATCCACTAAATACCAGTATTTAAATTGTACATTTATTAACAAAAGTTTTAACTGAAAGGCCAAGTACAGCGTAAATTTAACAAAAAGGCGACAGTTCTTGAAACTTCACATTCTGTGTAGCATGTTTTAAATCTTTAGGATATCCGATGGAGCATCACAGGTATTTTGGAAGTATGGTCACTATTTTTACATATGCAAAGATATGTTTAGTTTTCAGCAACCTTCTTTAAATCAAACGTAAAACCTATCTAGACTGTTAATGTATTAAGTTAACTATCTCCTGAAGCACTGCACAAAGGTGAAAATTAAGTAGCACACTTCACCTCAAGTCTATAAAGAGATGGGGATAATTGAACAAAGTTGCCCAGACATAACATCTTTACAAAGCTAGAGGAATAATGTGCATGGTGTTTTTGCTATACTACAGCAAAGGCAAGGCAGAAAATTGAGAGACAAGACTAATTACGGTGTGACTGGCTTGTGTGAAGTTCACAGTAACATGCAACAAAATCATCACTACCAGAATCAAGACTTATTCTTTCAACAGTAAAATTCCACGTAAGTAAAAATGTGACTTCTGTTGCCCACTTGTTACTTCAGCCGGCTTTGATGAAACACCCCGAATAACTTTTAACAACACTGGGCTTACTCTCAGGATTAACTGTTTCACTCAGCAAGTGATGTTTGCAACACTGTACCATCTCTATCACCATAGAACATCTTCTAGTTTATAATAATAAATGTAAAGCTTGTGCGAGGAGTCAGCTCTTACAATAGAATCCCTACAGTATGGAAGCAGGCCATTTGGCTCATTGAGTCCACAACAACCCTCCAAAGAGCATCCCACCTGGACCCACAGGCCTTTACCCTATCCCTATAACCCTGCACTTCCCATGGCTAAATGACCTAGCCTGCACATCCTTGGACACTATGGTCAATTTAGCATGGCTAATCCACCCTAACCTGCACGCCAGGAGAATGTCTGTGCGGAGTTTGCACAGTTGCCCAAGGGTGGAATTGAACCTGGATCACTGGCGCTGTGAGGCAGAAGTGCTAACCACTAAGACACTATGCTACCCATTGTCCATACTCTCTCAGGGGAAACAGTCTCTGCACATCTACCCTGTCAAACCCTCTAAGAATCTTACACGTTTCAAGAAGGTCACCTCTCATTCTTCTAAACTCCAATCAGTACCTCCCCAACCTACTCAACCTCTCCTCAAGACAGGTCCTCCATACCCAGGATCAACTGTGTGAACCTTCTCTGCCTCCAATGCCAGTATATCTTGTCTTAAAACAAGGGACCACGACTCATCACAACATTCCAGCTCTGGTCTGACAGTGCCTCAGCTAGACCTTGTATTTTTATATACCATTCCCTTTGAAATAAAGGGACAACATTCTATTTGTCTTCTGTTACCTGCTGACTTGGATGCTAGTTTTTTCTGATTTATGCACAGGGCCTCCCAAATCCTTCTGATCTGTAGCTTTCTACAGTCTTGTTTCATTACCTAATATCCAGCTCTTCTTTTCTTCCAAAGTGCATTGCCTCATTTTCCCACATTATATCCCAACTGCCAATGTTTTACTCATTCACTTGACCTGTCTACATCCCTCCAGGCTCTGTGTCATTCTCACTAATTGTCTGTCCATCCACGCTTGTCACCTTTTGTGGCATCCACAAACTTGGGAATATTATTTTTAATTCCCTCATTCAAATTATTGACATAGCGTCAATGTGGAAGATCACCAGGAAACTATTGCAACAGTCACATATCAATGTAACCAATAACATGAATGAGAAATTAAACAGAAAATGAGCAGAGAACAGAGGTTCACTTCTTGGTGGCATGAGCTATTCGTGTCAAAAGCTGCACCACAAACAATTTAATATTACTACTGTATAAAATTTTCCATCATAAATCCTTACATCTGCATTTCAACATGTCAATTTGTGAAAGCGCAGGAAAACTTGAGTTCCTTCATTTTCCTGTTGCTCTGTTGATTCTATTTGAAAAACATCCATGTCCTAACTGAGTGCATTCTGCATCTCAAATTGCTGCAACCTTTGCTACTTAACTAAGTCAAATACAAGGAAAAAAAAATGAGACAACTAATAAAATAGGTACAAAATTACATCTTGCCAGTAGTCCAAATATCTTGCACCTTTTTTCTTAAATTCATTCATGGGATATAGGCATCACTGGCAAGGCCAGCATTTATTGCCCAGAGGGCAGTTAAGAGTCGACCACATTGCTGTGGGTCTGGAGTCACAGAGGCCAGACCAGGTAAGAATGATAGCTTCCATCCCTGAAGGGCATTAGTGAAACAGATGGGTTTTTCTGACAATGGATTCATGGCCATCATTAGACTCTTAATTCCAGAGTTTTTTTTTATTGAATTCAAATTCCACCAAGTGCCATGGTGTGATTCGAACCCAGGACCCCAGAACATTACCTGTATCTCCAGATTAACAGTCCAATAGTAATACCATCATGATTTGGCCTGAATACCAGGTCTCAACGCTGTGTGACGTGTTACGAGGTTAAATAAATAATTTATTTTTATTTTTTGCAACAACAATGAGATAAACCACCTGCGCCAACCCGTACCCTCCAAGAAAGGTTTTGCTGATTCCATAGCGCACAGAAATCTGAGGTCCCTTTTGAAACCTCCACCCTGTGAATAAGAGCACAGAATACTATCCCTAATAAGTATCACTCCAATAATACAACTCTGGTCCCAAATGCCAGACAGCAGCATCCAAACACCCACTACACATCAGCATAGGCTTTCACTTCCAAATAGTCCACTCTGGAAGATCATTGTACACCTCCAGGAGCCCAAACTTGCTCAATAACCAAAACTCCAGCTCCTTACCTTAACCACAGAGTGAAGGACAGGACATTGGAGGAGAATCCTCTTTTGATTCTCCCTGGAGCAATTCCCCATGGAGAAGAATTTATTTATTGCAAGAATAGAGGTTACTACCTTAAAAGCATAGGAATTATTTTCTGTATAATGTATACATACAAATATGTACATACACTTAAAAAGTATATTCTTAAATATACACAGTGGAACAAAAATACAGTTTACCAGGTACTGCTTTTACAACACATTTCATTGTCACATATCACCTTTTTAATGACATGCACTCTTTACTCTATATTTTATATATACTTTTATACATACATTTACAGCTATAATCCTTAAAATTTAGTCTGCCTAGTATACTTCAGTAAATATTCCTATTTGGCTTTCAATTTTACTGTGCAGAAAAACAAAATGGAAAAACCTCATTCCTTACGCAAGACTTCAGTAATGTTGTAAAAACAATTACATCACTGTATGGTACCAAAAAAAAAGGCAAAAAGTCTCAAGAAAGCAGGTCTTTGAAACTGTAGACATTTATGAACTGCCAAAATATGTGACAAGACTGAAAGCGCTAGGAAGAGCTGATAATTGTCGGACACACGGCAGACAGCAAAATTGGTTCCAGATGTCAAACCAAACGAAAAATCATTCTGTAGGTAAGCAACTAAAATTAAGGACAGCCATAGCCTGAATGCACAAAGAACAATAAAGGAAAACTTTGTCCACCCTCCAAAATTCTCATCTTTGTTACTAAAAGGGTAAGTTACATATTCACCAACCACTATTACACACATCATCCAAGTGGTAAACAAGCTTGAGCCTTGCCACTGAATATTTGCCAGCCAGACAACTAACTCTGGAGTATGTTTCAACTGCATCAGCTCTAGTGTGGAATTGTTCTTTGAAGCGAAAGTGATTCAGCTAGTTTCCACGTGTAGGTGGTGTCATTTTTTTTCACCCAACCCCCTGCATGGGTTTCAAGAAAAGCAAGGTGACTAAACAAAAACCATTGTTTTCCACGGCAGCATAAGTAGTTCGACAAATAACCTCATGGGAAGGTTGGGTAAGACAGCCCTACCTGATGGGAATCGGGCCAAAATGACCCCCAGTGAGGGGACCACGTAGAGATGGCTTCCACCCACTGTGGCTGAGTGACCCCCACTAAGGACAGCTGCACATAGTATTAAGTGAAAGAGAGAGGGACACTAAAAGGGGCAAGAGAGGGCATTACAAATGGAAAGAGAGAGTATGAGCACAGCAAGCAGGATGAGTACAAGCCTGTACTGTTTAGGGATAGGATCAGGACCTGGCGTGGAAAAAGAGGGGAGCAAAAAACCAAGAATTCCAATGGAATGGGAAGCAGATTTTAAGATGCGGGAAGAGGGTGCTCTTAATAAAGAATGGACAGGAACCTAGAATGGGATGACAGAAACAGAGCTTGAGCAAAGGAAATGGTGGAGAAATTGTGTATTTGAAAGACAATGGGGCAGAGATATGGTAGAAATTGAGGAAATCGAGTAAAGGCAAGAGGGAACAAGTGCAGAAGAAAGTGGTGAACAAGACAGAAAACGGATGCATTGGCAGGCACGTTAATAGGAGAGAATACAAAGAAGACAACTAGAGGTGAAGAGTTCATGACTGAAAAGAAACCACAATGTAAAGGGAGCCAGTGTTTTTCAATTAATGTATCATATGGCAGGGGAGAAACACTGTTAACTCCGTGTATTCAACTAAATTTAGGACATAAAATATGGAGAATGCTCAGTTTTAAATTACCATACATTTTTCAACAATTTGTTTATGAACATTTGAAATGTTTGAGATATGTATTCTGATTCCACTTGTTTAAGCACACACAAGTATTTGTCAGGAATCTACATCTATTAGTATTTTCCTTCTCAAAGGACAAGAGAGAGTCACAGGATCGCACAATATTGCCCATCAAACTGTTTAATTTGCAGCATCAGCTGGTCTGGATTTTCTGCCGACCAGACCCAGCGTTATATCAGTTTAGATGGGGCTTGTGCATTGGGTCCCTGCAGAAACCCTGTCAGGGTAGCCTTACAGAAATGCCTGGAAAACTGAAGCTGCTGCTGGGCAATTCTTCTACACCTGCAACCCTCCAAAATTCTTCATTTAAGTCGGAGACTTCAAAGGATTCCGATGAAATGAAATAAGAGTTATTCGGGAAATATTAGGAGTATTAAATACATGGTCCAACTCCTGCGAAACTATTTAACAGACCGTATAACTTCAGTCAAATATCCCCCAACCATATACTACATCCCCCAACCCTGACCCAACAGACTGCCAGACCCAACACCAACAGATCTATATCCAACCACCTTGGTACCTTACCCACCTCAAGAAGCACCTATCTCCCTTACTCATCTCACACCCAACCCTCCCAGTGGCAGTCAGGACTTTTCAAATTTCAGAACACAGCAACTGTCTGCCGTGAAAATTGGGGCGTGGTTTGCCTTCCTCCGACAGTTCTCTGCTATGAAACAGCTATCAGGCTGTAAGGACAGTTCCACCTTTCTGAACGAGCCCTGAGCAGCTTCTCCCCTCAGAAATGCAGAGCTCCCTCCTTCTGTAAACAAAAAAGGATTGGAGTGGGAACCTGTATGAGATTGCCACTCCTTGAAAAATCCAGCCCATGCAGTGGGATACCCAAAAGCCTTAGGGAAGGATTCCAATGGAATGATGTATCTTGTAATGGGGCACAGCTGTAAGATAACATTCAAAATCCAACAGCAGAATCTCACACCACTAATAGGTGAAAACTAAACATCACATACCAAAACAGCTCCCTTAGTACGCGGATGAGTAAATGCATTATCTAACCTGGCACTCAACCATCAGTCCCAGTACAAACCATTCTAATTTATCGTCAGTCAGGGCCTCCAGATCTTCCATTTTCTTTGCACACAATTGCCATTCCTTTATTTGTATCACTGTAATGCATTTTATCTGCCACCTATTATTTAATTGCTGAGTATCTTCAGATCCTCCAATGCTTTCCTCTTCAGCTTTGGAGTCGATACCTTCATAAACTTTGAGCCATTTGCAAATTTAACCATTGCATCTCTCATTTTTCACTTTATAACCACAATAAAGCGATCCCGAAATAAATCCCTGTGGGCCCGACCCTTCCAGGCTGATGGCAACCTCAGTACCATCATCCTTTAGGTTCTGTCAAGAAATCCATTGCAAAACACTTCCATTGGTTCCTACTTCCTTCACAGTTGTAGATTTTGCAGAGGAACATTACAACAGTTTGAATGAAACCCAAGTATACCCGATCCATTGGATTACCTTTAACATGCTACACTGTCACTTCCCTGAAGAAAACCAATAAGTTAGATTGGCAAAACCTACTATAAACTGAAAATAGCTATCTTTAATATTTTTACAATCACATCTTTGAGTAGCGTTTTCATAACTTTCTCCATGGCCGACATCAAATTCATTAATCTGTAGTTGCCTGGGTCAATTTTGCTACCTTTTAGAAACAGGAATAGTATCTACTTTTTTTCAATTCCCAAGCACCTCTCCAGTGTTCAGTGAAATCTAAATGATTTGGACTACAACTCCTGTATTTTCCTTCCATACTTGCTGAAGATTCTCAGGTGCATTATATCTAGTTCCTGAGAGTACTCACTTGGAAGTTGTCACAGCTTTTGGTAAACCATTCTTATTCTTACCACTTTGATAGGATATTGGCATCAGTAGGCATTTGTTGCCTATTCTTAATTGCCCTCGAACTAAGTGGTTTGCTAGATTATTTCAGAGAATTGTTAAGAGTCAACCACATTGCGATGTGTCTGGAGTCTCAAGCAGGCCAGGATAATTGAGGACAGCAGATTTCCCTCCCTACAGGGCATTAGTGAACAAGATGGGTTTTACAACCATCACAAAGTGGTTACATGGCTGTCATCAAATGGAATGTTAATGGAATTCAAATTTCACTATCTGCAATGGTGGGTTTTGAACCCATGCCCCCAGAACATTATCCTTGGCCTCCTGATTACTAGTCTAACAACATTAGCACAACCGCCATTGCATGCTTTGTTAGTCGTCATGTGACTAGTATCAGAAATTTACTTCAGTTCCCTTGCTCACTAAAAACTGAGGAAACGAATACTTAGCACTTCTAAGAATGATTTGCATCTATATAATGCCTTTCAAAATCACCAGACTTCTGAACGTGTCTCACAGTACAGAAGTACTTCTGAAGTGCAGCTATTGTTGAGGCCTGTGTAGCTTGTGTCCGTTGGTATTTGAACCTCTCACTGATACGTGCAGATCAACCATCTATCCCCTTCATAGTCTTGGGAACTTCTCGAAGTTCAATGCGGTAAATCAAAGCAAAAAGAGTGCCAAATGATTTGCTCTTGTTCCATTTTCTTTGGCAAAGTGCTCAGAAGGTCTCAGCTCATTGGATTTTTTGATTTAAAAAAATTTAAACGAAATAGTTTTTATTTTAAAAGGAGGCAATAATCTGGTACAAAACTTGGCAATTATATCAAGTTATTCTTAAAGTCACTTTCCAAATAAGGTTAGATATCTCATAGTAAGTTCTTCAGTGCCACCTAATTCACTTCACTCGGTCAAGGACTCAATGCAGCCATTATTTTCTTCATTGCAGGGTTGCCACATACCTACATAAAAAAAATCCCACAGGACCTCTGGCTTTAACCTCTTAAAAGATAGGAAAAAATAAATTGTAATTGTTTTTTAAATTCATTTACAGCACGAGGGCATTGCTGGTTAGGCCAACATTTATTACCCAACCTAGAGGCCTGTTAAATGTGTTCTAGCATCACATGGTCCAGACCAGGTGAGGTTGGCAGATTCCTTCCCTAACAGGCACTGGTGAACAAGATGGGTTTTTCCAACAATCAGCAATGGGATTCATGATCATCATTAGACTCTTAACTGCAGATATATTTATTGAATATAAATTCCACCATCTGCCATGGGGAATCAAACCCAGAACATTACTCCGCATTAACAGTCCAACGATAACACCACGAAGTCATTTGTCGCCCACGGGCGATAAATCAAACAGCAACAAAATTATTTTGTTCAAAATGTAAGTTCCTTTTTTTTTTTTAAAAGCAAATCAAATGGAAACAGTGTTAAAATTTTTCTTGATCAACACAACATTGATAAAATCTCATCAAAAAGTTTAGGTGCTTATTCATCTTGAATGTTGGAATAGCCTCAAGTAGACATAGGGAGGGAGCGGAGAGGATAGAGACAGTGGTGCTGATGGTTAAATCAGTCAGCACCACACCCCCCCCCCACCCAATTTTCTTGTAACCACAGGGATCGCAGTCCAGTTTGTTTCAACCTGTCTGTCATCCTTTGATGGTTGCTGCTTGAAGAAGCATTGCCCATTCAGGTGTGACATTTCAGGATTCCTCTCGAGACAACCGCCGAGTTTATATCCGCAGTCATCTTTTGACGTGTGCTTTTTTTTTAAGAAAATGCTGTAATCAGAAGTTCAATATAGCTGCAGGTGATCGACATTTAGGATCCATGATCACGCCAGCACTCTACCCCAATCACAGATGGTACATACCCTGGAATCAAATCACATTATTAAATGATGTGATGTGACAGCAAATGGTTTCCATAGGACTATAACATCTTTCACTGCAACAAGCTGAAGAAAATTCAGGATTTCTGAAAACAGTGTCTGCGATTTTCATCTGTTGTACTAAATTGGTTAATAGTGGTCTACAAGCTAAAAAAAGTGATGCCGCAAATTGACCCAGTGGCCTAGCTTATGACAGAAGGTTAATCAGAGTTCCCACTCGATCAAACAGCAACTGCTTGGATCTTCTCTACTAAAGTAGCTTCGAATGTCAGCAATTTGGTTGGAAAAATCATCAACGAAGCAGGAGATAGAAAATTTCACAATATCATTCAAAATATGACCTTCACGTATTCTGGGGGAAAAAAAACTCTTCTGTAGATGATAAATTAGTGCCACATGTTGTTCAGCCAGGGATTCTGAGCTGGACTAGTCTGCTAGACAGGGGGAGAATGTCTGTGTGGAGTTTGCACAGTCACCCAAAGCTGAAATCAAACACAGGTCCCTGGCACTGTGAGGCAACACTGCTAACCACTGAGCCACCGTACTGCCCTTTGCATGCTTCATTTGAGTTACAAAACAAAGGGCTTGTTACAATTGCTGCGCAACTGAATTGTATTAAGCTAAATCATTAATGCAGTTATTGTGTATGTATTTAGTGATATCGTAATCCCACAAATAAATTTAAAAATGTGGGGAAAGTTGAGGGGAAAAGGTTGAGTTACTGCCTGCTGTGCCAGTGGGATTTAGAATTGCATCTGGAACCATTTTTATACCATCTTTGTATTTTTTTTTAAAATGTATAAGACACAAGACATGCCAACTAGAGATGCCTCTGGACAGTGAGAGAATAACAGACAAGTTACATGTAAAACAAATAATAATGGGTTGAAATATATAACTAACTTACTTACAGAAGCAAAATATTTAAAGTTACATGTGGGTCCAAAGAATTTTTATAGCACAGGAGACGACCTCAGGAGCAAAGAGTTCGAGAACTTTAGGTTTAGGCCACAATTTCAATACTCATTAAAGACAGATTAAAGCCTTTTCAAATATACAGTGTACAAATTTACCAGATTAATACCAGCCATGGAAAACTACTCTTCTGAGAACCGGGAGTTGCCATCCATTAAAGCAAAGACTGGTTAGGAACAGATTTCTCTCACATTTTCACAATTAGGGAAGGTTAGTTAATGTGAACAGAGGATAATTATTTTCCACTGGTTCCAGGTTCAGGGTTGAAGTGTTATCAATCAAAAATTGTCACTAACTCAATGCTGGGATATTTGGTTTTAAACTCCTTATCATCCCCACAAGAGACAAATATCAGTTATTTGCAGCATAGAAAGATGACATGTCGGCCATGATGTCTCTGTTGGCTCCTTGCCAAAGCAATTCAAAACTAACCCCAGTGTCCCTCTTTCATTCTATGCCCTGCTTCAAATATCTGTCCAATTTCCTCTTAAATAATGCAATAATATCTGTCTCTACCATCCCCTCTAGCAAAGCATTCCATTTCCAACAAACCTGCATAGAAAGAAATTTCTTCATCCTGTCTCCTAACATGCTCCATGCAATTTTAAACTGATTACCTTTCATTACTGATTCTTCAACAAAAAAAACTACACTAATTTTCTTTCTCATTACTAAACTTATCATTTAAAATCTTTCAAATTTCATCTTAGTCTTCTGTGGAAATAAGACAAGTTGCTCATTATAGCAATAATTTCCCTTCCTGTCACACACCCGATGAATCTAACTACTTTTTCTTCCATGGCCTTATGTTCTGCCCATAACAGAGTGCCCAAAAATACAAAATGGACAATTAAGTGTGGTCTGATCAATGGTTTATACATATTCATAATTATTGCACTAAGCACTCCTATTTATAAAATCCACAACTTGATTTTATCTACAATCAATCAGACCTTAAGGCATTAGTTTGAACCTACAAGTCCCTTTGCTCAATAACTTACAACTGGATGAATAATTCCTTATCTTGCTTCTTTTCCAAAAAGTTCCCACATCAGTCACTTTTGTTCTTTGTATATGTCAGTTTCCCTGAAGTCTTTTATGAGTTCTTCTCACTGTCAGACCTCCCACTATTGCCCCATCAGCAAGTTTTGGTAATATCTTCATGATATCCAAGTCCACATTTTCTGCGTGTACCAGGAACGAAAGTGGACTCAGCACCAAACTATGATGTAAATGACTGCCGACAGTTCTCAAATCTGATCAATATCCATTTACCCTAGTTCTTCACTTTCCCGTCAATAAATTCTCTATCCATGCTGTCAAATTTCCTCGTGTACCATTCACCTGAATACTCAGAAGCCTCTGGCAAGATGACTTATCAAGTGCCTTCTGAAAGTCCATTTTACGCTAGATCTGCTGAGCTCCTTGAACCTATCCAAGTGGTCACTTCATCAAAAGAACTCAAATTTATTAAACACAACTTGCCGACACACTATCTGATCATGGCTGCCATTGATCCATATTTCATCAACTCACTGAACTTGTTCAAGATATAGTTTCACAAAATTTATTCAATAGATTAGACTGCAAATAGATTAGCGATACTTAATAAAACAAAATTAACTGTTTCATGATTACCACATATTTAACAGATGGAAAAGAGAACAGCATAGGCACTTTGTCTCAAAAGACATGTTAAAAGAAAAAAAGGTCAATGTTGCTGCTCGTAATTACTAGAAAAAGATAAGAGATCTGCGAAAGTCAATATAAGCAAGGCTGTGCTCAAATTCCTGAAGAATTGAATGCAACACACCAACAACCAGGTACCTCACGGCTGACAGATGACAGGTGCATGTATGAGGCAAAGTATTCCTGTAAAACTCTATCCCATTAACCCATTGGATAAGTTGGTGAAACCACCTTGTTACATAAGATCAAGAGTGCTGAGGAGCAATTAGCGTGCTTGACAGACTTGATATTTTCAAAGAAGTGACCACTTGAACAGGTATAGGAACAAAATCAATCTAATGTAAATGGATTTTGAGGAAATATTTGAAAAGTCATCTCCCAAATTTACTCAAGTGAACAGAAACAATCTGAAACTTTCATTTTTGAAAGAGTTACATTTTAAGTAGCGATACAGGCTAAAATAGGTGAAAGACATGTGAAGACCTTTTCTAAGGGGTTGATTTATCATTGATTTTGTTTAATAACGGTGAAAATTCAACTATATACGCCAATATCTGGAACTAATGAAGATAGTTAGTCAGTAATGAGGTTTGGGGTAGCGATGGTACAGGACAGATCAAGAGGCACATTTTTCCAGTATTCTATATACACATATAAGGAATGGAAAGGATTTCAACATTTGCTTGAAAGCGCACACGGTATATTAAATTATACAGCACAGGAAATGGAGCCAGACCCACCTTCAACTCAGGCTTCAGGCATGCTTTCACAAGAGGCTAAGAATCTGGATTGTATTTAGAAAGATTAAAAGAGACAGTTCCAAAACGTCATACTTCAGTACCTTTTATTCTCCACCCACTTCTTCACTCGATGTTTTTCATTCCCCTCCTTTTCTCTAAAAAAAAAATCCACCTGTTCAGAGATGTTTTTACAGACTTCTAGAGCAGATGGAGCTTGAACCCTGGCCTCCTGGTCCAGGTGTAGGTACACTACCACTGTGCCACAAGAGGTCCAAACACTAGCCTGGGCCCAGTAATATTACCACTGTGCCGCTGCCTGTTAGAATAACTCTCAAGGGCACTGCATACGAACAAGGAAATACGAGCCATCAAATAGCAGAGGATAGTTACATTTCCACTGGCTCAATCAACTCATTAATGCATCAAATTAGTATTCAGGTGAACCGAGACAATGTATGATGATGGAAAGATCATAAACAGTAAAACTGAGCCCGATTCTCTTTTCCTGCTACTTGTATATTTGCATTTTTCAGCATTGAATATTAGTCTGTTTAAGAAGAATTCAACGTCATGATGTTTTGCTGGCTAGTAATGTTACAGCATTTCTTCAGTCGTTCATTAACAATGCACGACTGACATGGCAACAGACCAATAAATTTACTGGACTGAAAGTTCTCTTTGTCATCCATGGCTTAGGGCTAGTACTCTTACCTCAGAATAAGAAAGTTGTAGTTTCAAGGGACGGGAGCCTATAACCTGAGTTAACACTTCACTGTCACATTGCTGGGGGCATCATCCTTTCAGATGAAATATTAAACCATGCTCCCACCTGTCCTTCAGATGGACAGAAGTGATCCTAAGGAGCTATTGTGAACAACTTTAAGTCTCTCCTTGGTATTCTGGCCAACATTAAGTCTCATCTACCACCATTAAAATAGAGTTATATGATCATTATATCACTGCTACTTGTAGAACCTTTCCATTATTATGCTTCAAAACTGTTACATTGGCTTAAACAGCTTCAAGGTCTTTTGATGTTCTGAAAGGACATTGCTGCAAGTTTTTCTTCTTCTCCTGAAGGTGCAGATTCACGCAAAGCCACAATATCCCAGTTGCTGT
Organism: Ginglymostoma cirratum; assembly: GCA_024137785.1. NCBI lineage: Eukaryota > Metazoa > Chordata > Chondrichthyes > Orectolobiformes > Ginglymostomatidae > Ginglymostoma > Ginglymostoma cirratum. Next base: position 21,998,529 of record JAHRHZ010000058.1, on the reverse strand, counting down.
CAACCTTCTATTAACAGAAATGGTTATTTAATGCTCTGTATTTCACATAAGTAAAAAGTCCTCAAAATATGCACATTGACAAAAAGTGCTGGGAGACCATTTTACTAGAGCAATTCTTTCTTCTCCTTAACTTCTCTGCCCAAAAGCAGTTCCTACCCACAGTGCCACAACCTCCATCATGTAGGGCAAGGAGGCAGGTCAGAATACATACCAAACAGAACAAACTGGCGGGGAGGAGGGCAGTGGCAAGTAGAAAGAGAGAGAGAGAGAGATGAAGAAAGCAAATACCTATTTCTCCAAAGATGCTTTTCGTGTTTTCAAATTTCCAGCATTTGCAGTATTTTGCTTTTTGTAACATTTTCATTTTATTTGGTTGTCTTGTGCATCAATATGAACTATTCTGTTTTAATGCAGTATTACTTAAGACTTTTCACTGGGACTGTGGTGAAGTGCAATGCAGTATCATGGGCCCAGCAAGCTGATTCAAGCTGCTTTTGATGAGCAGAACAAATAAAAACAAACATGTCAACCCCAGAATTGTTTTCTCTGGGGTAATTGCAAGTTTTAAAAATATGCATTTTGCAACAAAACGAAGCCTAAAATTTGAAATTCAAACCAGCAATACTCAACAATACTCAAATAGCTTATGCAATTTAAACAAAGTGAACAAACGCCACAAAATTTCCTTCACCCAACACAGAGAAGGCATTTATAACACCACATGCCACAAAACAACTATCTTAACATCACAGATTATCAAATACTTAATGTCTAACGCATGCAATGTACTAAATCTTTTCTCTATAATGTGTCATTCCATATCTAATATTGTGTGTTACACAAAGTCATTTGCGAATTTGAACTCACTACCTGCACAAGCTAAAAATATTGTACTTTTTTAAAAAAATCTGTTCAAACATGTTATGACACCTCTGGAGCACGCAGGAGTCAAACAGCCCCGAATAGGCTATAAATGCCATTGTCAAAAGGATGACAAAAAAATGGTCACCACCACAATCTGTTATATTGCTGCCTACTTGTGGACATCACATTCTAGGTAGGCCACATTATGATTAGAAGTTAGGAACTGTGGCTAAACACAGTCAGCAGTTGAAATACATAATTCACTCAATGATAATTGATAATCACCAATTATATTTTTTAAAAAGGTTAAATGCAGTGTTTTCATTTATCTCAAGAGGTCAGTTCGGACGAGTTGGTCCGTTTCTGTGCTGTATGACTCTATAACTGGAAATATAGGGAAGGAACAGTTATGTTGTAGTGCACAAGGCTCCGTTCTGTTCAGTTCAATTCTGGGCACTGCACGTCAGAATTGCCTCAGGAGGACTACTGCAGCAATTTACTAGAATGACGCTAGCAGTAAAAATGTTAAATTGAGATTAGATTAAATAGACAAGGTAAAATAAAATCAAAGTATTGATGCTGGGCATCTGAAATAACACCAGGAATTGCTGGAGAAACTCAGCAATTCTGGCAGCATCTGAGGAGAGAAATACAGAAATGATGTTTCAAGGCCAATTATCACCCTTCTTCAGAACAGAAGAAGCTTGTATTTCCTTGGAATGCAGGACTGAAAAGGGGAGTTAATTGAGGCATTTAATATGGTCAAAGGAGTAGATAGGATGGATACAGGAGACCTATTTCCTTTGGGGAGGGAATTCAGAACAAGGAAACATAACCTTACCATTGGAGCAATTCTTCAGAATTGGAAGTGTGAAATTCACTCCTCACCAAAAGACTGCTAAGATGAAGTCAATTCAAAATTTTAAAAGATTTCAAAGTCATTAGATTTTTGGCACTGTGTTCCAAGCAAAATGGCTAGAAACAGCTACAATATAATCAGCTATGATCAAAATGAATACAGAACAGTTTGCAGCATTTGAAGGACATACTTTAATCCTGTGTGAAGTCTTGCAATTTCCAATGTAACATTCAACATGGAATATCAGAATTCTACATTGGCGGATGCTCCCTTAGGAGAACACCTACTAAAATGAAACATTCAAATATACGTTCCATTGATTGTGTACAGTCGAAAGTCTCAATGCTTATTATAGCAAATAGATGCTGAACAGTCCATTGTTGGTGCAGTGATTTGGCATCCAAGAAAACAGAGATGCTTTCATTTTGCACTGAACTCTGCTCATCCAGAACTTATACAAAATCACCCAAACAAAAACTTTGTCAAAGATCACGTGAAAATTTTGATTCATGATTGGAGACAATGGAGTACCAGAATCATGATCATGTAATAAACCATCAAGATCAAAGTACAAAACCAAGTGATGTCGCATGTTAATGAATCTCAGTGCATTTGTTTCTGGAAAGGATTTATGGGCAGAGTAGTATTGTCAAATCAAGGCTGGTAGAAACCCCCTCCAATTACCATAAATAGTTATAATTACCAGACTATAATCTTATTAGCAGGTTCACATGACACAAACCACAAGACTAAAGCTTGAGCAATTAACTGGAGTCGCCTGAAAGATGAAAGAAGGTCAACGCCTGAAAATCACTTAGATATGTACCATTGAGGGGGATGTTCTGATTGGCATCTTCCATAGTCTGTATTTGGACCCCTGTTGTTTCTAACTTGCATCGATGAGCAGGATGTTGTAACAGAATGTATTTGTTTCAAATGACATTGAAACAAGGAATGAAACAGAATACATTCAAAGACTTAATAGAGAGATTCAGATAAACTCCACAATTGAGCAGATGAAACACAGAAGAAATCTAAAATTTATTTTTGAGAAACCTTGCATCGAAAGAATACAATAAATGGTAGGTGCAGGGAGACCAGGGCATTAAAAACTCTGCTACATTTAATTGCCTGAAAAGTACACTGACATATGCAGAGGTCACAGAAGGCATAAAATGAATGCAAGTTTTTTCTTTAGACATGTCACTTTTGACATCCAGCAACGCAGCAAAGGCATTTTACACTCTAATGGTAATGAAATATGCCTCCAGAAACAGGATAATATCAGTAAATTTGTAAACTAAGTCTTTACAATAGTCAACAATCACTCACTAACAAGTATGATTGTTCAATTAGGAAATTCCGTGTCACTGGTCACATCTCTGTCAGATTGGGTGGAAGGTTGTTTTCCAGAATGGAAGCCTATAGCCAGTGGTGTGCCACAAGGATCAGTGCTGGGTCCACTGCTTTTTGTCATTTATACAAATGGTCTGGATGTAGATGTAGGAGGTATGGTTAGTAAGTTTGCAGATGACACCAAAATTGAGGTGTAGTGGACAGCAAAGAATGTTACCTCAGAGTACAATGGGATCTTGATCAGATGGGCCAAGGAGTGGCAGATGGAATTTAGTTTAGATAAGTGTGAAGTGCTGCATTTGGAAAGGCAAATCAGGGCATGTCCTATACACTTAATAGTAGGGTCCCTGGGGAGTGCTGCTGAACAAAGAAACCTTGGGGTGCAGGGTCATACTTCCTTGAAGGTGGAGTCGCAGGCAGACAGGGTAGTGAAGGCAGCGTTTGGTACACTTGTCTTTATTGATCAGTGCATTGAGTATAGAAGTAGAGGGGTCATGTTGTGGCTGTACAGGACATGAATGAGGCTACTTCTAGAATACTGCATTCAAATCTCATCTCCATGCTATAGGAAAGATGTTGTGAAACTTGAAAGGGTTCAGAAAAGATTTGCAAGTATGTAGCTGGGGTTGGAGGGTTGGTGGGTTTGAGGGTTTGAGCTACAGGGAGAGGCTGATTAAGATGGGGCTATTTTCCCTGGAGCATCAGAGGCTAAGGGGTGACCTTATTAGAAGGGGTTATAAAATCATTAGGGGCATGGATAAGGGTGAACAGCCAAGGTCCAGAACTAGAGGGCATAGGTTTAAGGTGAGAGGGAAAAGATTTAAAAGGGACCTAAGGGGCAATGTTTTCACACAGAAGGTGGTGTGTGGATGGAATAAGCTGCCGGAAGAAGTGGTGGAGTCTGGTACAATTACAACTTTTAAAAGGCATCTGAATAGGAAGGGTTTAGAGGGATATGGGTCAAATGCTGGCAAATGGGGATAGATTAATTTAGGGATATCTGGTTGGCATGGAAAAATTGGACCAAAGGATCTGTTTTCACGCTGTACAACACTATGACTCTATCACTAGTGGAATACGACCATATTGAATTCTAGTTATCACAGACAATATTGGTTCAAACTGCAAATATAAGCCCAAAAAATCCTAAGCACAGAGTTATGATAATGGGAGCAGAGAATTAAACAAGGCAGTCTAAAACAAAAGATGAAACTCTCGAAATTTATAGAAGTAGCCATTTCAACTAAACTGGATTATTTCAATTACATCATAGTCATATGGAAACAGACCCTTTGGCCCAACCTGTCCATGCCAACCAGATTTCTTAAACTGAATTAATCCCATTTGCCAGTGTTAGGCCCAAATCCCTCTAAATGTTTCCTATCCATGAATCTGTACAAATGTCTTTTAAATGTTGTAACTGTCCTCGCATCTAGTACCTGCTCAGTGAAGCTGGAAAAGTAGTGCCAGATAACAGATTTGATTTGTGGAAGTGAATTTGAAACAATTAAAAAGAAAAAGTAATTTTAACCAACAATATTGTAAAATTGATTATATCACTTAAAGAAGGTTACATAAAACTGCATGGAGACAGGTGATAGTTTTGTCACATAAACCCATATATGTTTATGAAATTTCTATGATTTTCAAGAGTTAACAGTGTATGTTTAGAATAAACTCCACCAATCAGGCTTAAAATTAACATGTTAGGAATATTAAAAACATAATGATGCCCGATCAACATAGCAGGCTACTACAGCACACAACTCCAAATCGGTCAGTTTTCTTCAACCACACAAAATCAATTATATTGCCCCAATTAAACCTGAATTATTTGTGGCATTTATTTTACCCGTCGCTACAAATCAGTGCCATTTGTCTAGTTAACGTGCTATCTAGTATAGCTCTAAGCTAGAAGACCAGGAAGGTGTCAGGTTCAATCCTTGGTCTGTGCAAAATTAACATCCTAGCATAGGCATCCTAATTGGCATCATTGCAGGAAAAGAAATCAATCAGCTAGACATCCTACTCAAGACAGTTATTGCAGGAAAGAATGTGGGATGCAACGTGAAACTAGAATCAGGTTTGTGTAATGCATCTTCCCACAATCAAGTAGTCTTCTGGCATATTTGAAAATTGGGTATCTGACAGTACATGTCAGGGCTTGGAAATTAATCCCAGAGAATCAGTGCCTTTGATGACATGTGCTGAAAATTGGGGGAAGGGGAAAGAAGGAGTGAAAATCTGTGGAAAATTATACAGGCAAAGAAAGTCTGTTTTGTAAAAGAAAAAGGTTACTCAAATAAAAATCCCTCCATTTCTCAATAAACCAGTTATGTTTATTGGGATTGAACAGGAATCACCTGATTGCTCACATAAAACACAATATTGCTTAAAATAGTTGTCATATTTGCCCTTTGAAATAAAGTTTTCTGTGACATAGGCATCATTATAGTTTTCTCCCAGAGGGATTAAAAGTTTGGAATAAAAAGTTGTGCTCAGCTACCAACGCATAATCAGGATTTTTTCTATTATTAGCAATTACCTGCTGAACTAGTTTCTCCATATTACAAAACATTCATCAATCCATGTAGATTGAATTATCTTTTGTCATAAAATATATAGAGAACAGTCAACTGACAATAAGCATTTACAGTAAATTAACTATATTCATATTAATTTTTGATTTATTTTCAAGTAAATATTTTTTAAAAACAAGATAATTATGCAGTCAAGAAACAACACAATCAAACTCTCCTCAAAAAATGTGTCAGGGCAGGTTTGGTTGGGATTTCAGAATTTTAAGAACAATTTGACAGTTAACATTATACTCACATGCTTATATAATACAGAGGTTCAACGAAAGATTATCTATTGGATATCATGTCCTTTATTCATTCATAGGATGAAGGCATCGCTGACCAGGCAGCATTTATTGCACATCTCTAATTGCCCTGAGGGTAGTGTAGAGTCAACCACGTTGCTGTGGGTCTAGAGTCACATGTAGGCCAGACCAGGTAAGGATAGCAGTTTCCTTCCCTAAAGGACATTAGTGAACCAGATGGGTTTTTCCAACAATTGACAATGGGTTCATGGTCATCATTAGATTCTTAATTTTAGATACAATATTGAATTTAATTCCACCATCTGCCAGGGCAGGATTCGAACCAGCGTCCCAAGAACATTATCTGGGTCTCTGGATTGACAGTCCAGCGATAATACCACTAAGGCCATTGCCAATGTCATTGTCATTGTCAATGGCCATTGTCTCAAATAGGCCATTCTACATTGCATTCTCGCTCTCTTCATCCTGTGCGTTTAAGTCAAAACCTACTCCATTTCATTTTTCATAGGCTGTAACGTAGAATTGCTCATCTCCAAGTCTGCTGTTTACGGAAGACTGTGGACAGATTTAACATATTTGCTTAGACATCACTATTGATTACACTTCACAGAAACAACTGATCAGCTACAAAGCATTGTGCTCTCTCCATCCAAGCTCCCAAGATGTAAGACATAATTTCTTTCTTACGACTGGTTACATACTCACAAAAGCACAAGTATCAGGGCAAAAAGCCAAAAAATAAACTACAATTGCCAATACAGCTGCCAAGGCTAGAGTTGAGTTGGATTAAAAAAGGCACACATAATTTGCAAGGGAAACAGCAAAATAAACCTAAGAAAAACTAACAGCTAGAGCTACTTACATCTATCGCTTGTTAATGAACAGTTTGAAACACATGGCTTACTAAAAAGCAGGAAGTCACAATAAAACAAGCAATTAAAAAAAAGGGATGATTAGATTCATTCCTTCCACATACAATCAACATCATAGCCTCCAAATCAACACATTTCACCTTTTTCGGTTGTGCATAAGATAGTGAAGTAAAATTTCAAAATATTCATCCAGCATTCACACCTAACCAGTTGTTCTTCATGAACAACTTTCCACACACTTCAAACCCAAGTGAGACACAAGTCTATTGTTTCTGTCCACCCTTATACCTGTGGCCTACAAGTCCACTCAGTTATTTGTGAAACGAGTTGACAACCGGGTCTTAACTGTTAAATGGAAGTTTCTTCCATAGATTGAAGAGCATAAGTGCCATCAGGTCAAAATCTATTTTGCTAGCACCTCAATCTTCCTCTTCCTTTTCATCCATTATTTTCCGTTCTCCTCCATATGAATCTAAAGGCTGTCAGTGAGTTTTGGGTGCCAGGCTCCCCATTCCTACTCATATTTGGTGACAAAACAGGATCACTTTTTCACAATAAAGCTTCGTAAATAGTTAAAGATAGGAGCCTCCATTTAAACATTGAAGCCAAATGGAAAGAATTTGTTTGAGCACACACCTCTAGCCACTAAAACCAAAACGTGTGCTCCTACTTCTGAAGATTAGGTCACATTGGGTTACAGTTCAACAAACGATATGGCAGCTCTCCGATACCCCACTCAAGTGAACATTCTTTATTTTTAACTAAGCTAGAAACCGCTGGCAAGTTGTTCAAAGATGATATTAAAACAGCAGGCACAGTAAAAAATTCTACATGGCAAAACTAACAGCACAATAACAGGATGAAATGAAACGGAGATAATGTTAAGTGGGCAAATAAAACAGCCATTGGCATTCAATGTCAGCAAATATGTGGCTTTAAAATTTGGCAAATAAGGAGTAATTATTATCCTTTGTATGTACAGGGTTGATGTAATAGGTAAACCGACAAATGTGGAAGGACAAAGGGGTTTCAGGGTTTAGGCTGAAAGACATTAAAGGCAGGATTACAACTGGATAAGGCCATTAAAAAAGTTAATAGAATACTTGGTTTTATGGCAAGATGCACAAATTATAGAAACCAAGATAATGTCAACCTACTTAAAACCTCAGTAAGGCCACAGAGTATTCCATGTAAGTTTACAGTCTTGCAATATTTAGCTCCACACACAAGGAAGAATGTTGAGTGAATGCAACATGAATTTACTTTGATGGTTTGTCAGAATCAAAAACTAAAGGCACACAAACTGATGCCAGTTTCTGTTGGAATAGCACAGCGTGTTTAAAATTATGAAGGTAAGGACAAGAGAGATAGAAAAAGATGGTTTCCAGTCATCTAGAACGAAGCTACACTGACATAAAAAGGGATCGTGATTATTGGACTGAATGTTAAGATTTTTGTGCTCTAGCCCCACCTTTTTTTTTAAAAAGGAAACAACTTATTGTAAGAGATTTCATCCAAGAAATTCAGGACACAGAACAGAATTGTTTTTGAAAAAAAATCATTGAGCATCACAAATTGTGAGATCAGGGTTTATAAGTGAAGGAGAGATCACATCACCATTTAGGAATAGGTTAAGTAGGTAGTTGAAGGAAAGAGGACATGGAAAAAAGATGTGCACATGGGAATTAGTCTAGTGCTGATCTGGAGGATAAACCCCATTAAGGACTTGTCAGGCTGAAGAGCAAGTTTCAACACTGTAATATCAAATATTTGTATTCAACTGTGGAAGGTATTGGGAACAGTATTGCCAAACTAGATTTTGTCCTCATCCATAAACATACAGTTGATTACGTGTGCTTAACTGCTGCAAGTCATTAACTTAAAGACAGATAGCCGGGAGAAAAAAGGTAGGGGAAAAGTTAATTAAGATGATTTTCCTAATGTGAATACATCCTGCTTGCTACCTCCAAAAGCCTTCAGAAGCAATCGTTAGCATGGAATGGAGTTTGGCAGACCCAGTTACAGTACACATTCAATTCTGGTCTATGCTGATGTAAGCTGTATAACAACAGGACTGCAGTGACCTAGCCAGCTAGAGTCTAAAGACCATTATTCCTCCATTATTATTATTCATTGAAACTGGGACCCAGTTCCACACTATTGTTTAATCTCTTCAACGCAACCTTTCCTGCCAGATTGAAGATCACCTCTTACTGTTGTCTGTTAGCTGAGCTACTAAAATTGGTTTCAATGATCTCAAATGCAATAAGATGTAGACCCAAAGCATAAACACCTGTGGTCTCAAGATCCTTGCAGTGTGGAAATGTCTCATTCAGTGGTGATCAGATAGAATGCAGCAATGCTACACTGACTTAAATTATACACATTTGCAAGTACCCTAACTTTGGTGACATTCTTGTGGTCAGGAGATTGTGATGTTAGTCATCATACTCCAACGTGTCGTTGTATGACTGATTTTCTTCACTCGCAGGTCAAGTTCATCACGGGACATATGCGGTAAAAAACCAGCTAGCATATTCCAGGTTTGTTTATGGCCCAGAAGATCTCCTGACACCTGTAGACATACAAGTAAAACAAAACACTGGGCACTGCAGCAGAGTAAACAAGTTAAATTGGTATTTATTGCACTGAAATATCCAAAAAAGGTGCTGGAGGTAACAAAGGGTTTCACCAGCAGATGAGTTGGCACAGGGTGAGAATTGAACAATGTCACACAATGGAAAGTGAGCAGTCGTAAAAAGGATGCAAATAAGTGGCGAGAAACTTCTCATGGAGTCAAACACAACACAACATAACACAAAAGGTGGCAAGCAAACCTAGTCGGCTTGATAACTGGCAGGGCTAGAAATAGGAAGTGGACTTTGAAGTAGGGACCAACGACTTTGGCCATATTCTTCTTCATATTTAGCAGGAGGAAGTTCCAGCTCATCCAAGAATAAATTTCTGACAAGCAGTGCGACCAATCAAAAGGAAGGTGAGATGATGCAGACGGTCATCAGAATACCAATGAAACAGCTGTAAAAGGAGAAGATGTAGGTTTGAAAGAAAAAAAAAGGGTCAAAAATAGATCCTTCAGAAATTCCTAGCTTGAGGGGTTAGTAGTGCAGACTGGAGGAAACCATTCTACATGGCTGTCTATAATTTTATATCAATAAAAACGCAACCAAACAAGGGCAGTTCCATCCAGCAGGACGACACTAAAGGCAATGGGAAGAGGAGGGTGTAGTTAACAGTGACAGCAAAGGGGTCAAAAAGGATGACAAAGGAATGGCAAAGACAATATTTTGGGCTTGTCTTCACAAAAGAAAACACAAAGTGCAATCCAGAAATAAAGATTAAATAACCAAGGAGTAAGTAAGAGTGAGGAAATTTAAGAAGTTTGTATCAACAGAGGAAGTATGCTAGAGAAAAGCAAGGGACTAAATGCTGACAAAACCCAGGACCTGATAGTCTCCATTAAGGGTTTTAAAGGTGAAATGCACTGCTTATGATTTTCTAAAATTTCCAAAGTATTAATCCTGGCAGATTGCAAGTTAATGCCAATATACAAACTAGGGGCCTTGTGGCACAGTAATATAGGCCTGCCTCTGAGCCAGAGGTTTGGATTCAATCACACACCCAAAGAAATGTCATGGCATGTCCAAACAAACTGACTATAGAAAAAACATAATTCAAGAATGAAGGAAGAGAATAATACAGTAAACTACAGATCAATTAATTTGACATCAATCATTGGTAAAGTATTGGAATCTTTTTTCTCCCCCCTAGATTCCTTCCCTCTTTGATGTAATTCTACTGGAATTTATTAGGAAGGAAAAGTTACCAATGTATGGGTCATTGCTGAGACTATGCCAGGAATACTATGCACATTGTCATTTCCATATCTAAGCAATGGTGTACTAGTCTTTGACCAATATAGCAAAGGGTTGCTAGGTTCATTTCTTAGCTGATAGGGGTATCCCGTGACCCAGTAAAACGGACGTATACCTTCTGGGAGTTTAGAAGGATAAGCAATTATATCATTGAAACGTAAAGCAATTTGATCGAATGGTCACAGAGAGTGCTTCCCCTGATGGGAGGGATCTAGAACATGGAGGCACTGTCTCAGAATAATGGTTCAATCAGTTAGGACTGAGAATGAGGAGAAAGCTTTCCACTCGAGGGGGGTGAATGCTTGTCCTTCTCTAGCCCTTCCCTAGCTGTAGCATTGAGTAGCTTCAAGGCTGAAGCAGATAGATTTTGGTGTCTTAGGGAATCAAGGGATAAAGGAAGTAGCCAACAAGTAGGACCAAGACTCAAGCGACTGCATGGTCTACTCAAGCTTTGATTTCTTATGTTTAGTCACAGTCACTTAAAAAAAAGCCATCAGTGACTTTGGTAAGGGCACTCAGTATGGTGGCAATGCTGGAACCTGACTGGAGATTTTTCAAAGATGGAATTGTGGAAAAGATGGGTATGCATTTTAGAAGAAACAAACAAGCATTCATGGACTTCGAAGATGAAAGATAGGTTGCAAATGGGGCAACAGTAGCAAGAACACAGGAGTTAAAGGTAGATTTTGCTTTGAGAGGAGTAACAACATGTTTGAAGAATAAGAGGCCAAAGAGAGATCTGTTAACAAGATTAGATAAAATGGCGATAAGGAAGGGAAATTGAATCGTTGTCAGTTTGATCACATAAGATTGACAAATTATGAGTCAAATCACACGGGCAACATAACTAACATATTCTATGTAATGTAGACTCATTGTTAGATGATAGCATGGGAGGATTTCAGTGGTGAAAGAATGTAGGATAACATCCACTACCTAGAGTTGGCATAAGCTGTGTCGAGTCAGCCTCAGAATGGTCTGTCCACTCTGGCCCTACCACTGGTTAGTGGGCTGAGTTCACAGCAGGTGTTTTGTGCTCAAAACATGCATCAAGAGCAATAAGTTGTCTGTTGTCACGTGGAACGATGGGAATTTCTCTCCCTTCTAAGAGAAAGTAACATTGGCGAATTGACCAGTTAACCTGATTTGCTCACCTTTAATTTTGCTTATATATGAGAAATAAAGCAGACTGGATGACAAATAAAGACCCAATAAATCCATTAAGGAATACACTCGTACTTGATACCCTTCTACTTCCCCCTCACTGAAAACTTGCCTTGGTCTTAGCTGCAAGTTTCAAGGAGGAAACATCCTGGAACGAAAAGGCATGATTGAACCATGCAACAATGAACTCACAACCATTGGACTCAAGCAAAGAATTCCAGAAAATTGAGCGGACAGAGCACTATGGAGGGTGCACTGCTATAGATGCTATCTTTTGGGTAAAACATTAACCAGAAGTAAAAGTCAACTTTTACTAAGGTAGACTCAGAAGATCCTACGATTAAATTCGAAAAAGAGCATGGGAATTCTCCAGGAGTTATTCCCAACTTTGTTGCTTAATCAACACCACTAAAGTATTCCTCTCATTGCTAGTATTAGGATCTTGCTGGGAGGTAACTGCCTGCTACATCCCCTTAAATAATAATTGTGTCTTCAGTTAAATGGTAAAGCATTAGCAGAAAATGTCAACATCCTGAGGTAACGAAAGGCCTTTTATAAAGGCGTGGTAACTAAAACTTTCTCATTGTTGAGCTAAAGAAACTGCTCTTCTCACCTTAAATTTGAGGCGTGCTATTTGGAAAGGATGGAGGAGATTTCATTGTGCAACACTGAGCTGGAGCAATGCATGAATTCTTTGAAACCTGAAATTAGAAAGTGTTGATTCCCTTTCACTGATGAGCGCAAACATTCACCAAGAAAAGTCCAGTGAGACTAAAGAGCAAAGTAAAATGCCAACTCCAGTCGCACTGATCTAGTTCATGTCTAGCATGATCATCTGTTTTTCTTGAGGGATTTGCAGGCCACTCCAGTTGGCAGGGATTTAGGAACGATTAGGTGAGAATGTGTGTGTGTGCTGGCATACTGATAGAGGTATAGAATGCTGGCAAAACCCTCAAACAAAACCACAAAATCAACACGTCCTTTCCTTTGAGACAGGATTGAGTTTAAGTTGCTTTTGCAATAGATGTGCAGCAATCAATTAAACCCAAAGATCTCAAATGTCACAATCAAAGAAAGGAATTACATGTACCCTATAAATATTATATTTATTTATTCCCATATTTTCACTCCTTTTTGAAGCTACCTAACCACTTTGCAATTCTATTTCATAGGTGCTGATAGCCCTAGCTCAGTTGGCTGGACAGCTGGCTTGTAACGCAGAGTGACATCAGTGGATTCAATTCCTGCACCGGCCGAGATTACTATGGGAGGACTCTCCTCTCAACTTCTCTCCTTGCCTGATGCATGGTGACCCTCATATTAAAATACCACCAATCGTCTCTCTCAAATGAGAGCTGCCCTATGATCTCTTAAGATTAAGGTGGCTCTACCTTTCCTTACCAACTGTCTTCAGTATCTCTCTGTCTGTGTCATAATGTTCTTATAAACATTCTAAATACCCAATGAAGAGGAATTGTAGAAAAGGTGGGATTGGTTAGGTTGGAAGCGTATGAATTGCTCTTTAAGGGGACCAGCATTAGTCATGATGGGTCGAATAGCTTTCTTCTATACTATAACAATTCTATGGTCTCATGAAGATTAATTGAATGTGGTCACATCAGAGGCAAATCTGATCCTGCACCAAACCAATATACAGGCAGGAGTGCAGTGCAGCAGAAGACATTGGCCAAAAATTCAGAGTGGAAACCTTGTTGTTTATTTGTTTTTAATTCCAATAACTCTTCTGCCAATGGAAACAATTTCTTCCTATTTACTCAATCATAACATTCATGACTTTCAGCACCTTCCGTAGACCTCCCTTAAATCTTTTCTGTTAGAAAAAAGCCCCAATTTTTCAAATCTCTTCACAAAACCTTCACCCCTGTACTGTTCTCATAAATCTCTTCACCATCCTCACCAATGTCTCGGCATCCTTTCCAAAAGCACTGCACGGATTTGAACCCCTTCAGTTGAGGCCCAAAATTTGGGAATAGTGACCCAGAATTTCTAGTCCTTGATCCAGGAATGTAATGGTATAAATCAGAAAATCCCACATTCTTAGGAATGAAAATGGTCAGAAAATCCTGTATTGACATTCTCCAGAATTTTCCAATACTGCTTACTGCATGCACCAAGCAACACATTAGTAAATTCTGATATAGTAGGATTGTAGTTGCTCTTCCAACTCCCTGCCCGAGATCAGAAAACACAGCACCGTCCAGGAATCAATCCTGGAGCTTTCCTGATTTCACGGCCTACACCATGACTCTTGCCTCTGCCAATATCTTCACTGATTCATCACCTTCATCCACCACAGTGTTTTGTTTGCCACCATTCAGAGGTACAAAAAAAAAGTGGCTTCATCTCAAAGCTGTTTGGTGCTTGTGTAGAAGAACTAGAAACACTAATAATTTAATCCCTCCTTACCTCAGAAAGAGAAAAATATCAAATTCAGTCTTGAACCCCAAGTTCAAACGTCCAACATAGATTTAAGAAATTACCGGAGCATGCTGAAAAAAAATCAGTTAACAGCAAACCTCTTCCAAAATATTGTGCGACAGATCACCAGAAAATTAATGCTACAGCTCTCCCGATATCATCATCTTTGATGTGGGATCAATTTCTGCTTTAATTACACATCTGTGGGATGTTTTTACATTACAGGCATTATACAAATAAATACACGTTGTTATTATTTAGAATTATAAGCCAAAGTGAAACAAACCCAAGCTACACAAACCAAGATTATTTGCACAAGGATTTTGTAAGAGAGCTTTCCCAGGTTAAGGGGATGCAAAAATCTCGTGACTAGATAAGCACGATATTGGGTCCCTCTTTGTCTAGTTTCCGATCCCTGACTAATTTGCCTAAGTAAAAGCCTTACTTTCAAGTTTTGTTGAAGTAATTCATCAATACGTGTTTTATGGGAGGTTTTCATTTTTTTTTAGGCCCCACCATTTTTTTTCCTGTAGTTGCTTGCTTATATTATGAGTGATGCATTTATGAGTTTCAATTTTCATGGGTGTTGTGTGATATCCATCTTTAATGTTTTATCTATTTCTCAGCAGAGTGCATCAATAGGAGATATAATTTTGTGCGTTATCGGGCTGTGCAGTTCAGACAGGAAATGACCTTGGCTGCAGTTGCCATGACGTCCTTCTGGTTGCATTCAGTTTTTTTGAAGATGAAAAGAGCTGGCAACCTTTTGAAAATAAGCCACTAATTGGAAATAGCTGTGAGAGAGCAAGGATTTGAGCGTGATGAAACCCAGAAGAGAAACTCCAACAGCTGTGATTTTTACGGTGGCTTGAATCCATTCTAATGCCCTCCAAGGCCAATACAAGTCAAATATATAGGTTTGTTAGAGGCTCTCATACTGGTACTGAGGGAAATGAAGAAACGAAAATTAACAAAGGGCAGTAACGTTCATGTTCCTGGTATTCTACAATCGGCAGATTACAATTCGAAGCCACCTAGAACCCAGGTTTAGTTGTTTCCAGTGCTGTATTTATGGATTAAAAAGCAAATTTACCTAAAACAAGACAACTTAAAACAAAAGAAAAACAGCCCAGTAATATATATTTCATAAATGAACAGTATTTGCCAAATGGTTCAATGGAAAAATTCATTCCATGTGGTGACTTAGTGGTAACTTAGCCATGAAAACTAAAATGTTTCAAGATTTGATTTTTGTTTCACATCGAGTTTCTGATTTTTACAAAAGTGATTCAGCACTATGACAGGCATTAGAACTCTTAGTTTAAGTAAGAGAGGATAGAAGAAGCACTCAGGTCAGTCAGGATTTCTTTCCATTTCTGAACAATGAACACTTAAATGTTTCCACACCAAGTACAATGTGGGAATAACAGTCATATCAGACTCAAAAAACATTCAATCCTCTCCACCGATGCTGCTTGGTCCACTGAGTTTCTCCTACACTTTCTGTTTTTATTGAAGTATAGTATGAGTCTAGGTTGTAATTTCTGATCTGCAACAGTTATTCACTGGACTCATGCTTAAAGTTAACACGTTAGAATCGTACTCCAACAATAGCAGGGAGAAAATTGAGAGGATTTTCCTTTCAAAGAGCATATTATACAAAAAATATTCTATCTCGAGTATTCTGATATCAACATACATAATCTGACTGGTAACAAAAATGTAAACATTTACACAAATATCAAGGACGTCAGATTGGTGAA
This sequence comes from Ginglymostoma cirratum, assembly GCA_024137785.1. Taxonomy (NCBI): domain Eukaryota; kingdom Metazoa; phylum Chordata; class Chondrichthyes; order Orectolobiformes; family Ginglymostomatidae; genus Ginglymostoma; species Ginglymostoma cirratum. The sequence goes on along the minus strand of JAHRHZ010000058.1, from coordinate 21,982,474 downwards.
CGAAGATGGAGAAGACCATAAAATTGAAGATTGATCTTGTTTTAATGCCAATACCTTTGTTAATTTTCTGAATCAAATCAAGTTGTACACGTGCTTCCTGAGATATATGTGACATTGATCTATACCAGTTATGGACCAATTGCATGAGTTTCTGCTCCTAACTCTCCTGTTATACAATGAAAATATTGGTATGGAGAGGAAAGCCAGGAGAACAGGGTAAGACACTAGACTTTCAACCTTTGGGATTAATGTATTACAGCCGGTGTTATACATTACTTAACGGCAGCCAGTCACCATCAGGATTGTTTGGTTTGTCTGCATGATATTTCTTGTAAAAATTGTAGGAGCCCTGGTAATGTTTCAAGGATTGCTTAGCAAAAGTCTGAAGCAAAAGCCCCCTGTAAATTCCAATTGGTTTAGCTGGTCTCCTTGTTCTTATCCCCCTCCTCTTCCTGGATCCCTCTCTGGAGAATATAAAAAGTAACTTCTTACTGTAGTAAATTATTCCCCTTAATGGAGAAGGTTTCAGCTGGAAGGCAGGAACTAATGAAGCACAGCTTTTAAAATGCGCACTGCAGCATGTTTTATGAATAATCAAAGTCAGACCTTGCACGCAACATTCTGCTGTTTTCAGGATTGTGAACTATACACATTTGATGTTACCATAGCAAACCATGTGTTGTGTCCTTCCTTTAATTAGTAGGATGAGCTTTTTGCCCCTTTTAGTAAATAGTTGGCTGTCCTGTGAATTGCTTTGGTATAAATGTAGTTTTAGCTTGTGAGAGGTGGGGTTTGTGGGGTGGGGGAGTTGCACTCAGCTAACACAATTTATTTTATTTCCAAGGATTTGGTCTTAAACCTTGCAAGCCTAATAGGATAGCGTTTTTTCTCTGCTAGCTGTGCAAGTCCCAAGGCAAATTAACTCTTGATCTCCACTCAATTCACGATTGGGAGAGGGGAAGAGAAGAACAGCTATTTGATTCAACAGAAGTTTCCAATCGTACTCGGAGACAGAAAGGTGTCTGCTGTGTGAAATGCAAATGGCACGTTGACGCAGTGCAGATCTGTTGAGATTGAGTTATCAACAATAGCCAATATGCAAAAACGTATTTCTTTCCCTCTACTTTCGCTCCTAAATGTTTTTCTCAGTGACAGCATTTTCTGAAGCTAAAAGCTTCCAATGCCTAACAACAAATCCCCAACTTCCCCACATCTCACCTGACCAGAAAGGCAGTAAGCAGCAGCAAGGGACACAGATACAATGGAAAATTTACCCCAAGCTCAATGTTTCCATTTGTCACCCAGTGAATGACCTCCTCAAAGTTCACATGCGTACGTCAGGTAAGCGGAAGGTTGGACTTTGTTCTGGCTGCTTCAAATCTACTAAAGGTGTTAATATGATTGCATTATCAGTCACTGCAGTGCCACACTTTGCGGGTAGTAATATTTTTATGTCTGAAGATGGGCAAGCTATTCAAACCTGAAATGACATCACATCTAAGCTCTAGTTTGTTCGCAGACACATTTTGAATGTGACCCCAGCCTGCACAGCCAATAACCAATTCTTCTTACCATTTTTTAAAGTGTCATTTTTCTCCAAGTACTTCCATTTAGCACATAAGACACATTTGAAAGTCTGCCAAACATAATCAATTAAATTCCACTGCCATACATAAAACAAATGAAAGCAATTTGTTTAGCAAATTATAAATAATCTTCATCCAGGTGCTAGGGAATAGAACTATTCTTTTAAACCATTCATATCAGAAGCAAGCTCTCCCAGGGGAGGTATAGCACACCAGCTGCAAAATAAAGTTCCTTTACTCAACATCGACCTTCGAGGAATACTGTCTCCATTTCCTAGATCAATCTCCGCGTCCTCCTGGGTGAGATTGTCAATTGGTGTCATTTAGTCTCAATTACGGTGAATTGGACTCATTTAAAGTTCTCATACTGTACCACTCACTTTACTACATAAAAAAGTGTTCTCACTAAGATACCTCTACACCAAATGAATTCTCATGTTCAGTGATTTCAAGCTGTCTGAATTCATCATGCCCACTGTCTTCTGAAGTCCACTTCCCTCTTATTTAAGGTCACTCTCTTGACCTGACCATTTTAATGTGGCTTTGCAGGGTGACCAAGGCTGGCAACTGGATATCAACTGTATTTAATTTTTAATGAGATGAAGTCAGTACAATAGTGAGAATGAATGTTGGCGCAGAAAATCTAGACATAGACTAAGTTCAGGTGAAGCTAAGAAGCAACAAGGGCGTAAAACATTAAAGTGACTTGCCTATAGTTCTCCAAATAGTAGTGGTGGGGGAGAGGATGGCATTAAACAATTTATTCACGATGCCTCTATCAAGATTGCCACAGTAATGATGGGTGACATTAATCTACATATTGAATGCAAAACATATTTGCAATAACATGGCAGACAAATTCCTGGAATACATCCAAGATGGATTTTTATACCAGTACATTTGAGGAACCGAATTGGCAGCAGACTACCCTAGATTTAGTTTTGTGCAATAAGAAGTAGTTAATAAATAATCTTGTTGTCTTGTTGCAAGAGGTCCTTTAGGAATCAGTGACCATATCATGATAGAATGTTTCATTGGGATAGAAAGTGATATAGTCCAATCCAAAACTACAGTCCTAAACCTAGCCAAAAGGAAACAATGGAAGTACGAGGCATGAGTTTGCTGTGATAGATTGGGTAACTTAGTTAAAAGGCAAGCCAGCGGATAGGCGATGGTTAATATTAAAGGAACAAATGCATGCATTGCAGCAATTATACATCCCTTTCAGACAAAAGAACACTTCAGGAAAAGTGGCCCAATCATGGTTAACAAGAGACATTAAGGATAGCATTAGATCCAAAGTGGAGTCCTATAAAGTTGCTTGGAAAAAGTAGCAAGCCTGAGGATTGGGAGCAGTTTAGAATTCTGCAGGTGAGGATCAAGAAAATGTCTAAGAAGGGAAAACAGAATTAGTCAACTTTAAAAGGAATATAAAAGCAGACTGGGAGAGTTTCATTAAGTATGTAGAGAGGAATTGATCAGTGAAGACAAATGCAGGCACGTTACAGTCTAAAACAGGAAAACTGATCATAAGGAACTGGGAAATGGCAAGGAAAACAACTACACTCCATTGTTATTATGCTACCGCCTCCCCCAATCTTTCACCATTTAAGAAATACCCTTGTCTTCTGTTTTATTTCCACCAAAGTAGATAATTTCACATTTATTTACATTATATTCCATCTGCCATGTGCTTGACATTCACTTGGCCTGTTCAAGTATGCTTGAAGTCTCTTTCAATCTTCACACCTTGGATTCCCACGTAGTTTTGTACGAGCAGCAAATCTAGAAATATTTCAATTATTGTCTGCATCCAATCGTTGATATTGAGTATAAACAACTGGGAACCAAGCACTGATTCTTGAGGTACCTCACTAGGAACAGGCTGCCAATCTAGCCTTATTCCTTTGCTGTTTTGTATTCATTAACATCAATCTTCAATCCACAAGTACATTGACCCAAACCCACAAATTCTAATTTTTAACTTCCTGCGATCTTATCACAAGCCTTCAGAAAATCCAAAACACCATTTCCACTGGTTTTCTCTTATCTATGTTATAAGTAAGATCTGCAAAAATATACAGCATCAGCTTTGTCAACATATTCTCCTTTTTGTGAGTACACTTCATTATGCCTCATATTGCATTATCCACCTGCGTCAAGCTTACATGGTTGTCTGCTGAAATTTCCATACTGTTGTCCCACAGGTGAGAAAGAAATGCAGCTTTTACAACTGCAACTATGCCACAACCATAATTTCATGTCATCCATGTTAGATTTCTTGATATTCTACTGTAATCACAAGCAGCTGTTGGGAATAGAGATACTTGGTGTTGAAAGATTATGCCAAACATACAGCTCAGAATACGTAAACTCATTTCACACAGGATTCCTCAGTGCCAAAGAGACATTCAACTCAGTTAGTGGTATTAAAATTGAACCCCGAATTGCACAGGTAACTCAATTCCCCAATCCGTATCCAAAATGAAGAAACTTTCATAAACTCGTCATAACAGAAATCCAGGGATATACAAGGAAGAGCAGTTGGAAGAATCTAAATTACCTCAGAACACTCTTACTTAAACTACCTTGTGGCAACATCATACAAAATTAAATTCTAACTTAGTATCTAAACATCATAAACATGCGAACAACAGGTTCCCAAGAAACTGGAAGGACAAAGCTGAGAGAAATCAGCCATTACTTTTCATACATATAGAAATCACAATGCACTCCAGGATTTGCAGTGTATGTAACTGGACTCTTAAAAGGGCAAATTACAACTAGCACATCCTTCTGTCCTCCAAACCATAGAAAAATCAGTTTGCAAACTGATGGAGAGTCAGAGTTTCCAGGAACAAAAACAAAGTTGCTAGAAAAGCTCAGCAGGCCTGGCAGTATCTGTGAAGAAGAAAAAAAAAATCACAGTTAACGTTTTGGGTCCGGTGACTCTTCCTCAGAACTCTGTCAGACCTGCTGAGCTTTTCCAGCTACTTCTGTTTTTGTTCTTGATTTACAGCATCCACAGTTCTTTTGGTTTTTAGTCAGAGTTTCCAGTTTGCATTGCTGAAAAGTGAGATTTTTCACATGGGGTCAGAAATGTTTTTTTTTGTTAAGCTAGAGGGAACTGGAAAAATAACTGCTGGCAATGCGCGTTACAAAGAGAAAACCATACCCCTTTACAAAATAACAGTCAGTCAATCTTCCGCCCCAAGGAAAAAAGGGTCAAAATTTTCCAAAATTGACCCAAAAGGATACAATGTCTTTTTTCATCCCTTCCACCCCAAATGGTAAATATCTCAATTCCTCTTCTTAACCTAATTTGACAAAGACAAAGACAACGGTAGTACATCTACAAGGAGTCAGCCAAGATCTGCTGGACTTGTGTATGTCATAGTATGTACAACTAGTCTGCAGATGATTTAAATATGCCTTCTGGTTCACTCCTAGGAGCACTGAAGAACGCAAACAGCTTTAGCTCAAGATATCATGTTGGTTTTTTTTTAAAAACAGGAATCTAGTTTTAACAGTCTACGCTTTTCGAAAGTATGACCAAATAATGTTCGTAATAGGAGAGTGGAGCTATAAGTCTGCAGCTAAAAGGGTTTTAAGCAGAGATTTTAAACAACGTAGCATCTGCAATAACAGCCAAAATACATTACTCTGAAGCATCTCTCCATCCTCTCGTCACATTGATTGCACAACAGTTATTAATAGGATATATGAATCCAGAATCCCAGTATTCCCACCTGTCCCAGAGGTATGTAATAGCATTCTGAACAGGCTGATTAGAAAATAGTTATAACTGCCAATGACAACATCCTGTCAGATTAGCTACAGGGTTTGGCTTCTAAAGCTTTATCATGAAACAAAATTTTGACACTTCAAGCATAATACTTGCGCTGACGGAGTTTATGATTTCTCAGAGATTCTGATCGACATATTCAGTATGTGCATTAAGAACTCAGGTTTCTAGAAGATACACATTGTGCTACAGTTCTTTGACACCGAGAAAGGCTCTGGGACAACAAACAAGGATAGCAGCATCCTTGCAGGATTTCCTGTCGAAGACACTTCCATATGATAACAGGGACATGGAGAAAAATGGTCATTAAAAAAAGGCGGCACAGATTCACTGAACAGGACTTCATAAACTGATTGCATTTCAGTTCCAGAAGTATTTTCTGCATTTATCAACGCCAAATACAATTGGCTAAGGCTGCCGTTTTGTATGACCCGACTCTCAGACTGAACAGGTCGATAGGTCAACAAAGTAGTTTTCACATTGATAGCTTCGAGGAATATTCTCTCAACGTTAAGGAAGATTCACAGGCAGTAACTGGAAAGCAGCAAATGGAACTTTTATGTTTATACAGAGTTGCCACTGATCCCAATCAATGGGGTGATATTTTATACGTTACCCTTCCCTCAGGTTCCATTCTTTATCACTCGGCCCTCGCAACTGTGCCATCTGAGAGAACAGAGGGACTCTTGGTAGCTCACCCAAAAGTCATTCCTGTGTATTAGGCTTAACAGTGCATGTCACAGACTATTTAGTTATGATCTTGTCCTAGCATCACACACTTTCAAGCAAGGATCACTGTGATCTGAACGAAGAACAGAAACTATGGCCAGAAATCTAAGAATTTTGTAAGTAATCAAAGAGTTACAAAGTCCTGATCTCCCATACGATGGTATTGCACCTATGAGACCCTCCCAGAGGCAGCTATTTAAGAGAACACCTCTAGGACTGCCATTCAATTAAGGACACCAGGCATCTGCCATTTTAAGCCCTCAGCAAATAGCTCCTCTGCCACCAGGAAGGCTCTGCCATTGTCCCATTCTGCCCATAAATAGGTATTACTTAATTACTCGGAGTGGCTACCAGATTGGCCAGCTGGAGAAGCACATCAGGTCACAGACCTGACACCCTCATGTCTGCATTTTGTTTTTGTTCAAGCCCATCTTCATGGGCACCAAAAGATTCTGTGCTGTACATCCAACAGCGTAAATTTAGATAGCACTTTGAATGTTAAAACCATTCCACACAGGCAATACAAAACAAAATGTATGACATTGAGAAACACACGGCAAAATTAGGGCAGATGACGACAAGCTTGATCAACAAAATAACTTTTAACGTGTGCTTTGGGGTGCAAAGACTGGAAGAGAGGTTGAGAGAATTTCCAAGCTTAGGTCCCAATCAGCTGAAAGAACAGCCACAAATAGCGCAGCAATTAAAATAAGACACTCAAAAGGCCACTTTTAGAGAATGCAGAAATCTTGAATGGTTGTTGGACTGGAGAAAATTGTTGAGACAGGGAGGAGCAAAGCTACAAAGGAATTAAGTGGCAGATGGAGTTTAATAATGGATAAATGCGAGGTATTGCATTTTGGTAGATCAAACAAGGACAGGACTTATACAATTAATGGTAGGGCCCTAGGTAGTGTTGTAGAACAGTTCATTTCTTTGAAATTTGCGTCACAGGTAGACAAGGTGGTTAAGAAGGTGGTAAGCGCACTTGCCTTCACTGTTCAGAGCTTTGAGTATAGGAGTTAAGACTGTACAGGGTGTCAGTGAGGCCTCTTCTGAAGAACTGTATGCAGTTCTGGTCGCCCTGTTATAGGAAGGATATTACTAAACTGGAAAAGATGTGTCAGGAATGGAGTGTTTGAGTATAAAATAAACTGCATAGCCTGGGACTTGTTTCACTGGAGCATAGGAGGTTGAGTGGCAACCATATATAGATTTATAAAATCATGAGTGGTATAGATAAGGTGAATAGCAAAGGTCTTTTCCCCAAAGGTGGGGGAATTCAAAACTAGAGAGCACATTTTTAAGGCGAGAGGAGAAAGGTTTAAAAAGGACATGTGAGGCGGCTTTTTTTTTTTAAACAGAGAGTGGCTGGTGTGTAGAATGAACTGCCAGAGAAACCGGTGGATGCAGGTACAGTTACTACATTTAAAAGACATTTGGATAAGTTCATGAATAGCAAAGGTTTAGAGGGATATAGGCAAAAATGTAGGCAGGTGGGACTAGTTTAGTTTGGGAACTTGGTTGGCTTCTGGTTGGACCAAAGGGTTTGTTTCCATGTTGTATGACTCCATGACTTTATAAGGATGAAAATATTAAACAGAAACATTGCTTAAATAGGTAGATCAGTGAGCACAGGGGTGGTGGCTGAACAGAATGTGGGGTAAGTTAGGACATGAGTGGCAGTGTCCTTTACAATTTCAAGTTAATGAAGAGTATAACGTGGGAGCTGTCAGGTCTAAATGTAATAATGGATGATAGTTTCAGCAAGAGACAAGTGGACGCGAGGGTTGAGTCAAACACTGTTATGGAGACATTAATTGGCAGTACGAGTGGGCGTAGGTGGGAAGCTCATCTCAGGTTCAAACATGACACCAAAGTTTCAAACACAGTCTGGCTCATTGTCAGACTGTTGCTAAACAGTTGGTAGTGAGGGATGGATTTTGAGTGGAATCCAAAGACAATGCAGTTTTGCAATTCTCAACAGGAGGAAATTTTGGCTCATTCAGTACTGCTTGTTTCACATGCAATCTGACAAATTAGAGACAGTAGAGGTGATGACAGAAGTGGTGAGGGGACATCAGAAATAACAATACAGGAGTGAGAAAAGAAGTCATTGAAAATGATTGTCTGACTATCCTTAGATAGAATAGAATGGAGCCAATGAGAAGAATTTGGAGAACAGTGTCCTCAGAGATAGTAGGAACTGCAGATGCTGGAGCATCTGAGATAACAAGGCGTAGAGCTGGATGAACACAGTGTACTCAACTTTTTAAAGACTGCAGCTACAAAAGATGCTATTTAAGAGGCATTTCAGTTCTGCATGTCAGATATGAAAATCTTGTAGATATACAAGTATGTAGCTTCAAAAAAAAAAAAAAAAAAAAAAAAAATGACCATGGGTTTGAGAGATGAAAACATTTTCAAAGACTTTGGACCGGAAAAGGAGACTGAAAATGGGTCACTATAAACCATGGAAATTCTAGGTTCAGACTTCTGTTGAACAAAGATGAACTAACTTGTCACAGATTAGGGATAAAATTTAAGACTGGGTTTTAATTTTGCATAAGGTTTTATACTAACTACAATGATCAAGTGTAAATGAGCTCCTTGGAGAAAAGTGGTCAACAGAAATTTGGCACTAAATTGTGCAGCTCTAAATGGCTGCTACGGGAAACAGAAATGCCCCACTACTTAAGAATTGAAATGTCCCGTTGCACAATAAGGAATGTTCTTACAACAAACACTGAAAATATTCAAGGTCTGGAAGCAGCTGGAGAGAAAGAGTTAATGTTCTAATAAACTTTTATAACCGCAAAACAGGATTTCTCTTTCCCTACCTATAGGTCCTACCAGACTTGCTGAGTTCTTAGTGAGAGCTTATTGGGATTCAGGTATATAGCTGCCTTTAAAATGGAGGGATTGATCCAAACAATGCACAACTAAAAGGGAGTCCTTTCTAAAACCAACATTCTTCACACTGACATGCAAAAATATAAGCAGATCCTTCACAAAATAGGACTCTAAAATGATGGACAACAAAGGGCACAAGATTAAGCTAGAAAGTCTTTGCTTTTCATTCTGGTGTAGTTACCAACAGCTGAGTTCTTCGAAGTTTTATGCTTAAGAGGCTTCATATTTTACACAGCAAATGGATTTATTCTGTCTAGTTTTGTACAAAATTATGCAGAAAACAACTTCCCTAATTTTCTTTAATCATTTTTTTTTGTCTCATGTACAATCTCATGGGCGTTGACTCCCTTGCAGCATCTGCCTTAAGTGGCTATTCCTCCTTTGCAAGCCTAGACAGTGAGTTCTGATAGGCCACTTGACTGGCTGAGTTCATCCACACAGATGGCAGACAAGTCCCATTTTGCTGGCACAGCGCACATTTTCAGCATAAACCAGTGGTTTATGATCGGGAATCCTTTTTCCATACTGTCGGAAGTGGAAATATTCACTGATGATTACACAACATTCAATACCATTTACAACATCTCAGAAACCGAAGCTGTCCGTATCCAAATGCAGCAAGATCCGGACGATAAATAGCAATTAACAATCTCATCATGGTCATAAAATAAACTGGACCAGCCATATAGATACTGTGGTTACAAGAGCAATTCCAAGACTAGGAATCCTACTAACTTATCTCCTGACTCCCCAGAGCCTGTCCAATATCTACAAGGTAAAGGATAGGAGTGTGACAGAATACTCCTCACTTGCCTGGATGAGAACAGTTCCAACATGACTCAAGATGCTTGGCACTGTCCTGGACAGAGTAAACCACTTGATTGGCACCCTACCTCGGTCTTCAACATTCACCTTCAGCACAGATGTCACTGTAGCAGTACAATCAACAATATGCACTGCAGCAACTCACCAGGACTCCTTCGATGGCATCTTTGAAACATGACTCTCCCATCTGGAAGGACAGTGGCTGGAGATAAAAGGAACATCATAACCTGCAAGTTCCTCACTAAGCCACTCATTATTTTGCCTTAGAAAGATATTGCCATTCCTCACTGTCATTGGGTCAAAATCCTGAAAGTTTCTTGCTCCTACCACTGAATGGCCCTACACTATAGGACTGTAGCGATTCAAGAAGACAGCTCACCATAGCTTCTTCAAGCCAATTATGGCTAGGCAATAAATACTGGCACAGCCAGCAACACCTACATTCCATGAATGAACAAAAACACGTTATGTCAATGTTGCCAATTATTAATGTGTTGGTGCAGTACATGTGCAGCAAAATGAAACTATACTTGCTACGTTCATTGGTGCCAGTGGAAAGATCCAATTCTAAGTGGGTACTCCTGGTCTCCAGTAAACATTATAAGTTTACCTTGGGATTGCCATGAGCTACCCAAGACTTGTATATTGTTAGGCTGCTGCACTGAAGCAATGCACCTGCAAAAAACTAGTGGTCTTCATACCAAGTAACTGAGTTTAGTGAAACATTAAATGTAATTCACAACAAAGCTTGCTTTTGTTCTTAAATAATAGATTTTGCTAGTAGTTGTCCATTCTGTGTTACATTAAAATTATTTCATTGGCTACAAGTGGCTCTGGATGATTTTGAGGTCATGATGTATTTTATTTCTATCTTTTTCAAAATGTAAGAAAAACGTATCATTTAGTGGGTAGGTAACTCAGATCCAGCCTAAACTGGTGAATTAAAGATTTTTTTAAGAATGCAATAATCTAAGGTTTTACAACTGACAATATTGAAAAGTCTCATTTCGTAAAGAGGAACTGGCAGGTATATAGGAAGATAAATTTAAAATGCACTACACATCTAGATGGAAGGGGGCTTGAAAGGAGCACTAACACAAAAACGTGTCAGTTGAGTTGAATGGCCAACTAGCAACTGAAATTCTATATAATACGTAAAACATTCAATATTGTAGATATATGTAAGCAAATCAGCTCACGAGGTAGGAGTTACATTACAAAAAATGTATTCACTCAGTATACAACCCAGATGTTATCCATCTTGGAAGAACACGACACCAATATGCAATTTCTGAAAATAAAACCTGTTCTATGTCCCAGGACCAACATTCTGCATCTTAATAACCAAAAAAGTAAATGTTATCCACGTGAGTATGATTTCTGACCATGAGGTGAACATTAAAGGAGGACACGAACAGCTTGGGGTGTTACTACCACTGAAACAACAGCCACTTAGCTTACTTAACGCATGAAAAACAAAGTATTAGAAAACACCAGTGCCCAATAATCTGTACCCAAGCAGAAGTCTATGACTTCATAATATGGGTACCAACCAGAGTGGTCAAATACATCAACAATTTATTCAACTGTAAACGTGAAATAGCATTACAGTGTATTGCAAGAATATTGCCGAAATTGTTTTTGAACCAGTGCAAATTCTATAACGAGTAGCAAATAACAGCACTCAACTTCACTAATCATGACTCTTCGCATTATAAGTACTTCTTTTTCATAGCTAGTTCCATTTCCATTTGGTTTTCAGGAGAAAATTAATAAAAATGGGAAAAGATGGCAAGACATAATTACTGAAGTAAATGGCAACATGCATGCAGTCACTTTACCATTTTGCATTTCATTGTAAAGAGTATAATACTAATGCAGGCAGGACACTGCAAAGTTTATGTTTGTAAAATAATATTACAGAGTGCAGCATCCCCACTCTGGTGCAGCACACGTGCAGCAAAATGAAACTATACTTGCCACATTCATTGATGCCAGTGGAAAGATCCACTTCTAAGTGGGTACTCCTGGTCTCCGGTAAACATTATAAGTTTACCTTGTGATTGCCATTAGCAAATGCTGTTGTAACAAGCTCATCTCGATAAAAAAGTGTGCTTCCGGGTCTTATGGGGAGGCGATGGCCTAGCGGTATTATCGCTGGACTGTGAATCCAGGGACCCAGATAAGATTCTGGGGACCCAGCTTTGAATCCCACCACGGCAGTTGGTGGAACTTGAATTCAGTAAATATCTGGAATTAGGAATCTAATGACCATGAATCCATTGTCAATTGTCAGGAAAAACCCATCTGGTTCACTAATGCCTTTTAGGGAAGGAAACTGCCATCCCTACCTGGTCTGGCCTACATGTGACTCCAGACCCACAGCAATGTGGTTAGCTCTGGGTAATTAGGGGCGGCAGCATTAATAAATGCTGCCTTGCCAGCGACGCCCTCATCCCACGAATGAATAAAGGGAAATAAAAAAGCAACAATTGGTGTATTAAAGTTGCTGTCAAAAACATTCAAACCTACTTAATGCTGTGGACCCAATTAAGAGTTTCCAGCTATTTGCTGGAATCATAGACAACATCTTAACTCAAGCCCACTCTATTTCCACTGTCCGTCCTTTCTGTCTTAAAGGCACTGATTCATGCAGAGAACAGACACACAGGTGACAACAGCTCTTCAACTTTATGAACCTAGAAAGTGACATCATAAAATTTGGGAATAAAATAAAATTTGGGAATCATAGACAACATCCTAACAAAGGTCAAAGTTCTCCTTGTCATGTAGTCTCATGCACATTTTCTTACAAGATTTAGTATGTAAATGGCAGCAGACAACAGCCTGCAGTCTATAAATGATTCCCAGCACATCCCCTCTTCTATTCTTCAACCTGAACCCCCAGCGGAACCCACCATCCTCCTACAAAAAAAGAGCTCTGGAAAAAGAACAAATTTAGCATATACAAAGATCACCAGCAGAAACCAAACTGCAGGGAAAAGCTTAAGGGCTGTTTGTTTTCCTGGCAGCACTCAGCTATTTTTATTCATAACATTCAGTCCTACCTGATTATTTTTTCCCATGCGCAATCAAGTTGTATGATAGATGTGGCTGCCTTTTAGAAATGAATAATTATCATGTAGTGTGCTCACTATGAGATAAACAGGATGACTTGTCTTGTTTAGGAGGTCTCAGGTTCAATGCTCAGTCTGCACCAAAGTAGCTCATCCTAATGAGGCCAGCAGTAACAGCGTTACAATTAACTTGGGTATCACCAGGCTGAGATGGAAGTACAGATGAACCCGTACATTCTCAATAACCTCTGCTGTACAGAGCACACATGAGCCTAGCAATGATCCATCTTATAGCAAACGAGCTTGCCTCCACATACAGGGATAACAAGTTGTGGAGCTGGATAAACACAGCAGGCCAAGCAGCATCATAGGAGCAGGAAAGCTTGACGTTTCTGGCCTAGACCCTTCATCAGAAACAGTGCAGGTTTGCAGTTAAAGAATGGTAATGTGGGAAAAGTACCAGCAGATAAATAGAACCTGTGGGATCCCAACCAGAAATAGTTAGTGCCTTCAAGACAGGATATTTCTTAAATACTGCCTCATGGACGTTTTAATGTCTGTATAAAAGAATTAAAGCTTTGCACTCAATTACAGATTTAGCCTATGACCACTAGGTACCGGGGGCTGTGAAAAGTAGCTCCCACTGAGAGCTACAGGAATTAAAAAGTCTCAGAGCCTATTGTTATGAAGAAAAAACTAATCTTCTATACGTAAATCCCTCATTTTATATGCAAAAACCACTGCTGGGAATAGGGGGTGAATTAAATGCAATAACAAATGCCATGATGTGTGCGTGTCAATTGCACTGATTGCTCTGCATTCCAAAGCTAGCGGTCCCCATCCCCCAGTTCCTGACATTTCTTATTGTTCTCCATTCAAGCTTGTAGAGATAAGTTTTTCTTTCCCTCTCTTGTCGAGAGAGATTTGGAAGCTCACACCAGGAACTGCAGAAAGCTCCTGAGCCAGATATAAAGAAAACCTCCTACAAAAAAAAGTGTTCCTTTAATCTCAGCCGATGAACCTATTCAATAAGTATTGTAAATATACATCACATGCAGAGCAAAGACCCCAAGATGGAGATCAAGATCAGCACACACTCCTAAACCAGGTCAATAATGATATCACTTTACAGCCAAAATAATATCCCTGCACTGCACCAGCTCTGCACAAACTAGAATTTTTATGTTTTCTCTCTCAAGTAACGCTTCAAACAATTTTACCCTTACAACTTAATACTTCATATTCCTAACGTAATACTGCAACACCATTTTACAAGTTTCAAAGCACTTCACCAGGTCTTTATTTTGTATTTTCCTCAGTAACACATGGATACAAACACAACTTTGTACATAGAGAAAAATTCAGATTAATGTTTGCAACTCTTACCAACAACAAAGCCTATCAACAAAGTTCATCCAGGGCTTAAACATTACACCAACACATGATCAGGCTCTTTGAACAACTCTCAAATTTCTGAACATGAGTGAAAAATCATTGTTTAACAGAACAGCTCTCACTTTCAGTCCACGGTTGGCTCTATTTTACTTTTCTCTCTATAATGAAATACTATCAATGATGCAATTTCTTTTTTTTCTAAAACACAAAATTTTGAAAACATAATCTACATGCTTGCTTTCTTTCCTGCGTTAAAACCAAAACTCAATAAACTTTCAACCTACAATATTCCTTCAAACTGGCTCAAACTGTGGAGGTATCGATTTACTTAATCATGCTATCCTCAGGTTTATCAATGTAGCACCTACTTTCAATTTACTTTATCTTCCCACTTACACTTTTGGAATTTGGAGCAACTCTACATAATACACTGCAGGACATGTAGGTGGATTGAAAATCTTCCATAAAAAGAACAAGACAAGGGCAATTAATATAGTTATAAATATATTCTGTACTTTAACTGTCCTTTATTGACAAATCAGATCAAATTTACTTTTTTTAAGACAAAGAATGGACAAAAAAAAATTAAAGCCTACACTACTGTAAGGAGCAAGAAAACTTTAGTAGTATTTATGGTACGATAAATTATAATAATTAGATGAAAGTAAATAAACGGGTCACTAAATACTGCAACATGTTTGTAGCACTGCAGGCAGTTAATATGGTTTACATGTACAGCGAGACAAATAATCATTTGTATTTGCAGCTGTTGCTGCAAATCTGATAGATTTTAATTAGTAAAACATCCCTTGGTGTTTTGAACTGTTAACAGCTGATGAATATTACTAATATTTGGATAATTTTTTTAAACTAGTTATCAGAACAGCAGAATAGAAGGCACCTATTGAAAATTTCCACATCCTTCCTCATAAATCATTCGGCTATGTCAGAACTGTCTACCCAAATATTGACATTATAATTCTTAAAGCCATATCTTTCCCTAAAAGGTCTTAGGGATCAACATCATGGATCCAGATCACCTAATTCTTTATCAGTCTCAATGAAATCAGGTAGGGGAAAAAAAACTGGATTAGTAAATTGAATTTGCTTCACGTGAATAAAGGACAGTTAAAATGCAGAACATTTTAGGATACATTGATTGCACTTGACTTGGTATTTCTGTAGTTATTTTAAAAAAATTGAATCTCAGTACACTTATATTTCTGGCAATGTACGATGTAGACTTGTCCCAAATTTGAAAAGGAGTGAAGTAAATTAACAGCAGAAAATACATAAATGAGGCCAGGGATTATATTTTTATTTCTGCACTGCTGTACTCCATCTCCGCCGAATTAACTTCATTCACATGATGGCACCCTCAGAACTTAATGACAGAAGCGCCTCTTCCAAACATGAGACTAGGCACTCACAAGCATTGAAGGAAGAGGCTGACTACATGCTGATAGGTAACGGCATGGGCAAAAATATCCCCACTACAATTAGAATCTGCATACTGAGGTAGAGAGTGGTAAAAGGTTAGCCAGGGTACCCAAGATTCCTCTCAGCAAGTATACACATGAATTTATCAATGAAAAGACTGAGCTCAGATTAGAAGACACTATTTACAAAGTTTGTAAATGAAGAATACCAGTTGTACCAAATACTAAGAACTCCCATTCATTCCATGGGAACCATACACAGCAACAATTACGCACTACGAAGCACAGGTAAAACGCTGTCATTTGTGACCAAGGTGTCCACTGGATCATTTCATTACATACAATTGTGAAGGTAAACAATACCATTAAATTCCACATAACTGACTGGCAATCAATACTTTTCTAGCATATAGATATTAAATCTAGACTGCCTCCTCTACCAGCCCGGGAAAAAAAATGAACAAAAACACTTGTATTGTAACTCCCACTTTCTATTGTCTACCTAAAACTCAGTTTCATATTTAGTGGAGACAGGTCTCATACGTCCCAATGCCACTGGCCAACAATCTTAATTGTGCACACCTTATCCTTTAATTCCTTAACTATTCTATTGTGATCCCCTATTATCCAAAACACTGAATTTAAAATTGTGCTCTTCTTCAAGTACATCTACAGTCTTGTTCCACATGCACCTTATGACCCTCTAATCCAACACTGTGGATAACTCTCAGCCATTTTTCCAAAGAACCCGCCCGACATTCATTTCTCCTCCTTAATAAAGCTTCTTCTGCACCACACTTTCAGCCACTCTACCTATTCACTTCTTCCTCCTTCCCCATTACTGGATCCCCCACATTGAAATGCAAGCTGTCATTGTTAATTGTCAGCTGTCAACCTCAGTCCCATCACACAGTATGGAGACCAAGAGGAGTCCATGCATTTCAGGGAACACAAGGTAGAAAATATTACTAGAGACTGTACTCTTGATCAATTTTTCCATCACCTTCTAGCAGTTTGTTTTAGAAGATGCATAAGCAGCACAGGAGCCAGCATCTTGAAGGATGCAGTTTGAAATTTACCAAGTGACTCTGCGAGGTAAGATACCGATTAATGCTCCAGAAGTTAGTTTAGAATGGGGTTCAAACTAAGAAAAGTCCTCTCTCTCAGTAAAGCACTAATTTGGCGTTGCCCATGGCAACTGATAGTGCAGACTGAATGCTAAAAAAATCCCTAAACTTTGTAATGAATTGATGATGATTCAACAGTGAAAAGCAGTTGGCAACGGAAATACAAATACAAATAAATGACACCATGACAGGTGTTGAAGTTAAAATATACTGGGAATAACGGAACTACCTTCTTGGGTATAGCTTTGTTGCATTAGAAGCTCCCTTTACAGTTTATTCATCTCAATTTAACATGGTCACCTAAAATTACTACAAAAAAAAGCAATTATCAATCTTCGACTCTATACTTGTCTCCATGTGCTGCACATCCAACCTCAAAAGCACCACCTACCACTATACTTTTTTTAAATTTCCCACGCTAATTATCTTGCTCCTTCTCAGCAGTGAGATTGCCAATTATTCTAAATTAGATAGAGTTTATCAAACCAAAATAAGAACCAAAATTCAGCAGGCAAGGTAGCAGCTACAGAGATAAACCGATTAACATTTCAGTTAATGACCTTTCATCAGAATACAAAAATCTTGAAAGACACCATCCAAATAACTTTTTTTTTTAAATTCACTCATGAGACATGGGTGTCCCCGACTGGCTGGCATTTGTTGCCTGTCCCTAACTGTCCTTGAACTGAGTGTCTTGCTAAGACCATTTGGGAGGGCAGTTGAGAGTCAATCCCAGTGCCGTGGGTCTGTAGTCACACGTAGGCCAGACCAGGTGAGGGTGGCAGACTTCCTTCCCCAAAGGAGATCAGTAAGTCAGATGGGCCATTCCGACAAATTGCCAATGGTTTGATGGTCATCATCAGTAGATTCTTAATTCCAAATTTCTTTTATACAATTCAAATTCTACCGTCTGCCTTGTGGACTCAAACCTGGGTCCCCAGAACATTAGTGGGGTTTCTGGATTAATGGTTCAGTGATAATGCAACATAAGAGCCTTAAATAAAGTTAAACAATATGAATCTGATCACAGTCTGAGACAAACATGAGAAGAGGCTGGTCTGGCTTTGCTTAAATCTAGAACAACATCTAAGATGGTCTGAAAGTGCTTGATGGGGTCTCAAAGGACAATTTACCCTGCATCTAACATGAGCAATGTTTGTCTTAAAAAGGTGTCTCTCGGATAAGACAGTATTTTTATCTGCATCGAACCAATGTAATACCAAGCTAAAGAGCAATTAACTGTGACGCTCAGTGCCCATTAGGAATTGTGATTGTTTCCTTTGCACTTACATCTCTCGTTCTGATCTTCAGATCACTATGTGTATTCAATACACTATTGGAAAGAGCAAATCATCACCCTTAAATCATCACATTTAAAGTTCTTTCACATCAGGTGAGCCATTTCTTGTGCAATACCACTTATCCATTGTTCCAAACAGCATTCTATCCCAGGACAGCAATAGTTACTTCCTGCTAACAACTATAATTCAAACTAGTGGCTCGCTGGAGAGGCACTGTTGGGTAAGACACTGGCCTGCAACATGATTTCTCCCACAGCAAGGTCCTTCTGTTACTCCCAAGTGTGCTGTTTGCGAATGCAGATTAAGAACATTCATACAGGGGCAAGAAACCAATTAGACCTTCACTGCTGTAAGGAATGCAGAACCCATTACCACAAATCTCTGATAACAAGCATGGGGCTGGATGAACACAGCAGGTCAAGCAGCATCATAGGAGCAGGAAAACTTGACGTTTCGGGCCTAAACCCTTCATCAGAAATGGGGGAGGGGAAGAGGGTTCTGAAATAAATAGGGAGAGAGGGGGAGGCGGATAGAGGATGGATAGAGGAGAGGATAGGTGGAGAGGAGGCAGACAAGTCAAAGAGGCGGGGATGGAGCCAGTAAAGGTGAGTGTAGGTAGGGGGGTAGGGAGGAGATAGGTCAGTCCAGGGAGGACGGACAGGTCAAGGGGGCGGGATGATGTTAGTAGATAGGAGATGGGGATGTGGCTTGAGGTGAGAGGAAAAACAGGTTAGGGAGGTGGAGATGAGCTGGGCTGGTTTTGGGATGCGCTTGGGGGAGGGGAGATTTTGAAGCTTGTGAAATCCACATTGATGCCA
>JAHRHZ010000058.1:21915154-21963059 GCA_024137785.1 Ginglymostoma cirratum | reverse complement strand
TGTAGGAAGTGGGAGGAATTGAAAGAAAAGTTGTTGAGGGTGAGGACGAGTTCGGCTAGGCGGATGAGGGTGTCGGTGGAGGGGGATTGGTCCGTTCTGCGGGACAGGAAGAAGCGGAGGGCCTTTAGGCCATCAGCATGGGGAATACAGGTATATAGGGACTGGACGTCCATAGTAAAAATGAGGTGTTGGGGACCTGGGAATTGGAAGTTCTGGAGGAGGTGGAGGGCGTGGGTGGTGTCACGGACATAGGTAGGGAGTTCCTGGACCAAGGGGGTGAAAATGGAGTCTAGGTAGGTGGAGATGAGTTCGGTCGGGCAGGAGCAGGCGGAGACAATGGGTCGACCAGGGCATTCAGGTTTGTGGATTTTGGGGAGGAGATAGAAGCAGGCGGTGCGGGGTTGGGGAACGATGAGGTTGGAGGCGGTGGGTGGGAGGTCACCTGAGGTGATGAGGTTGTGGATGGTTTGGGAGATGATGGTTTGGTGCTCGGGGGTGGGGTCATGATCCAGGGGGCGGTAGGAGGAGGCAAATCTCTGGTTGAGGCATGCAGCATGGATGCATTTAAACTGATGCAAACGAGGGAGAGACAAAGCAAAAAGAAACTTGCATTTATATCATGCTTTTCACAACTTTAGAAAGTCCCAAGCCACTTTACAATCAGTTGTGTGCTTTTGAAGTGTAGTACTATTGTTGCATCGGAAGCACAGCTTCAAATTTACACATTGCAATACCCCAAAACAACAAGAAAGACCATCTGTTTTGGTGATAGTCAGCAAGGCAATAAATATTGGTCAGGATGCTGGGAAGAACTCCACTATTCTTGGAAATAGCATAATGGGATCTTTGGCACCCACTGGACAGGGAAGGGGATTTTGGTTCCACACCTGATCTGTAAAGACTTCACCAGTACTCTCCTGAGAGCGCCAGCCTAGATTAAGACCCTTTAACAAAATCTCCTGACTGGAGCAAGAGTGTCACCCAACAAGCCACAGGTGACACCAGAAAGAAATAGAAGGATCTATTCATGGGTGAATGGAGAGAGGCAGAGGTGGCTCACTGGAACATAAAAGTGGACCATTACTGCTGTACAGTGCATTTTTGTGCTGTAGATTCTATTTCATTCTTAGCTAACTGCTATATTGCTGCAGCCAGGGTAGAATAAAATCTCCCTCCTAACAGTACTCGCTTGCCTTCTTTTACCAGAGAGCAAGTAAAGCAGAGAAAGCAGTAATGTGACCTAGCTCCGTCAACTTGGAAACCGAAAAATACACACAGCAATTGGTCTCTAATTTGCCACAAAGCTGAAGATGAGATGGGCTGCTTTGCAGGTACCACTGCTCGTGTTCTTTCTTTAAAAAGCAATTATTTTGTCTGTTAAATTGTTATATTTAAGCACTGTTAACTTACCTTTCAAAGATTTCTCATCATTTTCTGAAGAAACGTCCTTATCCTGTGACATTGTCCATAGTGCCACCACCCTGCATTATCTCACACAAGTGGCTATATTTCACATATAAATCATGTTTAAATTTTCAAAAATCATGAACTTGCACAGTTCAGTGTCTTCATACAGTTCAAATATAGGTTTTATCATTTCATTTTCCTAAAATCCTAATGACAATACTGTGATATTTGTCACAACATGGTGAACAAAACAAGGACCTGAGAATTTGAATTAGAGCATCCTAAACCCTCAGCTTCTCTGCAGTTTTGAAAAAAATATGGAATAGCAGTTAAACATCTGTTTGTTTATAAATAATTTTACTGCAATCCTGCTGAGAATTTGCAGAACAGAAATTTCTATCAGTGGATGCAGCTCGGCTTTCAGAATGGTGCCTCTTAATGATAATCCTAATTATCCGCTCATCCACCTTGCCCAGAATATACATTTTTTAATATCTGTCTCAGACAGCTGTGCTTTCTGTGTTTGAAGTGAAATGTCAGCTCTTGCTAATATGACATTGCTTACATCTGTAGTGATTTCTGAGTACTTTGAAGGTGCAGTTCAAAGCCTGATTAAAAATTCTGATTTATTCTCTCAAGCTCCAGGATTCTAACCACTGCTCCTCCAGGATTTAGTGAATGCATTCTGTTTTATATATTTTATGGAACAATGTCACAGTAAAACAAGATGAAAAATTGCAATCTTTGTCAACGGTGACATTCTTCGAAATAACCTCTTGGAATATTATGGTTGGAACCCAACCAAGAGACAATCATGTTCAACGGAAAAGATTTCCTTCTGCTACCTCCCACACAGGTTGATTGAAGTATGCACAAATTCAAAGGTGCCACATACTTATTAAAACAGAACAAAAAGAGAATTTATTTTCCTAATTAATATGCTTGTTTTAAAAATTGGCAACAGATAGGACAACTCCAAAAAAGCAAGAACTCTGTCTCTTGAACTGGTAATGATTTTTTTAATGTGCCAAACACCATTAAATGTATTTTTCAAATATATCCTATCACCTGCTGAAGATATGTTCTTATCCTGGGATATTGTCCACAGTGCCAGCCACTCTGCATTATCTCACACAAGTGACTATATTTCAGGTACAAATCTGGACAAGGACTGTCTGCAGGCTATCCATCCTTCAAAACACCACAACCATGCTGATTCTTTGCAAACCACACATGCTCACTTTCTATTAAGTATCACGGTGAACAATTAGAGATCAGGAGCAAAACTCTGAGCATCTTGTTTATTGTTCTGCCATCTGTGCCAATGGCAAATGTCACTCCCTTTTGCTTGCCCTGGCTGAGATTGGCTAACTCAGCACAATCCTGTTGATGAAATGGGGACATTCCTAGCCCATTTGGCACAGCAGCACACTAACCAAACTAGTCAGCTGAGCAACCTGGGAACCTGAGGCATTAATTCTTCAAAGATTTGGATTTCTCAAGCCGATTTTGTTATCTCTCCTTCACGCAACACAACCTCAGGAGCAACAAACCAAATAATCTGTTGCTGCACCAATGGCTAGCATCAATTTCAGTAGAGAAGCCAGCGACAATCTGTGTACTCTTACTTTCTTTTACCTACTGAACTTTAATTTGGCCAAATTTAACAATCTTTACTGTGTCATCCGTATTTTTGCACGTTTGGTTTAGTGTGTTTGCACACAAGTTATAGAAGTCAGGAATTATTTTTATTTTTTTTTAATAGTTTTATCCGAGTGGGTTTTAGTGCA
The DNA here is from genome assembly GCA_024137785.1 of Ginglymostoma cirratum. Classification (NCBI taxonomy): domain Eukaryota; kingdom Metazoa; phylum Chordata; class Chondrichthyes; order Orectolobiformes; family Ginglymostomatidae; genus Ginglymostoma; species Ginglymostoma cirratum. The sequence goes on along the minus strand of JAHRHZ010000058.1, from coordinate 21,959,862 downwards.
ATAAAGCAAATCACTTTCTTGTTTTAACTGAAGTGATTCTGTCTCGCGAATTCTTCATCCTTCTCTTTTCAAAGAGATAATTACACAAAGAATTGGCAAGCCAATCCTTTTAAAATTCAAAATCTCTTGTTACAATCAAGAGAGAGAGAAAAGAGGGCAGCCAGTCCACCCCACCTACTGTCCTCACCTAGACACAACAACTAGTTGATCTCCATCCATGAACTTCCCTGCATTGTGTGGCTTAAGGTAGAAAATTAAACACATTTCTAGCCGTCCGTCAATCTCATTTGTGCCTGACAGGACACTTCCTTTAACATTTCCTTATCTCCTGAAAACACTGACTCATGCTGACAGACATTTTCACAGGGTTCTAGGGTACGTGTAGACCATTTCATCATCACAATTTTCACGCATGAATCTAAACAAATCTGGCTTGTCAAGTGATTTGAACATGGAATAAAGTTCAGCTAACCCGAATCGTCGCCCAGCATCCTCACTTTATGGTACGCATTGCTAGATATTGATCAGAAGTTGGAAATACTGGCCTAGCTCAAACACACCAATGTGAAATTTTCATCCCAGTGCTTGCTCAAACTGAGATTATCTAACTCAGTACAGATTGAGAGTGGAAATGATCCTGAAATCTTACAATATGTGTGGCTTGATTAAGTTAACTTCACCAACTGTGTGTAACACTCACTTGTGTACCATTGTAACATCAACTACAAAGTAACTTATTTTGAAGTGTTTACAAAATAATGATGTAGCCTTGAGGCAGCAAAGCATTTGCAGCAGTTTCACTCTTCAAACCTAGATGTAACCACATGTTCTGACCAAATGCCAAGGCTAACACTGTGTGTGTGCAGTTTGACAATATTAAAAAGCGTTAATTTCTTGTTCATTCGTATCAAAATATATGTAGGAAAACCAAAGCAAAAAGGTGTATTTCCTATCAAAATAATTAGAGAAAACTTATTTTTCTCTAAAAGCAGTTATATAGTCACATTGTTCAGTAAATATTATATATTCAAGACTATGTCGTAAACTAAACATACTGTTAAAAATAAAGTATACAAGAATCTCAGAACTGTTATAGCACAAAAGGAGGCTATTTGACATGACATGTCTGTGCAGTGTCTCCTACTGAGCAAATCAGCTTGTGTTATTCACTCCCTGTCTTCTCCCTGTAACACCGCATATTCTTCCTTTTCAGATATTACTCCAATCCCCTCCCAAATGTGGTAGAGACAGGTTCAAATTACACATTGTCACGCAGCACATTTCCGATCCTAACCACTTCTTGCATGTGCACGTTTCTTCTCACATCTCTTGTTGCTTCTTTTGCCAATTCATTAAACCTATATCGTCTCATTCTCAATTCTCCCAGCAATGGGAACAGTTGTCTCCCCAACTTATCTGATTAGGATGCTCCAACAAATTTCTTCCTAACTTTCTCTTCTCCAAGAAAAACAGTCTGAAATTCTCTATCTCTACATAAATGAAGTTCCTTATCTCAGGAACCATTTTCATGAATGTTTTTGAGGCACGCTCTCTAATGCTGGACCATCTGATGGGTAATATTTACAATGAACTGCATCTACGTTATAAACTTAAGTCTTGATGGAGAGAATTGCTATGTCAGTGGCTTTTATGAATAACTGTATTATTAATATTTAATGCTAAAGCACTCAGAGCAAAAATTTCCAGTTTTAGTTCTTAGGCTGTGCTGATCTCAGCCAGAACAACAGAAGACCTTCAGTAACCCCGGAGTGCTAAAATCATCCAGAGTTCCTAATGCTGATTTCTATCCAAGTAATTCTAATGCTAAAGTGCAGATGAGGTGAAAACTGGGTCTAAGCATGGCTGCAATGTGGTACCACATCAAATAGCTTTGGCAACAACCCCACCAAGGTTTGCATTTGAAAACTGCCACTTGGTCAAGGTCCCAAGCAGTTCCTTGCAATAACAAAACCAATCACTGCTTTTGAAACTTTTGTTTTGCTTTTGTTTGGAGAACAGGAGAAAACAAAACTAAAAACATTTGCAAAATGATTACAGAAATTTACAAATCCTCATGTATTCTTTCCAACATATGTTCACAAAACCATTACTTATGTAAGTACAACAGTCATCTGTATAAATAAAATTAAATTAAATTTATGGCCTCCATAAACATCTGAAGAAACCAAGATGGTTCACGGCTCACGTTACTACAAATTGTCAAAAAAAACACATGCAATCCTTAAAAAGTTGGTTAAATACATTTGAACAGAGCTGCACTTGTAACTTCATGCATCTGGCAATTTATAAGTTAAAGCTGCAAAGCAAACACACAAAAGGAAGGTGAGGTGCTGTATGAATCACTAGAGTCAGGAATACAGGTCATCAGCTATAAGCTTCCCTCACGCCTGCCCCATTCACACCTCGAATTGATGTGACTGAGAGAAATAAATAAGCCTTTTTTCCATTATGTACAATTTTACCACACAGGCAGGTTAAAAAGCCAATGGTACAGCACAAGGCATCAAACATCCAGTCCTGAAGTAGGGTAATACCTGAAACGTTGACTGCTCCTTTCCTTCAGTTGCTGCCTGGCCTGCTGTGTTCTTCCAGCCTCCTGTTTGTCTATCACACAAACAAGGCCACCTCACCCAATATCCACATTTCCCAGTTGCGGACACTCAACATCAGTTAGAAGCTAGAACTCTGTTGATTTGCCGCTCTGGTTTTGAAGTACTGAGCAACTCTTGATTCACTCCCCTCCACTTTCAGTTCCCCTATTGTGATCAGTCAACTGCACTCAAACCAGAAATCAGTTCTGGGATTTCTATTCTCTGTAGAATATCATACCAAATACACTGACCACCTAAGTACTGGAATAACTCAAATTCATCTTTTCCATCAAATGAAAAACTAATTTTTATTTTTAAAAAGAAATTAATATTTACTGGAGCCTAACCCAGTAACAAAAACAACGAAAAGAGGTAATGAAGCTCCCCCCTGCCCCCAGCTAGATAAAACTTTCCCACATCTTAGAAGGGGCACACAGTCGGAGCATATCTAACACCTCCTTGACCGCAAGGACCATTTGCTTTTACCTTTTGTCAGCCCCACACAGGCTTAAGATACCACCCATTATGTTTATCACAGGTATCTGTGGGCAAGGAATAGAAGTAAAAATGAAATGAATTTAACCCGAGATTGTCTCTTGGAGTGAGCTTTAAAGAGCCATGAAGCATTATTTTGAAAGCATACACAATTCAACATACAAATTGAGGTTTTAAAAGACAAAATAAAGATTTTAGCATTGAAATGATACTACACTTTTATTGAAACTACAAATTAGTGCTACAAGTTGAGCTGAAGAAAAATGGAAAGGATGAGAATTTAACTACTGAAACACAAATCAATCACTGACATGAAGCCTGTCGTGGGTTAATAGAATAAGGAAGGCACAGGTCAGAGGCACTAATAGGCTACCAATGATCCCCAAATCGTTTAATCCTCAACCTGGGAGCATGGTGTGAGACGAAAACATTTAAAGTGTAAATGTCTATTCTGGACACAGATTATGATCAAGAAGGAAAACTGAAATGAAGAATCTGCATCTTGGTATGAAGACTGAACTAGAATACAAATTACAAGCATATAACTTGCATAACATGAATAATCAACAGTGATAGACTTTGGCAAATAAATTAAGAACAAGAGAATACTGGCTGGAAAGGCGATAGCGAATGGAATAAGACAAAAGAAACGTGGCACGTCGATGTGAATGAAGAATTTACAGCTTGCATTCAAGGAGCAACGAAGCAGTGGGTGTCTGAAGGGGGCTACTCACCAATAGCTGGTAATGGTGAATAGAAAGTGCAATCGGCAGATTTAGAAATTAGAAGTTGGACGATCAATGATGGACAGCAATTAGAACGGGAACTGATTGCAATAGATACAGATCTATCCTAATCTTTTTTAATATAAATCAATATCACAGCAGGCGCCAGCATCTAGCCCGCCCAAACAATTATTAGCAATACACCAGTTCACTCATTAACTGAAGCAGGCAAAGACAGTTTCACTGGGAATTCATAAGGTTGAGTATACAGTTTAGGAAGAAACCTGGGCGCCCAAGATGAGAGGATGCAATAAGACTGAAGGATTACAGGGTACAGGTTCACCCCCCCACCCCCGACTTGGAAGGTTCATTTCTTGGCGTGAGGATGCATCATTCAGGTGGGTTTGGGTTTTGCAAAGAGGGAAGAGGGACTGTCCATCAGGAGGACTGCACGCTCCTACCTGCATGTTGAAGACTCCGAGCTCCCTGGTAGCCAGGACGCGCATCTGATTCGCGAGAACTTGCGCCTCGTCCAGGATGGAGAAATCTCCGGCTTCTGAGGCGGCAGCAGCGGCAGGGAGCTGGAGCAGGACCAGCAAGGCCGGCGGCAGCAGCCACAGGGAGCTCAGTGAGCGGGGCACCCATACACACAACCCCACGGAAAGTCCAGCTCCCAGCTCAACACATCCACCTCCCCCTCTCGCCATGACGAAGGAGACTAATCTGGATGTGCAAAAAAAGGGGGAAAAAAACTTTCTTCAAACTCTGCCGCAAACTTCCCACACCACCCCCCCCCCCACAAAAACCTTTAAAAAAATATTACCCACATCAATCCCCTACCCCCACCCCAAAAAAATCCAACTGCGAGACTGCTTCTCTCCCTCCAAACATAAACAAGACAAAAACTTTCCTCCACTGAGATTCCCTAACGCAGTTCCCTCTCCAAAGGCGAATCCCGGGACTCACTGCTTTCTCTCGGGGGGGAAAAAAGCTTGAATTGCAGTCACAAAGGATCAATGTAAAACCCGGGCTGGATCTCTGGCTAAAACACAAGCTGTATAACCATGGCAACCTCACCTCCGCCTTGCTCTCGTGAACACAAAAACATAGTTGGAAAATCCAGACTTTTTTTTTGTTGGGACTATTTGATCAGCTTTCCCACTCAGCATTAACTGTGTGCGAAAAATCTAAAATGTGAATCCTTCCTCCCAGCTCCTAGAGTTCCACCCTGCTCTGTCAGCCGCACAAACACAGAATGTGTCTGATCTGTGGTCCCTGTCTATAATATAATTCTTCCATTTAATCAACGCTAATGTGTTTATAGCGAACTTCGCCCGCTTGTTTCTCCTGAACTACAAATATCCTACCCTCACGTTGCCTTATCCTCTGTATTCTCATTGTGTTAATGTTAACATGGATATCATTGTCATTCAGTCCCATTCATTCTTTCCCAACGCCTCATATTCAGACAACTCTTTACCTTCCTCAGCTTTATTTTTTTTCCCCCCTGAAGGCGACAGTCTTTCAAACTCCGAGCTCGGCATCACCCAGCCTCCACTTAATTTATTTCGCTCTTCCTACCGGCATAGTGATGTCCTCCGCGCTGAAGTTTCTCAGCGATAAAAAAAAATCTGCAGATCCAAGACACGCAAAAAGATCCACTCCACTTCTTTTAGTTCTGGGAACATTTTATTTACAGTTCAGAAAAGGGATACGCTATTGACGTCTTTTGAGAGTTTAAGAAATTCACAAAAGATTTCGTAAAATATGTGACAGTAGAAATAATTGAATTTCTCTTTACTTTGTTGCGAAATGCAAGTATGTGTACAATTTTTAAATTATGTAATTGTTTGGAAGTAAAACCCTTGCACTCCCCCTCCTTTCCGATGGAGTTTACCAGCCTGGACAGACTTGGAAACCTGCTGGTTTGCTTTTCTTTTCGAGTCTGTGGTTTCAATTTACAATGGAGTGTTTCTTGTATCAAGATTCTGGTGTGTACATCTTTGTGGCAGTCTTAGAATGCTGTTTGAAAGAATTAGATTTCCTTTCCAAAAAGTCTCGCCTCTCTTTTTCCCAGTACGACCCTATGGTTTAAATATTTAAAGGACATTTTAAACTAACTCTGAACGCAGCATGCATTTTTAAAATTGTGTCCGTCCATGTTCATCAATTTTGTATGATCTGATTGAATGCTGGGTACCACATAACTTCTAAATTGGACCTCCAACTGTTTGCTGCTGGCCATGTGCTTGGTGAAGATTTATTCCCTTGAACATTCAGTATATCAGTTTCAACAGGCTGAGAAACTCAGCAAGTCAATGATGAAAGAAAGGTCAGTCGACTGAAACTAACTCCGTTTCTCTCCCTAGATGCTGCCTGACCTGCTATGTTTTTCCAGCGGTGTTTTTTTTTTAAATAAAGTTTAGTTCAGACAACATAGTTTCCAACAGATGCCGTATTTCTTTTGTTCCGTGTATCATAGAGTCATACAATTGCACAAAACAGAAACAGACCCTTGGGTCCAATTCGCCCATGCCGACTAGATAGCCTACATTAATCTGGTCCCATATCCCTCGAAACCCTTCCGATTCATATACCTATCTAGATGCCTTTTAAATGTTGTAATTGTACAAGCCTCCATCACTTCTCTGGCAGCTCATTCCATACATGCACCACCCTCTGCAAGAAAAAGTTGCCCTTAGTTCCCTTTTAAATCTTTCCCCTCTCACCTTAAACCTACTTCCTCTAGTTTTGAACTTTGCTGCCCTGGCAAAAAGACCTTGGTTATTTACCTTACCTATGACCTTCATGATCTTAAACCTCTAAAGTCAACCCTCAGCCTCTGACACTCCAGGGAAAATAGCCCTTGCCTATTCAGCTTCTCTCTATAGCTCAAGCCCTCTAACCCCGGCAACACCCTTGTAAATCTTTTCTGAACTCTCTCAAGTTTAACAATGTCTTTCCGATAGCAGGGAAACCAGAAATGAATTCAGTATTCTAGAAGTGGCCTCACCAATATCCTGTACAGCCGTAACATGACATCCCAACTCTTATACTTAATTACCTGACCAATGAAGTATCCGAAGCAGAGATAAAAGGTACTGCAGATGCTGGAGAATCCGAGATAACAAGCATGGGGCTGGATGAACACAGCAGGTCAAGCAGCATCATAGGAGCAGGAAAACTTGATGTTTCGGGCCTAAACCCTTCATCAGAAGCACTTTCTTTACTACCCTGTCTACCTGCAACTCCACTTTCAAGGAACAATGCATCTGCACCCTTAGGTCTTTGCTCAGCAACACTCTCCAGGGCCCTAACATTAACTGTATAAGCGCTGCCCTGCTTTGTCTTACCAAAATATGGCACCTCACGTTTATCTAAATTAAACTCCATCTGCCACTCCTCTGGCATGAGATTTCTCTGGGATGAGATTTCTGAATACTTGGAAGTGCATGGTAAAATAGGGCAAAGTCAGCATGGCTTCATCAAGGGGAGGTCATGCTTGACAAATCTGCTGATTCTTTGAGGAAATAATGAGCAGGTTAGACGAGGAGAGCCAATGGATGTTATCTACCTGGACTTCAAGAAGGCCTTTGACAAGGTGCTTCACAGGAGGCTGCAGAGTAAGATAAGGGCCCATGGTGTTAGAGGCAAGGTGCTAGCATGGATAGAAGATTGGCTGTCTTGCAGAAAGCAGAGAGTGGGGTTAAAAGGGTCTTTCTCAGGATGGCAGCCGGTGACAAGTGGTGTTCCGTAAGGGTCGGTGTTGGGACCACAACTTTACACTTCATACAGTAATGATCTAAATGAAGGAACTGAGGGCATTCTGGCTGAGTTTGCAGATGATACAAAAATAGGTGGAGGGACAGGTAGTATTATGGATGCGGGGAGGCTGCAGAAGGATTTGGACAGGTTAGGAGAATGGGCAACGAAGTGGCAGATGGAGTACCACATGGGAAAGTGTGACATCATGCACTTTGGTAAGAAGAATCGAGGTATGGACTATTTTCTAAATGAGGAGAAATTTCAGAAGTCTGAAGTACAAAGAGGCTTAAGAGTTCTAGTTCAGGATTCTCTCAAGGTAAGCTTGCAGGTTGAGTCCGTAGTTAGGAAGGCAAATACAACTTTGGCATTTATTTTGAGAGGACTTGAATATAAAACCAGGGATATACTTCTGAGGCTCTATAAGGCCCTGGTCAGGCCACATTTGGAGTATTGTGCACAGTTTTGGGCCCCATACCTTAGGAAAGATGTACTGGCCCTGGAGTGGGTTCAGAGGAGGTTCATGAGAACAGTCCCAGGAATGAAAAGCTTAAAATATGAGGAACGTTTGAGGACTCTGGGTCTAAACTCAATGGAGTTTAGAAGGATGAGGGGGGATCTAATTGAAACTTACAGAATGCTGAATGGCCTGGACAGAGTGGATGTTGGGAAGATGCTTTTTTTGGTAGGAGAGACTAGCACCTGAGGACCCAGCCTTAGGGCAAAGGAAAGATCTTTTAAAACAGAGATAAGGAGAAACTTCTTTAGCCAGAGAGTGGTGGTATCTATGGAATTCACTGCTACAGAAGGCTGTGGAGGCCAGGTCATTGAGTATATTTAAGACAGAGATAGATAGGTTCTTGATTGTCAAGTGGATCAAGAGTTACAGGGAGAAAGTGGGAGAATGGGGTCATCAGCCATGATTGAATGGTGGAGCAGACTCGATGGGCTGAATGGCCTAACTTCTGCTCCTATTCCTTATGATCTTATGGTCCTCGGTCCATTGTCCCATCTGATCAAGGTCCCATTGTACTCTAAGAAAGCCTTCACTGTCCGCTACCACCAATTTTATTGACATCTGCAAACTTAGTAACCATTCCTCCTATATTCAAATTCAAATCATTTACATAAATGACAAAAAGCAGTGGACTCAGCACCAGTCCTCGTGACACACCATTGGTTACAGGCCTCCAGTCCAAAAATATCAGTTGTTATTTGTTCAGCCTTTAGTTATACGGTAGACAATAATGAGGCGTACAGTAGCATTGACTGCAATCACATAGAACTTACCAACACAAGAAAGAGCCCAAATATTTCACAAAAACACAAGCCAAAACTTTCCCTTACAAAAGCACAAGAAAGATGCAGATGGGAAGACCTATTTGTCTCAGCTTATCCATTTAGAAGCATTCTACAGTCCCCTCATATTTTTGACATTTGTATCTTAAATGATTGAACGCTTGTTGCTTCCATTATCCGACTGGAACATCCATGTTGATCACTTTCTACAAGAAACTTCCTGACATCAATCCTAACTTGAGTTCCACATTTCAATTTGTGTTCCCTTCCCTAACTCTGGTTTCATTATATATCTGTAAGTCACCCTTCAGCAGCCTTCTTTCAAGGCAGAAAGCTTCAACTTTCTCCAATCTTTTTACAATAAGTCAAAGACCGAATAATACAACTGGAGTTCAATTTTTACTTGGTTTTAATGTCACCTTATAATTCAATAAGCAGAACAGAACACAGTACTCAAGATGCAACCTGACCAGGGCTGATACATCTTGTGCAATATTTCCTCTGATTTAAATGCTTTTGCAGTGGGTCAGCGTTCTATTTGCTTTGTTTACTTGTTGCTTTTTCAAAAATTGGAAATGTTAGCCATAGAATCTAATTACTTACTACCCATTTTTCAGTGCTACAAATAATGTTTTTGAGTTGAAAACGGTGTTTGATCTGTCACTTCGGGTTTATCAAGCTGGAAGTAATTTTCATGATGGACTTAACACATACACAAGGAACATTGCCAAAAGTATGAAGAATAGGCAGTTCATGATGTCAATCAGCATACAACATTCATCTGATGTCAATGCTGCCATTTTGGAGTTTAAATCACTAGCTGACACCATCAATTAAATAAGCTCAACTGAACATGCATTTAGCAGTATGGAGGACCCTAAACAAATTTTTGTTTAAAGGCATTATCAATAAGTTTGAGGATAGTTGTTGTTTGATTTCAACTGACCCATGATGTTTGGATGTTTTCAGAGTTTGTTAAAAGGTGAGAAGTTGACAGGGAGTAGTATGACACATGCATCGGGAATTTGTCCTTGCCTTCAAGAATTCTGCACCATCTACTTCCAGACATACTGCAGGAGTGTGCCATCCCCCTTAGCTGCATGAGAGTTGGGAGGTGACAATGGAGCAGGACATGCTGCTGGAAGAAGGAGGAGGAGAGAGGAAGAAGGTTTGCAGCAGAATGCCATATCTGTTCAGCATGTATATAGCAATTCTCCAACATGGGTCTCATCCAATATCTTCACTTGATTCAAATCTGCTGCCTAATGCAGCCTCAGAAGCAGGGAGAAGACAGCACAGTCACATATGACACAAAAACAAAGTTGCTGGAAAAGCTCAGCAGGTCTGGCAGCATCTGTGAAGGAGAAAACAGAGTTAATGTTTTGGGTCCGGTGACCCTTCCTCAGAACTGATAGTGGCTGGGGAAATGTCAGTTTATATGCAGAAAATAGGGAGGTGGGTGGCGTAGGGAGTAACTGATAGGATAGAGCCCGAAGAGAGAGAAAGACAGTTGGACAGACAAAGAAGTTGCTAATGATCAGGCTGGGAGGGTGAATAGTTGTTAATGGGGACTGTTAGTGACTAACAACAGGGGGTGTGTAGTGGCAGGCTATGTGGTAACTAGGCCTGGCATGTGGGGTGGGGGGCTAGGACATGGGAGAGTTCAGGCCCTAAAATTATTGAACTCAATATTGAGTCCGGACGGCTGTAGGGTCCCCAAGCGGAAAATGAGGTGTTGTTCCTCCAGCTTGCGTTGGGCTTCACTGGAACGCTGTAGCAAGCCAGAGACAGAGATGTTGGCCAGAGACCAGGGTGGTGCATTGAAGTGGCAGGCAATGGGTCTCTGCATATAAACTGACGTTTTCCCAGCCACTATCAGTTCTGAGGAAGGGTCACCGGACCCAAAACGTTAACTCTATTTTCTCCTTCACAGATGCTGCCAGACCTGCTGAGCTTTTCCAGCAACTTTGTTTTTGTTCCTGATTTACAGCATCTGCAGTTCTTTTGGTTTTTTATCTAGTATTTAACTCACTGCCATATTTCTTCCAGGCATGCCCACTTTGAAGAAGTTCTGCTCCTCTCTCCGATGGGATTTCTGTTCCAATCTCTCTTCTTGCCCACCGACTTTAATTTCACTGTCAGTCCTGGTGTTTGACCAGGTATTTGCTAAAACTCATTTCCACAGCCATATCACATTCCTCAGTGACTGCCTCCGGCTCAGACTCACCCCACGTGGATTCCAACTGAAGTTTCATCCCTCATGTTTTGAATCCTCCCAGGATCACAGTTATCTCCGTGATGTTCAACATTCCACGGACAGCTGCTCTCACCGCACCCTGAGATCCACACTCAGTGCCATGCGGTGCCACATGCACACTCTCAACCTCTCTCTCCAACAGCATTGCAACACACTGGCTCAGGGCTGCACCACTCCGCAGTTCCACTTCATCCTCCGGCTCATTCGTTGAGCTAACAAGAAACTTTTGCTTTTCCTTTCAGGCATCAAAGCCCACAAGATGCAACAACTCAAAAATACCCATGGCCCTCTGGAACCTACCTCTCCTCCCCTTCCCTCTGACTCTATCCCCACCCCCAACCCCCCCCACCTCCTGTCGGGTGTTCACCATCCCTCCTAACCTTCTGCTCTCTGATGCTGAATGCTCTGTACTCAGCAAAGGCCTCAGCTTTATCCCTCTCCATCCCCACCTTAATGAATTTCAGGCACAACATGACGCCGAACTCCTCTTCTGCCGTCTTCACTTCTGTGCTCATTTCTTCGGACAAGAGTCCTCTTCCCGTCCCACAGACCCCTTTGCCCAACTCCAACACTCTCCCTCCACCTGGACCCCTCCCTCCAGCCTTTTACCTGCACTCAATCTTTTCATTGAGAACTGTCGACGTGACATTAGTCGCCTCAATTTCTCTGCCCCTCTCAACAAATCCAACCTATCTCCCTCTGAACTGACTGCACTCCATGCACTCAGATCTAACCCTGACTTTGTCATCAAGCCTGCCGATAAGGGTGGTGCTGCTGTAGTCTGGCGTACTGACGTCTACCTTGCCGAGGCTGAGCGCCAGCCCTCAGATACCTCCTCCTACCTTCTCCTGGACCATGACCCCACCATGGCACATCAAGCCACTATATCCACTATGGTTACTGATCTCATTTCATCCGGTGATCTCCCCCATCCGCTTCCAAGCTAATAGTTCCCCAACCCCAGACAGCTCATTTCTACCTCCTGCCAAAACTCCACAAACAGGACTGCCCAGGCAGACCCATTGTTTCAGCCTGCTCATGCCCCACAGAACTCATCTCTTCCTACCTTGACTCGGTCTTCTCCCCCCAGTCCAATCCCTACCCACATACATCCATGATTCATCTGATGCCTTACGCCGGTTTCAAAATTTCTAGTTTACTGCCTCCAGCCACCTCCTCTTTACCGTGGATGTGCAATCCCTTTACACATCCATTCCCCACCAGGAGGGTCTTAGGGCTCTCCACTTCTTCCTGGAGCAAAGACCTGAACCATCCCCACCCACCACCACCCTCCTCTGTTTGGCCGAGCTTGTCTTCACCCTCAACAACTTCTCTTTCAACTCCTCTCATTTTCTTCAGGTAAGAGGGGTGGCCATGGGTACCTGCACGGGCCCTAGTTATGCCTGTCTCTTCGTGGGATATGTGGAACATTCCTTGTTCCAGCCCCCACCCACAACTCTTTCTCCGGTACATTAATGATATCGTCAGTGCTGCTTCCCTCTCTCGTCTGGAATTGGAAAACTTCATCAATTTCACCTCCAATTTCCACCCTGCCCTCACTTTCGCCTGGTCTATCTCTGACTCCTCCCTTCCCTTCCTCGACATTTCTGTTTCCACTTCTGGGGATAGACTGGCCACGAATATCCATTACAAACCCACTGACTCCCACCTGGACAATACATCCTCACACCCCACTTCCTGTAAAGACTCCATCCCATTCTCTCAGTTCCTCCGTCTCCGTCGCATATGTTCAGATGAGGCCAACTTCGACAAGGGAGCCTCTGAAATGTCCACCTTCTTCCTCAACTGAGGATTCCCCAGCTCCATTGTCGACAGGGCCCTCAATCGGGTCGGACCCATCTTCTGCACTTCTGCCCTCACCCCTTCTCTTCCCTCCCACAACAGTGATAGGGTTCCCCTTATCCTTACCTACCATCCCACCAGCATCCACATCCAGAATATCATCAGACACCATTTCCGCCATCTCCAGCAAGATGCCACCACCAGACACATATTCCCCTCCCCTCCCTTGTCCGCCTTCCGCAGAGACTGTTCCCTCCGGGACACCCTGGTCCACACTTCCTTCATCCCCAACACCCCCCCACAGCCACACAGCACCTTCCCCTGTAACCGGCGAAGGTGCAACACCTGCCCATTTACCTCCTCCCTCCCCAGTATCCAAGGGCCCAAACATACCTTCCAGGTGAAGCAACACTTCACCTGCACTTCCCAGAATCTAGTCTAGTGCATCCGCTGCTCACAATGTGGTCTCCTCTATATTGGGAAAACGAAGCATAGGCTTGGTGACCACTTTGCAGAACATCTACGTTCTACTTGCAAACGAGACCCTGAACTACCCGTTGCCTGCCACTTCAATGCACCACCCTGGTCTCTGGCCAACATCTCTGTCTCTGGCTTGCTACAGCGTTCCAGTGAAGCCCAACGCAAGCTGGAGGAACAACACCTCATTTTCCGCTTGGGGACCCTACAGCCGTCCGGACTCAATATTGAGTTCAATAATTTTAGGGCCTGAACTCTCTCACGTCCCAGCCCCCCACCCCACACATCAGGCCTAGTTACCACATAGCCTGCCACTACACACCCGCTGTTGTTAGTCACTAACAGTCCCCATTAACAACTATATACCCTCCCAGCCTGATCGTTAGCAACTTCTTTGTCTGTCCAACTGTCTTTCTCTCTCTTTGGGCTCTATCCTATCGTTTACTCCCTACGCCACCCACCTCCCTATTTTCTGCATATAAACTGACATTTTCCCAGCCACTATCAGTTCTGAGGAAGGGTCACCGGACCCAAAACGTTAACTCTGTTTTCTCCTTCACAGATGCTGCCAGACCTGCTGAGCTTTTCCAGCAACTTTGGTTTTGTTCCTGATTTATAGCATCTGCAGTTCTTTTGGTTTTTACTGTCACATATGACCTTGGTGAGAAGATTTGAAGTATTAGGCTCCTTGCAGGCTGGAGCAATGACTACTATCATCCCCATGGTGCAGCATGCCATTGACTGGAAGTATGTGACTTTGTGTGTGTCACATGTCAACATTGTCCACTGTCCATTGTACCACTGTCAAAATAGTGATAAAATGGGGACTACTAATGTTTGAATTCCATCACCTAATTTTAATATGTGGGACTCTCAAGGACTAAAAAGTTTTCAAAAAGAAAACAACACTGAATCTGGAGATAGCAAGACCTGCAGATGCTGGAGTCAGAGACAACAAAGTGTAAAGCTGGAGGAACACAGCAGTCCAGGCAGCATCAGAGGAGCAGGAAAATTGACGTTTCGTGTCAGGACCTTTCATTTTCTGAACAAGGGTCCCGACCCGAAATGTCAGCTTTCCTGTTCCTCTGATGCTGCCCGGCCTGCTGTGTTCCTCCAGCTTCACACTGAATCTGGGGAGTTAGCAGAAAATAAAATTGCTTTTTCTTTCATTCAAGATAACCTTTTAACTAATATTCTTGCTGAATATTTAGAGATCGAGTAACTACATTTTATCTGAGGAGTGAGGTATCACATTGTACCAAAAGGAACATAAATCTTCATTGCAGCCGGTTGAAGAGGTTGTAAAGAAGGGAGCCTATTTCCCCTTCCTCACCTGGTCACAACAGGCATCAGAAAGGATACCCATCTGGTTCACTAACGTCCTTTAGGGAAGGAAACTGCCGTCCTTACCTCATCTGGTCTACACGTGACTCCAGACCCACAGCAATGTGCTTCACTCTTAACTGCCTTCTGGGCAGTAAGAGTTGGGCAATAAATGCTGGCCTAACCAACAATACCTACATACTATGAATGAGTAAAAATAAAATATGGGTATGTTTACATAACATTATTTGCATGATAAATATTATCAACACTCCCCCTTAAACTGCTTAGCCGCGAAGCCTCCTGGAGGTCCCATGCACTCCAATCAGCGTGCCAACACATTGACTTCCACATGTGGAAGTTACTGCCACACACGGACCTCAGTGGTCAGCGGAGTGGAGAAAAGAATTAGGGAGAAGGCAGATGAATAATATTACCAGCAATGTATCAGTTCAGGCTTTAGCCAACTGTGGAAAAGTGTACTTGTAAAGCAGGATCTCAAATCCAAAATGAAGGTTACCAGATAGTAATGATAAAACACAGCTGTGATGGTGAAGGGAAGGGAGTAGGTGGGACTTTCAATAAAGGAGCAGTGAAATGAGTATTCGGTCCTATTTAGATGTTAACTTTGCTGTTACGGTGTCAATGGCCTTTTTGAACTCAAATAATGAAGGTTTGGCATCAAACTAATATGTGACAGGCAGCTGCAGAAGATCATCAAGTACAGGCAGAGATATACCATTTCAAAAGAGTATAACTTGGAGCAATATTTTAACCAGCAGGTTATTAACTTGTTCCTATCAGTAGAGTTCAAAGAGCAGATGGTGAGGCCAAGTTCACTTTTGATACAATTATACATTGGTCACCAGTGTTCTATGATCTCAGTCAAGATCAGTAACTTGCTTTTTAGAAAAGATAAAATTCAACGTCCCAATTATTTATTGAAAGAATGAAACCACAAGATTCCTTGGTTTAAACCACTTTTTTTACGATTGAAGAGTCAAACAATACAAATACTAAATAGCTTTTGGATAACCACCTGTACACTAAAACCCACAATAAAATTAAGTTAAATATGAAATAGCAGGCAAATTGCAGTCAATTATAAACTTTGAATTGCAGATTAATTGGCAGATTTTACAAATTAATTCGCATCAAGTCAGTTCATATATTATTAATCTCTGTCACAAATTCCTTCAAAACTCTCTCTTCCTTATGTAGAATATTCCCCCACCCCCTCTCCTTCCACTTTCAGTGTACAGACTTGGCTGACACCAAAAATGACACACATCTGCAAAATCTCCTCAACTTTGCTTATGGTTGTCATAGAACAACCAATTTTTGTTTTATTCATTCATGGGATGAGGGTGTTGCTAGCCAGGCCAGAATTTACTGCCCATCCCTAACTGCCCAGAGGGAGGTTATGAGTCAACCACAGTGCTGTGGGTGTGGAGTCACATGTAGGCCAGACCAGGTAAGGATGGCAGCTTCCTATCCTAAAGGACATGAGTGAGCCAGGTTTTTCCAACAATCGGCAATGAATTCACAGTCATCATTAGACTCTCAATTCCAGATATTTATTGAATTCAAATTCCACCATCTGCTGTGGCAGGATTCAACCCAGGTCCCCAGGACATTATCTGGGTCTCTGGATTAACTGTCCAGTGATAACACCACTAGGCCATTGCCTCCCCCTTAAAGTAACAGTAACAGCTACGGCAACTAAGCAACTATTTTTCTACTAGCAACTTCTGTATTTAGCCTCGGTCTTCTTCAGCTTGCGTGTGCTGCACCACTGCCATCATCAATTGAGCTCTGATGGCTCTGTATCTCTGTATATAATTTCAACAAGTTCCAGATGTTTTGGTTTCCAATCTCAGGGTTAATCTCCAGAGTCAATTTCTTTTCTCACTTACTATTTTCAGTTTCCCTTTCCATTAGGGTCTGTCTCAAAAATTATAAGCTTTGAAACAACAAATCCAATCACAATTGTTATTACCTGTTTGAATTCAATCATTTGGCAGTGCAGAACTTAAATTATGCCAAGGAAAGCCACATATAGTTGAAGCTTTTTGCCTTACACTCATCAGGACAGTTCACAAGACATACCAATGTAAAGGGAAACAACATTTGTACAAAATGAAAGGAGAGTGCTGATTGGTTGGCAAGTGGACTCGGATGGACAGAGGCATTTCCAAGATGGATACAGCAGTTAACAATGACTGTCAATTAACTGCCAAAATTGGTTTCGATTTTAAACCAGACAGATTGACTCTGATTGGTCAATGTAAACACAGTATTTTTATTTTTCTGTATTGTAGTGTTGGACTGACATGACAAAAGAACAGTTTTAAAACCCAAGGATTGCAAGGATTTTGTATGATTTGAAAGTAGGTAACTTGATACTCATTGTGGACACATAGCTATTGGTTACAGCAATGGTTGAAGATAAACCAGAAGTGAGGAAATGAGTACAAATGGAGCTTCGGTTGTCAACAAGTAACCAATTGGTTTGTGGACTAGTGACCAGTTATCAATGACAACATTCTTTTGCCTGCCAACAACTATGTGGTTGGTTCTCAGGTAGCTGAACAGGCTGGAGCTACAAATAAAATACAGAGAAGCCTTCAAGCTACCTCCAAACTTCAAGAACTGAAATAACTGCACAGAGGCCAGTATCATATCTCCAAGTTATGCTTTATTTACTTGTGCACAATACACTGGCTGTGGCCAACCAGCTCAGAGTCAGTTGCCTGGACTGACGAGATTTAATCTCCTGGTTAATTTTTTAATGACATATAGTGTCTACACCCAGCATTACATCTGTACTAAAATTCAAATGTGACTGAAATAACTGCACAAAGGTCAGTTCCCATCACCTAGTCACCCTTTATTTACTTGTGCACAGGACCCTGGCTGCACCCAGCCAGCTCAGAGTCAGTTGCCTGAACTGAGGAGATTCTAATCTCCTGGTGACATTGTTCGGTCAGGGCTTTCCTGATTGGCCGAGGTTAACAACCCCAATCAATGACCTCATAGTCAATGAGGTCAACCTGGTTTCAATCACTACAGGAACTTTCTCTGCTCTTTCTCTCTCTGCAGTAAAAATGCACCTTAAACATGAAGAAAACCCACTTTACTTTAGCAGTTACTGAAATGTGTGACTTCTAGCCTATAAGTTAGAGACCTATTTACTGTGAACCAGCCACCTTGTGTCTCTTGCAAACCATTGGAAAAGGAAGGCCCAGCAGCAGCATTCTAATCAACACATGAACCATCTCAATAGATTTTGCAAAAACAATGACCATTGAACTGCTCAGTCAGTTTTCCCTCTGTTCATAACTCATTTCTTTCTCTAGTCTCTAGTAGAGCTTTTTGCCAGTGGTTCATGCTGTCGACCTGTAGCTAGAATCTAATTACTTGTAATAAATAATACTTCTTGTTAAGCACAGAAACATAGTCCCTGTTAGAAAACAGTCATCTGTCATCTGGGGGCTGAAAAGTGAGTAAATTGGAGCATTTTTGTGTACTTTTAAAAGCCTCAAACTTTTGTGATGACTTCAGGAATGGTGGAGCTTGAATTCCAGTGCACTATTTCAGTGAATCATGACATCAAGGACTTAGATCTTATAAATAAGGTTAAAGTGCACCCCAAAATCTAACACTCGCTTGTTTCCAGGAATTGTTAGGAGGTGTTTGTTCAAAGGGATCACCAGAAACTTATTGGGCTTAATTCCAATGCCTCTGACTCTCCCAAGCCAAAACCTCAAGTAAGTGGACATGATTGGACCAAAAGCTGGAGCCTGGGTGATGGATTCCAAGAGTGTGATCACACACCTATGGGCCTGCAAAACATACCTTTGGAGATAAGTATCCACTGAGCTTCACGCTGTTACCATGTGGAGCCTCCACTGGGGGTCTTGGTGATGCAGAGGTGGTTTGGTACCAGGAAGACCTACACACTCTGTTCCCTCTTTGCATTACGCTAGCCAGTTGCACTGAATCACTAACTGCAATTGATGTATAACAGCACCCTCTGGCAAAGCATGAACAACTGACAGTCAAAATCCCAGCTGAAATATGAGAGAGCAGACCACAGGGGTGTTTAAACAATGTGTCTGCTGCCTGCCTTGCTCTGGAAAGACTCTGCAGGACATAGCAGTGTGTACATGGCAGGATGTTTGCTGATCCGTTGCCTACATCTGTATCTCACTGCCACAAAGGGACATCTCCTGCCACCAGCTTTACATTAATTGGGTGAGCAGGGGAATGATGGGAGACAACAACCACAGTCTCTTTCTGCAAAGACAAAATCAATACACTGCAGATCCTTCCTGGAAATCTGGAATAAAAACAGAAAATGTTGGAAATTCTACTCAGGTCAAGCAGCATCTGAGGAGAAAAAATATTTATGTTTAAATGACTGCGACCTTTCATCAGAGCTGAGGAAATTTCAAAATGCAATAGGTTTTGATCAAGTAAAGGTGGACAGAGGGAGAACAACAAAATGATAGGCTGGAAGCCATGACAGATTAAATGATGTAGGGTTTCATTATAGAATAGCCTTGAAATCTCCCTGCTGTGAGTGCAACTAATTTGTAATTCTTTCAATGGAGGGTCGTACAGTTTGATAATGTTGCAGCGTCCTCTACCAAACAAAGTCAGGCCGTCCATTTTGTGGAACATTTCTCTTCAGTGCAAAAGGCTAAATTTGAGCATCCAGTTGCTTTTCATTTTAATTCTCAGCCTGCTTCCACTATGACGTTTCTGTCCTTGGCCTCCTACAGTGCTCCACTAAGCTCAACACAGGTTCAAGGTAAATCTTTCAACTCAGCACTCTGAATCTTTTTGAACTTTGAGTTCAACAATTTTAGATCATAACCTCTGCCTCCATTTTATTATGTGCTTTTTATTGGTGGATTTTTTTAACCTTTCTTTCTTAATCCCTTTACTTTGCATTCACATAGCTATTATTCAGCTAAAAACAAGTCACCCAAACAGTTCTTTTGTTTCTTTACCTATTACCACCTCCTTTGGTTTTTGAACCACAAAACCTTACATTGTGTTGCCATTCACTCTATCAGAGACTTTCTGTTCTGTTCTTTTTTCCCTTCCCTGTTTCACTTGCTCAAAACATATCACATCTCCAACTTGTGTCATAGCTAACAAGGTGTAGAGCTGGATGAACACAGCAGGCCAAGTAGCATCAGAGGAGCAGGAAGGCTGACATTTCGGGTCTGGAAATCGAACTTGGGTCAGTTCTGAGGAACGGTCTGAAATATTCACTCTTTTTCTCTCCACAGCTTCTCTCTGATTTGGTCTGAAAGTATTCAAGTGCAGTTTCAGTTAGCACAACCCCAAATCCCCATTCACTAACAACCCCACACATTACATTTCCTGTCTTGGTGGCCATCAGTTTTTCATGAAAAATACAAAAGCTATGACAAAGTAAACATTGCAAGCCAAATTTCTAAGTAAAACCACACCATGTTGCATAAAAATATTAACTAATTACCCTTCTAACTTCTCTTAATTCCTTCAAGTGCCTTTGCTCCATCTTAGTTCTCCATGACTAACTATTGGAAGGATTCTGCCAATCAGTAGATCAGACTGCGGATGGCTGTGCAGGATGACAACCTTGAGCAGCTCTGTCCTTAGAAGGCACAGCTTCAGACTACTTCGCCTCAATGAAAGCAGCAACAGATTGGCCTGTCAGACTGACATTGCTGGCAGGATATTCAGAAAATCATAATGCATTCAAGCAATGTCATCATGGTTTATGAAAAGGTAATTATAGGATGTAACGGGCAAGTGGAAACCAGTAGAGACACTACATTTGGATTCTCAAAAGACATTTGATAAAATGATACAAGAAAGCTTTCTTACAAGACAGGCACTCATACCAAGGAGGCTAAAGTATCAGCATAGATAAAGGATTGGCTAACCAATGGGAAAGAGAGAACAAATACAAATGGGCAATTTTCAGCTTGACAAGCTATAACCAGTGTGGTGTAACAGGGATCATCATTTGTGCCTCAACTATTTACAATTCATATGAATAACTCAACTATTTATAATTTATATGAATGACTTGCAGGAACAGACTGAGTGCACTGTAGCTAAATTTGGTGATGATACATAGATGAGGGCTAAGCAAGTTGTGAGGGGGCCTGAAGAATTTAGATGGGTTAAATCAGTGGGCAAAAACTTGGCAGATGAAGTATTGTGTGGGAAGCTGTGAAGTTATCCATTTTGGCAGGAAGAATAGTAAAAAAAAATTAGATGTGATACTACCAGAATGCTGCAGCATAGAGGGACCTGGGTGTCCCTGTACAAGAAACACAAAAGATAACAGTGCAAGTATAGCAAGTAATTGGGAAGGTAAATGTAATGTTACACTTTGTTGCAAGTGGAATGGTGTATAAATGTATAAATGTGTATAAATGGAAGCTTTGTTACTATTAAAGAGGACATTGGTGAATTCACACTTAAAGTATAGTGTACAGTTTTGGTGTACTTAGTGAAGGAGGGACATAAGAAGTTCACATATGCCTACCATCTCATTAAAGAGATAACTGATGGTTATTTAACATAAAGATAACCATGCCTCAGGCAAGAGGAGAAACTAAGAAGCAGAGACCTTCTTGGTAACCTCAACTAGTGCAGGAATTGAACCCAAACTGTTGGCATTACTTTTCATTGCAAACCAGCCATCCAAACAATTGAGCTAATTGCTTTGAAGGAGTTCAAAGATTAGTTATCTGGTTGATTTCTGGGTTGAATGGGATTTTTTTAGAGGACAGATCGAGCAGATTGTACCTATACTCATTGGAGTTCAGAAGAATGAAACCTATAAGATTCTGAGAAGGCTTGACAGGGCAGAAACGTCCAGCATATTTCTCCTTTTGGGGATATTTAGAACTAGGAGCACAATTTCTGAACAGGGCATTGCCTGCTCAAGATGGAGATGAGGTGGAATTTTGTCTCTCAGAGGTTCATGAATCTTTGGAATTCTCTACCCTAGACAGCTATGGATGTTGTCAGTGAGTATATTCAGGATTG
Organism: Ginglymostoma cirratum; assembly: GCA_024137785.1. NCBI lineage: Eukaryota > Metazoa > Chordata > Chondrichthyes > Orectolobiformes > Ginglymostomatidae > Ginglymostoma > Ginglymostoma cirratum. The sequence continues at coordinate 21,938,047 of JAHRHZ010000058.1, read as the reverse complement.
GGATAGACTGATTCTTGAACAATTGGGGAATTACATGTACTGGAGGTCATGCAGGAAATCAGAGTCAATGTATTACCAATGTAAATAGAGGCAGTATTTCAAAGGAACTTCAAGGTAAACTGTATGGGTAGAAATTAGACATAAGAAAGGAATGTTCACCTTGATGGGATTGTACTATAGGCTCCCCCCACCAATAATCAAAGGGAAATCGAAGAGCAACTATGTAGAGAGATCTCAGATATATGTAGGAATAATAGGGTTGCAATAATAGGGGTTTTTAATTTTCCAAACATTGACTGCAACTGCCATAGTGTTAAAGGCTGGGACGGTGAGGAATTTGTTAAATGTGTTCAAGAACTTTTTTTTTATCGATATGTAAATATACCTACTAAAGAAAGAGCAAAAGTTGACCATCTCTTGGGAATTAAAGCAGGGCAAGTGACTGAAATGTTAGTATGGGAGCACTTCGGGCCTAATGATCAAATTCTATTAGCTTTAAAATAGTTATGGAAATGGATAAGCCTTCCATTATAGTTAAAATTCTTTAGTTGGAGTAAGTCAAATTTTAATGGTTTGAGACGAGAACTTTCAAAAGTTGTTTGGAGTATACTGTTTCCAGGTAAAGGGACAAGTGACAAGTGGGAAGCTTTAAAGTGAAGGGTAAGGCTGGTAAGAGTAGGGAACAATGGGTGAATAAAGATATTAAGGTTCTAGTCTAGAATGAGAGAGATATAGACAACTGGGTTCAAAGGAATTTCTTGAACAGTATAAAGAGTGTAGGGGCATACTTAAGAGGGAAATCAGGAGGGTTAAGAGGAAATATGAGAAACCCTTGGCAGATAATGTTAAGGATAATCCAAAGAAATTCTACAAGTATGTTAAGAGCAAAGGATCAACTAGAGAGAGAATAGGGTCCCTAAAAAATCGACGGGGTCATCTATGTGTTGAATCTCAGGTGATGGAAGAGGTACTAAATGAATATTTCATGTCAGTTTTTACTGTGGAGAAAGAAATAGAGGCTAGAGATCTCAGGGAAATAAATATTGATGCTTTGAAAACAGTTCACATTGCAGAAGAAGAAGTGCTGGAGGTCTCGGAAAATGTAAAGGTGGACAAATCTGCAGGACCTGATCAAGTGTATCCCAGGATATTTTGGGAAGTTAGGGAAGAAATTGCGGGGCTCCTAGCAGAAATATTTATACCATCTCTAGCCATAGATGAGGTGCTAGACGACTGGAGGATGGTTAATGTTATGTCTTTATTTAAGAAAGGCTGTAAGGAGAAGTCTGGGAACTATTAACCTGTGAGCCTGACTTCAATGGTGGGTACATTGTTAGAGGTGATTCTGAAAGATAGGATTTACATGCATTTGGAGAGGCAACGACTAATTAGGGATAGTCAGCATGATTTTATTTGAGGGAAATCATGTCTCACAAACTTGTTGGGGAAGTAACCAAAAACAATTGGTGGGGGCAGATCTGTAGACATTGCTTACTTGGACTTTAGTAAAGCCTTTCACAAGGTCTGCATGGTAGGCTAATTAGTAAAGTTAGATTATATGGGATTCAGGGTGAGCTTGCCAATTGGATACAAAATTGGCTCAATGACAGGAGACAGAGAGTGATGATGGAGGGTTGCTTTTTGGACCGGAGGCCGCTGACCAGTGGTGTTCCGCAGGGATCATACTGGGTCCACTTTTGTTTGTCATTTATATAAATGATTGGATGAGAATGTAGGAGGCATGCTTAGTAAGTTTACGGATGACACCAAAATTGGTGGTATCATGGACAGACAAGAAGGCTATCTAAGATTACAAAGAAATCTTGAGCATTTGTGTCAATGGGCTGAGGAGTGGCAGATGGAGTTTACTTTAGATAAATGTGAGGTATTTTGGCAAATCAAACAAGGGCAGGACTTATACAATTAATTGTAAGGCCCCCAGTAGTGTTGTACAGCATAGACACCCAGGGGTTCAGATATATAATTCTTTGAAATTTGCATTACAGGTAGACAGGGTGGTTAATAATGTATTTAGTATGCTTGCCTGCATTGCTCAGACGTTTGGGTATAGGAGCTGGAACACCATCTTGAGGTTGTACAGAACATTGGTGAGGCCTCTTCTGGAGTACTCTGTACAGTTCTGGTCACCCTGCTATAGGGAGGATTTTATTAAACTGGAGAGGGTTCAGAAAAGATTTACCAGGATGTTGCCCAGAATGGAGGGTTTGAGGTTTAAAAATAGGCTGAGACTTTATCCACCAGAGCATAGCAGGTTGAGGGGTGATCGTATACAGGTTTATAAAATCATGAGGGGCATTGATAAGGTGAATAGCAAAGGTCTTTTCCCTAGGACAAGGGAACTCAAAACTAAGGGGCATATTTTTTAAGGTGAGAGAAGAAAGTTTTAAAAAGGACACGAGGGACAACATTTTTACAGGAATTTGTTCGTATGTGGAATGAGCTGCTAGAGGACGTGATAGTTACAGGTACGGTTACAACGTTTAAAAGACATTTGGATAAGTACATGAATAAGAAAGGTTTGGAAGGATTTGGGCAAAATGCAGCAAGTGGGACTAGTTTAGTTTGGGAACTCAGTAGGAATGCACTAGTTGAACCAAAGGATCTGTTTCCATGCTAGGTGAGTCTATAACTCTATAAGACTAACCATAACGGATGTAATTAAAGAGCAAGGTCAAGCCTACTTCCAGTTACTTTGTCTGCATGTTCAAGAGCACTTTTGGAATGATAGTGGTGGGAGGATAAGAGCTTTCAGCCAGAGAAAAGACTGGTATCCATGACAATGAAAGCAGCATTCTGTGGAGGTGTGGCAGCAAGCAGGTCATGCATGACTTCACTCTGAGATTTCGCTATAGCATCCATATGTTGGGCATATTCTGATTGTGTTGCAAAGGGATCTATCAAACATTGGACACTGTATCATTGGATCCGTAGGTATCCTAATGGAGTTGACCACTATGCCAATACTTGGAAGGAAAGGTACCAATCTCTGTGTAAAGCACTGTGCCAAGTTGGCATGCTGATGTATCTGTGCCTTTCCGGAGAGATGCTGCTGTCTCCAGTTATGCACCAGTTAGTCCCACAAGATGGAAGTGTGTCAGTGAATACGCTGCCAGTCTGTTTGGGTGATGTGGCTTTCACAGTTGCTTTGGATCAACAGTGCCCCAGAAACTATGTGCGTTATGCACAAGAATTCACCAACACAAGGAAAATTTGGATTAGTCACTGTGTATCCTGCCAATTTTGAACATCTGGATAGCTGGTGTTTTTTTCTAATAGAAAACAAACAGGATTTGAAGGGCTGGCTCTTGATAGGTCTGTAGGAGGGGAAGAGTAAAATGAGTTTGAATGCTTTCCTTTGAATGCATTGGTTTCAGGTCTCCCAATGCCTCAGATACAGAATTCTAATTTTTGCATTTAAATTCTGCCTTGGCTTTACCCATGCCTATGTAATACTCTCCAGTGGTATAACCATCTTTCCATGCCCTTGCATTTTCTGACTCAAGCATCTTGCTCTCTCACATTGCTACGTAAGGCCATATCTTCAACACATGTTGCACAGATTCTCCTCCTCACCCTTTAAGACCCTCTTTAAAATGGGTAACTAGATATGGAAAATAAATATACCATATATACCACATTCCAAAAATTACGTTATTAAAACTACCTCTTTAACTAAGTTAACATCTGCTTTTGTTCAATATTTTTTATGCTCCTGTGATTCATTTATTTCTTACAGCAGACTCACCATATGAATGCAAATTTGTTGCTAAAAATTTACTTTTATTAATAACATGGAGAATCTAGCATTCCACTATAATTCTGCAACATTTTCTGCAAGTATTATGACTGAATGCAACCAGCTGCTTTGGTATTTCCACAGTATGTTGTGCTTTAATTTTGACTGAGGAAGATGTTGCATTGTATTGTATTCACTTTCCACAGCTATGCAGGGTTTTTTCACTCTGGTATTGATGCATGGTTGCAGACTTTAGCCCAGTTTTCCAGGAAATTATCTGTCATCCTCTGTGGGCCTTCAAATGTTCCAGGTATAGCAATAATGACAGTATCTTGTAATAGGTCTTTCTGTGGCAAGTAGTCAGCTGAACATTATCTGACAAACCTAATTGTGCATAGAGCCAGTTGTGTTTTATGTGTGGGACCTTGATGCCTGTATAGGTGGCAGCTACTTAACGTAGAATCATTGGCAAGCCTGCCAACTACTGCAACCCCGTTTGTGGAGAATAAAATGACAGTGCAAACACAAGCCCTAAAATTCTTGACATTTGCATGTGAATATCACGTCAAGATTTCTCCCTCTGAACACATTTCTCGATATTAATGGCTTCAGCCAGGGATTTACACCAAAATTTTAAGCTTATTAGTCTGATGCTAAACACCTGACATTAACGTAACCATTATAAAATAATTATAACTTTATTTCAAACCTGTGCAGTGGACTTTCAGTTAGCCCCAGTGTAAGCTGACTCGCCTCAAGATTCAAGAGATACCTGCATTCCACCTTTGTTCCATTGGATAACAACATGTTAAGTTGGCTTCTAACGACCCTTCTCCTTCTCCTTCTCCCAAAGTACTTGCAGAAGACTAGAAAATAAGATCACCGTACAGCAAACTAATGATACGTTGAAGTGTTAGTTCTACTGCTGGATCATTCTGGAGGGAAGCTGTCTCCTCCCAGCAGACTCTCATGAATAATTGTAGCTTGCTGCATTCTTCAAAATTATGCCCTGCAGGAAAGACTTGTCACTGGATATCCCCAAGGAAAGCAAGAAGGAGGTATAGCTGCACTGACAGCAATAGCAGAAAAATAAACTGTAATCACAGGAAGACTAATTCAACAATAACTTATCTTCATCAGTTTAAGTCAGTAAATGAACCTGTGTTTTAGTTTTAACTACAGCTGTAGCTATTCAGGTTTATTAGTCACTTGTTACCAGTCTCAGATCAATTTTGATGGGCACAAATAATTTTGGTTTGAACAAGCCTAAAAAAGTAATATTAGGTTTGCCCGATGCCATTAAGACAAAATAAACAACACAAGTCCTTCTCTGGGGATGGCTTCATAAATACAAATGGCTCCCTCAAACTAAACTTTAATCTGTGATGTTAAATTAAAATATGATCATTTTACCTGTGATTCAACTGTACCCATTGTTCATGGAAAAGCATTTGAATTAGGTCATGTTCACAATGAAAAGATTTTAATTCTGAAAGCATTCGATTTGGTGAGGAACTAGGAAAAATTGGTGCTTGGTTTAATTGATTGTTTGGTTGTGGTTTTAAAGAGAATCTAAGCAGCACTGCCCAAAATACTCTTAGATCCATCTTGTTCAGATCAACAGACAGTGAAAATGTAAAACTAGTGCGAGATTTTGCAAAAAACTAGATGTACAAAGGTGGCAGAGAACTCTGAATCAGTTAAGCAATGCTACTGGGTATCAAAGATCAACATAAATGGAATATTTTTAAAACTATCCCACAAACTATGTTCCAGAGCCACTACTGAAGACAAAACAGACCTGGGTCTGTGTGTCATCCACTAGCCTAAATATCTATTCTTTCCAACATCAGCATACTTTGGCTGCAGATTGTAATACTGATAGAATGGCTACAACAACTTCTCATAGAATCCCTACAGTGTGGAAACAGGCCATTTAGCCCAACGAATCCACACCGCCCCTCCAAAGAGCATCCCACCCAGATCCATTCCCCTACCCCTGCATTTTCCTTCTTTAACCCACCTAACCTAAACATCCCTGGACACTATGAGCAATTTAGCATGGTCAATCCACCTAATTTGGGTTGAGGTCTGGAATAAGAAAGGTACAGTCACTTTATTGGTTTTTTTTTTAACAGACCCCCAAATAGTTGCAGAGAAGTGGAGGAGCGGATTGGGAGGCAGATACTGGAAAGGTGCAGAAGTCACAGGGCTGTAGTAATGGGTGACTTCAACTTTCCAAATATTGATTGGAAACATTTTAGTTGTAATAGTTTAGATGGAGCAGATTTTGTCCAGTGCATTCAGGAAGGATTCCTGACACAGTATGTAGATAGACCAACACGAGGAGAGGCCACTTTGGATTTGGTGCTTGGCAATGAACCAGGCCAAGTGTTAGGCCTGTTGGTAGGAGAGCATTTTGGCAGTTGCGATCATAACTCTGTTACTTTTACAATAGTCATGGAAAAGGATAGATACGTACAGCAGGGTAAGGTTTATAATTGGGGGAAGGGTAATTACAATTCTGTTAGGCAAGAACTGGGTAACATAAAATGGGAACAGATGTTGTCAGGGAAGAGCACTGTTGAAATGTTGAGATTGTTTAAGGAATGCATACTGCGTGTGCTCGATCTGTTTTTCCCTAGCAGGCAGGGAAGATGCGATCGAGTAAGGGAGCCTTGGTTCTCCAGAGAGGTCAAACGACTGGTGAAGAGGAAGAAGGATGCTTACATAATGTTTAGGAAACAAGGAACGGAAAAGGCTCTAGACGGATACAAGTTATCCAGGGAGGAGCTGAAGAGAGGGATTAGGAGAGTTATAAGGGGACATGAGAAAACCTTGGCAGATAGGATCAAGGGAAGCTCCAAGGCTTTTTACACGTACATGAGGAATAAGATAATGACCAGAGAAAGGCTAGGGCCAATCAAGGATTGTAAAGGAAATTTGTGCACGGAGCCTAAAGAGATAGGAGAGGTCCTTAATGAGTATTTTTCTTCGGTGTTCACAACTGAGAGGAACCTAGTTGTAAAGGAGGACAGTGTGAAACAGGCTGGTAGGTTAGAGGAGGTCTATGTTAGTAAGGAAGATGTAATAGGAATTTTGAGGAACTTGAAGATAGGTAAGTCCCCCGAGCCTGATGGGATTTATCCAAGGATTCTATGGGAAACGAGGGAAGAGATCGAAGGGCCTTTGGTAGTGATCTTCTTGTCCTCACTGTCCACGGGTATAGTGCCAGAAGATTGGAGAGAGTCAAACGTCATTTCCTTGCTCAAAAAAGGGAATGGGGTAACCCCGGAAATTACAGGCCAGTTAGTCTTATGTCAGTGGTGGGCAAATTATTGGAAAGGGCTCTGAGAGATAGGATTTACAATCACTTAGAAAGGCACAGTTTGATTCATGATAATCAGCATGGATTTGTGAGGGTAGATCATGCCTCACAAATGTTATTGAATTCTTTGAAGGGGTGACCAAACATGTTGATGAAGGTAGAGCAGTGGATGTGGTACACATGGATTTAAGTAAGGCGTTTGATAAATTCCCCATGGTAGGGTCATGCAGAAGGTAAGGAGGCATGGGATAGGGGAAAATGTGGCAGATTGGATTCAGAATTGGCTGACCCTTAGAAGACAAAGGATGGTAGTGGACGGAAAATATTCAACACGGTGCTCAGTTATGAGTGGTGTACCACAAGGATCTGTTCCGGGTCCTCTTCTATTTGTGATTTTTGTAAATGATTTGGATGAAGGAGTGGAAGGGAGGATTAATAAGTTTGCGGATGATACGAAAGTGGGTTGAGTTGTGGATAGTGCAGAAGGCTGTTCTAGGTCACAAAGGGACATTGAAATGATGCAGAGCTGGGCTGAGGAGTGGCAGATGGATTTTAACCCTGAAAAGTGTGAGGTGATTCGTTTTGGAAGGACAAGCTTGAAAGCAGAATACAGGGTTAATGGAAAGGTTCTTGGCAGTGTGCAGGAGCGAAGGGATCTTGGGGTTCATGTCCACAGTTCCCTGAAAGCTGCCACCCAGGTGGATAGAGTTGTTAAGAAGGCGAATGGTGTGTTAGCTTTGATTAATAGAGAGATTGAGTTCAAGAGCCATGAAGTTATGCTCCAGCTATGCAGAAGCCTGGTTCGGCCACATCTGGAGTATTGTGTCCAGTTCTGGTCGCCTCATTACAGGAAAGATGTAGTAGCGTTGGAAAAAATGCATTGGAGATTAATCAGGATGTTGCCTGGAATGGAGGGAAGGTCTTACGAGGAAAGGTTGAGAGAGCTAGGGCTTTTCTCTTTCGAATGACGAAGGATGAGAGGTGACTTGATAGAGGCGTACAAAATGATCAGAGGTATTAGATAGAGTAGATAGCTAGAGACTTTTTCCTAGGGTAGATGCAGCTATTACGAGAGGGCATAGTTTTAAAGTGAGCTGAGGTAGATATAGGGGAGACGTCAGAGATACGTTCTTTACTCAGAGAGTATTCGGAGCATGGAATGCATTGCCGGAGAGGGTAGAGGAGTCGGTCTCATTAGGGGCATTTAAGCAGCTATTAGATAGGCATATGGCTGATAGTATAAGGTAGGGGTGGAGGTTAGATAGACATTAGGATTAGGGTAAAAGTTCAGCACAACATTGTGGGCCAAAGGGCCTGCACTGTTCTATACCCTGCGCATCTTTGGACTGTGGGAGGAAACCCACGCAGACACAGGGAAAACGTGCAAACTCCATACCGACGATCACCCGAGGGTGGAATCAAACCTAGGTCCCTGGCGCTGTGAGGCAGCAGTGCTAACCACTGAGTTATAGTGCCACCAACATTCACCACATAGGAAGATAGTGCAACAGCTACTAAAAATCTGCTCATTTTCAAATACCCCTCTAAATCACATACTATCCTGAGTTGAACATTTATTGCCTCACCTTTATTGTTGTCTCATACCTGACAGCATTGTGAGAGCAACTTCACCACAATGGCAGAGATTCAAAAACAGCCTGACATCACTTTCCCAAGGGCTGGTAGCTATGGCCAGGCAATGTTTGTCTAAGCAGTGACATCTATGCCTGGATTAGTCAAAGAGGTAAGAATTAAGGAACACTTTAAAGGATGGAAAAGCAATAACATCTGCAGCAAAATGTCTCAGTGCAGCAAGAAAATTATTGCAGAAAATGATTTTAAGAAATGCTGGAGAAACTCAATAGAAACAGGCTTGATATTTCAGGTTGATAACTCTTATCAGAACTGAAGAAATATGAGATTTTATGCCAGTGGGAGGGTTAGAAGGCAGGAAGAGAAAGGAGAAGATCTGTGATAGGGTGGAGGCCAGAGGGAATAAAATAACAAAAGATTTAATTACGTAACAGCCAAATATTATTGAATATAGTGAAGAAACAAAGGTTTTGTCCAAATGAGACAGGAAATCTATGTTAAACAACTAAATGCAATGAAGGGATAAGGAAGGAAACAAGACAAAGGCTGGCACAGCAACCAACAAAAATGAGGAATCTAAATTATACAAACAATAGAGACAGAGGTTATAGTCTAGAGCGGGGGAAACCAACGCTGAGTCTGGAAGCCCAGAGAGTATCAGGCTGAGAGATGAGGGACTATTCCTCAAGCTGGAGTTGAGCGTTGAGTGGAATACTAGTAACCCATGGACAACATGGGAGCTTGGGGATTGACTTGCAGACCACACAGTGGTGCTCCACAAAACAGTCCCCCTATATGTGTTTGGTCTCCTTAGACTTGATGAGACCACATTGTGAGTAGCGAATGCAAACTGAAAGAAGTACAAATAAATCACTGCTTCAGTTGGAAGTATTGGTATCTTCAGCAGTGAAGGGAGAAGGTGGAAGATTAGGTGTCAGTGGAAAGGAAGGGCTATAGGAAAGGAAATGGGTGTTGGGGGATTGACTTGGAGTAGACTAGGATGTCACAAAGGGAACAGTCCCTATAGAATGCTGAAAGGGGTGGGCAGGGAAGTTGTGTTCAATGGTTGCATCACATTTGAGCAGGTAGAAATGGCGCAGGATAAGTCATTGAATGCAGAGGACAGTGAGGTGAAGGTGAGATCAAGGGGATGCCATAATGGCTCTGGGAGGGAGAGGAAACAGTGAAAGCATGTATGTAAAATGGAGTGAATGCATTGGCAAGCTCGAGGCATCTGCTGCTTTCTGTAAGGATTCCATTCCATTCTCCAGTTGTAGTCATTTCTGCAAACACTGATCCTGGAAAATGATGCCTATAAATTACTTCATTTTCCAAAATCAGAAGGCCAATAATCAATGCTTCCAAATCAAAAGTGCCAAAGAAAGAAAGAAATGATAGATCTCCCTGCATCACGTTCTGGGGTACTCCTGCTCTTTTCGCCACCTCCTCGGATATAATTCCTGTCAGAGGCTACTGGCTGTTGCTTCTTGGTCTTCAGCTATTTCTTACTAAATTCCAAGTTGCATCTTGAATCTCCACCATTTCTAACATAACTAATTATTTCCAGTGTGAAATTTTAATAAATACTGAGAAATCCAAGTAAATCACATTATAGAACTTTCCACAGTCCACTTGGGATGCCATTTCCTCATAAAACTCAAGAAGATTGATGAGGAAGGATCTGTCCCATCCTGATATCCATATTAGATGTTACTAACAAGGTTACTATCATAGAACTAATAATTTGATACTTTAGTTCCAGTATCAAACACCACAATTTCACTTGGCATGGAGAAATAATTAAGGGTCTATAGTTGCCTGGATCTGTTTGGCATTATTTCTAAAAATGTCAAATGTTGGCCTTTATCCAGACTACTGGAAGGTCCCTATTGTTCACTGACTCCCTCATAAAACTGTCAATGCCTCACAATCTCAGTCTCTATTTCTATTGGTACTTAAGATTTATTTGTTTTAAGTCCTTTCAGTCTGTCTAGGACTTCCAAGTTCTTTATATTGCAGTCATTAATTGTGCTTTATTAGGCCCTGAGATTGATCAGCTGCTCTAGTGGACTGCTGCCATAATTTCTGTGAAAATCCTACAAATGGAACAACCAAACACCACTCAAACCCAGCAATATTAGTCCCTGGACTGTCATTGAGATTCCAGTGCCTTTGCTTTGGAACCTAAACTGTCTTAAATAAAGCCACTGGTGCATTCGGAAGGAAGCAAAAGGTAAGAACTTGATGTGCTTGGAAGCTGTGCCCCGTGTAACTTTCAAGCCCAGTACATGCAGTAAGATGAGGCACACTGGCCTATCAAGAAGCACTGGAAGCTGCAAACTAAGAGAAAGTGAGTAACATTTTATCAGCTCCTTTGCAAAGAAGGATCAAAAGGGTTACAAAATTCTTTTTCTAGGGGTGAGTGAAGTGCCAGGCGTTGACCTTCCACCTGAAGTTTGGCAAGAAGTCTTAGCCTTTTTGGCCTGTACTGCTTCAGTGCTGGGCACCCAAAGTGGGCAACAGCTCTTGTTAATTGCACACCCTGCCCATCCTGTATACTCTAATATACTCTCAATGCAGATGGGGATTCTAGAGTGATGAATATCCCAATATTGAGAAAAGGGTGGTAATAATTTTATTGATTCACAGCATGTGAGCTTCATTGACTGGGCCAGCATTTATTGCCCATCCCTTGTCACCTAGCAGGCAGTTAAGAGTCAACCACATTGCTGAAGGCCATGTAGGCCAAACCAGGTAAGGGTGGCAGATTCCTTCCCTAAAGGACCTTGATGAATCAGATGAGATTTTTGTGATGATCAACAACAGACTCAATTAGACTCCTAATTCCAGATTTTTGTTAAATTCTGATTCCACAATCCACCCTGGCTAGATTGGAACTAGAGACATTACCTGAGTCTCTGGATTAAAACTCCAAACAGTAGGCCATCACCATGAGCGAATGGTGGGGCACACTTGATGGGCTGACTGGCCTAATTTTGTTCCTATATTTTATGGTCTTATGCTCTCCCTGTTACTGATAGTTTGCACCCCCAAGATCATTAAAAACATTTTTTACTCAATTTTCTTTGGTGCTTTCTGAATCATGGGTGTGTCCATTGGAGCAACTGAGTGCTACTCCAACTTTCAACTCATGGGGGTGGGTGTCAGAGTAACACATTCAAACTGGTACAGGTAGTTCTCAGGTTGTGAAGAGGTTTCCGTTCTGGAGCCTGTACACAAGGCAAATTGTGCACAAGTCCGATCACAATGCAGGAAAATGGAAAGCAGCTGTTTGTAAGTGCAGGAAATGTTCTTAAGTCATGTCTTTAAAATGACAATAACTTTTGGGATTGCATTTGTCAGTCAGAGACCCCCTGAATACATATGAGCCTACTGTAAACTCACTTCTTAAATAGTTTTGCAAAATTTCTAGACCTTCTAAGGAACATACTTAATTTCTGTGACTGTTCCTACAATCATAGTGAAATGGACTAACAATATTTAACTGTCATCGTTTAACTTTAATACCTGAGACTTTCATGGACAGAAAATGGTTTTATAAAGGACATTATTGGCCTAAAATGACTGTTGAAAATGCATTACACACTCAGGTAACCAATATAACACACACAAGGCTGCTGCATTGGATTTACCATTTTAACCAAGAAACACTGAAATGGTAGTTAATAGATGAAAAAATACCATGGATCATTTGGTGATGGGAAAAGAAATATTTAATTGTGTGTAAGAGCACTTCTAGATTTAAAAAAAAAGAGATGATGAAACTCAGCGAGCCATCAAGTAGTTTGTATCTTTTGTTTCACTCAAACATATTTGATAAATTCACATACTGAGAAATGAGGATGAAGAGGATAATATGGACCGATAACAGTAAGAAAACTAAGAGCTTCTCTTTCGCTTTCTGTCTCAGAAACTAACACCTGTGAAAAAGCAACTTGGGAAAACCACTGTTCAGTGAGACTTCAAGGCTAGCTATATGCTTTGCCATTCTTCAGGAAACAGGAAAACAGCTAAACAGGTGGAGCAAAAGTTTCGCAATTGCAATGCAATGAATCTGAACACTTTATTCTGTAACTGTCTTTACCTTCCTGTATGATCAATGCCCTTCCCTCCTTTTTAATCTTATTGCAGTGTTTGTGTGAATATTTATGTGACCTTTTTGTTTTTTTCCAAGGTAGTCGGTAATAAAATTCTTCTATTCCATCGAGAAAACAGCGGAATTGGCTTCTTCATTTTAATCTAGTTAACTAAGTTTAAATGCAAGTGTCCTAGCTGCTTGCTAGAAAAGAAACACAAATATTTGGTTACACCAGTGGGAAGGGGTTAAAAGGAGAAAAGCCAAACATCCCTTTTCACTTGGTCATAACATTTTTATTTGTGTCGTGGAAGGGGTGGGAGGTGGAAGGGAGTAGATGTCTCCAAATGAGAACAAAGATGATGACTTTGGTGTTTTGAAGATTAACCAGAAGAAATCATTTGATCTTGAGCAAACACCCAGACAACAGAAACAAAGCGGGGTGTGTGTGTATAGTACAGATAGAAACAGAAGAGTGAATGTCACACAATCCATGCACAGAGATACAGGAGGAGATTATAAGTGCTATATGATTACTGACACCTTGTGCTTCCACCCACCACATCACCCAAGACAGGCCGCATTGCAAATAAGAGCATGTAGGCAAATACTTACAGTTCAAAGTGAGAGGAAATCATCGCTGTGCCCTTTGCAGCCTTTGAGCTCTTGGATTACATTTGTAAATTGTGACTTGTAGGTAGAGACTTTTAAGATCATCTTTGATTATTTCTGCTTCACAGAGAAACTATCTATAATCTGTAATGGCCAATGAATTGGTTTGTCTGTTTCTGACCAGGACTTTTGTCCTGCACAGTTGGACACTGCATGCACTTCACACAAAGGATGCTATCATTACAGATTTTCTTCAACCTATAATGTGAAAATGCCTGATTAATGTAATTGCCCCTTGAAGAGACTCACAGTGCTCACAAGACGATCACGTGTGCTTAGAAAGAAAAATAAGCACTTACTCCATCCACTCTAGGTGTGGTCGCAGTCATTTTCCATTTTCGTTGCTCATTTACAAGTCATACAAGTTTGATAATGAAGAATAATGCAGTTCACACTTGGCACAGTGAGTCACAGGCTCAGTCTGGGTGCCCAGGTCCCCCCACCCCAAACCTCCTTCTTCCCTTCCTCCCAACAGAATTTTGCTGAAAAGTGAGTTTCATGAAGGGTTTCTCTCAGAAGCCTAAAGAGTTTTCTTGCAGTATTGTCCCAAACACTACCTACCATGTCCCTATGATTCCCCTCTTGTCCAGTGCTGGTCTCCCCACTCACTGTAGGTGGAAGAACTCACCACTGCTGGAATACACCAACATCTCTGGGCATTGGCAAAATACATCACAGATGGTATGCAGCCGCTCAAGTGCTGACCCTTCAAAGATCCCCTGCACAGTTGTGGACATTTGCCTCAGGCATGGTGGAGGAGAGGGAGGTGGTGCCCTGCTTTCTGTACAGGGACATGCTGGACAGGGTGGTACAGAGAAAGGATGTCTATTCCCAGGACCAGCAGAGGAAGCCAGAACACTAGACGCTGTCAGCCTGGGCTGAGGTTACTACCCAGGTCAGTGCAATTTCAGTAATCTGGAGGAATGCCCAGCACTGCAGGAAGAAGGTCAACGACCGTTCCTGTTCGCCAGGGTAAGTATTAGCTTCTTCTCTCTGCTAATCACACTCACTTCCCACCAAGGCTCATGGTCTATCACTCTCACTCCTGTCTGCAACATCTTCTCTCACTCACTGTCATCCAGCCAACCTCCCACACCATTAGCCCTGCCTGGCCTCAGTGCCTCAAACTCACTCACTCAGGATTCCTTGCTACTTTATCCCCACCTGCACCAAAACCAACAACCACTTTCAGCTCACTCAATCCCCACCATCCCCACTTTGTCTCATTACAGGAGAAAACAGCCCACAAGCAGAAGTAGCCAGGATGGATGATGGGGTGCATGCCCTACAGACCCTGACCTTCCCAAACAGCTGACAGACCGTGTCCAAACCCCTGGAGTGATATCAGATGATGCTCTTGAGTTACAGTCCTCGTATCCTCTGACTGACAACAGTCTCCCTTGAGTTGACTGCGGACTCCTCCCCTTAGACACTAAGATGTGAGTTTGCTGCAGCACCTGAAGTGTGTTTGCCACATGTGTGGCTGGCACATGATGCGCATGTGAGATTGACAGAACTCTGAGCCGCATAGCAACATTGTCACCACCTTGCCTGATAACTGCTGACAAGCATGACAGGCAGTGTAGCTTTGTGTCCATGCTGTACTGCAAGGCAAGACATAACTTCTGAGGGCATTTAAAATGTGTTTAGGGTCAAAGCACTAAATTGAAAGGCAAGGCAGGGATGCTGTGAGCATCTAAGTTGGCGCAAGGTGAGTGAGCACTAAGAGAACAAGTGAGGAGCCCTGAGTTGCAGCCTGGCCCAGCCTATAGCTGGATGCCTGTTCCTGCTCACCAAGTGGCTTCGCAGCAGCATTGCAATGAGAGGTGTCAGTGCACTGCATAGTGCAACATTGAAGTGCAGAACCCTGCTGAGTGGATCAGCCCTGATGCTGCAGAGAGACTGACATATGTCAGATGCCGATAGACTTGGGGTGTGTACACCTGCCACCCAACAAGGGTACCCTGAGTGTTTCCAAGATGGAGGTCTGGGCGAGGAAGTGGTGAGCAAATTGCCAGGTGCCTATCCTGACCTACATGTCAGTCTTCTGAGGCTCTAGGTTCTATCTGCTGAGTGGCAGAATAGGAGAGTTGATATTAATGAGGTGAGATTAAGTAGTAATGAAAATGATATTGAGTATTGTTAAGTCCTTGTTACTAGGCCTCTTTCTACTGAAGATCTCATTTTGATGTCCAGTACTTGGCTGAAAATGTGATTTGTTGGTCTTGACTCTGAGAAATCCCTTACTCAACAATTCACTTGAGACTGTAGAGCCCCAAGCTACGGAGAGATTTGCATGTCCATATGCATGAACCACAAATGTTTAGTATGCAGGTACAGGAAGTAATTTGGATAGTTAATAGAATGTCGTAGTTCATTGTAGGGTAATTAAATACAAAAATGCTTCAGTTATACACAGCATCCATGATACCACACTTTTTGGTCTCCCTAATAAAGGAAGAAATAAATGCATTAGAAACAGTTCAGAGAAAGTTTACCAAATTAATAACTGGAAAGGGCATGACTAAGTTAAATAATGAAAGAGTTGAATGCAACTTCAGCTATAAGTGTTTCCATAAATTAATGTAAGTAGAACAGTAGACCAGCAAATGCACCGTGGACACAATGGTAAACAGCCAGGCCAGGAAGTGAATGATAGAAAAAATGGATGGAGTCTAAACTTTATAATTAGCAAGAAAGGTGAGGCTTGGGTGGGCATAAAGAAAGCCTGCTGTATGTACCGTGGGAAATAAGTGGCATCTAGTTAATGTATAATTGTGAATTGTTCTGATTATAAATTGAATACATGACTTAAGGTGTATAAGAGTAAAGAACTCTTTTTTTTGCCAGAATTCAATAACAGAAAGTTCAAGGTGGACTCTCCTTATATACACATAAATAGATCATCGTAAACTATATCTGAGTCTTCCGATGGTTTGAAATGTTGAACACCAGGCAGGTTGTATTATGACAATCTAGACTTGTATCCATTGGAGTTCAGAAGAGTAACAGCCAACTTGATTGAAACATATAAGATCTTGAGGTATCTTGACAGGGTATATACAGACAGGATGTTTTCTCTTATGGGAGTATCTAGAACTAAGGGTCTCTGTTTAAAAATAAAGGGTTGCTCATTTAAGACAGAAATTATGAGAATTTTCTTTCTCATTGTGGGTTGTGAGTCTTTGGAACTCTAATTCTCATAAGGTAGTGGAAGAAGAAGTTTGAATATTTTTAAGACAGAGATAAGGTAGATAGACTCTTGGGAATTAAGAGGATGCAAGATTATCATAGGTGGCGGAAATGTGGTGTCATCAATCAGCTGTGATGTATTGCATGATGGAGCATGTTCAAGGAGCTATGAGCCCTACTTTTGCTCCTAATTTATATGTTCATATGATGCAACACAACGGCAGTGATTACTCTTACTGCACTTCTACTAAATTGTATTAATTCGTGCAGCAGACATTTTTGAAACATTGTTATAAAATGTGATTAAGTGTGTTGCCAATCCAAGTCTTTCTTTTTTAGATTCAAATACAAAATATTTGGCTTGCACGACTGTCACAACATTTTTTTTTATTTATTCAACGTTGTACATACATATCAGGAATATTTAATACGCTGAAGCACTGTTTCCCACTTATCTGTCTGCCTGGCCTTTTTGTTTTGAAATGCGTCTATATCCAGCAACAAGTTGATATCATTACAGAATTCATAAAACCTGTCAGAAAGCTAGGTGACAGTGTCATACCAGAAGCAGAGTGCTCCAGGCTATGACAGAACTTCAGTCCTCTCTAGACTGATGGAAGTATATTTCTTTCTTGCACCATCCCCAGTCACTCACAATAATGTATTTAGACATCATGCTCTATGAATTGATGCCTTTAGTTATTATTCAGCACTGCTACCCTGTAATCAGGCTTTAACCAAGTAGTTGATTAGTATTTTGTTTACTGCTCCTTCACTTCATGTCTGTCCCACACCTCTAATGAAAGCAGTGACTTGTTGGACTACAGTTCCACATTATTAGCATAAGACTACCCCCACCCCGACCCTACCCCGCGTGGAATAAGATTAAAGTGAAACCCCCTCTAGTCTGATTCATCAAATGGTTCAATTTCAAGGATATTACAGATTCTGCATAATAACACAATATGACAGCAAATTTCATTAACCCCAACTTCATTCCTACTGCATAAGTGTGAATATCAGGCCCTTAGGCACAAAATGACATGCCAATGAAAGGAAATCCTGCCAAGGTTCCATCACGACTGAGACAAATGACACCAAAATTCTTCAAGGTTCCATCAGTAAAATATCCTACACTGAGTTTGCATGATAAAAGAGTATTAGGGTCACACTTAAAAAGCGTCTTACCCACAAGGGGTAGCTTTGTCAAATGCTACAGTGGTATTATCAGAATATAAGAAATAAGAACAGGAGTAGGCCATGCAGCTCTTGAAGTGGAGGGTAGTTCCTATATATTTCCTGCCCTTGTAGATCAGAAGTCAGATGACACCAGGTTATAGACCAACAGGTTTATTTGAAATCGCGAGCTTTCAAAGCATTGCCCCTTTGTCAGTTGAAGTGAGACAGAAACACACAGGCACAGAATTTATATGCAGAGGGATTGACGGGCAGAGAGATCAAAAGATCATACAAAGTGCAGTGTCGACAGCCTGAATAATAGGTCTCTGCAGGTGACCAGGAGTGTCAGACAGTGTGAGTAAAGCGTCAACAGCTGAATAACAAGTGAAGGGATGACCTATAATCCGATCAAATGAGGTAGAGAGATAATTACAAAAAATTAAAAATAACGTGGTGCTGGAGACAAATTAAATGACTGGAACAACATGATGGGTATAAGAGTCGCATGTCAAGGGTTTAACCAGAGTAATAAGTAATCCAACCTGTACATACTAATTACGGTGGAGAGATCATAAGAATTTATCAAGGTGATGTTTTCAAAACTGGACAGTAAGGAAGATTTTACAGAACAGTATGGTGGGGTCCCATGTAGTGCAAGATAACAGTTGAGGCCGTCTTCATGGGTACGGAACTTGGCTGTCAGTTTCTACTCGGCCGTTCTGACCACACCTTCAAACAGATGAATCCAAAGTTCTCAGCCAAGGGCTCAATTTCTGCCCCACCACCAAAATGGACCCTATTGGTCTTGCGGCAGACACAAAAGAATTCATCAGGTGAATGAGGCTCCGGGAATTCTTCCACAAACCCCAAGATGTCAGCAGTGAGCCCAATGAGACAACCTACGAACAGGAACAGTCGACAGAGAGATCTGCAGTGCAGCGACCAAAGAAGAAAGAGCTGAATTGGACCCCTCCATAAGGCTGCTGCCCTAGGTTCGACATGTACATTCAAGCCATCAGCAGATGCATTAACACCAGATTCATCAGTCGTGCTCACAAGGTAGCGCAGAACATCACCAAAGTACAACACAATGTCATCCATACTCTCAAGACCCATCGCAATATTGTCATCAAATCAGCACACAAAGGAGGAGCCATCGTCACACAGAATAGGATAGACTACTGCAATTTGGCATACTGACAACTGAACAACCATGAACATTACAGACAACTACCTGCTGATCCAACCAAATAACACAATCCGTCAACTCAACAGACTGATCAAGACCTTTGATCCAGACCTTCAGAGTATCCAATACACTCTCATCTCACGTACTTCTCACATTTGAGACTTCTACTCCCTTCTGAAGACACATAAAGTCAACACACCTGGACGGTCATAATCATATCCGGTAATGGGACCCTGTATGAGAATCTCTCTGGCTATGTTGAGGGCATCTTGAAACCCATTATACAAGCTTCCATTACGACACTTCAGATTTCTTACAGAAACTCAGCACCCACAGACCAGTTAAACCAGGAACAATGGGCGTTTTGGCACTCTACACCAGCATACCCCACAACAACGGCATTGTTGCAACAGCCTCAGTGCTCAACACCAACAGCTGCCAATTTTCAGACACTATCCTATAACTCATCTGTTCCATCCTCAACCACAACGTCATCACCTTCAACAACCATTTCTTCACCGAGCCATACAGAACAGCCAAGTGGACCAAATTTTCAGCCCAATATGCCAACATTTTCATGCACAAGTTCAAGCAAGACTTCTTTCCTGCGCAAGACCTCCAACCAATGCGATATACCAGATACATCAACAACATTTTCTTCCTCTGGACTCATGGTGAGGAATCACTGAAATGACTACATAGCGATATCAACAAGTTTCATCCCACCATCAGACCTACCATGGACTACTCTTCAGAATCAGTCTTATTCTTGGACACATGTATCTCCTTCCAGGACGGTCACCTCAGTACCTCCCTCCCACGGATAACCTCACGATGCTGTACTTCTCTAGCTTCCACCCGAAGCATGTTAAAGAAGCCATCCCCAAGAACAAGCCCTGCACATACATAGGATCTACTCAGATGAGGAGGAATGTGACGGACACCTAAAGATTTTGAAGGATGCCCTCATAAGAATGGGATACGATGCTCAACTCATCAGTTCCAACATGCTACAGCAAAAAACTGCAACGACCCCCTCAGAAGACGGACACAGGATAAGACTGATAGAGCACTCTTCATCATCCAGTACTTCCCTAGAGTGGAGAAACTGCACCACCTTCTTTGCAGCCTTCAACGCATCATCGACGATGATGAGCATCTCACCAAGATCATTCCTATGCCCCCAATTCTTACCTTTAAACAACTGCCAAACCTTAAACAAACCATTGTTCGCAGCAAAATACCCTGCCTTCAGGACAACATCAACCACAACACCACACCACCCTGCCACGGCAACCTCTGCAAGACATGTCAAATCATTGACATGGATACTACCATCACACATGGGAATACCGCCCACCATGTACACGGCAGATGCTTATGTTACTTGGCCTATGTTGTCTATTTCATATGCTGCAGGCAAGGATGCCCTGAGGCAGGGTATATTGGCGAGACCATGCAGACACTACAACAACAGAGGAATGGGCATTGCACAACAATCGCCAGTCAGGAATGTTCCCTCCAATTTGGGGAACACTTCAGTGGTCAAAGACATTCAGCCTCCTATGTTCGGGTAACCATCCTCCAAGGCAGCCTTTGAGGTACACAACGGCGCAGAATGGTCGAGCAGAAACTGAGAGCCAAGTTCCGTACCCATGATAAAGGCCTCAGCTGAGATCTTGGGTTCATGTCGCTACATGTGACCACATCAAACAGCTCTGTATCTGTAAAGTCTTCCTTACTGTCCTGTTTTGAGACCATCACCTTGATAAATTCTTATGATCTCTCTACCTTAATTAGTTTGTACTGTCTTGGATTACTTGCTACTTTGGTTAGACCCTCAGCAGGCAACTCATACCTATCATGTTATTCGAGTCATTTGGTTTTCTCCAGCACCACCTTATTTTTAATTTTCTTTGTAATTAGCTCTCTACTTCATTTGATCAGATTATAGGTCATCCCTTCATTTGTTATTCAGCTGTTCACACTTTACTCACACTGTCTGACACTCCTGATCACCTGCAGAGATCTATTATTTGGCCTATCGATACTCCACTTTGTATGATCTTTTGATCTCTCTGCCCATCAATCCCTGCGTATAAAATCTGTGCCTGCGAGTTTCTCTCTCACTTCACCTGACAAAGGGGCAATGCTTAGAAAGCTTGTGATTTCAAATAAACTGTTGAAATATACCCTGGTGTCTCTGACTTCCGACCTTGTCCACCCCAGTCCAACACCGGCACCTCCACATCATGCCCCTTCCAGACGATATATGTCATGGGTTTGGAAAGTGCTGACCAAGGATCCGTGGTGAATTTATGCAGTGCATTTTATAAATGGTAAATTTTGCTGATACTGAGCATTGGTGGTGGAGGGAGTGGATGCTTGTGGATGTGGTGCCAATCAAGCAAACTGCTTTGTCCTCGATGGTGTTAAGCTTCAAGTGTTGTTTGAGCTGCACTCATCTCTGGGAAGTGAGGAGTATTCCATCACACTCCTGACTTGTGATAGTGGACAGGCTTTGGGGAGTCAGGAGTTGAGTTACTCACTTCAGTATTCCTAATCTCTGATATGTTCTTGCAGCTATCATATTTATATGCCTAGTTCAGTTCTGTTTTGGGTCAATGGTAACCTCCAGGATATTGATTGTGGGTGATTCAGCAAAGGTGATGCCTTGGAAAGTGAAACGATCGTGGTTAGATTCTCTTGATGTTAATGTAAATATCCTGGCATTTGTGTGGCATGAATGTTACTTGCTACTTGTCAGCCCAAACCTTGATATTGTCCAGATCTCACTGCATTTGGACACAGACTGCTTCAGTATCTGAAGAGTCACAATTGTTACTGGGTATGGTGCAACCACCAACAGGCATCCCCATTTCTGACCTTATGATGGTAGAAAGGTCTTTAATGAAACACCTGAAGATGGTTGGGCCTAAGACACTACCCTGAAGAACCCCTGCAGAGATCATCATTATAGAATCTCTCTACAGTGCTGAAGCAGGCCATTCAGCCCATCAAGTCCACAGTGACCCTCTGAAGAGCATCCCATCCAGACCCACCCTATCCCTGTAGCCCTGCGTTTCCCATGGCTAAACCACCTAGTTCACACATCCCTGGAAACTATGGGCAATTTAGCATGGTCAATCCATCTAACCTGCACACCTTTGGACTGTGGGAGGAAACTAGAGCACCTGGAGGAAACCCACGCAGACACAGGGAGAATGTGCAAACTCCACACACACAGTTGCCTGAGGTGGAACCGAACATGTGTCTCTGCTGCTATGAGCCACTGTGCCCAGATGTCCTGGAGCTTAGATGACTGACCTCCAATAACCATAATTATCTTCCTTTGTGCAAGGTATGACCCAATCAGCAAAGACCTTTCCCAACATTTTCTGTTGACTCCAGTTTAGCCCAGGAATCCTGAATGCCACTTTTGGTCAAATCAACCTTGGTGTCAAAGGTAGCCACTTTCACCTCACCTCTGGAATTCAGCTCTTTTGTCCATTTTGAAGCAAGGCTGCGTGAGTTCAGGAACGCTGATGGAACCCAAAGTGGGTGTCACTCAGCAGGTTATTGCTAAGTAGGGATAACAAACATGGGGCTGGATGAACACAGCAGGTCAAGCAGCATCATAGGAGCAGGAAAACTTGACGTTTTGGGCCTAAACCCTTCATCAGAAATGGGGGAGGGGAAGAGGGTTCTGAAATAAATAGGGAGAGAGGGGGAGGCGGATAGAGGATGGATAGAGGAGAGGATAGGTGGAGAGGAGGCAGACAAGTCGAAGAGGCGGGGATGGAGCCAGTAAAGGTTAGTGGAGGTAGGGCGGTAGGGAGGAGATAGGTCAGTCCAGGGAGGACGGACAGGTCAAGGGGGCGGGATGA
>JAHRHZ010000058.1:21880976-21914754 GCA_024137785.1 Ginglymostoma cirratum | reverse complement strand
GGGGATTGGTCCGTTCTGCGGGACAGGAAGAAGCGGAGGGCCTTTAGGCCATCAGCATGGGGAATACAGGTATATAGGGACTGGACGTCCATAGTAAAAATGAGGTGTTGGGGACCTGGGAATTGGAAGTTCTGGAGGAGGTGGAGGGCGTGGGTGGTGTCACGGACGTAGGTAGAGAACACCTGCGCTCAGTTTGCAACAAACAACTGCACCTCCCAGTCGCGAACCATTTCAACTCCCCTTCCCATTCCTCAGATGACATGTCCATCCTTGGCCTCCTGCAATGCCGCAGTGATGCCACCCGAAGGCTGCAGGAACAGCAAATCATATTCAGCCTGGGAACCCTGCAGCCCAATGGCATCAATGTGGATTTCACAAGCTTCAAAATCTCCCCTCCCCCAAGCGCATCCCAAAACCAGCCCAGCTCATCTCCACCTCCCTGACCTGTTTTTCCTCTCACCCCAAGCCACACCCCCATCTCCTATCTACTAACATCATCCCGCCCCCTTGACCTGTCCGTCCTCCCTGGACTGACCCATCTCCTCCCTACCCCCCTACCTACACTCACCTTTACTGGCTCCATCCCCGCCTCTTTGACTTGTCTGCCTCCTCTCCACCTATCCTCTCCTCTATCCATCCTCTATCCGCCTCCCCCTCTCTCCCTATTTATTTCAGAACCCTCTTCCCCTCCCCCATTTCTGATGAAGGGTTTAGGCCCGAAACATCAAGTTTTCCTGCTCCTATGATGCTGCCTGACCTGCTGTGTTCATCCAGCCCCATGCTTGTTATCTCGGATTCTCCAGCATCTGCAGTACCATTTATCTCTATTGCTGAGTAGGAGCTACTTGATAGCACTGTTGATGACACCTTCCATCACTTTGCTGACAACTGAGAGTAGCCTGAAGGGGAAGTAATTGGCTGGGTTGGATTTGTTCTTTTTTGGTATGATATACCTGGGTAATTTTGCACATTGTCAGGTAGATGTGAACAGCTTGGCTAGCAGCATGGAAAATCCTAGATTACAAGTCTTCAATGCTATTGTTGGAATGTTGTCAGGGCCCATACCTTTGCAGTATCCAGTGTCTCCGGCTGTTTCTTGTTATCACCTGGAGTGAATTAAATTGGCTGAAAACTGCCTTAAATGGAGATATCCAAACAGGTTGATTAAAAAGAAAGTACACTGTAATTTCAAAACTTCAAATTAGGTTTTAATATGCTTTATGAAAAGTCAAAACAACTTACAGACAGTCCCTCGGTTGGAAATGGATTCCACTCTTGAGTCTGTTAGCAAGTCAATTTGTACACAAGTTGGAACACATAGCAGTACAATGTAAAATAGCCATTCGTAAGTACAACAAACATTCTTATATCAATCCTTTAAAATTACACACCTGTTTGGGACTGCGTTTTTAGGTACGAGCGTTCTTAAATCAGGGACCCCCTGTATATATTTCCTCATTTATTTATTTCCTCACTGAAGGTGCTGATTCTTGCTGAGGTTTGGTGCTATGAATGCTGACAGTCAGGAACTGAAACTGGAACTTTCAAGACAATATTCGCTCTGTAACACATTGAAGAGTATCATAAGAAGCAACTGCAACGTAAGTAAAAACTCTTTTATGCTGTGAGTGTATGTGCACTACCAGTGAATCTGCCCGAAGTAGGTTCATTCAAGAGGTATGGAATCATTACCTGGACGGGAAGAATGTGCAGGGTTGCAGAGCAAAGTTGGTGGAATGGGAGTAGATGAATTTCTCAGGCAGACAGCCACCTGATGGCTGCATGGCCTCCTTCTGAGTCACACCATTCTATGATTAATGCTGACAGCCCGTCAACTTTTTACATTATGAATTCCTCTAGCCACACTATAATGATACTAGCATTGTGCAACTTCAGTTGAGTGGGAAGATGAGAAAAGCTGTGTTCTTCTCCTTAAAGTCGAGGAAATTAAGGGTTGATTTAATAGAGGTGTTTAAAATAATAAAGGACACTGATTGAGAAATAGTTTCTTGTGGCAATAGGTCAGTAACCAGAGAAGACAGATTTAAGGTAACTGGCAAAAAATTGAGGGTAGCAGATCTGTACACTCAGCTGAAACACAATCTACAATTCTGCTGGTGTACCATGATTTGAAATACCAAAACATAAATTCTATCTGCAGCAAGTCCCAAAGTGTGTATCTCGAATATATCCATAAACAATCTCCTCTTAACAATCTGAGCTAGGCATCTCAGTGATTGTTTATGCACTTCTGAAAATGAAAATTAAAATAAAAACTTCTGTTCCTTGATAAAGGTTTAGATTTTCAGAAAGCCAATTAACATCATAGAAAGTAAAGAGTGTGTGATTTGAAGTTAGCATTTTATGTGCTGAGAACGCTGAAAAAGGGCATGTGTGTCCTAACAGGCACACAACAGATTTCAAATGCACAGTAACATCTCTTTCAAAATATGCTATGGAGTTATAAAATCCCAGCTCTAGATATAACAGGTAGACGGAGGACCCTAATGACATACACATTTACTTCCATTTTCCTGCAATTTTTTTCTCCTGTGGGGGGTTTTGTAACAACATATTGTAGATTACTGTAAAGCAACATTTATTTTGGCAAGTCAAAAGCAAAACACTGCGCATACTGGAAATCTAAATATAAATTGATAAGGCTGGAAATACTCAGTAGGTCAGGCAGCGTCTGTGAAGGGAGAAAAAGGGTGACACTGAATGTTGATGCTATTGTAAAAAAGGGATCACTGGCTGCATTGGTAGCATTAAGCTGATGAGCCATGAAAAAATGGATACGTTTGGCTTCATTGGTTCCATTCAATTCAATCAGGGCTCAGTTCCATTTACACGTATTTGTTCCACATCCCTTAATATTTCTATTTAAAAAAATCTCAGTTCTAAAAATCTCAATTGATCCAGTTTCAAAAGTCTTTTTGAGACAAGAGATCTGGATTTCCACGTGTGTCAGAATGCACTTGCTGCTTTCACACTTAAATTGCCTGTATCTAATTATAAGATGTGTCCTCTTGGTTCGGATTTTCCTCCAGAAGAACCAGTTTCTTACCCTACTGAATCCCTTTGACTAAAAACTATAATGAGATTACCCACCTCTCATCACTCAAGGAAATATAACCCAAATTCAAACGACCTGACTTTATGAAATAACCTTTTAATCTCTAATATTATGCTGGTGAATCTGTGATGTACACTTTTAAACTAACAGATCTTCCCTGAGGTATGGTACCCAAAAAATACACTGATTGCAGTCGAGGAAAACTTTGGTAACCATGTTTTGACAGCTCAAGGGAAGATCTCTACTTCATTATCCTTGCTTCATTATCCACCTTCACTGGATTAAAAAATGGTGGCTTAATTAAGTATAATCGAGAATGAAAGATGACTATGAGTAAAATTTCACTTTTATGATGAAAGCAAGGGACAGGTCTACAGAAATAAATTGTTTCCAGCAGTTGAGGTTTTAAGAACAAGAAGCCAAGATATAAGACTAAATGTATGAAATTTAAGGTAGAAGGTAAGAGAAATTTCCATGGTAATATCGGGGTACAGGAATTGAACGTTCTGGACTTTGTAATAAATACAGTAATTATAAACAATATTTCAGTATTTTGTCTTTACTCTTATGGACTATATGATTCATTTAGATATTAAGTCTACAAGTTGAGGCACAAAAGATGTGAACTGAAATACTTTCACTGGAAAAATCTAAGATTGAGAGGATATGTAATCCCAGTCCCTTTCACATCATCAATTTTAATGGATATTGTAAGGTCTAGAGTTACTTTGAGCAACATTAGATGGGAGGTGTCATCAGCCATGAAAAAATAAACAAGCAGAAATTATACTTGCAATCCAAGAATCGTTTCCTTTAAAAGTATTCGATGACATTAATAACATTTATTTCACAGTCTGGGAATAATAAAGATATGTTTCAGAATAGAGACATTTGAATATTATTTTTGGAACATACAGTTTTTGCAGCATTGAAGGGAACATCAAATCTTCCAAATTAAGTTAGTGACAGGTTTATAGGCCACGAAAGAGTTGAATATCGGGATTCTTTTCCTTAATCTTCTTCCAGCTCTCCTAAATTGAGCTGAGCTGTCCAGCCAACTAAACTGTCTACTTCCTTGTCCCTCAATTCCTCATCTTGAGTATTGCTGTTGGGTTGCATTGGCTTGCTGCTTGTTGGCAGATTCTGGGTTACTGGAGTTGAAGCTTCTAAAACAAAGAGCATGATGTCCTAATGTTAATATGAAATAAACTAACATCCACAGTTGATTAATCTGATACGAAAAAGACTCACATTTGATGATCCTTGAAACTGTGCACAAATGTTGGAATACTGTTTAAAACTTTTTTCCCCTCCTTTCTGGAAAGGTCCAGCTGCTATTGGGCAAAGCCATACGTCAGCCAATGAGTCAGGTGTCCCTAATCTTCATATCTGAACAGAGCCAGGAAATGTTGCCTGTTAGGATCAAATCTGATTTCATTCTCACTATGTACACACTGATATACTTTCCAATAGGAAAACCAAGTTTAATTGTGGTTTCTATGCTGCTCCTCTGACAGCAATTGATTCAACATGAACTGGGAATCAAAACAGAGACAGATTCTGGTCTGAGATAGCAGGAACTGCCGATGCTGGAGAATCTGAGATAACAAGGTGTAGAGCTGGATGAACACAGCAGGCCAAGCAGCATCAGAGGAGCAGGAAAGCTGATGTTTCGGGCCTAGCCCGTTCTTCAGAAAAAAAAAAATACTCAGTAGGTCAGGCAGCGTCTGTGAAGGGAGAAAAAGGGTGACACTGAATGTTGATGCTATTGTAAAAAAGGGATCACTGGCTGCATTGGTAGCATTAAGCTGATGAGCCGTGAAAAAATGGATACGTTTGGCTTCATTGGTTCCATTCAATTCAATCAGGGCTCAGTTCCATTTACACGTATTTGTTCCACATCCCTTTTGTATTTCCTTGAGTGATGAGAGGTGGGTAATCTCATTATAGTTTTTTTTTCTGAAGAAGGGTCTAGACCCGAAACATCAGCTTTCCTGCTCGGCCTGCTGTGTTCATCCAGCTCTACACCTTTTTATCACAGATTCTGGTCTGATCAGCACTAGGCTAGCTGAGCTCTCCATGCATTCGCTGGTATATTAAAGATAATGTTGGCCAAGACACGTTGCAAGATAGGCAGGTAAACCCTGGCAGCAGTTTGGGAATGGGCCCCAGAGGGCCCACAAATGATAGGATCATGTCTGTTTGAACCCCTTCCCTGACTTCTCAATTACAGCCCTGATGCCCCTCAATGGGGTCTGCCTACATTTCATCCCCTTCCTCCACCCCCACCCAAATGAATTCAACAATGACATAACAGACTTGAGTGTTGTAGTGCTGTCACAGCCCAGGAACTCCGGCACTATGACATTGACATCACAGCCCTGAACGAGCCACAACTGATAGAAGAAGACCAGCTTAAAGAACAAGGTGGTGGTTACACTTCTTCTGGAGAGGAAAATCAGAACAAGGTCATCTCCATGGGGTTAGCTTCGCCATAAAAAATTAACTGGTTGGACATCCCAATGAATCCTCCTGTGGGCTAAGTGAGCGTCTCATGGCCCAACGGCTGAGCCTGGCCCAGAAGCAGCACATCACAGTCATCAGTGTGTATACCCTGATCCTAGTCACAACAGATGAGACAAAAGAGGCGTTCTACACCAGCCTTGGCCAACTGCGGTCCCGCACCCCCAAGGGAAACAAGTTTATTCTCCTCAGTGGCTTCATTGCCACAGTCAGAAAGGGCACAAAACATTGGAAAGGCATGTTAGGCAAGAAAACTGAAGGGAAATCAAACTCCAATGGAGTCCTCCTCCTGACCGAGTGTCAAGAACATGACTTCAGCATAACAAACCCCCTGCTCCCTTAGAGGACAAGCCCAAGACCTCGGAGCAAACCCCACTCCAAGCACTGGCACTGAACCAATTACATTATCATTCGATGGAGGGACTACAAAGATATCCACATCGCCTGCACCATGACAAGCTGACAACCACTGGACCAACCACTGACTAATCCGTCCTACCATCTCCGTCAACCTGGCCCCAAATTCGCAGAGGCAGAAACACTTAGCTGAATGTTGCCAGACTCAAAGGCCCTGAGAAGAAATACCTACTCAAGTGGCACCTCACAGCCAACCTGGTAATGGCCAATGTGTTAAAGCCACAGAGTGACCACAGCACCTTGTCCACACTAAAAGACATAATAGTCAGCACCTGCGAAGAGACGCTCAGCCTTTCATCTGGGAACTCAGACTGGTTCAATGAGAATGATCAGGAGATCCAGGATCTCCTAGACCCACAACCACAAAGCCTGCCTGAACTGGCAGCTCCACCAAAAGTTGAGTGAGAGGAAACAAGTTGCGAGGGAACTGAAGGCCAATATCTAACGGTTAGATGGTGAGTGGAAAGAACGCAGTAGACATAGCATCTCACCACAGTGTGTGCAGCTTCTGCAGAGCAATCAAAGTCATCTACCGTCCGAGCATGCAGGGAGCTACTCCACTGAGAGCCAAAAACAGATAGTCGCTTATCAAAGCCGAATAGGCAGTCAGCACCTACTGGAGTCAGCACTTTGAGTGCCTCCTCAACCGAGGTACAGCCTTTGATGTAAGTGCTCCCGACACCATTCCGCAACACACTACCTGTCACCATTTCTGCTCACCTCCAACTTCCACGAGGTGGAAAAAGCATCCTACAGCTGAAAAACAACAAGGTCTCCAGCACAGAGGGCATTTCCATTGAAGTTGTAAAATGCGGCTAAGAAGCAGTCTTGACACAAATCCACAATCTCATCACTCTTGTCTGGAAGGAAGAGACCATACCAAGAGATCTCAGAGATGCCGTAATTGTGACCATCTTAAGAAAGGAGACAGGTCTGACTGGAAATTACAGAGGGATTTGCCTATTGTCTGCCATAGGAAAGGTCATCATGAGAATCCTCCTCAACTGCTTCCATCCAGTGACTGAAGAGCTCCTCCCTGAGTTTCAACGATTTCTGCTTGTCAAGAGGAACAACGGTCATGATCTTCAGTGTGTAACAAATCCAAGAAAACTGCAGTGAACAGCACCAGTCACTGTATGTGGCCTTTTGAATCTCACAAAAACTCTGTCACCCATGAGTATTGTGGTATATCTTCCTCAAAATCAGTTGCCTGCAAAAATTTGTCACCATTCTCCGCTGGACATGCAAATTGCGATTCTCACCAAAGGATTTACTCAAACCAAAAACAAGTGCGAACTGGTGTCAAGCAGGGCTGTGTGTTCATACCGACACTGTTTGCCATCTTCCTTGGTGCAACGCTCCACCCCACGTCCATGAAGCTCCCCACTGGAGTGGAGCTAACCTACAGGGTGGGCAGGAAATTGTTCGCCTTTCGATCCCTCCAGGCCAGAACCAAGACCACCTTCTCTTATCGAGCTGCAGTGCTCAGATGTTACCCATGGGTGCGCACAGTCGGAGACAGAGTTACTAATCAACATTGATCCATTCACTGTAATGAATGAGAGAATGGTACTCAGACTAAACATCTGGAAATCAATGATGCTCTATCAGCATGCTCCTGCCACACAACGTTGCTGCCCCAACCATCAAATCTATAGGAAGCCCACGGACAACGTGGATCATTTGCCATACCTCAGGAGCCTCCTCTCAGTGCAAGCAGACATTGACAAAGAGATTCAACATCGACTCCAAATTGCCAGTGCAGCCTTCAGATGCCCAAGGAACAGAGGTTCAAAGTCTGATACCTCAAACCTAGCACCAAGCACATGGTCAACAGTGGGAGCCATGGTCCCCACCCTCCTGTGTGCACCTGAAATATGCATCATGAATAACCACGGTCCTCAAATCTCTGGATAGTTATCACCGGTGTTCCATTCACATAATCCTGCAAATCTACTAGCAGGATAGGTGTACCAACATGAGCACTCTCTCTCTAGTATTGAGGCACTGGTCATGCTTGACCAGTTACAATGGGCTGGCCACATTGTCTACATGCCTAACTCAAGACTCCCTAAATGAATGCTCTACTCCAAGCTCCGCAATGGTCAGCGATCAGTAGGAGGGCTGAGGAAATACTACAAGGATTCTCTAAATGCCTTCCTAAACAAATGCAACATCACCTCTAGAACAAACAAACTGGAGAAGAAACATCTGCCACAGGCCCCAACCACTTTGAGCATCGCTGGGTGGAAGCAAGTCACCCTCAATGCTGAGGGACAGCCAAAAAAGACAAAGAGGAATTTACAGCAGATTAACTGTAGTGGTTCAAAGAGGTGATTTACCACCACTTTAGATTCATAGAAACTTATAGTCCAGAAGATGTCCTTGGCCCATCGAGTTGGCACTAACAATAACTCCTCTAAATCTATACGAGTACCACTTTGCAACACTTAGCCCAGTCCATTGAATGTTATGACATTTCAAGTGCTCATCCAATACTCATTAATTTTTTAAATTTGTCAGGGCAATTAGGGATTGGCAACAAATGCTGGTCTTGCCAGCTATGCCAACATTCCATGAAATATTTTTAAAAAATTACCTAAGGGTTTATCCATAATGTAGCAATTCTTCATGCGGTTGATTCGGGCAAGTTTCTTGTCCAACGTCACTTGAGCTTTCCTTCCTTTCTTAAATGCTCCATACATTATATAACTGAACCTGTACTCAACATGATACAAAAGCACTCAGTATATTATCTCACAGTTAGAACATAATTCAAGTTGCTCACTTTGATTTTAAATTCCTGACAACTAAGTGGCAGTTTATTTTCAGAGGAAACATTGTCTAATTTTTAATTCAGTTAAG
Organism: Ginglymostoma cirratum; assembly: GCA_024137785.1. Classification (NCBI taxonomy): domain Eukaryota; kingdom Metazoa; phylum Chordata; class Chondrichthyes; order Orectolobiformes; family Ginglymostomatidae; genus Ginglymostoma; species Ginglymostoma cirratum. The sequence goes on along the minus strand of JAHRHZ010000058.1, from coordinate 21,905,873 downwards.
GGCCAGCCACAGGGACAAACTCCACGGTGCTATGTTAAAATAACTGATTCAAACAAAGAACAAAGAATAATACAGCACAGGAATAGGCCTTTCAGCCCATCAAGCCTGCGCCGATTCTTATTCCTTATTTAGACCTGCTTTTTATTTCCCATACACAGTTTCTATCCCTCTGCTTGCCTCCCACTCATGTGTCTATCAAGACAGACCCTAAACATTGCTAATGTACATGCTTCCACTACCTCCACTGGCAGTGCATTCCAGCCACCCACCTCCGCTGTGTGAAAAAATTTCCCCACACTTTTGCCCTAAACCTTCCCCTCTCACTTTGCATTTCAAGACACCCAACGCTTCTTCCTTCATTATGTTGGTCTGCTCGAGAGTATTCACACATCTTTCCCTAACCTCAACATCCCTCATATCCTTCTCTTTGGTGAATACCGATGTAAAGTACTCGTTAAGGATCTCACTCATTTCCTTTGTCTCCACACACAACCTCCCTGCTTTATCCTTGAGTAGGCCTAGTCTTTCTCTAGCCACCCTCTTACCCCTACTTTCTGTATAAAATGCCATGGGATTCTCCTTAACCCTGCCCCTTTTGGTGCCACCCAATACACCATTTGAGCCCTTTCCTACTTCTGTTATATTCTCCAAGGACTTTGTCTGTTTTTAGTTGCCCAGACCTGAGGTACGTTTCCTTTTTTTTTGACTAAGCTGATAACTTTCCCTGTCAGCCAAGGTTCCTGAATCCTGCCATCCTGTCCTTCATTTTCACAGGAACATGCCTGTCCTACATTCTAATCAACTGGTCTTTATAAGACTCCCACATGTCAGATGTGGATTTACCCTCAAACAGCTGCTCCCAATTCATATTCTCCAATTTTTGCCTAATTTGGTTATAGGTGACCTTCCCCCAATTTAACACCTTCATCTGAGGTCCACTCTTGTCCTTATCCACAAGTATCTGAAAACTCATGAAATTATGGTTACTATTCCCAAAATGCTCACCCCACTTTGATCAACTGGCCAGGCTCATTTCTCAATACAGGTCCAATATGGCCCTCTTCCTCACTGGACTATTCATACTCTGTTTCAATAAATCACCATGGACTCACCTAACAAATTGCTCCCTATCCAAACCCCTGACACTAAGGGAGTACCACTCAATATGGGGGGAAGTTAAAATCACTCACCACAGCAACCTTGTTATTTTTGCATCCTTCCAGAATTTGCCTATATATCTCTTTCTCTATCTCCCACTGGCAGCTGGGAGGCCTGTAGTACATTCCCTGCATTGTGATTGCAACCTTCCTAATCCTGAGTTCTATTCATAATGCCTTGCTGCAAAACCCTTCCAGGGTGTCCTCCCTCAACACAGCCTGTAATATGTTCCCTAACCAGTAATACAATTCTTTTGTTTCCTCCTCTGTCTTGTCTAAAACATCGATATCCCAGAACGTTAAGCTTTCAAACCCGTCCCTCTTTCAAACATATTTGTGTGATAGCAACAACATTGTAATTAATCCAGGCTCTAAGTTTACCCACTTTACCTGTTATGCTTCTTGCATTGAAGCAAATACAGTCCAAGCCTCCAGTTCTACTGAGCTCAGCAACCTTTTCCTGACAGTTGTTCCTCTTAGCTATATTTGCCTTAGTCTGAAGTTATTCCCCAGTCTCTAAACCTAAAGACCTGCTGCTCCAGTTCCCACCCACCTGCCACATTAATTTAAACCCTCCCAAGTCGCTCTATCAAACCTCCCTGCTAGGATAATGGTGCCTCTGCAGTTTAGGGGCAACCAGTCCTTCTTGTACAGGTCCCACCTGCCCTGGAAGCTATCCCAATGGACCACATGTCTGAAGCCCTTTCCTCTGCAACAGCTCTTTAGCCGCATATTCAATTGTACTATGTTCCTGTTCCTAGCCTCAGTAGCACATGGCATGGGGAGTAATCCTGAAATTACTACCATAAAGGTCCTGCTATTTGGTTTACTACCTAACTCCCTGAATTGTCATTGCAGGACCTTATCACTCTTCCTACCTGTTTCATTTGTGCCAACATAGACAATGACTTCTGTCTGCTTACCCTCCCTTTCAGGAATGCCCCATACCCACTTAAAGACATCCATGATCCTGGCACCAGGGAGGCAACATACCATCCTGGAAGCGCCACAGAAGCGCCTATCTCTGTCCCTGACTATTGAATCTCCAATCGCAATTGCTCTACTACACTTTGTCCCTCCCTTCTATACAGCAGGGCCTGCCATGGTGCCACTGCTCTAGTTGCTGTTGTCATCTGATGGGCCACCGCCTCATCAGTATCCAAAACAGAATACTTTGTTCGACAGGGGGGCAGCTGCAGGGGACTCCTGCACTGATGCCTGCTCCATCTATCTTCCTGTACCTAGGGTGTGACCACTTTTGACCATGAAGAAATGGACTTGAGATACATATCTCGCAAGTTTGTCTGTAGCCAGTTGTCTTGATTGGTATCTTTCAACATAAAAACATTTAGTATTTACTTGAGCTAGTTTTAAAAACATTCAGCCTCCATTTAGAGGCAACACTGTAACATAAATGACACTGTAAGTAAATTTCTGGGGACAGAAAACACCACTTCCAATAAAAATGACATGTGGCCAATGCTGGAAATCTGAAGTAAAAATGGTTTCCTTTCAAAAAAAAAGTCAAAATGTTAACTTGGTTCTTCTCTCTACAGGTGTTGCTAGACACGCTGAGTTTCTCCCAGCATCTTCTGTTTTTATGAATACCACGTTCATGGCGCTTATACAGATAACAAGGTGTGGAGCTGGATGAACACAGCAGGCCAAGCAGCATCATTGGAGCAAGAAAGCTTGACGTTTCGGGCCTAGGCCCTTCATCAGAAATGGGGGAGGGGAAGAGGGTTCTAAAATAAATAGGGAGAGAGGGGGAGGCGGATAGAGGATGGATAGAGGAGAGGATAGGTGGAGAGGAGACAGACAAGTCAAAGAGGCGGGGATGGAGCCAGTAAAGGTGAGTGTAGGTGGGGAGGTAGGGAGGAGATAGGTCAGTCCAGGGAGGACGGACAGGTCAAGGGGGCGGGATGAGGTTAGTAGACAGGAGATGGGGGTGCGGCTTGAGGTGGGACAAGGGGATAGGTGAGAGGAAGGACAGGTTAGGAAGACAGCGATGAGCTAGGCTGGTTTTGGGATGCGGTCAGGGGAGGGGAGATTTTGAAGCTTGTGAAATCCACATTGATACCATTGGGCTGCAGGGTTCCCAGGCTGAATATGATTTGCTGTTCCTGCAGCCTTCAGGTGGCATCATTGCGGCATTGCAGGAGGCCCAGGATGGACATGTCGTCTGAGGAATGGGAGGGGGAGTTGAAATGGTTCACGACTGGGAGGTGCAGTTGTTTATTGCGAACTGAGCGCAGGTGTTCTGCAAAGCGGACCCCAAGCCTCCGCTTGGTTTTCCCGATGTAGAGGCCACAACGGGAACAGCGGATGCAGTATACCACATTAGCAGATGTGCAGGTGAACATCTGCCTGATGTGGAAAGTCTTCTTGGGGCCTGGGATTGGGGTGAGGGAGGAGGTGTGGGGGCAGGTGTAGCACTTCCTGCTGCTGCAGGGAAAAGTGCTGGGTGTGGTGGGGCTGGAGGGGAGTGTGGAGCGGACAAGGGAGTCACGGAGAGAGTGGTCCCTCCGGAAAGCAGACAAGGGTGGGGAGGGAAAAATATCTTTGGTGGTGGGGTCGGATTGCAGATGGCGGAAGTGTCGGAGGATGATGTGTTGGATCCGGAGGTTGGTGGGGTGGTACGTGAGGACGAGGGGGATACTTTTTTGGTTGTTATTGCGGGGACGGGGTGTGAGGGATGAGTTGCGAGAAATGCGGGAGACACAGTCGAGGGCGTTCTCGACCACTGCGGGGGGGAAGTTGCGGTCCTTGAAGAATGAGGACATCTGAGATGTACGGGAGTGGAATGCCTCATCCTGGGAGCAGATGCGGCGGAGGCGAAGGAATTGGGAATAGGGGATGGCATTTTTGCAGGAAGGTGGGTGGGAGGAGGTGTATTCTAGGTAGCTGTGGGAGTCGGTGGGCTCGAAATGGATATCGGTTTCTAGGTGATTACCTGAGATGGAGACAGAGAGGTCCAGGAAGGTGAGAGAGATATTAGGGATGGTCCAGGTGAACTTCAGGTTGGGGTGGAAGGTGTTGGTGAAGTGGATGAATTGTTCGAGCTCCTCGTGGGAGCACGAGGCGGCGCCGATACAGTCATCAACGTAATGGAGGAAGAGGTGGGGTTTAGGGCCAGTGTGTGGTTTAGTTCCACGTATCTCTCATCTTCATGGTGCTTATGTTCCCTGTTTCTGGGTGCAATACTGTTTTGATCCAGTTATGTTGTGCTTTTCACATTGCTTCTTTGAATACATTTTCCTCTAATATAAAAGGAAATTTGTAGGCACAATGGCAAAGCCACAAACACTGCTAAGAAAAACTGTACATTTGCAAATATTGCATCATGGAATTATGTTAGAATTGTTGCCAAACTCCAAATTCCCTTCACCCCTTGCAGCAGGGTAACAGAGTCCAATTCAACATACAGGTACAGCAAGTGTTTCAATAACAACTTTACAAACAAATTATGAACATGAAGAAATTAGTCTTGCTAATGCTGTGCAGTGCAGTTTGTAGCAAGTTTTAGAGGATAAAAGCATGAGTAATTATAGGTGGCTGATGAAAAGTGGTGGGAAAAAAAAGGAAGAAAAAGACAAAAGAAAACTAAGACATGGTAATAGAGAACAGAGATTTGATGGAATCAAGAAACTGAAAGGGAGCACAGCTAGGCACAGTCTGACAAAAGGAGAAAAACTATGTGGGTAGATGTAGCAGATACAAATGAAGAGAAGGAACTATGAAAGATCGATTCACAGGAGGAAAGGCAAGAAGCATATGGAAAATAGAGAAGGTTAGAGTGAGTAAGAAAAGACAGAATTACAGCAAAGGGCTGCTTTACAGTCCTAGATAATTATACATATTTTCTGCCCTTGCTCAACTACTTTAATATCAATAAATGTAGCAATATTAAAATCTGAGACCTTTTGAAGAAATAATTCAGATGACAAACATCACCCTAAAACAATTACCATAACAACTGAGGAAATAGATGAAATTGGTACACTAATGCATTATACACATGAATTGTACAGTAGCTTTTATTTATTAGAAGTATAAAAGATTATATTTGAAAATTCTGTTTCAGCTAAGCTTCCAGTGCACAATATCTGATGATATTAGTGCAATCGAGCTTGTGGACTTTGAACATCAGCTGCGTGTAAATGCAAATTTATGTTTCAGTCTACTGCCTCAGTTAATAGTCCCACAGTGCTTGGAAGAGAGGATAGTGGAGAGAGGGAGGATTGCTCATCACTGGCAAGTCTCTTGTTTTCCCTCTATGTTAAGGAGGTATTTGCAAACATATACAGCAATTCCATTTATTATGCCAATATATGGCCCAAGTGAAATCTTGCAATAGGGTGCTGATTATGCTTGTTAATAATAAGAGAATTAGACAACATTAAGTTATGTTATTGCAAATACCTTGCTCATTGTTGACATATTTTAGTACATAAACTTTAATGTCAAAAACTAAAAGTTAACTATAGACAATGAGATAAATGCAATTAAAGCAGCTTGAAGTCTATTGTACTTCAAAGATTGGGGCCATGTTGCTTTAAACGGTTAACAGCTCAGAAGCTAGACAACTGGAGATGTGATGTCTACACTGTTGCAAATAAATTCAAAGTAGAGAGATGTGTTAGTTTTGGGAATTAGGGCTAAATTAATTTAGGAATATTCAGTGAATGCTGCAAGTTTATAAAACTCGTTTACTTCATCAGATCAAAAAATAAATTATAAATGGGTGAGAATTAATATAAAAGTTTGACAGTGCAGAGCAGTATATGTCGTCATGGGGGTTAGAAAGGCCCTCTAATTTCAGTACGACTGTGTGTTTACTAGAGAGATTTTTTTAGATGCAGTCTGGAACTTGTGTGGTTTATATCGCATTGGGAGAGGTAAGACAAACTAAGTGATAGTTAAACACACCTGGATTGCAAGCAGATTAAAATAATAATTTTATCACTGACAACGTGGAAGTTGTGCAAGGCTTAATCTCAGTTTGGATCTTGTGAGGGAATGGAAGCTGGAGGTTGCCTGGTTTGAAGCTAATGAGAGAATCTACAGTAGGCCTCATACATATAACTAATCAATAGATTAGCTTGGAATAAAGGGATAAGCATGTCTAGACAATAGGGGGAAAATGAAAGTTTTACCTTTAATAGTGGAGCTGAGAAAAGTCCCCCAGAGGGCTGTGAAACACTTATTGTGGTCCTGATAGAAGTACAAGATTGATGTGTCTAATACAAAACTTTTTTTGGGGGAAGTGCAAAGTATAATTGAATGCATAACTTATATGATTGTAAACCACATTGCTCATAGTACTTACTTCATTTAAGTCTTTAATATATAATAAAGTTTGCTTTGTTAGAAACGTGAAATTTTGTGGCTTAGTTCTCCGATTTGTTTGGATTTCTTTTTTCCCAACTATTCAATGGATGTGGGCATCACCAGATGCCCTTGAGAAGGTGCTACTGAGCTGCCCTCTTGAACTGTTGCAGTCCATTTGATGCAGATACACTAACAACACCATTAGGGAGGGAATTACAAAATACCACCAAACAACACAGAAGAAACGGCAATATATTTCCAAGTCATGATATGGGTGGCTTGGAGGAGAAGTTGCAGCTGATGGCATTCCCATAAACCGACTAACCCTGCACTTCAGGATGGTAGTGGTTATGGGACTGAAAATATGCTCTCCAAGAAGTTTGGTGTATTTCTGTAATGCATCTTGTCAACAGTGTACACTACATATTAATGATCCATAAATGGATCACAACAATGTCCTTTTTCTCTGCTTTTATTTTCTTCCTGACTGTATGGTAGGTGATTCTGAGGTGCATGGATCACTCAACCCAATTGTATTGACAATCCTGATTCAGGAATTTGGCTCATGGTCTGTGTTCCTCTATCTCTACTCTATGCAGCTGGAAGTTCTGCCCTGTTATTGTACTACTGTCTGAATGAGACTTCTGGAATTTTGGTCCTATGTATTGTGTTGCTAGGTTTTACAGACCACGAAGTCCTAGGTTTAATCAACGCATTCTGTTATACAAAGGGAAAAACAGCCACGGTTCTTGATCCTGATTTCTATTCTGTGAGTCCTGCTAGAAATATATTTGGTTGAAATGGAAGACAGGATTGGGCCTGGTTACTGGGTTCAGTGGCTAACTATGCATGTGTAAAGACCAAGTCTTTTGACTTTTGTCCTTTTTAAAATTGTGGACTGAAATGAGAAAAACAGTTTCGGTGCAAAGAAGCCTGTCCTTTCGGCTTCTTAGCCTTGCAAGCTTCAATCTACATGGGTTCCATGGTCAGACACATCGAATATATACTTTAATTCTATATCAGCTGCTTTGTTCGTAGATTTGGATAGTCTTTCTAACTGATTACAATGCTAATTTTTGACTCAGTGCCTCTTCCTAGTTTCAAAAAAGGCTAATTTAAAATCCCGCAATGTGACATTAAGAAGCATAAGACTACGTTAACATATATTATACAAAACACAATTTAAATCACCCTTTAATTTTACAAATTATGCTATTCTATGGAGTGTTGGCTTTCCAAGTAAATTCATTCAAAATCCGTCACTGATGTTATATCCTCTTTATAAAGAAATTTATTAGTGAGTTACCCTTATTTGTTGATTTCAATTTGAGTTTCTTTTAAATTTGATACAGAAGTACATGTTGCTGGTCTGAATCCTCACGCATTCAATATGCGACCAATGCTTTTATCTTTACCAGGTCTGCAGTCTTTCATTTACATCTAATACATAATGAGAATCTTATGTTTTACATAAAAGTATATATTGCCTGATTTGCCATATAATTCAAGCAGACTCTTGTCATTATTTAATGCATTGCTTACACCTACTAGCATTGATCCAATCAGTTCATCTCCCATGGCTCTGTTCAAAGAACATGTCCATTTCTTTTATTAAGGATATCGCTGATTGCTTGCCACTGTTAATTCTTTCCTACCTCAATAATAATTTGCTCTTCTGTAGGAATCTTTAACATAGTAAAAATGTCCCGAGGAATTTCACAGAAGTGTAGCTGAACAGAAACTGAACTAAACTAAAGAAGATATCATTAGAACTGAGGCTGAAGAATCAGTGTAAGAGGTAGATTTTAAGAATGAACTTAAAACAGGAGAGAGAGGTACACAAATTTACAGAAGCAATTCCAGCGCTTAAGGCCCAACCAACTGAAAGCAAAGCTACCAATGTGGTTGTAAATGCAAAGATAAATGTGGAAGAGGACAGAGAGTTTTGTAGTGCTGCAGGAGATTACAAAGACAGAGATTATAGAAAGGCTTGAAAACAACAATGAGAATTTTAAAATCATGGTATTAGTGGACGGGGAGTGAGTGCAAGTCAATGAGATCAATTATTTTTGCTTCCTCTCAATTTTGGTTCTATTTCAATAATTAACAATTGTAAGATCCCCTCCAGGCCACATCCTGACTTGGAACTATATTGCCGTTCTTTTGCTGTCACTGGATGAATATTCTGGAACTCTCTGAACAGGTTGAAAAACATGTTAAAAAATTTAAACAACAGTGCGCTGTAGCTACCTTCTCAAGGATAATTAGGGATTGGCAATAAATGCTGGTCAACTAGTGATGCCCGCATCCCATGAATGAGTAATCAAGAAAAAAAAATTCTAAAGCTGGGGAATCTACTACCAATTCAGATCTCAAGGATTTTTCATTTTTATTTTTGCTCCACAATGGGAAGGAAAGCATTCTTGCTCATTCATCTGAAATAAGGGTCTGAACTGACTTTTTCACCTTTTTCTCATTGCAGCTCTTTACTCAATTTTTTTTTCACTTTCTATATCTTCCATATGCCATTTTATAACAAAATCTCATCCTGCAGCTCCATGGAGGATCTCAACGTACAGTTTGGGAGCATTGGGCGTAATCACAGCTTGGGGACAGACAAATCAGGAGAGTGTAAGGTGGCACCAACCATAACAGTAGTGATAGAGAGATGATTAGAATAAAAGACACAAAAAAGGTTGTGATAAAAATGTAAACTACACTAAAAGGAATCATCAGACAGCAAGCTTTTTTTCTTCTACAGTGTTCAGTAATGTGAACACAGAAAGATGATGTTTGGTACAAAACAAGAAACTAAACTTTTGGAGGCAGCATGAGCCGTGGAGTTCTTTTAAGATTAGAAGAGATAGTGAATGCCAGAATTGACTCATTTTGAGCCATCAAGACGAACTGATTGTAGTTCTTCATTGGACTTATATGAGACATGAAGAAATCTGAATTTGCTTAGAGGTCCTGCTAGACATGTACCATAATTCCAGAAGATTTTACCAGACAACTGCAGGGAATCAACCACAATGAGATTCTATTAATTCTGGATTCTTTTAAATCAGCTCTTTAAGGAATGGATGATAAGTAAAAATGGCGTTTGGTATGGTAAGTAAAAAAGACCAGGTGCCACATAAATTCAGTACTTCCCGTGTTTTCTGTGGTATCTTTGGCTGTGTATACTGTCCTAAATGAGGAAGGAAACTGAATGAGGAAGGTAGCTGAATGCAAGTTGAACAAATTTTTTCAATCATTTAATCGGTTACTACAAACAAAACTTCATGTAAATATAAGCAAATCAGGGCAGATATTGTGCTCTTGATGGCAGATACTGATTTAAAAGCTTGTGAAACTTTGTGTTCCATTTCATCCAAATGAACTGATCTCACACAATAATATAAGACTTGATTATTTTAATATTTTTATCGTATTCCTGCCATGCAGGGCATGACACGGTGCACGATGTAAGTCAGGGACAAAATGACTGTTAGAAGTCAAATGAATGGTTGCTAGATGCCATATCAGTAGTGCTGTCATTTTCTCCTTGAAGACAATGTAGAGCTCAGAGTCTGGTTATTTGCATTCAAAGAACTTCTCACAGAAGCAGCATGGAAATGTGGCAACATGTCAAGCTAAGAACTGTTTAGCAGCATTTTCGTAGCCTTTTTACTTAAGCCTTTTTGAAGCATCCATTTCAATTAGATGCTGTGCAGCTTGAACACATTAAATAACTTCAACTGTATTTTATAGAAGCCCGATTAACAGCTGATTTGGCCTTTACAGAGATTTCAGACAGTTGGTCCATACTTTTCTGTTTTCATTGTCCCTATATTCAAACATTGGGTTTAAAGTAGCCTTCAGACGAGTGTTCACAATGGCATGGGCCCTTTGCAGCTAAACTGCAAAAAGGCTTCAGGTGGCAACATGAATCCCACAATACCCTGACTTTATTATATAGTACTGGCAATCTATATAACCTCCCGTAAGTGTGTACCTATACAGCTAGGCATTAAGTCATTGAACTCAGATGAATACGCACTCTTTATCCTGTTCTTTAATCTCTTCCTGTAAATCCTCCTTTTCCAGTCCATGGTACAGTGCTCTAAGATGAGGATAGGGCACTGGCACTGAAACAAAGATACAAATAAAATCACTGATTTGTCTCCGGAGGACAGGTTTCATTTAATGATTGAACAATTGGAGAACCACAACTACGCTGTTATTTTCTTTGAGAAGCTGCTTTCCCAAATGATACATAAGAGTAAAGTAGGCATTATTGAAAGTTGGTATAACCTTTCAATGTTTGATAAATTAAAACCCAATAGTTTAACCACTTTGCTGCATTCCCATTCTGGTGCAAAACTCTGTTGCGAAAACAGTAATTGCTTGAAATACACAGCAGGTCAGACTGTATCTGTGGAGAGAGGTGCAGTTTAAATTTTTAGTTAATTTTTTTCCAGATTGTTATCAATTGTAACGAATGACTGGTTTTGAGCAAGTGGGGGCAGGGGGTGGGGTCTGGTGGATAAAATACAAAAAAGGTTTGATAAAAGAATCGCTGAAATTATGGTCTAAAATTGAACTTAATATTGAGCACTGAAGGGTACAAAAGTGCCTCATAGAAAGATGTTCCTTGAGCTTTCTTTGACCTTCATTGGCAAACTGCAGAAGTTGTGGACATGGTGGGGATGGGATTGCAGAAGTGGAGAAGTAAAATAGCAGGTGACTCGAAACTTAGGGCATGCTTGCAGAGTCAATGAAGGTATTTGCAAAGCAGTTACTCAAATTGCGTTCAAACTCTTTGATGAGTAGAGAGTAAACCATTTTGCAAGCAGCGAATAGGAATTAGGAAGAGTAGACCATTCATTGTCCCTTGAGCTTGCTTTGCCAATTGATTACATTATGGTTGATTTCCTATCTACCCCATACCTTTTGACACCCTTATTAAGAATCTACCTAACTCAGCCTTTAAAAATATTCAATGCTGCTGCTCTGATCTACTTTCTAGCAAAAGAATTCCACAGACTCGCAATGTATTGAGATAGAACAAATTTTCCTAATCTCAGTCTTAAATAGGACATCTCTTACTTTTAAACTGTGCAGTTCTAGTCTCTCCAACAAGGGGAACTGTCATCTCAACATCCATTCTCTTGAACCTTATCAGGGTCTCACATGTTTCATTAAGATCACCTCTCATTCTTCTAAATTTCCAAAGGATACAACAGCAACCTAAACTGTAAAGTACTCCAGATGTGGTCTCACCAGTAGCCTGTATGACTTTTGTGAACCTTGCCCTTTCAATAAATGATAACATTCCACTTGTCTTCCTAATCTACATCTGCACACTAACATTAGTACACTGCACTGCAATGTTCTGTAATCTCTCCCATTTAAAAATAAACAGTTCTTCAATTCTGCCTGCTAAAGTGAATAAGTTCAAATTTACCCACATGATATCAAATTTGTGCCCACTCACTTAACCTGTATGCTTTTGCAGTCTCCTTGATGTTCCCAGGATAACTTACACTCCTACCAATATTTGTGTCATCAGCAAATCAAGCAACTACATGCAAGGTCCCTTCATTCAAGTCATTGCAATAGATTGTAACTATAGATTGTAATAGATTAAAAGTACACTGTTTCGTACCTCGTTCATAGCTCATTCCAATTTGCCCTTCCAGAATTTACCTAGAATTCAGTTTTGCACTGTATACCCACATTAAATGGAAACATGGCTGAATTTGTCTGAAATGGACAACGGGGTGGCATAATGCCAGAATTAATGGTAATGATGAGTATTACAGAGGGCCAGGCCAATGTGCTGGGAATAAAGGTTCAAATCAGTAGCTCATGGAATTGAAATTCATTTAATAAATTTGGAAAATAAAACTGGTTTCATTAGTGGTGATCGTGAAATTATTGTTGATTACGTAAAAATTCGTCAGGTTCATCGATGTTTTTAGGGAAGAAAATTGGCCATTCTTACCTGGTCTGGCTCCAGAGTGACTCCAGAGCCATAGCAATGTGCTTGACTCTTAACTGCCCTCTCCAGTGGGTTAACAAATCACTCAGTGCATGGGAAATTAGGGGTGGGCAACAAATGCTAGTTACCCTAGCCAATGATACCCACATCCCATGAGAGAATTAAGCAAAAAACTCATTAAATTTGAAGCCTTATAAGTAGCAAAATCTAGGCTGAGTTGAAGTGCAGGGCCTGAATGTATAAAATAAGCATACCAACCCAGTGTGGCATCCAAATCTATCACACTATTTTCAAGGCTAGTAGAAGGAAGCACCTTAATTGGTGTATTACCGTACTTGGATCTTTGCAGCTTTCAGTTGCTTTTGTTGTGGCAATTTCACACCAGGCCTTGTGATAGTCTTCAAAAGCAATCCTTTTTATTCTAAAAGAGAACATAATTATTCATGTTAATTATGTAAAGAGTTTACCTGATTAAATGCTGTTTAAGTGATCAATATAGTAACAAAAAATCTAGGCTGGCATCGCTTTTACAAAATGATCAAAAAGGATCCAATGCTCACAGAAATCCTCATGTTATAAAGAGGAAGGTACAAAAGAGTTAATTACAAACAATGGGAATCTGACAAACATGGGAAGACAAAGGTTATAGAATAACACGAATATCTTATTTTCATTCAATTTTCCCCTTCCCTTCTGAACACACTGATTCACATAAATTTATCATATTGTTCCCAATAGCACTTCAGCAACCTCGCCAAGTAGGTATTTTTCAAGTGCGATTCTTGACAAGTGAACAGCAAGTTTTCAGTGGGGCTGCAGGAGTTGGTGTGAGGAAGGAGATGCAAAGGCACAGTTAAAGATAACTTATAAATCCTTGATCAATAGGGGAATCAAGAGTAATGGTGAATAGGCAGGAAAGTGGATATAAGGAATGTCAGATCAGCCATGATCTTATTGAATGGCAAAGCAGGCTTAAAGGGCCGTATGGCTTACTCTTGTTCCTATTTCTTACAGTCTTATGGCCTTAAGGAGGAGGACTTCAAAGACACTTGTTTCAAAAATTCATTCATATGATGTGGGTGTTACTGGCTGCTGCAGCATTTATTGCCCATGTCTATCTGCTGTGGAGAAGGTGGTGGGAGTTGCCTTCTTGAAACACTGCAGTCCATTTCATGTACCAACATCCAAAATTTCAGCGAGTTCTAGGATCTAGACTCAGTGTCGCTGAACTAGCTGCAATATGTTCCCAAAAATATCACCGAATACGGTCTGGAGACTTTATTGAAAATAGGGAACAAATGATAACTATATTAACTAATAGTTAATTGGGTTGGAGTTGTTTGCATAAATATGGGGAGCCAGTATTTAGTGGGGTAAGAATTTTATGGAGTGTGGCTGACTGAAATAAAGCTGTAACGTAAAAGTGTGAACTCAAGTTCTGTTCAAATACAGGTAGTTCTGCAGTAACACGTACTTTGTGAATGCAAATTGGCTGTAACACAATTGATGAATAGTGGTTTCTGATTTCTGATGAAGGGTTTAGGCCCGAAACGTCGAGTTTTCCTGCTCCTATGATGCTGCTTGACCTGCTGTGTTCATCCAGCCCCATGCTTGTTATCTCGATGAATAGTGGCGCTGTTTGGGTTATGCAAACTTTCTGCTGTACAGGTATAGCAATTTCCCTGTAACGTGATTTTCTCTGGTGATTTTCTACAGCATGAAGTCACACAAGAATGCAACTATTGTGTTATAGAACTATCTGTAAAATTATCTTATGGAGTACAACAACTCAGTCAGTATGGTGAGTAGCTTGGAGGGAAACTTACATAGATACATAGAAGATAGAAGCAGGAGGCTGCCATTCGGCCCTTTGAGCCTGCTCTGACATTCATCATGATCATGGCTGATTGTCCAACTCAATAGCTTAATCCTGCTTTCCCCCCATAACCTTTGATCCCATTTGCACTATATCTAGCCATCTCTTGAATACATTCAATGTTTTGGTATCAACTACTTCCCGTGGTAATGAATTCCACAGGCTCACCACCCTTTGGGTGAAGAAATATCTCCTCACCTCTGTCCTAAGTGGTCTACCCTGAATCCTCAGACTGTGACCCCTGGTTCTGGACACATCCACCATCAGGAACATCCTCCCTGCATCTACCCTGTCTAGTCCTGTTAGAATTTTATAAGTCTCTGTGGGATCACCACTTATTCGTCTGACCTCCAGAGAAGGCAGCCTTAACCCGGTCAATCTCTCCTCATACGTCAGTCCCACCATCCCCGGAATCAGCCTGGTAAACCTTTGCTGCACTCCCTCAAGAGCGAGAGCATCCTTCCTCAGAAAAGCAGATCAAAACTGCACACAATGTTCTAGGCGTGGCTTCACCAAGGCCCTGTATAACTCCAATAACACACCCCTGCTCCTGTACTCAAAACCTCTCACAATGAAGGCCAACATACCATTTGCCTTCTTTACTGCCTGCTGCACCTGCATGCTTACCTTCAGTGACTGGTGCACACTCCACTCCCCCATTTTACAGCCATTCAGGTCTGCCTGAATCCTTCTTGATTTTCCTTCCAAAGTGAATAATCTCACATTTATCCAAATTATACTGCATCTGCCATTGATTTGCTCACTCAGCCAACCTGTCGAGATCATGCTAAAGGATCTCTGCATCCTCATCACAGTTCACCCATCACCCAACTTGGCACCATCTGCAAACTTTGAGATGTAACATTTTGTTTCCTCATCCAAATCATTAATATATATTGTGAATAGATGGGATCCCAGCACCGATCCCTGTGGCACCCCACTAGTTACTGCCTGCCAATTTGAAAAGGACCCATTAATTCCTACTCTTTGTTTACACCCTGCCAACCAGTTTCTTATCCATCTCATACACCTCTACCAATCCTTTGCACTTTAACCTTGTGCAATAATCTCTTACACGGGACTTTGTCAAACGTTTTCTGGAAGTTCAAATATATACCATATCGACCGGCTCCCCCTTGTCAACTCTACCAGTTACATCTTCATAGAATTCTAACAGATTTGTCAGGCATGATTTCCCCATAATAAATCCATGCCGACTCTCTCTGATCCTGACACTGCTTTCTAAATGCTCCGCTATAAAGTACTTAATAATAGATTCGAGAATTTTCTCCACTAACGATGTTAGGCTTACTAGTCGATAATTCCCTTTCTCTCTACCATCCGTTTTGAATATTGGAGTGACATTAGCTACCCGCCGATCTGCAGGGACTGTTCCAGAATCTATAGAATCCTGGAAGGTGACCACCAATACATCGATTATTTTTAGAGCCACTTCCTTAAGTATCTGGGATATAGATTATCAGACCCTGGGGATTTAACTGCCTTCAATCCCATCAGTTTTCCCCGCACCATTTCTCTACAAATATTGATCTCTCTCAATTCTTCCCTCTCACTAAATCTTGCATTCTCCGACATTTCTGGTATCTAACTTGTGTTCTCTTTTGTGAGGACAGAACCAAAGTATGTATTCAGTTGCTCAGCCATTTCTTTGTCCCCTATTAAACATTTCTCAATTTCTGTCTGTAGGGGACCTACATTTGTCTTCACCAATCTCTTTCTCTTCACATACCTATAGAAACTCTTAGTGTCAGTCATTTCATTCCCTGCAAGCTTCATTTTGTACTGTATTTTCCCCTTCTTAATCAATCCCTTGGTCCTTCTTTGTAGAAATCTAAACTGCTTCCCATCCTCAGAGATAATATTTTTCTTGACCATTCTGTATGCTTCTTCCTTAGATCGGATACTATCTCTAAATTCCTTTGTAAGCCATGGATTGGCCCTCTTACCCATTTCGCTTTTGTGCCAGAAAGGAATAAACAGTTGTTGCAGGTCCCCCATGCATTCCTGAATGTTTGCCATTGCCTATCTACTGTCATCTCTTTAAATAACTCTCCCCAATCTATCAAGGCCACCTCACACCTCATTTCTTCATTGTTTGCTTTATTAAGATTCAGCACCCTAGTATCCAAATCAACTACCTCTCCATCTTGATAAAAAATTCTATCATGTTATGGTCATTCATCCCCAAGGGGTGTTGCGCAGCTAGGTTGGCAATGATTCCCTTCTCATTACACAGTGCCCAGGCTTTTCTGTAAAAGATGCAAGACCTGCCCACAGGCCACCTCCCTCACTTCCATCCAGGGCCCTAAACAGGCCTTCCAGGTGAGAGAGAGCTTCATCTGCATCTCCTCCAACACAGTCTACTGCATCTGGCACTCTCGATGTGGTCTTCTCTACGTTGGTGAGATCAAATGTAGACTATGTGGCTGTTTCGCCGAGCATCTCTGCCTGGCCCTAAATGGCCAGCCTAACCTCCCGGCCACCGTCAATTTCAACTCCCTGCCCCACTTCCCCTTCAGCATGTCCGTCCTCGGCCTCCTCCAGTGTTGCAGTGATTCAGAACACAAATTTGAGGAACAACACCCTATCTTCCGCCGAGGCACCCTGTAGCCCAGAGGACTCAACATTGAGTTCTCCAAATTCAAATAACCTTCCCACCCATCCCCTGCCTCCCCTAGCCAGCCCCACCTCCTCCCTTACATTCCACTTACTGACCCTCCATTCAGGCTACCAACCAGATTCATTCCTCCCATCAACCAACCAGGTTGTACCTACTAACAGTGTCTACCTATCACAACCAGTTTGCTAACCCCTCTCCCAATTAACCCCTCTCTCTTTACCTGCAGCTTCCCCTACCCCCACATCCAGTCCTGAAGAAGGGTAATACTCGAAACGTTGACCTCCTTTCCTCCAGATGCTGCCTGGCTTGCTGTGTTCTTCCGGCCTCCTGTTTGTCTAACCTGGATTTCTGCATCTGCAGTTTTTTTGCCTCCCTAGTGAGAAGCTCGCCTTGAAGCCTGGAACTTAGTTAAAAGGTGCAGCAAATTGCTCCAGAGGTTAGTACAAACTTCACCAGACTTCTATCACTAACGTGTGACTATATCAGGCCACTGCTTGACTAGTGTGTGAGACAGTCTCCCAGTTTTGGTACTAGTCCCCAAAATGCTGTTAAGGAGAATTTTGCAGGGTTGACAAGGCTGAGTTTGCCATTGTTGCTTCCGTTGCCTAGGTCAATGCCACGTTGCTCATCCTTTTCTTGAGACATTACACAGTTGATCCAACTGAGTGCCGTACTAGGCCATTTCAGAGGCAATTAAGACCACATCCTGGGTCTGGAGTCACATGTGGGACAGACCAAGTCAGGATGGCTGTTTTACATCCCCAAAGGGCACTAGTGAACCAGAAGGTTTCACTGTCATCACTCGACTTTTAATTCCAGATTTTTGTTGAATTTAAATTCAATCACCAACATGGTGGGATTCTAATCAGGGTCCCGGAACGTCACCTCAGTGTCTGGATTGCTAACCCAGCAACTGTACCACTACGCCATTTACCTTTCCTCCACCAAAAGAACAGGAACACAGCAGTGCTTTGGGATGGAATTCTAGAGGATATAGAGTAGTCAATGAATGATTAGTCTCCTGATGAAGAAACACAGGGAGAATTAGAGCCAGAGAAATGGAAAGATACGGGTCCAGAGTGGTTGATGACAAAGAGATCTGAAATTGAGAATCAAGATATTCAAATTGACTTGCAGGGACACGAGACTGGGAGTGCTAATGAATATAGAGAATTTAGAACTTTGCAGAAAAACACAGGTTCGAGGACAGCTGAAATACAATAGAGGATATTTTGGACAAAGAATAATTTATCTCTACCTAGTCTAAAATCATTTAAAATAGTACCAAACATGGTTTGAACTTCCTGTTGTGTATGTCTAAGATCCAAACTATAATTTACTTATGCAGAGGAGCTTTTATTAAAATTTTTAACCAAAAACAGAAAATGCAGAGCATGAATGAAATTGTTTTCAATTGTTGCTTTACCTACATGGATTAACTGAATTATACAGTAATATATTGGTAGGAAAGTGATCCTGCACGCAGTTGGCTTCTTAATTTTAGATGATAGTCTGGCAAAGCTTTGATAAGAGGGAGGAAAGGGAAATCAGAAGGATTAGCACAGATAGCTCTCTTGTAGCTTTTGATGTCTTGTTTAGGGCAGGATTTACAAAGGGAGAGGAAATGGCTCCTTTGTTGGAGTTTAATTTAGATAAATGTGAGGTGCTGCATTTTGGGAAGGCTTATATGCTTAATGGTAAGGTCCTGGGGAGTGTTGCTGAACTAAGAAACCTTGGAGTGCAGGTTCATAGTTTCTTGAAAGTGGAGTCACAGGTAGATAGGCTAGTGATGAAGGCATTTGGTCTGTTGCCTTTATTGGTCACTGCGTTGAGTATAGGAGTTGCGGCTGTACAGGACATTGGTTAGGTCACTATTGAAATGCTGCGTGCAATTCTGGTCTCCTTGTTACAAGAAGGATGTTGTGAAACTTGAGAGGGTTCAGAAAAGATTTACAATGATGTTGCCAAGGTTGGAGGGTTTGAGCTATAGGGAGAGGGGGAATAGGCTGGGGCTATTTTCTCTGGAGCATCTGAAGCTCAGCGGTGACCTGAAAGAAATTTATAAAATCATGAGGGGCATGGATAGGGTAATTGGAAAGGGCTTTTCCCTGGGGTGTGAGAGTTCAAAACTAGCGGGCATAGGTTTAAGATGAGAGAGGAAGGATTTGAAAGGGACATCAGGGGCAACTTTTTCATACAAAAGGTGGTGCATGTATGGAATGAGCTGCCAGAGGAAGTGGAGGAGGCCGGTACAATTACAACAATTAAAAATGCATCTAGATGGATATATGAATAGGAAGGGTTCAGAGGGGTATGGGTCAAATGTGCTGGCAAGTAGGACTGGATCCATTTAGGATATCTGGTTGGCATGGACGAGTTAGACTGAACAGTCTGTTTCCGTGCTGTATACCTCTAGGACTGAACAACAATCACAAAGTCATAAATTTGCCCATGGGAAATTTTCAAAAAAAGTCCATCTTCTTTTGAAAAAGATACATTTTTCCCATGGGTTAATAGTTCAAAGTGCCACTTAACAATGACATTACACCATAAGAAAGATCCCACGTCCCTCAAGTGCTGAATGATTGCAACATCACTCAAATGGTGGTGCTTGAAGGGTTAACATACATTTCAATGATTATTCTCTTTTCTGCAAACCACAATTAACCCCAAGCAACAATTTGGATAAGAGAATGCAAAAGAAACCTGGAGACCTCGTAACGCTCAGCGTAGGTTAAAATTTGAGAGATTTAAGGAAAAGCCATTGAGCATCAGAAATAATAAACATATGGAGACAAGCTTCAGGAGTTTTTAAAAATTAGATCATATGTCCAGATCTCTCAGATATGCAGTCTGAAAAGATTATTGTGGAAATGATGCTGAAATCAAATAAAATCTTAATAAATACCAGTCACTATTTCGCTAATCAACATTTAGCCAGTTTTCCTGATATTCAAGTGAGGAAACTTTCAGCAAATTGTATCCATTCTTTTAAAAAGGGGAGTAGATGAATATTGGATTAAAAATGAATCATTTTTCTCTGCAGAAATACTGGTGAGGTTAACAAAGGTCGCCAATACTGAAATATAAATCTGTTACTCTAGAGCCCACTGAGAGATGTTGAAATATATGCATGGACATGAAATGGTGATACTTACATGATAGATACTGTCTAGATACAACAAAAAATGTGGTCCTGTTAATTGGAGAACTATATTGTTAGCAGCATGGTACGTCTAAATTGTTCCCTTTATCTCAGATTTGAATGATTGTTGGAGAATGGAAACTTCTTTTCCTACATTTCTTTCCGTCCCTTTTACTTGACTTGCTCTCCCTTAAACATGCATACCTTCTCTTTGTTTAATTTGCTTTTATGTGCCTTAATAGAAATTGGGCTGATTTTGACCTGAAGTTGTTTAAGAACAATGTTGCGAAACTTGAAAGGGCTCAGAGAAGATTTCCACCAATGTTGCTAGAGTTGGAAGGTTTGACCTGTAGGGACAGGGTTTGTCAAATTCATGGACGGTTTCTGTACATGAGATTCAGTGATGTTCCTCACTCTATATTACCAAACTCACCTCGTTACTTACACACCACATACCTATGGCACCCCTCTCGCCACAGGCGGCAATACTCCCCATTGCTGGCACTACCCGAGATTCCTGGTTCAGGTGTCCCCATATTTAAAGCACAGTTGTGAACCAGGTCAAGCACTAGCAGGCTTGGAGTTGCCCCACGTGGTTCATGTGAATTGTCCTATTCATACTCGATGGGGGGAAACTGTGCCGATAGGGACCTCGAGGTCTTGGTGGATGGGTTGGTGCAGAGGAGGTGCTGTCCTTCTCCCCCAGGACCAGTAGGCCCTGCCAGCCTGGACCATGGTTGCCATCCGGATCAGTGCAGTACCCACAGTTTGGAGGAATGCCCAACAATACAATGTCAATGACTTTCTCTGCTGCACGAGGGTAAATGCCATTATACTCTCTCTACTACCTCATACTCACTACCTCTGCTACTACACCCACCTCCCAGCTAGGCTCATTGTATACCCCTCCCACTGTTGCATGCAACATCTTCTATTGCTTGCTGTCATCTTTCCTCTCCCTCCACAGCCTGTGTGCTTCCTCCTTCCTTTATTCTTTATTCATTCATGGAATGAGGGTATTGATGGCTAGGCAGCATTTATTGCCCAGTTAAGAGTCAACCACATTGCTGTGGGTCTAGCGTCACATGTAGGCCAGACCATTTAAGGATGGCAGTTTTCCTTCCCTAAAGGACATTAGTGAACCAGATGGATTTTTCCAACAATCGACAATAGATTCATGGTCATCATTAGATTCTTAATTCTAGATATTTTATTGAATTCAAATTCCACCGTCTGCCGTGGTGGGAATCGAACCCAGGTCTCCAGAACATTATCTGGGTTTCTGGATTAACAGTCTAGTGATAATACCACTCGGCCATTGCCTCCCCTTACTCACTTGGAAAAGCTTTACCACCTTCTCCGCACATGCACCAGCATTAATCCGCTATTAGCTCATTCAGTCCCTCATTTTCCCTCATTTCAGAAAAAAAACAGCTCTAATAGGGTGAAGAGAGCCAAGATGGGTGGTGGGTGCCTGACATTCAGTTTCTCACCTCTGAGAAGAAGGTCCTGCTACTTGAGGACCTCGACTGCCCAAGTGGCAATGCCAAAACCACCAGGTCGCAGCAACCAATTCAGAAACATTGCCCTTTGCTGTGCTGCTGTGCCATTATTACCACAGTGAATGTACTCTTAACATGACCAAACGTCTGCCTCTTGTTCATGATGGACTCTCTCCTTTGTCTTCTGCATGGTCTAGGTGGCTAAGAGGACAGCCCCACAACACCCCTTCTCATGTTACCACCCAATTCATCTATTTAACAGATTAACAACATCCCCCTGAGCGCCAAGCATATCATTAAGTCAATTGTCCCCATATTGAAACCAGAGTGGTGCTGACTGTCAATGATCTCCGAAGTCACTTTGTCCCTTTCCCACACGTGATTTATCGCCTTCCCCGCAACTTATATGTGGAGGTGCTGCTGTTGGACTGGGTTGGGCAATCAGAAGACACACACTAGTCCACAGGCTTATTTGAAATCACAAGCTTTCAGGGGAGCGCTGCTCCTTTGTCAGGTAAGTGCACAGGTACAGAATCTACAGGGAGAGAGATAATAGCAAGATCTCTTATAGATATTATTAATCAACCTGTCGTAACATTCCTCCACAGCAGGCCTTCTGGCACCATAACAGGCCTCTTTAAAACTCCTGGCATCTGGTGATACGATACAAAGATGCAACATTTTGATCTGAAAACAAACGCAGGACTCTTGCGCCAGGAACTCACCCCCACCTTATACATAGGGTTGCCCCCCCATACACAATGTTATCTCCACTGCATCCCAGCATACTGCCTCCAGTCTCCACAACTGAGATCCCCAGCTTCCTTCCCACAGCAGTGGCCCCTGAGAATCCAACCCCTTGACATTTTGTGGACAGATCCCCCGAACTGACCAGCCACATACCCTTGATTGAATTGGAAGGACAGTCCAAACTGATGAGTGAACAGACCCCACACATTTCTGTATAACTCCTCAGTCTTCCCACAACTCCCTGGGACTGGTTAGGCTAGATCCAGCCAGTTGGGCCCACTCTCTTGAATACAGAGGTATGAACCCAATGACCCTGACCACCTCATGCGACTGTCTGATCATGTTCCATGGACTGATATCAGAGGCTGTCCTTGATTTACTGTGCCTGTATGCCCTGACTGACGATATCTCCCTTATCTTGACTGAGGATGACTGCCCTCAGACCTTGAGACATGGCCATTTGGATGATACACACATAGTGTGTTTGTTACTGGCGCTAGGTGTGGGTGTGAGATTGACATAGCATGGTGCCATACAGCAACATGCCCACCATCTTCACTAATGACTGCTGACAACTATGACAAGGTAAAAGGCAAGAGGAGACAGAAGTACTGTGAGCCTTTAAGCTCTGGCTCAGGGGGAAACATTCAGAAAAGCAGGGTAGGACAATGCTCTGAGCATTCGAGTAGATAAAATGTGAGTGCTCACTAGGAGAGCACGTGTGGAGCCCTCAAATGCACCTAGTCCAATCAATGAGAATGATTCTTGTTCTGGTGTGCAAAATGTCTTAGCAGCAGGAGCAGCACACTGAAAGGTGCCAGTGTGATTCAAAGTGCAGCGTTGAAGTGGAGAACTGTCTTGCACTTGGATTAGTGATGTGCCATGAGAGTGTGTGATGCTGGTATATGGCCAATACCAATATCTGTAGACAGGGTGCATGCCCATGGACTATGCCTCGAATTTTTTCTGATTGCAGTCCAAGCTGGAAGGTAAGAGGAGCCAAGTAACAGTTCTGCCTTTGGAATGGGGAATCGTTGCCATCTTGTCTCTATCCAATGGGTGGGAAAACAGGATAGTGCATATAAATGTGAGAAGATTAACTCATAATGAGATATTAATGCATGCTAATACATGCAATTGGACCTCTCATTAGCCGGATCCATGTCTTGCCATTCAACACTTGATTGGAAAGTGGAACTTCTTGCTGTTGACATCAAGGATCGTCTTACTGCTGATCTCACCTTATTTTCCCAACTTGGCAACTGATGAGGTATTGCACAAAGTAAGAGCTTGTCATGGATGAGGTGACATATTACCATGGATAGAAGATGATTGGCAAAAAGGAAGCTGAGGGAGGGCATAATGTTTTCAGGCCCTGCAAGATGTGGTGAGTGATGTGCCACAATGAGTGGTGCCCCATGGGGCCTTGATTGTTTACCATCTATGTAAGTGACTCAGATAGAGGGACTGAGCGTATGCTTGCTAAATTTGCTGACAACGCAAAAATAGGTAAGAAAGTAAGTTGTAAAGAGAACACAGGAGTCTGCAAAGGTATACATAGGTGAAGGGAATGGGTAAAAAAATTGACTGATGGAGTATAATTTGAGAAAACATGAACTTGGCCACTTTGGCAGGAAGAACGAAAAAGCAACTTATTATTTATTGCCAAATTGAAATTGCAGAACTCTGAGACAGACAGGAATCTGATGTGTTGGTACATGAAACACAAAATGTTAGTACATACTTGATCTGGAAGGGAAGTGGAATTTGTCAAGGGGAATAGATTATAAAAGTAAGGATGGCTTGCTACAGATGTGTAGAATGCTGGAGAGACCACATCTAGAGTATTGTGTACAGTTTGATCTACTTATTTAAGAAAGAATTAAAATCCATTAGACGTAGCTAAGTGAAGATTCACTTGACTGATATTTACAATGGGGAGGTTATCTTCTGAGGAAACATTAAATAGGCCGAGCCTGTACTGATTGGATTTTAGAAGGATGAGACATGGTTTTATTGAAACATCTATAACGCAGAAGGCACTTGACTAGGTGGAAGCTGACAGCATGTTTTCCCTTGTGAGAGAGTTTAGATCCAGGTGATACAATTTAAAAGAAAAGGGGGGTGTCTCCCATTCAGGAGGTGGAAGCGGAAGAAATTTTTTTCTCTGTGTCAGAGAACATTGTAACTTAACTCTCTTGTCCAGACAGCATTGAAGGCAGGGTCATTACACACTTCTAAAGGAGAGGTGGAACAGCTTGTTGACTAACAAGGGAGTAAAGGGTTATCGGGATAGGCAGCGATCTGGATTTGAGGGCATAATTAGATCAGCCATGATTTTACTAAATGGATGAGTAGGCTAAATTTGTGTGTTTGTAATTGGTACGTTCCTATTTATTATATTTTTTCAGCTCTTGCGCCTTTGCTAACATCTTGTAAGTATTTCAATTATATTCAGCTTCTCACTGAATTAGCATGTTCAGTTATTTTCATTTTGTTTTAGCAGCAA
>JAHRHZ010000058.1:21863437-21880966 GCA_024137785.1 Ginglymostoma cirratum | reverse complement strand
GTTACTCTCACATACGTTCACACACATACAAAGTAACTCTGATTTAGACTTCAATACTTTTTCCTTTACATTGACTTCCTTGATACCTCTGCCAAATGTCATAGGGTAGCTATCAGGAACTTGGATGTTAAATTGCTGGCCTCAACAGCAGACTGAGGAAAACTGCAGCACCTGACTTTCACCCTCTTTGATTTAGTAAAGTTCTGGGAATTGTATCTTGGACTGTCTCACTCACTGAGTGACATTAGCAGTAGCTCCACTCATTGCTTAGAGCGAAATGTTAACATTCTCTATTGTGACTATGTAACATTATGTGCAATATGTATTTCAGAAGGAGTTAGTTACATTTGGCTACCTTAGAAAAATGGATGTTTGAGCTGGCAGAGTAGTGTCAATGTCATTGGATGAGTAATGCAGAGACTGACTGTGGAAGGCATCATAACAGGGGTAAATTCTTTGCTCAGCCAAAGCCCAGAAAGGGAAGCTCAGATGATTATTCACCTCCCTAATTAATGAGCATTGAAAGTATTTATATCCTCTAGTACTGCCAAACTGTGATCAACCCTGATCAGACAGAATCTGGGGCCTTCTGGTATCTAATATTCAACAGCACAGGAAGGAGGCTGTAGGGAAAACACTACTGTTCCACCCCCAGCTGTTTACTGCAATGTCCCACCTGACTGTCTCCTTTCCCTCTAACCTACCTAAGTAGGAATCACAGGAAAGTGCTGGCATACTTAGCATCACTAACAGGAATAAGATCACTTTCACTCAGTGACAATTTGCATTTATTATTTTCAATTGAATACCAAAGTTCCTCACATTACCTATCACAGGTTAATTTTTCTAGCAGAATTACTGTATCCCAGACAAGTTGAGTAATGATTGGAAAGTCGTACATTTTTGCTGCTTTTGGTGTAAGTGTGGAATCCTGTATTTGACAGTGAGTTTCCAATTTGTACTCTCAGGCAGTGGAATTGGAATGACACAACTTTTCAAGATTTTTTCTGACTTCCTCTTGTGCATGAAAGCATGGCTACACAGCTACAGAATACAATGGTGTCATGCAGTTTCTATATCCAGTCAAAGTTCTTTTCTTATCTGGCATGTTCAGTTGGGTTTACTCGATTGTCATGATTAATGGCCCCATAATAATGTCAAGTTCTTTTTCTGACAGACGTTGAATAGCATCCTTTCATCCCGTACTGTTTGTTCTTGGCCTACAGCTATACAAAGAGAGCTTTCCATGATTGTTTCTTCCTAGTTATTACATTGTCCTTTTAAATTTCATTTTACAGTCTTCATGCATCCAACTGCACAATGGGTTAGTATCAGTACATTTCTACTGTCTGATTTTCATCTTGTCTTTATAGTTACCAAGCTCGCTATAGCATCAGAAGCTTTAGCTCAGACACAAACCTTTTGGAAATATTATCTTGCCTATTCTATATTAAAATGAACTTTGTCAGATGAGTGTTTCACTGTTTCTTGTTTCTTGAGTAAGTGGATGAGTTCTGATGTCAGGCTTTTTTTTCCAAGAAGTGTGGTTTCTTGAATTAATTTTGGAATTATTTTACCAGAAGTGGAGATTTCTCTGATGCTGCTTTGTCTTTTCTTCATTCCAAAGGCTGGCATATCTGTTTCAGATTTTGATTACAAGTTAGTTCTTCATGTTAATTATTTTTCCTTATTCAATCTATTCAAGCACGAGTTTCTTCCCAGAACTCATCTACTTGTTCCTGGAGCCTTTAAAACTATGTCTGCTGTCCTAACTCTACGATTTTATTGAAATCGTATGAAGTGAATTTCAAGATTCAGCATTCCTGACCCTGTTTTTCTCCCATTTTTCCAGACCAAGATGTAATCCAGCTAAGATTTCTTATATTTTGGAATTTGTATCTCCAAAATCTCTCCCTGTTCTTTTCAGGTTATTATATGTAGATCAGAGATTGATTTCCATGGTGCAATCAAGAAGTAATTCTCTATTGGCATCATAAAATGAGCAGTGAACTATTTCTTCACTCAGCCTTGCATTCATATCACATCCAGTAATCAGGGAGTTACGGGATGGAATGTACTTCAATTATTTTATATAATTCCTCATAAAACTTGATACTTTTGCACCTATGACTTGGTTTGTTTGGGCCATGCCAGGTTAATGTGATGACAAACGGGTCCAAGAATGCTGCAAATAATACTCCACTGTCAATTGCATCGAAAGGTTCAATATATTTCACAGCATGTGGGATGATAAGGAATCCTGTGGGCATTGGCAATTTCTTTTGTTGTTAAAATTCACACATCAAGAAGATATCATTTCTTCACTTTCAAGATCGATCCTTCTTATGATACAGGCGATGGTCCTTGATACAGACATCCTCAAATACGTCATCACTTCTACTAATTTCTTTTTGGAAACATGTGCATTTAAATCGTTCATGCTAATTGTAGACTAACTTCCTGAGCGTAAGGCTGATTATTGATTTCAGGGACACCCACATCCCATGAACAATTAAATGAAAATCATGCTGTGATCTCATCAGTTCTGATCAAAATGTGGCAGCAAGTTTTGAACGTTCTCTGGACTTGAGTATCCTTCTACAAGGCAGCGTCACAATAAATTGGTGCTGTGTCCTGTCCGGTGCTTTGGCATTCTTCCTCAATGACCTGAGGCAATCAGGAATGAGTGTCTGGTTCAGTCTTGAGTTGGCAACCCACAGCAATTATGAAATGAAGATGAGAACTGTGCTAGGGAATTGTGAGGTGAGGAAACAGACTGATGTAGTACAGACAAGAACACTGTGGTCCAAGGCAAAAGCGCTGTTTAGCGAGCCAACGCTGACACTTCACTGGACGCACACTGACCATGTTACCTAGCAGGGTGACGAAACATTTACAATCAAACACACCAGCCTCTGTGAGCAAGTCCACAACCTCATAGTGGACTCTTGACAACTCCATTGAATAAATGAACAAATGTGATTAATCAACTTTTTCAGCATTGCACACAGTGAAAAGCTCCTAGGAATGAGGTTTATTCTCTGACTGAAAGTGCAGACAGTGGCAAAGGTAACAGGACATAACAGGCACCATCTGGGTGCGCTATGTCAGGGTCTGGCCAAAGATGGCCTGACATGTCAATCCGCGCACAATCTGACAAAGTGCTTTCCTCAGCATTGGCCCGTGTGAATCTTGTCCCTCTCCATAGAGCTCTCCAGTTACCCGACAATTAACTCTTAACTTAAAGTTAACTCCAAATTGAAACTTAACTCCAAAAATGGGTGGGTTGGGTTCCTGTTTCAGATATTTCAAATTTTAACCTCTGATCTTATTCCAACCCACCCACAGACTGTTCGTAGTTGGGAAAACTGCAAAACCAGCAGTAAAGATATGCTGTAGTTTTGTTCAGGAAACCTAGACTTCCTGGTTTTGTGACCTCAAAGCAGCCCTCACACAAAGCAGACCTTGGAAGCTAAAATCTGAGCCAATGTATAATTGGTCCCCACTAGAGATCCAGAAGGTCTCACTGCCTTTCTGTGTTAGACAGCAGCCGCAGACCTCTGATTAACCTCCCAGAGTCAAAAGCCCACCCACAGTCCTTAATTACATAGAGAACCTATCTCAATTGAGGATCACCCAAAATGTTCCAATTAGTGACTGTTCCCTTTGCCTGAAGGAGGTGCCAGGACCCAGGAACAGTTCAATCTCTGATTTCTTCATGAATCATGGGAAAACACAGCCTATTGTGTTAATGATAAAGCCTGAAACTAGTCACATTGGACTTTGATCTCTAGTCTATGTCTACTGATCTCAAACATCCATCTAGCTACTATAATTGATCTCAGTATCCCACTGCCCACAATACTGACTCTGGATCACATTACATGTCTTGGCATCAGGTTAAACATGCAATCAACAAAACTAAGCGATTCTACAAACAATGGATCAGATCTAAGCACTGCTGTCCTGCCAAATCTACTCATGAAGGGAGGTGGATGATGAACTGAACCCACTGAACTAAGAGGTTCCACAAATATACCTGTCGTCAATGATAGGGGATGGCTATTATTCACTGCAAAAGACAAAGTCAATGCACTCGCATCCATCTTCAGTCAGAACTGTGAACAGATAATCCATCTTGGCCTCCCCCTGAGGTCATCAGCATCATAGATGGATGTCTTCATCTAAATTGATTCACTTCACGTAATATCAAGAGCCAGCTAGTGATACTGAAAATACTGTGAGCCCTGACAACATACTGGTAATGGTACTAAAGATTTATGCTCCACAACTTGCTGTGCTCCTAGCCAAGCTGTTCCAGTACAGCTACAACACTGGCATCTATCCAAAAATGTGGAAAATTTCTCAGGTATGTACTGTACATGAAAAGTAGGTCAAATCCTGGAAATTACTGGACTGGAAATTACCAGTCGACTAGTGTATTCTCAACCGGCAGCAAAGTGATGGAAGGGGTTGTTGACAGTGCTATCATGCAGCACTTGTGTTCAGCATTAACTTGTTCCCCAATGCTCTATTTGGGTTCCATCAGGGCCATTCAGTTTCAGATATCATTACAGCTTTGGTGCAAACGTGGACTGAAAGAGCTGAAAATATGGAGGTGAGAGAGAGTGACTGTCCTTGACATCAAAGTAGATTTGACTGAGTAGGACATCAAGGAGTCCTGGCAAAGCTGCAATCAATGGGAATTGGTGAGGGGAAGCTCTCCACTGGTTGGCATCATACCCAGCTCAGAGGAAGATGATTGTGCAGGACATCTCTGCAGGAGGTCCTCAGGGTAGTATCCTAGGCCCGACCATTTTCAGCTGCTTCATCAATGACATTCTCTCTATCATGAGGCTATGAGAAGTTTACACAATCCTCAGTATCACTAGCCACACCTCAGAAAAAGAAGCAGGTTGCGTTCATGTGCAGCAAGACAACATTCAGGCTTAGAATGATAAATGGCAAGTGACATTCGACAATGCTTTAAGTAATGCTTCCTTCAAGAACTAACCAGGACATGTTCCAGAGTTAATAAAGAGCAGCAAATATTCTTTAGAGGAAACATTTATATTAATTCTCAAATACAGGGAAAAGGTGGTAATGACAGGACATGTTGTACATTGCACACCCAAATATTCTGAAATTTAGAGTCAGAGGGAGAGGATTGGAAATCAAGGGGTGAATGCCAATATATGTGTTGACCATGAGTTACAGGAAAAGGCAATCTCTTCCAGGAACTGTCTGCCCACGAATAGTTTCCCAGGTGGTATAACAGCCAGAAAAGTCAGATAATTTGAGAAAGACCACGATAGAAAGAAGAGCAGGGAAATTTGTAGGCAAACACAAAAATTGATTAAATATCCAAGGGGAAGGACAAGAGGTGAGAGACATGGATTAGCACAAAGGATGACAAACAAACATATTTCAGGTTTGAGTAATGATTCATGAGATACATCCAGGAGAAGGAAATGATTACAAACTGTGGAAAGAAGCTTTGGCAGGCAGTCTGACAGAACTAGTCTAGAAAGACCTCATGTGATCAAAAGGAGTTTGTAGCCACCAACAGATTAGAAGATAGAGTAGTGAGAGTGGCTAAATGAAGAGAATTAAATGACTGGAAAGAAATTAGGGTATGTTCAGAAGTTGCAGATAGAGGTCAAACTGCTTTATCATATAGATGGATCTGTACAGAACAAGTCTTATCAGATGGGACCTATAACATTGGTCGCCAGAGATTTTGAGAAATGCTTTGGCAATTAGAAAGATCACAGGAGACTCATCTATAATGGGGAAAGTGACTTTGAAAATGGTTGTGGTCACTATCGGTACACATTCATAGGGGTGTAAGTCCAAAGATATATGAGCAGCTTTCCAGTAGGGTAACCTGCTTCAAAGAGAAGCACTTCCCCAGCATCCACAGGAAGCACCCATTATTGAGCAGAAATATTGCAAGTTAAATAAATGTGTTTGTGAATTAAATCATGCTTCCCTGGCTGATTACATTACAGCAAAGGTAATTCTGTCAAGGTTAGGCTATGCACTAACTCAAGTTAGATTCTGCAATGTGTTATGATCCCAGCTCATGTTGCTACTGGACTGGTCATATCCCAGACTGAAATCTGGCTTGTTAGATCATTTTTTAAAAAAATGAATGTGGCGGTCTCTCACCGAAAGCACACAATGCTTCAGATTTGGTTTTAACAATAAAATAGAAGTTTATTATATTAAAAATGTGAAGATAACATTAAACAATCTAAATAAGTCATTAAATGTGAACGATTTTAAAATGAATGGCAAAATGAAATCCCATCTACTCCCAACACCATTACTTTACATTACTTAAATATGAGGGAGCAAGTTCCCTTTCTATCACTTCTGTAGGCTTGATTAACTGTTTTATTTAATTCCCTGTTTTGAGCACTTGAGATTTTTCTTTGATTATTTACACAACCAAGCTTAAACAGTTTTAGTTTCAAATAACCCTCTCAGGGCCCTAACCAAACACTTCTGGTCTGGAATTTTCAAACTAAAACCCTTACACTTATTTCCTAATTGTTCCAAACTAACTTCTTTCTCCAAGTGAAACTGTTCTCACCTCTAACTCTGTTGAGGTCTTCTGCTAACTGAATTAAAAGCTTTCTTATCTATGGCTTTTTCTTGAATCAATTCGTGATTCTTCTAAACCAAAAGCAAGCGAATGCCTTTCAATATTGGCTGTTTCTGATTGTAAAACTTACAAAATAACCAAATTCACATCCTGTTAATTCGGCTTCTGGCACTGTTTAAATAATGTTAATTTGGTGATGGAGCAGGTTGAATCAGATGCAATTTTACAGTAACAATCTTACTTGGATTGTGTCAATCCCATTATAATTGGTCATTCCAAGTCTTCACAAAAAGATGTGGCTGCATAGGAAGATGAAATGGAATATCTGTGGAGTCTTGTGGGTCAGGTAAATTGTTCAGGTCTGATTCGATGCAAGCTTTCATGTATTAGCATTTAGTCTGGTGATGAGAAATCTGAAGGTTGAGGTCATCTTGAAGGTGAACAAAACATTTAAAAAATGAAAGACAGTGAAGTGCAGAATGAAATTCCCAGATTTGGGTGAACCCAAGAACTGCAATTGTTTAGACCAGCGTTGCCCCACATGCCAACTTTGATGATGGGTTCATAATATTCCATATGGGAGAAAATGGGAATAGTTGCTTTTTGGTTTAGGAAGTTAAAAAATGCCAGGAGGGTAGCACACCTCTCTCGAAGCAGTAGATATGGCTGTCTATTTATCTAACACCTTGGAAGAGGAATAAAATGGAAAGGGGACTGAAAGGACAATACCCATTGAATACTAAACAGATAATGGATCTGTTTGGCATAGTGTATATCCTACAACGTGTGTAAATGAGAAAAGACTAAGAACTGATATAGAAAGTCTAAAGCAAATGTAAGAGAGAAAAGAAATATCCAAACTGAGATGAGTAAATACAAGTAATCAATCATTGTATTTTCTTACAAGAAGGAATGCCTTGAATAAAAGGTTGTTGTGGCATCCTTCTTCAGGAATCTCAATACAAACTTTGAGAAGGGGAAATTTACTTTCAAATCTGTAGTTTTTCCTGTAAATATGTCTTTGTTAAGTTTTAAGAAAGAACCAAGATCTGCTCCAGAGTTACAGAGCAGCTGACGCTCATTGGTACATATATTGAAGGGACATATTTCCTCTTTCCTCTATTTTGATTTAGCCCCCTCTTTCTCTCATTAACCTTTGATGGTTTGCATTGCCCTTCACAGGCTTCACACATAAATTATTCAATTGGAAACATGAATGATTTATTGGTCGCGGTTAAAAGATGGAAAAAATATACTGTGGGTGATTTAGTGATGGGGAAAAAGAAAACATTCAGTTGTGTAAGCACAATTCTGGATATAAGAAAAGGATTGTTTTTCAAAGAGCTCTTGTGGTACAGTATTACTGTGCCTCTGAGTTAGGAGGCCTGGGTTCAAGTCCTACCTGCCCAGAAGTGTGTCATAACATCTGAACAGGCTGATTAAAAATATCTAAATCAACATAGAAAGCTGGTTTGTTTGCCAATGGATATGATTTTTGCTTTGATTCAAGTCATATCTACTCCAGGAGTATGTAATAACTTCCTGGAACAGGTTGATTAGAAAACATGAAAAAAGGTTGTATTTTGACCCAAGGTAAGGAACAGACCGGAGCTGGCATTGAATTACGAACTGCAAATAAACAGCTGAGGAAGACAGACTGAATCCTGCTTCTTGCTTTGTTAATTGGATAGCTAGCAATATAACAACTGTCACACCACAGAAGTGTCGGGCAATAAACTTCTCAAAATACAACCCCTTGAAATCTGGGGGCAGGGGTTTACTATAGACCAGAAACTGAGCTGGATGAGCCATTTAAACCTTGTGGCTACAGGAGCAGGTGAAAAGCTCAGAAAAGTACAACAAATAACTCACTTTCTGTTTCCCCAATACCTCCCTACAAGATGCAAGTAGAGAGTGTGATGGAAAACTCTCCAGTTAGCTGGATGGGTGCAGCTCCAACATCATTTAGGAAGCTCGAAACCATCCAGGGCAAAGCAGCCCACTTGACTGGCTTCCTATCACCCATTTACAACACTAACTCCCTCCACCACTGGCACACATGGCCCCAATGTAAACCATCTGCTTAATGCATGACATTAATTTAAAAAGGTTCCTCCAATAGCACCATCCAAACCCATGATCTCTACTATCTAGAGGAACAAGAGCCAGCTGATCTATGAGATCACCACCAAATTCCCCTTGAAGTCACACATGATCATGACTTGGACCTGTATTGTTTTTTTCAGTGTCACTGGATCAAAATCCTAGACCTCACTCCTTTACAGGAGTGAGGGTGTACTATATCCCAAAAACTGCAGTAGTTCAAGAGGGCAGCTCACCATCATCTTCATCAGCGGAATTGGGACGGGCAATAAAGCAATTAATGTGGACCAGTCAGTGATGCCTACATGCTATTGATGAATGAAATAAAAGATGGGACAGTGAGTCACAGCCCCTGCTTTTGATCATTATCCAATAATTCCCCAGCCTTGAAATTCAAATAGGGAGGTTTCAACACCCACCCCCATTCCATGCTATAAATATGCTTGTGTGGCCATTGAATGAGGTAAGGATCTGATTCAGTGATGATGTCTCTACCATCAAATAGCCTCTCACTGAAGGTTCACACACAGTGAATGCTCATAGAATCATACAGAACAGAAACAGACCCTTCCGTCCTACCAGTCCACACCGGCCTTGTTCTCAAACTAAACTAGTCCCACCCCACTTAACCACTCTCTTAAAAAAAAAAGTTGCTCATCATGTCCTTTTTAAATCTTTCTCCTCTCACCTTAAAAATATGCCCCCTAGTTTTGAACTCCCATGATTTTATAAACCACGATAAAGTCACCCCTCAACCTGCTACACTCCAGTGAAAAAAGTCCCAGACTATCCAACCTATTGTTATAACTCAAACCCTCCATTCCTGGCAACATTCTGGTAAATCTTTTCTTAACCCTCTCCAGTTTAATAATATCCTTCCTAAAACAGAGCAACCAGAACTGCACAGAGTACTGCAGAAGAGGCGTCACCAAAGTCCTGTACGACCTCAACATAACGTCTCAACTCCTATACTCAAAGGTCTGAGCAATGAAGGCAAACGTGTTAATCATCTTAACTACCCTGTCTATCTTTGATGCAAATTTCAACGAATTATGTACCTAAACCCCAAGGTCTCTCTGTTCTACAACACTAGCCAGGGCTCTATTATATATGTCCTGCCCATCTTTGTTTTACCAAAATGCAACACCTCGCATTTATCCAAATTAAACTCCATCTGCCACTCCTCAGCCCATTGATCCAACTGATCAAGATCTCTTTGTAATCTTAGACAACATTTTTTTTTTAAAAACTGTCCGCTATACCACCAATTTTGGTGTCACCTGCAAACTTACTAACCATGCCTCCTGCATTCTCACCCACATCATTTATATAAATGACAAACAAACGTGGACCCAGTAACAATCTCTGTGGAACACCACTAGTCACAGGCCTCCAGTCTTAAAAATAACTCTCCACCACCAGTCTCCTGCCGTTAAGCCAATTTTGTACCCAATTGGCAAGTTCACCTTGAATCCCATGTGAGCTAACTTCACTAATTAGTGTACCATGCAGAACCTTATCAAAGGCTTTACTAAAGTCCAAGTAAACAATATCTATCACTTTTCCTTCATCAATCTTTTTTGGTTACTTCCTCAAAACAAAAAACTCAATCAAATTTGCAAGACACAATTTCCCTCACACAAAACCATGCTGGCTATCCCTAATCATTCCTTGCCTCTCCAACTGCATGTAAAACCTAACTTTCAGAATCATCTCCAAACAACTTACCACCACTGAGGTCAGACACACAGGTCTATAGTTCTTAGTTTCTCCTTACAGCTTTTCTTAAATAAAGCCAGAACATCAGCCACCCTCCAGTCAACATGGAGACCAATGACACCAAAGATCATTATCCAGCAAGATATTGATGCATTCTGTTAGACGAGTGAGAAGTAGAAAATGGAGGAAGAACGTATTTAGACTCCAATAATTTATGAAGGTCAAAGTGGTGAACATCTGCTAGCTATTTAACTATGAGAGCATCACAGGTTCATCCAATCATGTCCCTCATCAGACACCACATACAGACCCTTTAGATGTTAGATTTTGGATCCCAACAAATTTTCCCTCTTTAACACAAGGAGCTGAGATGAACTGTCTGACTTCAACCAGCATTGAGGAGGAATGAAAATAGAGACTTCTCTGGTCTACATGGCTCAATTCCATGCTGAGTGTTAACCAACTGAGTTGTCAGGCAGCAAACAAATCACTTCTATAAAAATGATCTCCCACCTGAATGGTAAGCAGGATGGTCGTTAAGGAAAAGTCTTCTTTCCATTTCCTGGGATTATCAAGAAAGTCTATACACGGCTTGCCTGTGACTGTGTCCACTGTAAGCAAAGGATAAGCAGAAAAATAAGTAGATTGAATTGTCAAGCAACTGATGACATTTTTATTTAAATAAGGAGGACATGAAAAAAGTAGTAATAAAGAACAGGCCACATGGCAATTATATCCATATTGTTCCACATACTCCTAAACAAGTTATTCACTCATGTCCTCTACTGCACCAATTAATCTCCAAGAATGTTCTGAACATATACTGCTTGATCACAAATGGAGACAAAAACTCCAGAACAGGCATTTATTCTTGCATCTCCACAAAATTTTACTGTTCTCCATGGATAATGCGCTCCATTCCTCACAGCAACACAGTCTCCATTGCGTCTCATGGAATACTGAATCACTTCAACTAGGTCTATAGCTTCCAATCCTAATAACAAAACAGATTATCTACCCAGTTTTATTTTTTAACACAGTTAATGAACTTAACCTCAATAAGGCACTGTTGTTCCCAGGTAAACTCATTAAGAGAAGGTTTGCAGTTACTCACCATTGGGATGAAAAGGAATTGTATTGAAAGTAACAGTTGGAGGGATTGAGTTGTAATCTTCTGTATACTTCAAGGAAACCTGAAGGACAGCACCTTAATAAGGTAAAAAAAACACAGGTTTTAATCAATATAGAAATCCTGGCATACAGGAGCTCAAGAGCAGAGATTTGAAGAACAAGATTGTAAGGCCATGTCTTTGTGGTCAGATATCACCTGAACACAATCTTTTCTGTTCATGTTAGCCCATAGGATTAACATAAAGGAACCCAGGTGCCAGATTTACCATCACGTCCTTTAGGGAAACCTGCCATCTGCTAAAAGTGTTCAACTTTCTACAGATAAAGTGTTGTAAAGGGCACCTTTAACAGAATTCCCTAAATAGGCTATTTACCAGGGGAGACATCACAGCCGTACATTGTGCTCACTTTCCATCAGGGGTCACAGAAATCAAGAACAATGTAACCATTGCTGCTAAGATGAATAAACAGTGTACATTAGGGTATCCCAAACTAACCAGTCCCTTGGGGAGTCATTGGGGAATATTTAAAGTCAATTAAACTTACAAAAGGAAAATTAATAGGCATTGAGTTCGTTTTTAATTCAGCACATACAGTAAAAAAAAGTTTCTTCTAATTTCACAGTGGCTCACTGGTTAGCACTGCAGCCTCACAGCACCAGGGACCCAGGCTCGATTCCAGCCTCAGGCGACTGTCTGTGTGGAGTT
This sequence comes from Ginglymostoma cirratum, assembly GCA_024137785.1. Lineage (NCBI taxonomy): Eukaryota > Metazoa > Chordata > Chondrichthyes > Orectolobiformes > Ginglymostomatidae > Ginglymostoma > Ginglymostoma cirratum. The sequence goes on along the minus strand of JAHRHZ010000058.1, from coordinate 21,868,696 downwards.
TGCACATTCTCCCCGTGTCTGCGTGGATTTCCTCCGGGTGCTCCAGTTTCCTCCCACACTCCAAAGATGTGCAGGCTAGGTGGATTGGCCATGCTAAATTGCCCGTAGTGTTCAGGGATGTGTAGATTAAGTGAGTTATGGGGGAATGGTTTTGGGTGGGATGCTGTGAGGGTCAGTGTGGACTTGTTGGGCCAAAGGGCCTGTTTCCACACTGTAGGGATTGTATGATGATTGTATGATCCTTAATTTCTAACGCACACAGTAAACATTTCAACAATCTTTCCATTAGGATTACAAAACCCAGAATGCAAATCATTGTTGCAACCAGACACAAAAAAGAACAAAAGAACTGCAGATGCCAGAAATCTCAAAAAAAACAGAAATTGCTGGAAAATCTCAGCAGGGTCTGGCAGCATCCATGGAGAGAAATCAGAGCTAACGTTTCAAGTCCAGTTAGCTTTCTTTCAACTGAAGTTCTGAAGAAAGGTATCTGAAAAACAAGGAATTAAAAAAACCCACAAAATTAATCCTTTGTGCAGAATACAATAAAAACCGAAAATTCATTGTCAACCTTCCTTCCTTCAGGAAAGAATTTCCTTTACAATTTCAAGCCCATGTGTCACTCATTAAACTCTAGAAAGATGCTTTTTGAATTTACCATCTCATTTATCAATTATAAAACAAGAAAGAAAACAGAGGATGTGAAAAAGCTCAGATTTATTAGAACTGAAAACTCTGGACAGACAGGAAGAAATAGTAAGAAATTATGAACCAGCCAAAGATCTGAAACAGACGTCCAGGCTTTTATTGCAGACTTTTGGTTTAAATTAATAATTGACAACATCTGATTTTAAAAGAATCACAATTATTGCTCTCTACCATACATGATTTTTCAGAAATAATTTTTTAAAATCGTCTTTTAGCTCACACTTACCTTCCCATAGAGAATCTTTCAATCCCTGAACTGTGGCCACCCACTCTAACAGATCGTCCCTAACTGGGGACACAGTAATGCCCTGCAGTTGAATAAAAGTATATTTTACTATTAAACTGCCTGTGTGACTTTAAAGATACTTATTCATTAGAAGCCCTCCTCCCACTTCTGGATTCCATGCAACATTCAGCAACCTAGTTCAGCAGTGAGCGAGGATATCCAGGCTTCCACAGTAAAATAATCTACCAATTCTGTGGCATGGTGGCTCAGTGGTTAGCACTGGTGCCTAACAGCGCCAGGAACCCAGGTTCAATTCCAGCCTGGGGTCACTGTCTGTATAGAGTTTGCACGTTCTCCCCGTGTTTGCGTGGGTTTCTGCTGGGTGCTCTGGGTTTCCTCCCACAGTCCAAAGATGAGCACATTAAGTGGATTGGCCATGCTATATTGCCCTGTGGTGCCCAAAGATGTGCAGGCTAGGCAGATTAGCCTGAGGGGATAGGATGGGGACTGGGTTTGGAGGTTTGGTGCAGATTCAATGGGCCAAATGGCCTCTTTTCATTCTGTAGGGAGTCTATGACTCTACCATCCTGGCTCACTTGAATAGATGCTGTTAGCCACACCACTGTACCAGAGCATGAATCATTCTCTTCAGGAAAACAAAGTTAAACAGGCAGAAAAGAAGTGCACTTGTCCACCTTGGAAATCCTATTTATCAGTTAAATATAAATTCCTGCTTATCAGATAAATTATTCATTACCACACCTACATTTTAAAAATTCTGTCTCCAGTCCCTAATTGTAAAACATGGAAAAATGAACTTGAGATAACAAGGTGTGGAGCTGGATGAACACAGCAGGCCAAGCAGCATCAGAGGAGCAGGAAGGCTGACGTTTTGGGCCTAGACCCTTCTTCAGAAACGCTTCTCTGATGCTGCTTGGCCTGCTGTGTTCATCGAGCTCTACACCTTGTTATCTCAGATTCTCCAGCATCTGCAGTTCCTGCTATCTCTGAAAAGTGGACTTGCCGTCTGCACATCAACAAATATTAGATTGCTTAAATTTCACATACAGAATGTACACTGGTTTAAATTTCACTGAGATGGTCAAACAATTATTTTGCACAGACTGGCTCAACATTTTTATATTTACTTAAATACAAACAATTCAAAAATACCAACCACCACAAAACCAAACAATTCACTCAACTCATTCATCATCTAACCATGAAACACTGTGGTGAAGCCAGTCTCAGGGGATACAAAGTGTATGACGTCTAATAATAGGGTGGCAGAGGGAAGGGAAGATTTAAGAAATAAGGCAGGAGGAAGAAAAAGAACAAGACAAACAGGAATACAAAGGCAACAGTGAAATAACATGATATAACATCAGTGAAACTGAACGGTAGAGTGGGTAACAAAAATAATTTGAGACTGGAAATTAAACGGAAACAGTTATTGGGTGAGAAAAAGAAAGCATATATGTCTGTGATCAATGCGTCAAAAGTTCAAGTTGACCAAATATGGAAACCTAAAGCAGGAAAATGACAGATGAGGTCAATCAGAAAGGGGTCAAATCACTTTGCTCTGACCCCAGATTTTGTGTCAAATTGAGGGAGAAACTGAGGAAAGGCAGTCTGTGTGAAAGTGCAGTATTTCCGGTCATACAAGGTCAACTAATATTGTAAACTATTCAGACTTACTTACAAAGAGTCTAGTTTCTTGAAGTTTAGCATGTTCTCTTTCCAGTAATAAGTATGCCTTGGATTGCATTGCCTTGCAGCAAAATGACTCATCAAATGAATAATCTCCTTAACCATGTCAGTATAAAATATGGCACTGTATATTTCCTCCACCTTTGTGGTGTCAAATAAACCAGAAAGTGAAATTTAATATTACACAAAATTTACATTAAATGAACGAAATACAATTAATATGTAAATGAAACAATATCATCAGTCAGTTATTATGGGAAAGTAACAAAAAGAAAAGTGATTCTATATAAAATGGCAAGATGGCCATTTGAACTTTTGTGGAAACTTGGTTATCCAATAGTAAGAAGTTATTCTGCTTAATATTTTCCACCAAAAGCTCATCGTGTTTTACAATGATGATTGACATGAGTTATGTCATCAAAATTAATATGCAATTATTCTGTATGATGTTAACATTAGATTATTTTCATTTCCTACTTTGAAGGATATTCTGGGATAAGATTGTTTTTAATCATTGTATATTTGTCCCCTTTCTTTTCTCACCTTCAGGCTAGAGGCTAGGAGTTCTGCAGCAAGTAACTGACCTCCTAACTCGCCAAAGCTTGTCTACCATCTATAAGGCTCAAGTCAAGAGTGAGATGGACTATTGTCTGGATGTGTACAGCTCCAAAAACACACAAGAAGTTTCATGCCATCGAGAATAAAGCAACCCAATTGATTGGCACCCTATCCAGCACTTTCAACATTTCATCTTTCACCATTATTACATAATGGTAGAATCTACAAAATGCAGTGCAGTAAACCACCAAGACTCCTCTAACAGCACTTCCCAAAGCTGTGACCTCTATTACCTCGAAGGGCAGTGGCTGCAGATCCATGGGAACACCCCGCCTATAAGTTCTCCTATAAGTCACACACCATCCTGACTTGGAATTATATCGTCATTCCTATACTTCACTAGGTCAAAAATCCTTCCTAACTGAACTATGGATGTCACTATGTCCTGAGGGCTGTAATGGTTCAAAAAGGCAGCTCACAATCACCTTCTCAAGAGCAATTAGGGATGGGCAATAAATGATGGCTCAGCTGGCGAAGCCCACATCCCACAAATGAAGTAAAAACCAAACCTTGAGAGTTTTGTTGGTCAACACTTCCCAGTGTAGGTGAGATGGGCTTCAGATTCACAGGTCGGCGCAACATCGAGGGCCAAAGGGCCTGTACTGCGCAGCAATGTTCTATGTTCTATCTTTGAGGCCTCTATCAATTACATTTAAAAAGCAGCTTCAAGATTACGTTCCAAGGTTTTACATCACACAATATGACACAAGTAATTCACTTACATTCCAACAGAAAGTTTATATTACAACAGCAATCATGCTTCAAAAATGCCTGATAGTTTGTGGAGTGCTTTGGGGAGACCGAAGGTGAGGGATGGTATAAGGGGTATTGAGCTGACAGGAGATGTCGAATAGGACAAATGTAGAGGCGTTGAGCTAAAGCAGTTGTAGGGTCATGAAGGATAAATGTTGGGTTATTAGACTGAGGGCAGGTATAGAAGGCACTGGCATTAGTATAGGAGCATGGAATGAGGGAGATGTTGCAGCCACTGATATTGGATGAAAGGAAACATTCAGTTGAAGTTAGATAAAACAGGTAACAATGGTTAAGCACAAGGATATTGAGATGAGTGTAGTGTTTGGTTGCCTGAGTGTTGCAGCAGGGAATCATTAAGCTAAAAGAAGGTGTCGAGGCATCAGAAGCACACATGGGGCCTCTATGGCAGGAACAGAGATTTGAGAATGTGTATGAGGGGTATTGAAACTGTTCATGAGGGTTCGGAGGTGGTGCAGGCATGTTGAGGGTGGGTTTAATTGGCAGATGTTAAAGGGGGTGATTGAAGAATGGGTGTGGGGGATTGATAGAGTAAAAGGTAGTGTACAATTTAGAGGGCATTGCAGGGAGTATTGAGATATTGAGGGCTGTGGAGGTGTACTAGATACCAGAGGTACTGAAGGGCATTTAGGGTGAAATGAGAGAAATTAGTGTAAAAGGAGAATTTCAGAGATGGTGTGGGGGAATCACAGTGTAGTGAGGGGATAACAAGATACTGTAAGGGTGTTAAGGGATAGTTGGAGGGAGTGATAGGAGCGAGGAATAATGGAGTGTTTGGGCAGGATGTGGGGTTAGTGAATGATGAAGGGATGATGTGGGGACTACAGGATGATAAAGCATTGGGGATGATGAGAGTGTTAGGGGTGACAAAAGATTTGGGGTGAATGAGAGGGATTAGTGCATGATGAGAGGGTTTGGAATGATAACAGGATTAGAGTGATGGGGGAGGTTAAAGGGCTGATGGGGGTTAAACGGGTGATGGGGGTGTTAAGGGGGTGATGGGGGTGTTAAGGGGGTGATATGGGGGTTAAGGGAGTGATGGGGGGGTTAAGGGAGTGATGGGGGTTAGGGAAATGTGAGCATTGAGGAGGTGATGGGGGTTAAGGGGGGTGGTGGGGACGAAGGGCGTGATGGGGGGGGTTAAGGGGGTGATAGGGGTTTAAGGGGGTGATGGGAGAGTTAAGGGGGTGATAGAGGCTAAGGGCGTGATAGAGGCTAAGGGT
>JAHRHZ010000058.1:21796441-21863427 GCA_024137785.1 Ginglymostoma cirratum | reverse complement strand
GAGTGATTGGAGAGTTAAGGGGGTGATGGGGGAGTTAAGGGGGTGATGGGGGCTAGGGGAATGTGAGGGTTGAGGAGGTGATGGGGGGTTAATGGGGTGATGGGGGGTTAAGAGGACGATGTGGGGGTTAAGGGGACGATGGGGTTTAAGGAGGCAATGGGGTGATGGGGGTGATAGGGTGGATAAGGGGGTTATGGGGGGTGATAGGGCAGATATGGGGGTGATGGGGATTAAGGAGGCGATGGGAGTTAAGGAGGCTGATGGGTGTTAAAGGGACGATGGGGGTTAAGGAGGTGATGGGGGGGTGACAGGGTGGATAAGGGGGTTATGGGAGAGTTAAGGGGGTGATGGGGGTTAAAGGACGATGAGAGATAAGTGAGCCATGGGGATGGAGATGTGGTTTGGGGATACTGACTGCAGTTACAGGGTATTATTGCAGGATGATGAAGGATCCATCCGACCTGAGCTGCTGCCTTTCCCAGTTTCTGATTTCCTGGTGAATTGTCTCCTTTCCTGGTTCCAGTCCAGTCTGTTCACTGCCTTCTGGATCTTCACAGAGATCCACCAACACTTAATACAACTTTACAAAAGGTAATATTCAAAGAAATCCACTTCCTTCAGAGAGTGAATGATAAAAACGAACGAAGCTTTAAATAAACACCTTGAGAAACTGACAGGGATCCCCACTCCATTTCCAGCAGCTGACCTGCCACCGGAAGTGTTGCTGGTTGCCTGGTAACGAGGAGTAGGGTGGGGGGGGCGGCGGTGCTCCCCACGCCCCCTGCTGGTCACACACTGTCATTGCAACAGAAAACCAAACAGGGCAAAGTCCCTCATTCCATCCACCTGTCAGCAACTCATTGCAACCTTGCTCTCAATTCCTCTCAAAAAATTATAAATATAGTTTTTAAAAAAAACTCCCCACCAATCCCATCTTCAAATCATTTATCATAACCCGAGAATTCAGATAGCAAACACAGTATTGTCTAAATAAAAACAGAAATTGCTGCAGAACTCAGCAGGTCTAGCAGCTTCTGTGGAGCGAGAGGAAACAAGAGTCAACATTTCAAGTCCAGTGAGGAAGGAGGGTCACTGGCCTCGAAATGCTAACTCTGTTTCTCTCTCCACAGATACTGCCAGATCTGCTGAATTTCTCCAGCAATTTCCGTTGTTCGTTTCAGATCTTCAGCATCCGCACTTCTTTGTTTTACAATATGTTTAATGTTGTCATCTGTGAACTTTAAATTTGGCTGGTGTCATCATTCAAAGTAATAAGTTTCAGTTAGGTAGGCCTTGGATGAGAAGGGTCTTTGCTACTGCCTTGAAGTCAAGTATACATGAAATAGGCAATGAGCCCAAGTAGGTAATATTAAGGCAATGCCTGTTTATTTATTGTTTCAGAGATAGTAGGAACTGCAGATGCTGGACAATCTGACGTTTCGGGCCTAGACCCTTCATCAGAAAACTTTTCTGAAGAAGGGTCTAGGCCCGAAACGTCAGCCTTCCTGCTCCTCTGATGCTGCTTGGCCTGCTGTGTTCATCCAGCTCCACACCTTGTTGTCTCTTATCCCTGTTTATTTATTCATGTTTTATTCAATCAGAGGATGTACTTGTAAGGCTAAGCCAGCACTTATAGCACATTCTCGCTTGACCCTGCAGAATATGGTGGTGAGCTGCCTTCTATTAGTGCACTCCCTGTGGGTTTAATTTACTTGCTTTACTTAGTTGCATTGAACTGCTAGAAAACCTGAACAAAAAATGCCAAAGAACTGAGGATGCTGGACATCAAAAAAAACTAAAATTGCTGGTTAAACTCAGCAGGTTTGACAGCATCTATGACCTACTCCACACTGGGGAGGTGAAACACACACCGGACAACCACTTTGTGGTACACCTACGTTCTGTCTGCAAAAATGACCCAGAGCTTTCTATTGCCTGCCACTTGAACGCACCACCATGTTCCCTGGCCAACATCTCTGTCTCAGGCTTGCTGCAGTGCTCCAGCTAAGCTCAGTGCAAGCTGGAAGAACAGCGTCGCAATTTCCGCTTGGGGGCCCTGCAGCCTTTGGGACCCAATATTAAGTTCAAAAATTTCAGGGCCTGAGCACCTTCTCCCATGTCCTTACTCCAAACCCCACACATACTAGACCATGTTATTACATGAGCTGCTACCACAACCAACCAAATGTCAACTACTAATAGTCCCCATTAGCAGCTATTCATTCTCCAAGGCTGACCTTTAACCATTCCTTTGTCTGTCCAACAGTTTTTCTCTCTCTGGGCTCCATCTCCAACTATCGTTTACTTCTTCCCACTGCCCCCACCCCATCTTCAGCATAGTTACCAAATTTTTCCCAGCGACAATCAGTTCTGAAGAAAGATCACTTGACTAGAATTGTTAATTCTGCTTTTTCTCCATAGATGCTGCCAGACCTGCTGAGTTTCTCCAGCTATTTCTGTTTCTGTGGCTAGAAAACCTGAATAACTTGCCGGGCTTTTTCAGAAGACATTTAAGAGTCTGTAAGGCCAGAAAAGGTAAGGATAGCAGATTTCCTTCCACAAGGGACATTCGTGAGTGAGATGGTTAAGCACATTGACAATAGCTTCATGGATATCATTAATCCAGGTTTGAATTTAACAAAATTCAAATTTCAACAGCTATAATGAAGAAGTTCAAACTAATGTCCCAAGTCCCTTAGCCTGGGCCTTGCCAGGGATATTATTATCATCTCTCCCACAAATTTGATGAAAATGGAAACAAAAGTTGATGAAATTTTCCAGTTGGTGGGACAGCAGCAATTGGAATTGATACTGTTGATCAATTGATACAATTGATCCAACTTACTGGAGAAAAAGACAAAGTAGAGCATCCTTCCAAAGTGTTTGGAAAATGAGAGTCTTTATGGCGTCGATGGAGTGGGAGGAGAAACACATAAATCAGATGGTGACGGTGCCAAAGCAAACGACAAATAGTGCTGGAGGAGAAATAGAGATTTAAAATGAGTGTAAATTAAGGTATGGAAATGAGGAAATGGCTCCGGCCAGCTGAGAACAAAGTCAACAATGCACAGATATGACAGAAAGATAAAACAAGGAAACAAAAACAGGAATTGCTGGCAAAACTCCGCAGGTCTGTCAGCAGGTCAGCAAATGCTGCCAAACCTGCTGAGTTTTGTCAGCAATGTCTGTTTTTACAATAAAAAAGACAAGGCTGAATAGGGGGATGAGGAATTTAAAGAAAAAATGCAGGACAAGGGTCAAACTCTGAAGTTGTGGAATCAATATTGAGTCCAAGAGGCTGTATTTTGTACTCCCTTCCCTTTCAGTTCTGAAGAACATTATACCAGGCTCAAAATGTTAAATCTGATTCTCTCACCACAGCTGCTGCCAGACCTATTGTGTTTTTCCAGCACCTTCTGGTTTTTTTTAAATTTCAGATTTCCAGTATTTGAATATTTTGCTTTTAGATGGAGATATTTGAAAGTGAGCGAGGGGAGCAAAGAAATTGAGGTAGTAAATGTCATGTTGCCAGATCTCAAAAAGATCCGGAAAGGATAAGGGGCCAGAGCATAGGGTCTTGGTGGAATGAGAGTTTTGAAAATGGGTTTAAAAAATGATCCTTTGCAAAATGTGGAACGTCTGCAAAGAAGCAAAGGTGAGAGAAGAAGAGCTAAGCATTGAGTCGAGCTCAAGAAATTCATTCAGATGTACATGCAAAGGTGCAGACCTGAGGCCTTTACCATAAACCATAATGACTGTGGATAGAGTGAGTTAATTCTTTGGAAGAAAGAGAAGCATGCAGCTGGCTGGATGTGGCCTTCAATGTGGGACTTCAGGAAACAGAGAGGCCTATGGTTTAGACCATAAGTCCATAAGACATAGGAGCAGAAATTAGGCCATTCAGCCCATCGAGTATGTTCTGCCATTCAATCATGGCTGATAAGTTCCTCAACCCCAGTCTCCTGCTTTCTCCCCGTCACCATTGATCCCCTTGATAATCAAGAACCTATCTATCTCAGTCTTAAATGTACTCAATGACCTGGTCTTCACAGCCTTCTGTGGCAGTGAATTCCACAGATTCAACAATCTCTGGCCGAAGAAGTTTCTCCTTATCTCCGTTCTAAAAGGCTTTCCCTTTACTCTAAGGCTGTGCCCTTGGGTCCTAGTCCCTCCTACCAATGGAAGCATCTTCCCAACATCCACTCTGTCCAGGCCATTCAGTATTCTGTAAGTTTCAATTAGATCCCCCCTCATCCTTCTAAACTCCATCGAGTACAGACCTAGAGTCAAACTTTCCTCATATGTTAGCTTTCCATTCCTGGGACCATTCTCGTGAACCTCCTCTGAATGCGCTCCAGGGCCAGTACATCCTTCCTGAGATACGGGACCCAAAACTACACACAATACTCCGAATGTGGCCTGACCAGAGCCTTATAAAGCCTCAGAAGTACATCCCTGCTTTTATATTCAAGTCCTCTCAAAATAAATGCCAAAGTTACGTTTGTCTTCCTGACTACTGACTCAACCTGCAAGTTTACCTTGAGAGAATCCTGGACTAGAACTCCCAAGTCTCTTTGCACCTCAGACTTCTGAATTTTCTCCCCATTTAGAAAATAGTCCATGCTTTTATTCTTCTTACCAAAGTGTATGACCTCACACTTTCCCATGTTGTACTTCATCTGCCACTTCTTTGCCCACTCTCCTATCCTGTCCAAATCCTTCTCCAGCCTCCCCGCATCCTCAATACTACCTGTCCCTCCACCTATCTTTGTATCATCTGCAAACTTAGCCAGAATGGCCACAGTTCCTTCATCTAAATCATTAATGTATAAAGTGAAAAGTTGTGGTCCCAAAACTGACCCTTGTGGAACACCACTTGTCACCAGCTGCCATTCTGAGAAAGACCCCTTTATCCCTAATGTCTGCTTTCTGCCAGGCAGCTAATCTTCCATCCATGCTAGCACCTTGTCTCTAACACCGTGGGCCCTTATCTTACTCAGCAGCCTCCTGTGTGGCACCTTGTCAAAGGCCTTCTGGAAGTCCAGGTAGATAACATCCATTGATTCTCCTTTGTCTAGCCTGCTCATTATTTCCTCAAATAATTCAGTAGATTTGTCAGGCATGACCTCCCCTTGATGAAACCATGCTGACTATGCCCTATTTTACTATACACTTCCAAATATTCAGAAATCTCATCCTTCACAATGGACTCCAAAATCTTACCCACAACCAAGGTTAGGCCAATCGGCCTGTAAGTTTCAGTCTTTTGTCTTACTCGCTTTTTAAACAGGGGTGTCATGTTAGCGATTTTCCAGTCCTCTGAGACCTTCCCTGACTCTAGCGATTCCTGAAAGATCACCATTAATGCCTCCACAATCTCTTCAGCTATCTCCTTCAGAACTCTGGTGTGTAATCCATGTGGTCCTGTTGATTTATCCACCTTCAAGCCATTCAGTTTTTCTAGCACCTTCTCCTTGGTAATGGCCACCATACTCAACTCTGCCCCCTGACCCTCTTGAATTTTTGAGCTATCACTCGTAACTTCTGCTGTTAAGACTGATGCAAAGTAATTATTCAGTTCCTCAGCCATTTCCTTGTTCCCCACTGCTATCTCTCCAGCGTCATTTTCCAGCAGTCCAATGTCCACTTTTGCCTCTCTTTTGCCCTAAAGAAACTCTTACAGTCCTCCTTTATTTTACTGGCTAGCTTACCCTAATATTTAATCTTCTCTCTCCTTATTACCTTTTTTGTTGCCCTCTGTTGGTCTTTGTAAGCTTCCCAGTCCTTTGGTTTCCCACTGCCCTTCACCGCATTATAAGCTTTCTCTCTTGCTTTTATGCTCTCCCTGACTTCCATAGTCAGCCATGGTTATCTCATCATCCCTGTACCATGCGTCATTTTCCTAGGGATGAATTTTTGCTGTGTCTCCTGAATTACTCCTAAATACTCCTGCCAATGATGTTCCACTGTCTTTCCTGCTAGGCTCCTCTCCCAGTCAATTCTGCCCAGCTCCTCCCTCATACCTCTGTAGTTGCCTTTATTTAGCTGTAATACCATTACCTTTGATTCTACCTTCTCCCTCTCAAATTGCAAAGGAAACTCAATCATATCATGATCACTGCCTCCTCAGGGTTCCTTCATCTTAAGCCCCCTTATCGAGTCTGCCTCATTGCACAACACTAAATCCAGTACTGCCTGTTTCCTAGTGGGCTCCACCTCAAGCTGCTCCAAAAAGCCATCTTGTAGACATTCCACAAATTCCTTTTCTTGCAATCCACTACCAACCTGATTTTCCCAGTCCACCTGCATTTTGAAATTCCCCATGATCGTCGTAACTTTGCCTTTCTTACACACCTTTTCTATCACCTGGTGCATAATGTGCTTCAGCTCCTGACTACTGTTTGGAGGCCTGTACATAATTCCATTTTTTTTTACTTTTGTGGTTCCTTAGCTCTACCCACACAGATTCTACATCATCTGATCCTTCTTTGTTTCTTACTATTGATTTAAGTTCATTTCTTAATAGTAAGGCAACCCCACCCCCTCTGCCCACCTGCCTATATTTTCGAAAGAATGTATATCCCTGGATGTTCAGCTCTCAATCCTGATCCCTTTGCAGCCATGTCTCCATGATGCCCACCACGTCGTACCTGCCAATTTCGATCTGCGCCACAAGCTCATTTACCTTATTTCTTGTACTGCGTGCATTCAGATATAACACCTTCAGTCCAGTGCTAACTGTCCCTCTTCTCATTGTCACTCGTTTATCCATTGTGCTTGAAGTTTGATTCCTGACCCTCTCCAAACATTCTGTCCTGTTTGTGTCTGTGCTGGAGACTTTAATAACCTCTCCTCAGTCTTCCTTTCCTGTAACTTTTTTCATATTTTTCCATGTAGTTGAATCCACCATGACAGATGTTAGCCTGCTGCTTCGTTCCCCACTGTGGGGAAGTTTTACCCTTCCCTACCCCACCCACAGTTTCTAGTTTAAGTCATATTGACCATCTATTTACACTTTTTTGCGAGAACATTGGTCCCAGCTTGGTTCAGGTGGAGACAGTCCCAGCGGTACAGATCCCTCCTGTTTCAGTACTGATGTCAGTGCCCCATGAAAAGGAACCCCTCCTACCCACACCACTCTTTTAGCCACGTGTTTACTTCCTTGTTCTTGTGTCCCTATGCCAATTTGCACATGGCTCGGGCAGTAATCCGGAGATTATAACCCTTGAGGACCTGTTCTTCAATTTCATTCCCAGCTCCTGATAATCCCTGAACAGGTCCTCTTTTCTAGTCTTGCCTATGTTGTTTGTTCCAACGTGGACCACAACAACTAGATCCTCCCTCTCCCACTCTAAAATCCTTTCAGGCAGTCAGAGATATCCCTTACCCTGGCACCGGGCAGCCAACACACCATGTGGGACTCTCGATCCTGCTTGCAAAGGATCCTATCTATTCCCCTAATTATAGAATCCCCTACAACTACCACTTGTCTTTTTGCTCCCCTCTCTTGAATGGCCTCCAGCACCACAGTGAAGTGGTCAGTTGGCTCATCCTCCCTGCAGCACTTTTCCTCATCCACACAGGGAGCAAGTACCTCATACCTGTTGGTCAAGGTCAAGAGCTGAGGCTGCTCTGTGCCTGACTGCAGGATCCCTCTACCTGCCTCGTTTACAGTCACACCCTGCTATCCCTGGCCACTGACCAAATTTGAAATACTTAATCTACCAGGCATGACTGCCTCCTGAAACACAGCGTTCAAGTACTTCTCCCCCTCCTGGATGTGCCGCAGTGTTTGAAACTCAGGTTCCAGCTCATCAACTCTGAGCCGAAGTTCCTCGAGCAACCAACACTTGCTGCAGATGTGATCACTACAGTTCGCAATGGGATCAGCCAGCTCCCACATCATACAGCTACAACACATCACCTGTCCAGCCATTTCTACATAGTTAATTACTTCATTGAGTTAATTAAAATTTATTGACACTTCATTGCTGTGTTCTTGTTCAAATTTAGTGCAGATTCCCTACCAGCCAATCAGGTCACAGCTTCCCAGGGACGTCACTCCAGTTTTCTTCCGCAGCTACAATGTGCCCCAAGCTTCGATTGGTTTATACTCCCTCTGTGCTGCTCCTCCACCCTCCGACAGCTTCCCGCTGACTAGGCCATGATCCCCGAGCTCCGGTAGGTATATACTCACTCTGTGTTTCTCCTCTGCCCTCTGACAGCTTCCCACCAACTAGGCCACATTCCCCAAGCTCTGGTAGGTTTACACTCACTCTGTGCTGCTCCCCCATCCTCCGACGGCTTCCAGCCGACTGTGCCACGTTCCCCGAGTTCCGGTAGGTTTATATTTACTCTGTGCTGCTGCTCCACCCTCCGACAGCTTCCCATCTACTCCCGGTTTGAGGAATGCTGAGTAGTATATAGAAATCTGTAAACAAAGGTGACACTGAGACATGAAGGTTGGAATTTTAATAGAAATCCTCATTGAATAAGTTGAGGTTGAAGAACAAAATGTAGCTGCAAAATGAGTTTTGATAGACTTAACAGAAAGAGGAAAAATAGCTTCCACATCCAACTTCAAGACCCCAGCAACTGCAGAAATCTAAAACTAAAAGTCCTGGTTCTGTGGGAGCTTGATCAGACTGCGTCTATTGTTCCAACTTCAGGAAAATCAAGGCCTGACCAGCTGTTTACTCTATTCTCTTTGAGCACCTCTGTCTCAGTCTTTTTCATAACAAACCCAGGACAAAATAGACCTCTTAAAAGATATTGTTGGTGATTTTTCATCCGTAACCATGCAAACATCATACCAAGGAGGAAAAGTTATCGCAAATACGCACCTTTAAGTAGCTAGTCTGGAGTTGTACTTGCAAATGTTCTTTCATGGGTATTTCAAGGTTGAATCCATTGTACCACGTTATAAAAATTAATGAGAAGCAAAAGGGTATTAATGTGGTTAGAAACAGACCTGACAAGTAGGTAAGTATCCCCACCAGCTTTTCTGAGATGCCTTCTCTCTCGAACAAGGATTGTCCCCTGTCCCTCACTCCCCACCCCCATCCTTTTAATTTTCTTCGCCTGTTTTGATTTTTGTCTTATTTTTGACTTCAGACATCAGCATATCTGTTCCAGGCACATTTTCTCTTGTCCCATCACTATTTCGTGGATGATTAGCTGTCTGAGCATTCAATCTCTCCTGTCCTCCATCCTATCACAAATCCTCCTTTGTCCTTGTCCCATCCACCTTTTGCTCAAATCCAATGACCTTTTCCCAGTTTCCTTGAAAAGTTATCAGCCTGAAACACTGAATTTGTTTCTTTCTCCACAAATATAACCTGTTCTGCTGAGTATTTCCAGCATTTTTAGTTTTTGTTTTTATTTCCAGCGTCTGCAGAACTCTGTTTTTCTGATAATAACTGCCTGACCATTCATTGAGCAGATGTACTTATATTTGCAACTCTCAGAATTTATTGGGGTGAAATTGAGGACAACATTGCAATGAATGATCTTGTCAGAATGAGAGTGTCAAATGCATAGTTGAGGGAGAAATTTTGCAAATACACCGTGGCAGAATTGAAATTTTGGATGGAGGCCTGAGACCAGGGAGTTACCTGACAGTTTCAAACTTGATTAATAAGAGAGCTGAGGGCAAAGTAATTTTTGGGCATTGTGAGATCTTTTCAGGGTTTGAGAAAATTAGGATATGGGAACAGTAAGGAATTAACTACAGGAAAATGGAGAGATGTTGATATCAAGCTGAATAAGGAGGAGAATTTATGTAGAAGGGTGAGATTAAGTGAGTTGCACATAAATTAGCACTCGTAAGTTACTTTCTGAAATGGGTTGTCTAACAGTGCTCACGTTGGAATACCGAGACAGACACTTAGATTCTCCTGCAGCCCTTTAGAAATTGCTGTTGACTGATACAACAGAAGTTCCATTGTGAGAGTCTTGTCCAAATCAATTGTTACTTTGGCATTTGGTCTTTCGACGTTGAAGACAATGATTGCAGAAATGTCTGATCAATATAAGCAATAACCTAAATCCATCATGTGAAGTGAATCAACTAACCATTTTAAGGAGGTTGAAAGGTGTTTCAAAACTGGCACACACAACAATACATTGTCTGATTTTTCTGATGAAGGGTCTAGGCCCGAAACGTCAAGTTTTCCTGCTCCTATGATGCTGCTTGACCTGCTGTGTTCATCCAGCCCCATGCTTGTTATCTCGGATTCTCCAGCATCTGCAGTACCTTTTATCTCTAATACATTGTCGTACTTGCAGAAAGTCGAGACAAGGGAACAATTTAAATGTTGCATGACCACTAGGAATTCACAGCAAGAAATATCACATAACATCAAATGAGTTCCAATGTAAAATTAATAATGTAAAAATTGTCATGTAAATTAGACCTATTTAGAAATTAAAGCATCTTTAAACTTTGTTTTATGATTGCAATATTAATTTAAACCCATTTTTGTAACACAGTATTATTGCTACAGAAGAATGACCAATGACAGTAGTTCAAAGCATTTAGATCTCTAAGTTGATTTTTCTATTTAAGTAGAAATCGAAGAGTCTTTTAAATGATGGACAATCAGCACTCTTCAGTTTGATGAATGAACGCACTTTCTAATGTGAAACTCCTTTGTACAAAGCAGGGAGTTTGCAACTTTGATCCATGGTTGTGCTGAATTAGCTGATGTCAGCAGGAATAGTAGTAGGCCTTTTGATCAGTTGATCTTATTGCCTGTGGGGAAGAGAGGGAAGCATCAATCAAAGGTCTTGTTCCTCATTGCTACTCAGCAACCTGCATGGGAAACTTTTCCTTTTTAATCATTCATGGGATGAACTGTAGCTTGTTGTCCTTGAGAAGGTGGTGGTGAGTTGTCTTCTTGAACTAGTGCTGTCCTTGCACCCCAGGTTCTACCAGGTCCTGTCTGTTGACAAGGTTCATTGAATGCCAATGCTTGTAGGGAGGCAGTGGCTAGTAGACAGTTTCCCTGGCCTGGGGCCATCGCTGGATGCAGTGATGGTGGGACAAGGGTTGCTGGGGAGAGCTTCCATGTGCAGATTCCATGTGCTGCAGATGCATCCCAGGTTCTACCAGGAAGATGGCGTCAGGTTTTTACCCCAGCAGTAATGAGGAGGTATTCCAAGTCAGGCCGGTGTGTGGCTTGGAGGGGAACTTGCAAGTGGTGTGTTTCCATGTATTTGTTGTGCTTGTCCTTTAAAACGGTGGATGTTACAAATTCAGAAGGAGATGTTGAAGGACGGTTGGTGAGTTGCTGCAGTGCATCTTGTAGATGGTACAAGCTGTTGCCACTGCACAGTGAATGGTGCAAGCTATGGTTCGAGTGCTTTATCCTGGTTGGTGTTGACAGTTGTTGGAGCTGCATTCATCCAAAACAGTGTACCATCATACCTCTAACTTGTGCCTTGTAAATGGTATACATGCTTTGAGAGGTCATGAGGTACTTTAATGTTCAGAATTCATAGCCTCTGACCAGCTTATATAGTCACAGTATTTATATGGCTGTTCCAGTCCAGTTTCTGGTCAACAGTAACTGCCAGGATGTTGACAGTGGTGATTCAGTGATGGTACTGCCGTTGAATATTGAAGAGAGATGGTTATATGCTGTTTTGTTAGAAATGGTCATTGCCTGACAATTGTTTGGACCAATTGTTACTTGTCATTAATCATCATAGGTCTGATTGTTGGTCTAGGATGAAATCCCATGTTCTTCCCCATGGAAGAGGCATTTACTGGGATAGGAGAGTATTGGGTGGAGCCCCATCACCTTTGTGACTCTACCCAATGAAATCTATGGCCGGAAGACACATGGACAGCCTTTCTGCCTCAATGCCAATAGCTCTTCTAATGGCAATTAATGTTCATTTAAGGGGCTCATCTCACCTCTGCTGGTATTGACCCTGGGGTAAGTGATGGCCTTCCTGTATGGGAGCACAATAAGCAAACCTGTGCAAACCTGGCTCATATGAGGGCTCTCGTTCAAGGGCACTCAGTGTATGATTGAGGGATTTGCCATCAAGAAGGAGGAGGGCACTGATAATCTCTGGTGCTGAAGCTGTCCCCAACAACCCCTATCCCACCATCACTGGATCCAGTGATGGTCCCAGGCGAGGGAAACTGCCTACTAGCCACGTCCTCCCTAGTGGACCTTGTCAGCAGACAGGAGCTCTGCCCTGGGGTCCTTGATCTTAGGGCAAGGCCCAGCTCTGACCTGGCAACTGCCTGAGTGGAAAAAGGTGTGGCGAGGCTTCCTTAAAAAAAAATGTGACTTTCTTGCGCTCTCCCCAACAAGGAGTCAAGAGCGGTGTTGCCGCTACAAGATTGCAACCTTAGGTCTTTCTGCATGTGGGTGAAGACCCACTTGGGTTCCCTCCAATTTCTCCAGGAGCTGCATGGACCTCCGAGCTCGATACATAGCAGCAGCTGGAAATGAGGAGGTGAACGTGTTGGCACAGTGTGAGGATGGTGATTGGTGTGCTCAGCCCATGCAGATTGATGAAGACTGAATGGTGCTGACCACCTCACTAACTGACAGTCAACTGGATTGAATTTGTCCAGCTTTATGTGGATAGCATTTACCAAGGCAACTTTCCACATTGTCAAATGGATGCAAATATCAACATTGTACTGGAATACCTTGGCTAGAGGGTGCAGCTACTTGGAACATGGGCATTTCAGATGAGGTCAGGTTCATCTTTGATGTTAAAGACCTCCATATTCTTCAATATCTCACTCAGTTTAAACATGAAGCATAGTCACTTTTGCACATCACTCAAGTTATTTACACCTCTGGAATTGTATCTGACAAGGCACTAGTTAGACCACAGCTGGAATAGTCATAGAGTCATACAGGTCTACAGCAGGGAAACAGCAGGGCCCTTCTGCCCAACTTGCCCATACCACCCAGGTTCCATAATTTAAACTAATCCCATTAGCTTGTGTTTGTTCCATATCCCTTCATTCTTATCCCATCCATGTACCTGTCTAAATATTTTTGAAATGATGGAATTGTACTCGCTTCCACCACTAGGTTGGCTTGGTGTCCTTATCTAAGAAAGATAAGTGGATATTGGAGGCAGTCAGAGAAAGTTCAACCGGATTGATTCTGGGTACGGAGGGAATTTCTTATGAGGAGAGTTCGAGTAAGTTGGGCTTATATCCATTGGAGTTTAGAAGAATGACAGGAGACTTTATTGAAACACATTAGGTTCTTCGGGGGCTTGGGAGGGTGGATGCAGAGATGTTGCTTTCCCTTGTGGGAGAGGTTTGGACTAGAGAACACAATCTCATTCTCACAAAGTCTTTTCTTAAATGGCACAATGTGTTTATGTTAATACTTTTTAGGGTTTTCTTCTTGAGAAAGATGGGATAGCATGTCCCCTGGTTATCAATGGAAATCAAGAAATTAGAGTTTTAAAAAGTTTAAAATTGACTTTTTAAATACCGTCAAAATTGTAACTTAAACATAGGAGGGTAGGGTGGGAGAGTTCTCTATCTACCTTCAGACCACAAAAACCGGGGAGCAAGCAGGATAACATTGACCTGATGTTAATTTCAGCAGGCATTACTTTCTCACATACATAAATCTACGCCCTGTTCCCTGGGAAATTTCACCTCACTGTTTCACTAAGCTTCTCTTGTCCTTCCTCACTTGCTCATTAATCACTGCATCATCTGTGACTTTCAGAAAAAAGTCCAATGTGAATCCTGTTGACAGTAACATTAATTGTACTTTAATATTTTTGCTAACCCCAGTGAACTGCAGGGTGATGACATACATCTGGTGCACAGTGACAGCGATAACTAAATGGGACAGGAAGCAGATAATAAGACTAGATTGCATTTTAACCAATGAAGCTGTCAGCAGGTTTAAAGCAAAACAAATTTTAATTGCGTTTGTGGCCTTCTACCTTGTCCTCCTCCTACCCTATTTTCTCACACCATTAAAATGCTGACTGTATTTCTCAATGGGACAGGCTCCACATTCAAAAGGAACCATTCTTCATCACTGAGCAATGGAATTTTGGAATGCTTTTACATGAGAGTTATGGAAGGTCTCAGAGATGGGGGAGATCACAGTTAATCTGGTCTTTGCCAAGCAAAGATGCAATCCAAAAAAAGTTGATGAATAGTGATCAGGAGTGGAGAACCCTGACAGATATTTGTACTATCCATTTCGAGGATACTGTAATCCAGTGTGGCATAATGAATGTTGCTTACATGATGAATTGAACCTGGGATCTCCTGGTGTATATATAACCCAATAAACCATTTAGAGAACAATATCAAATGATAACGAGAGAATGTGTTCAGTTTATGTTGAAACTAACTTCAAGTTGGAGAAAATCCTTAATTGGCTTTCGGAAACAAAATCAAAAGGAAACTCATAGCTCAGGTCAAAATAATAAATCCTGACCTCAACTTTGCAAGAAACCTATTTCCATGTATAAAATTGCAGTCTACTTTGGTAAATACAAGAGGACTTGATGTAATTCCTCTTTGTACAGTTAAAAATGCATTCACAAAGACGGCAGTTATTTGAGGACTGCTAAGTTACATCTGAAAGGTAATTGAAAATGATTGATTGATCTTTTAGAGGAAGGATTCAAACTTGCTCAAAAGTTTCAATTTAGAAATTTGTGTTGAAGTCCAGAAAAAAATCTAGGATGATACTTCCAGGCAATGCCGAGGGAGTGCAACACTGTAGGAAATGCTAAGCTGGATCTTGCATTTTTTTTTGGCAAAGTGCACATTGAGTTGCGTTGAGTCTTTTGGAGGGATTTTCACTATGAGTCTCAGCGAGATTTCTCACTGTAACTTACCAAATGTGCCTCATTAACCACCTACTCTGCCCTGATGGTGTCCTTTTTATTCGACTTTATCCCGATTATACCACGAGCTGTTCCCAAACATTTCTCCACTCAGCGAATATATGGCAAACAATTAGCATCTCTCGCACCCGCATCATCTTTAAAACCCATTGTGCACCTGGTCCAGCCTGGTCAGTCTGGACTCTGTTGTTGATATTTGCCCTGGACATGGAAGATGGGGAAATTCAAACCCCACTGTGTGGGCAGTGAGCCAGATGTCCCGCTGGTTGGGATGGTGTGAAGGCGGGACATTGTCTTCCCCCAGGACCAGCTGTGGAGGTTTTGACATCAGACTTTGCTAGCCTGGTCTGAGTTTGCCACCTGAGTCAGTGTAGTCTCAGCCATCTGGAAGAATATCCAGCTGTACAGGAAGATGGTCAATGTCTTTCTTTACTCTGCCAAGATAAGTGCCACCATCTTCTGTCTTGTACCTCACAGGCTTTCTCTCTTGTACTACTGTACCTATCTCTCGCCAAGGCATATGCTCTACCACACTCACTATTGCCTATTACATTCACCCTCACTTACTGTCACGCAGTCCAAACTCCAACACCATTAACCTTGCATGCCCTCTGCACTGCCTACTCACTCGCTCAGGACACCTCACCACCTGCACCCAGCCGTGCTGCCCACTGTCATCTCCCTTAATACCTGCTTCTCTCTCATTCCAGGAGGAAAACAGCCCAAATGGGCAGAAAGAGCCTAAACAGGTGGTGGGCTGCCTGATATTCAGCTCCTCACTCCTTATGTGAAGTGGATTCTGACACTGAGCACCCCGAGCAAGTCTGGCTGTTACCAAGTCCCTAGGCTAGTATCGCTAGCTGGCCTTGACTTACTGTGCTTGGACCCCCTGATATGACTGATGCCTGCTGACAATCATGACCAAGACAGCAGTATTGTAAGCCCTGTATGTCTGGCTGACGGTTAAGTGCAGAACTATCCTGTGAGTTGATTGGAGATTTGCCATGGCTTTTGTTAGAAGTTGACACACGTCAGATGCCAAAGTCCATAGACATGGTGTGCATGTGGCTGGTGTCCATGGAGCATGCCCTGAGATGTTGGTGCATGGCATCCAACATGTAGGTTGATTGCATGTAGCCAGTGGCAATCTGATGATGCCAGGTATGCGCTCTGACTTCCATGTCGAGAATTTTTGGCAAATAACTTGTTTGGCATGACTGGTAAGAAGGGACGCTGAATATTAATGAAGCAAGTTGCAGCATTAATATGATGTGTAACAAGGTATAATCCCCCTACTTGTAAACTCTCTGCTGCCTAGTGAGAAACTCTCCTCACTGCTTGGCAAATGCACAAAAAGTGGAGTGAATTGCTCCTGATGCTGAGATAGAACTCGCCAGACTTCTCATCTGATTCTGCCATTAATCTTGCCATCGTCCATGTTGCTCACTTTCCTATAAGTTTCCACCACAGTCTTTCAAACGAGATTTTAAGCCAATGCCTTGTCTACCATCAGAAGTAGATGTAATGTGGTCCTGTTTTGAAGTAGAGCAATGAATTATCTCCGTCGTCCTGAACAAAATGTGTCCGTCAATTGATGTCACAAAACAGATTGTCCGGTCATTAATATATTTGTTACTTGCGGGGCTAGTGTGTACCAATTACCTGCTGTATTTCCTGCATGACAATAATGATTACACTTTGAAAATATTTTTTGGCAGTTAGGTAACTTAGGATAACTGAGGTTGTAAAATTCACTCTTTACAGGCCTTTATGTAATTCATTTTTATTATGGCCAGGATTTCTTGGTGAAAGAAGCTGATTTGATTATTTTCTTGCATTATGACAATCACAGCATGCCTGAAGTATTTTGCCCAATCTTTCAGCAGCATTCAGCACTGCTATTTTTAAACTTTTTTAAAAAAAATTATCAGATTTTATTACACACCTCTGGAGTAGATGTGAGTTGAACCTGGGTCTCTCAGTCTAGGGATAGGGACTCTATATCTGCGCTACAAAAGGTCCCCTTCAACACTCCTATTAATTGGAGCCTCTATAACATTACTGAAGTTAGCTTGGTACCCACAACACTGCTCTGCCAACTTTATCAGATTTCCTGCTCCTATGATGCTGCTTGACCTGCTGTGTTCATCCAGCCCCATGCTTGTTATCTCTGCCAACTTTATATTCTCTAACATGCCTGATTTACTCAGTGATCTCTTGCCTTCAATGATACAGCACTACAGACAGGAGTGCAAAAACAACCAAAACCTTACCTCCTTTCCAGACCTATCACCAGAATACAGTTCCACAGGTACTGGCTGCCATCCGGTATTTTGTTCAAGTATGGCTTTCTTTATTTGCGATTCTATGCAGCAAGTTGTGGCAGACATTTTGATTGTCAAGAACAACATGATTGTATCCAACTCTGTCTTCCTTTGACATATCCATCAGATATTGGGCAATGATCAATTATGGCCAACTCCACACCCCAACTGACACAGGGGTTAGGTGCCTGGAATCATCAGTAGCAAATTAAGATGTGATGGGCAAAGATCTTGCTTCACTATACATTGCCTGTCTTTCCTCTTTCATTTACCTTTCCTGTAGCTTCCTAGTGTCTCTAGTGAATTTTATTTTACATTTCTGAGACTGGGTGGAAGGCTTTCTCTAATTCCCTAGCCATTGAGATTTAGCCACAATGAATTAAATACAGATGAAATTTCCACTTGGGTATCTCCTCTCAATGTATTATTGTTTGCCAAAACAAAACCTAGTAAGGAAATTATCTATACACGTATTTGGCATTTTAAAATTCACTTTTGCTTCTCTTTCACTTTTTCTGTCAATATCCCTATCCCTAACCTCTATAATTCCCTCAAATATATCTCATACTTTCTTTATATGCTGCTGGCACATGCATTTTTACTGATAAGTATCTTTTGCAGTTTTTAATGCTTATTAGGCAGCATGGATTCAGGCAATTTGTATTTTGCCTTTATTTTGTATTAAAAAAGATAATGACAGAAGAAAATTTCAACAGCACTGGAATTTCACTAGTTTCTTTTCTGCATTGTTTTTTGGTACCTGTTTGCTGACTTGCAATTTTTGATTAATAGTCTTCAGAATTTGTGATTGGCACAATTCTTTTTTTAACTTAATATTTGATAGTTTCTGACCTCCACAGTCATCATTTGTATCTAACATTTGACAAATCAGATGTAAATGTGAGAAATGCGTTACATATTAAGTGTGATGCCTTAGGCATATTGCACACGAGCAAATGCTGCTCACAAGACCTTATCAGGCAGGAACAGATGTTCCTGCATGAGTCTTCAACAGGAAAGTGTATCCAAGCTACCAACTTTGGGAAGCAGCTGCCTGAGATCCTCCTACTAAGGCCGTTTACACACACACTCAAACGCTCACACACGCCGCACGCACACAATCCCAACTCCCTCCCACATGACATTCCATGTGAATCTTGTGGTTGAACTTCTCCTGGTATGTCATTGATCACCAACAATTGAATATTCTGACAGACTCCATCATATTCTCTCTTCGCCATGCATGAGGAAGTCCAAGTTTGTTTATTCTAATGTATTTGTTTGGAACTTAATTCACAATTTCTATTGGAACACGTTGTTGAGTTTGTAATGTATCCATATTACATTTATGTCTACTTCTTGTAAGATAACAAATTTCCCATAACGGTGCACTGAAGTGGGTCTGATGTACAAGTGAAAGATGGTGGTAGGTTGGACATTCACAGACGTTTTGCAAAGGAACCATTTACTTAATTCAAAATTATGTGGAAGCAGTGGCAACGAGGGTGGGGTTTGGAGGAAGAGACTACAGTACAGACAACATAAAAGTAACCAGAATTAGAAAGTACTTTTGCAGGAAATTGAAGATAAAGAAAAAAAATGAGTTCTAAATTCATTCAGCAGAAAGCAAACATGGGGATTTTGAAGCAAGGCTGGCTTAATTTCAGAGACTGTAGTTCCAGAAATGGTTATCAACATTTCAGGATTCAATTGAAGACAAGGTGTTGGCAATAGAGAGATGATATTTTATACTGCCCAGGAGTACTGATGAGTTGAATAGCGGCTGGGAGGCAAAATAGCCCAGTCAGATTTACTTATGTTATGTGATGTAGAAAGTAAAATAATCAGAGAGGAACATGTTGTGAATTCAGGTTTACAAAAAAGGTTTCTACATAATAACTGTAGTAAATTGAAATCAAGAAGGGCATGCTGCCAAGTCCCCAACAAACATTCCCTGTGTAAAACCTCCACAAACTGTAATGAATAGAAGATAATGTGGGTGTGTCCCTCAATTCCTAATATGTGTTCCTGACTAATATAGCTCCATGCACCAGGAGCACAGTCTCCTTTTAGTAACTCTCATCTACACATTTTATGGAAATTTTGTGGCTCGGTGAGTAACATCCCTGCCTCATAACCAGGAACTTTAATTTCAAGTTCCACCACAAGGAAGATGCTCATAATCTGGTTGAATATCAATCTCTTCCAACATGTGCCAGTGGCAGGCAGAAAGAGGAGAGATTCCTGGTCAGCCTTGTGATCAAAAAGATTTAGTCTTTGTACCAAAGCTCCACATTATACAGACATGTATAAGTGCACGTTGTCACTCCCTGACCTCCAACAAAACTTCTCTCTTCTGTCGAATTATCTATGTTGTCAGTGTCATTGGTCATCTCTAATAACACTTCAGCAAATTCTTTTAAATGACTATAGTTGTTAGCCTGAACAGCCATACTTTAACTTGTCAATCCTATATGTACAGCAGCTCACTGTAGTGAGCAACTCATCTGGAGTGACCCTCTGAAATATCTTCATCATCTCAAAAACTCCAACTTTCATTGAATTTCAAAAGCATTTTCAAAGAAGCCAAACAAAACTTCTTTACCTCTTTGTACAAATTAGAATCCTGTTCCCTGTACCAAGTTCCAATGATGTGTGATCAGAACAGTATTTCAAATGATGTTTGGTATTCTATGATTCAAATGCCATTGTGTGTAATGTGGAATACAAATTATTCTGTTTTACAGACCTTACCTTGCTAAGGCAAACTTGAACCTTATTTATACTTCTTGTTGCAGTCAAGTACTACCCAAATGGTTTAATGGATAGGTCATGTGGTGGAGTAGAGTAATGTCACTGGAGTAGTATTCCAAGCAAATGCATAGGTTCACATTTCTCAAACTACACCCCTATCTTGCCCTGCCAGTGAAATTTAAGTTCACCGAATAAAAGTCTGGAATTCAGAGTTCTGTGTCCCTCCAGCATTGGCCCCTTCTATATCCACCAAATCCTCTTACACCATTGGTGACCATGCCTTCAGGCGTCTAGGTCCTGACTCCAAAATTCCTTCCCGATATCTACTTTTTGGAACTCTCCTGTATAAACAAGCTTTAACAATCTCTCCTAAAATATCTTTCCTCAGCTCAGTGTTGATGTTCTTCTGATGATTTACCTTCCATCATGTTTTAACCCTGCATTAAAGGGTGTTTCTTTGTATAGATTCTTTGTGTAGGACTTTAGCCTCTGTTGGTTTCTGTCTCCATTTACTCAACGTTCTTATGGATTCTGTATTCTTCTAATGAGGCGGTGTGGTAGAGGGAGTATATTTGGCTGCAATCATCACTTTCTTTAACCTCCAATGTTTGGCCTCAGGCTAACACCAGTAAAAGTGTTCAATGTGCAAAGAGCCTTGGGTGTCAGTAATCATTCCGCATATGTGAGTCTCAGTCAGTATGTACCATCACAGCCAAGTATGGACCCTGTCATATATTAGGTCATGTACAGGAATAGAAAACCATGACTAACTTTTCTCCTAGGCCAACAGCTCCAAGGCCAAGTGTAACAAATCATAATCATACAATTTTACAGGACAGGAACTGACTGTTTGGACACTGGAACCAATGGTTTTCTCTACAAGATACTTAATCCACTTCAGTTACCCTGCTTACTCCTCATATAGCTGTATTATTCCCCCTTTTAAGAACTCTATTTCCACAAGATTTATGGCAGAGAATTCCTCATTCTGACCATCATGTATGTGAAGATATTTTCTGCATTTCCTGTTTAAATGAGGGTTATCACACAGGTTTCCCAGTAGCCATAATTCAGCAGCACAAAACATAGTTCATTTGTTCCTGAAGCTACAAAGAAGTCCCCATTATGAATGTAGTGGTAATCTGGTCACAATTTACCATGAAAATTACTAATGCAACTCATGTGAATGCAGCAGTAAAATACACCAAAGATACAATGCAGGGATGTATTTGAAGTTCTTCATACAAAACAATTAAAAACATTTTGTGCAAAAAACATTTGTGGAGAAATAAGTCCTGTTACAATATAACCACATTGAATACTAGCCATTCCATTGATGCTGGTCTTCTGGTTACAAACAAATCAACAAGGCTGTGTCCTAATAAAATATACATACAACAGATAAAACAAGATTAAAGCACACCTCATCACAAGTTATTTGTAGGAAGTGGTTTTGAACATGAAAACATCTCCCAGAAGGACAAATCACACTAGGAGTTGGTATTGCTAGTTTGGTTATGTTTCCATTCTAAAAGAATTATACATCCTCAGTGACTGCATGACGCAGCAGTTCACTTACTCAAGCAAAAAAAAATGTCCAGTTCTTCGTAATGGAGCAAGTTGAAGTTCATCTGGATCATCTTTGTAGCCCAGATGCTTAGATACATGAAATTAAGGAAAAGAGTTTCCTCAATGTGTTTTATGACAAGCTACAATATTCTCTGACATACCTTTCCTTCAGCATCAATTTCAATAACATTTCAAAGAATGTTAGTCCTCACAACTGCCCCTCTTCCCTCAATTCATTCATCAAATTGATCTACCAAACTCAAATCTCCCCGATGAAAAAAGTTGATTGTCTTCAAAAAGCTTGCATTTTGAACCAATTTATATTAAATAGTTGCATAGCAACAAATATAAGTGAAATTTACTTACTATTTATATAAATTTAAATTCTAACTTAAAATGTGGCTTAAACCAGATATATGTTACAGTTATATTCTTTTACCAATGGCACCATTCGTATTTTACCAGAACCTGTGAATTTTGTGAAAGTTCAATTCAGTTTTGCTCGGAGAAAGCTTATAGAACTGCACATTTCAGAGATCTGTTTACAAAAGGAGGCATACTCGCTTCAAAAAGTGCCCACATAATGTTATTTGTTTTTGTACGTTGTTAGAAAATTAAGCTTTCCTCTGAAATATCACACTTGTTACTGGGTATGTAACTTCTTTTCATCAAACTCTCACATATTAATCACTTGTGTGGTGGAGTTAATTCTTCTCACAGAACAACAAATAGCTGAAAAAAGATCATTAATTCAAAACAAAATTGCCACAGTTCTCTGAAAGGTCTAATGGGTAAAGGTACTGTTCTCAGTACGGTACTGAGACTTACAGATCTGAACTGCCTTTCCTATCCTCATCTCAGCCAGTAGTTAGAACACAACAACTGGTCTCAGTATTCTAGAATATGCAAGAGAGGAAAAGAATATTAATCAAGGTTATTGCTGCTAATGACTACTCAGTGATGTTTGCTGAAAAGCGAGTGACTGTGCAGACATCACTTGAGCACGGAGGTCACAGTAATGAGCTCCTCTATTGTCAAACAGAGGGCAGGTTCACACATGATGAATGGCCACTTAAAACAGACAGAGTTTTGTACCATGCAACCAGAAAAAAAGTACCTTCAAAATAAGATGGCAGGAAATAAGGGGAAAAATATTTGCTGCAATAGTGCAGAAAAGTACTCTTTCACAGTTTGGTCAGGAAGATGGTCATAGGTGGCCGACAGCTAAAGCTTCACTAATGCGTTGTCATGTAAATAAATCTTCTTTTCGTTCCCTATTTTCTTTCTAAAATCAGATTATACATAATTATAAAAACTGTAGAAACAAGTTCTAAGAATATATATATATATATATATATATTACAATTCTGCCCTGATAACAGATTCATTTCCCAATTGGCCATCACTGTCCCCCAGTAATGTTGTCTGTATTGGGTCCATTTGCATTGTTTTGTGGGACATATGTGCAAAGATTGGCACACTGGTTCCGCTAGGGTGGCTTGACATGGATAGATGATGAGATAGCAATGGAGTGTTTGCATCATGATTTGATCCTGAGGAAGGCAAGCTTGTCACATGGCCAGTGCTTGTTGATCCACTCCCGCTGCTAGGTGATCGGCTCTTTGGCGGCGGACCATGCGGAATCATTCTCGGTGGCCCTTGTTGATAGTGGGTCGCTGTGTAGGCAGCAAACCCTGCCGGTACAGGATAACTGTTAACTTGGATGAATCTCTGATGCTGTGCTATCGATGGACCAATTAGGCCTCCAATTTGGGTCTGAGGTAGACCCTGTGCTTGATATATGTGTATAGGATACCTTGGGTTACTGAGATTACTAACTGGGCTTGCACTGAGAGATGTCGTCTGGGTTGTGGCATTCCCTCCAGATGGTGTTGTAGAACTGGTATGACTTGAAAGGCCTTCCCAGGACCTCAGCCTGGCATGAATATCCTTAAATCGTGGTCTTCTGGCTGGGATCTCGTGCCAAGTTTCAGTCATTAAATCATACATTCTAGGAGGACAATCTTCTGGGCATGGAAGTAACTGCCTCTTCCGTATCATTTCTATTACCTCTTGATTAGAAAATCCATAATATGGCTGCAGTCCAAAACTAAAAATCTCCCACAGAACCACACCAAAAGACCAAATATCTGAATCACTGGAAAACTTCCCAAACAGTATAGCTTCAGGGGGCATCCAGCGAATTGGGAGGAGGGATTTATTTTGCACTCTGTAATAATCAGCTGCATATATCTCTCTTGAAAGGCCAAGATCGGATATCTTCACTCGCAGTTGTTCTCCAATAATAATGTTACGTGCTGCAAGGTCTTTGTGAACAAAATAATGGCTAGAAAGGTATTCCATTCCAGTTGCTATCTGTATTGAGATGTGCAAAAAATCAGCGTGGTCCAGGCTAGATTTAACAGTTCCATCTTCATCGCTGCTGCAGCCAACGTCAGAATGGGGTGATCGCATGATGAGAAATTCATGAAGGTCACCATGGTTCATGTACTCAAAGAGCATGCACACTGGTTGTTCCTGTGTCACTACCCCAAGGAGGCAGACGACATTGGGGTGATGCAACTCTGACATCAGGGATGCCTCCTGCTGGAACTCTGCCCAAAGCTGGGGGTTACTGAAGTCCTTCAGGGTCTTTATAGCAACGAGTTGGGCATGGTCCATTCCTGGAAGGTAAAGATGACCTTTGTAGATTTTCCCAAAGGCGCACTCTCCTAATTCTTCCATAAACCGTACAGCAGAGAGAGGCAGCTCCTTAGCTTTACACTGCTGGATGAATGAAAACAGATTATAAGGTTTGGGATCAATAACGTCAAACAAAATTCCAAACAAATTATATATGAATTGGTTCATTGAAAATATGAGCTTAATAAGTCTATTTCAGGTACTTTGGTAAATTATTTAATGAGTGGTTTGTTTCACACCATGAATGCAACATATGAAATATTTGACCTAAAATAGTAAAATGAAAATCTGCAACAAATATGTCCCCAAACTACCCTAATTTATTTATTTCTTTTGCCATTCAAATTACACTAATTGTTGCACTGATATCCCATCATACCTTACCCTCAAGTGGCCAACTATAAGTCCAAATTGTTTGCCTCATCAGAATATTACATAACATCAGAGCCAAATTCCATTCTCATTTGATGCCTATGATCACATCTGCAGACAGGATCAGGAGAGGGAAAACTTGGTTCATTTTTCGGTTCCCTGGAGTGGAGTCACTAAAAAATTACAATAACCCCCATTAGGAATAGCTGTCTCAGCAAAGGCCAAGAATTTCCCAGGACAATGCTGGTCTGTATGATGCAGTTTAACTCCCAGTATTGCTTTTTACCTACCAAGTCAATTTAGGTGGCTGCAATGACTATGCCAAATTTTAAACGAGATCAGAAAACAGCTAGTAAGTATTTTGAAAAAGATAAGCCCTCCACTCCATTCGTGACATGGGAACTAAAAGAATTACTATACTACTTCAAATAAAATTTTGATTTCTCTTGAAAACATTGGAGGTTGTATTTTCTTACTGCACATACCTTCACTCGTCAGAGGGGCACCTCAGAACAAGGACACTAACAGCACACAATGTTCCAATCGTTTAAGCAAACAGGAGGCATGTTGGGAGTCACACACACGCGCACACACACACACTTTCCTGATCTGCGTAGGTTGAGACACTGTGCTGGGAGTGTGCAGTTGGAAATTTTACCCTTATGAAGCTGACGTTTTATTCAGGAATGCTGTGCCATCAGGAAAAAGAGAAAAGAAAGCACAAGCGTTAACCTCTCTCATGACTTGTGCAGGTTTTTCCAAAATAGCCTGCATAAAACTAACCTGTAATATGATTTTTTTTTCAAAAAATGAAAAACACGTTCTGTGCTTCTTACAGCACCTCATAATTCAGGATCTTGTTTTAGAATACACTGTGGACTCTACCACTTAATAAACACCACTAAAATACTTCCAAAGCTGCAATAGATTTGAAAAACGAACCCATGCATTGCATGGCAATGGCAGGAAATAAAGTTTCATTATAAATGCACAGATGGTCTGTATTAAGAGCAAATCCTCAAGGGCAAGGTTGTTTTAAACTGACATACACTATATTATACACCGAGTAATAAAAGAAAATTGACCTCTGCATGACTCTGGGTGGATTTTAGTTTTGTCTCTTTGCACCAAGACTGGGTGACAATCAAAAGAGAAAAGAGGAGCCATAACTTTGGAGTTTCAGGAAAGCTTGTAACATGACAGGAGGCTATAAATCTGCTTGTCTTTGTTTGACAGACTGGTCTTATAGTGAGACGATCAAACTGTACAGCAAATGTAAGATACACGCTCGGTTCTCAGCCAAGATAAACTGAGCCCAATGGAAAAAAAAACAACTGACTCCAGACGTGCCAGATTTCCGCATTTTCTTTCCCTCTTTCTTAAAAAGCCACTTATGTTAAGTACCAGGCAAGTCTGGTTTCATTTACCACGCTCCAAAAAAAAAACAATTAAAGTGACCATATTCCTTCTGTGTTCTGTTCACTGGACCCTCCTAAATTCTTTTTTTCAAATACTGAAATTAAAACTTTCCATGCATACCTTTAATTCACAAAAACTTTTCTCCTCTTTTATCTATCCGACAAAACGAAATGGTAGAGAGTCAATCCTCAGTCCTGCAGATAAGTGGTATAAAGATGAGACCTACAGTCCAGGAAGGACCTTAGACATCACTCAGTGTGTGCTAAGTGAGCTCATTCCAGCTGAAGCAACTGTGAGATGCTACCATCACCCTCCGTGATGGGGAAATGGGGGAAAACAGAAAGCTGTCAAGAACATGCTTTATTATCCAATTGTTCCCACTAGAATGCATGTTATTTTGTCGTGGGAGGAAGAAGGTCAGGTTTATGCTTTAATAGTTAAATGGGCTGTCCACACTTTCTGTTGACTGTTACCATGAGGTTTGAATGAGATACCAGAGAGCTGTCGGTGTCTATGGCACCATATTCCAGTATAAATCAGGCCCTGAGGAACAGCGTGAAAAAAACGGTTGCCAAAAATTGTATAGATCAATCTTATTTCAGCATTTAGGGAGTTATTGAGGATACAGTTACTATAAGAAGGACGTAAAACCTAAAACTTGACAGGCAAAGTCCATGGATTTATAATCAAGACCAATAATACATGTACCAAATGTACCTGATGTCGCAACATGATGCCTTTTTTAACCTAATGATCAAAGAATTCTTGGGTCTCCTCTCCCCCAGGTGAGATTTCCTTCCTCCCTTGTCTGGCCACAGTCAGTTCAATCCCTTGCCCCTATGCCCCTTGCCAAGAACCATTCAGTTGAATTCCTGCCAGCATCCCATCATTTGGTGAGAAAAAAAATCCAGACAATAATAGCTTTCCATGGAGGCTGAAGAGCTGCTGAAAGCTTTCTTGGGGAAGGGCCTACCAGAGTAAGTGCCAATCAAGAACTTAAATGGCCAGCAGCAGGCCTTTCCCAGGATCAAGGAGCCTGGGGTTGGAAATTCTGCCCCATGATAGTCATTGGTCAGAGGCTGATAGCTCTCCAATTGAAGGCAGTGCCACCTGAAGGGGTAGCAGGGGTTGGCAGTGCACTCACCAGAAGTCCAGGGTGGCAGAGGGACTCCAGGCCAAAGGTGAATGAGGGCATTGCAGGCAGGGCGGTTGCTGGCTAGGGAGAAGGCAGGAGGCTGGAGGAAATGGCTGGGGTGGTTGTCAGCACGCGTCTCCCCTCAACGCCCCCCACCCAACCTTCCTGATGGTGAGTCCCTCGATCAGCCAATGATTACCATTGAAGGAGGGACTCCCACTGCTTCCTCAGCCTTAAAGAAACCCAGTAAGAGCTTGTTGTTTGGGCTCCCCACCCACCAACAGCAGCAGCAGAATGAGCCCTGAAAGTGAGTTTTAGTTCCAACTTAAGCATCTCAATTAGCATCAGGGCAAGAAGACTGTCCGATTAACCTTCCTCCCTTGGACATAATCAGGGTGGTGCTGATAAGTTAGTGGGGCCCACATCTAAAACCACACCATCCAAATAAACGTTCCCCTCCATTCTCACCTCAAACAAGGGCATTAAAATGTGCCCTTAGCTTTTACATCATTTCCAGGACCTTTGGGTAGGAGACAGCGAGATAAATGCATTTCAAGTTCCACCTGGGACAATGGTTAGTCTGGTGTAATGTCCTGGATTTTCAGATCGGGGAATTTCTTCTGTTAGACCATGTACTGAACCTGAGCACATTGTTCTGGGCTTCCACGAAGTTGCATGCAGCTTGTCTCAATTTCCTTCAACCAAATCTCTAGTCTCAATTTGTTGATACTCCTCCTGTGTTCAAGTATCTTAACTCCTTACCTCAATTGTTTGAGCTGTTTGGATGTCATCATTCATCTTCTGTGAATGTCTTCCTGATGAATGAAATATTTTCACATCCTCAGTCACGGTGCTAGAGGATGCATTACCTTAGTCACGAGTACTGATAAACTTCTTTGAAAGATGAAGAACTAAAATGTGGCTTTTGAAATTGTCCCAGCTGTGGTGGCTGTTTTGCATTAAGTCTTTGTGAAAGTAAGTATTTGGCTTTCTGCTGCTCTGAAACAGTGGTGCTTCTTTAAATCTTCTAGAAGTGTCCTATAATGTTACAGATGTGCCATTCTTTTGTATTGGCTCAGCACTGCTTGTGCCTACAAGTTTTTTGGTTCCACAGTGGTGACACTGACTCATTGTATATGCTGTTTGTTGTACTATTTGTATTGGCTAGTCACATTGTGCTTAGAGCATTTGTACATTATAAAGTGAATAAGTTCTGTTGCTCTCCTGTGGTAATGTTATCCCTCTGCTCCCAGGATTTGTCTGCAGGTCTTCCTAGTTTCTGCTTCAGTACAAAGTGAACAACTTACTCCAAAGTCAAATCTTCTTTGGACTGTAATAAATCTGATGAAGATTCATCAAAAATGCCAGCAACTTATGAATCTGATTTCAAACCTCCACAGTCACAGTTTTCCCCTAATCTGTGGAAGTCATTAATAAATTTATCCTCGTATTCACCTGCATGCTGAAGTCTTCTGTATAATTTTGACCTTTCAAGAATTTTATTCGTTCTAAGGTAAAGCAATGGTCAGAAGCTTGTGGAATTTCTTCAAAAGCAAATATGCCTTCTTTTAGACTTTAGTAATTTATAATGTCATCAGCTGTTGGATCTATTAAATTCAATAGTATATTTACTAGTTCATCTTGAGACCTAGTATTTAATTTTGAAGCAGTTTTGCATTTTAAGAACAGTTTCCTCCAAATGGTTAATCCTGCATTCTGTTTGGCTTAATCTGGCAGTAAATCTTTGAGGTAGTATTATGTCTCCTGCCATTTTCTTCTTCACATGGTTATTTATTCTTAATACTATAGAATGGTTTAAATTTGTAGCATCTCCATGATGCTTTAATTCTCTTGATTTAATGTCTTTTCAAGCTTTTAAACTTATGTTATAGCAATTTTGTATTCTTGTCTAATAGATTACTAGCAAAACTGTATCCTTGTACTGATTGTTGAGTAATTTCTCTGTGAACAGTAAGTGTTCCTTTTATCTTTATCCTTCCCAGTCTGATCTCTTATACCATTAATTTAAAGTTTTGTTTTCCCCATAGTTACAGGGCCTTTTATTCTTAGAGCTCTGAAATGATTGCTTCCCAGCCAAATGTCCATTTGTACTGTCCTTATATATCCTTCTTTAAACATTTTGTATCTGTTAAGTGTGCCTAATCTTTATACAACTATATGCAAATATTGGCAGCTGGAGGTCAGGGTGGAATGCTGCCACAAATCCTCCTTGCCATATTAACTGTGTTGAGCATAATTACAAAGACTATCAGGAGCCAGAAAGGACACGTCTCAGCCAATCGGAATCTAGAGTTGGACTCCTCATTCTCAATCCAAAACTGAATGAAGTCATCAGATTGAGTGGAGCCTAACGCAGTCTGTAACATTGACCATTTTGAAATTATTCATTATCTTTTACAATAGCAATGTCAAGCTTGGATTTCAAAAACTTGAAGATTTCTGGAGACGGGGCGAATTGAGGAAGTTAATAACTTGTATAATTTTCAGACTCTAGAAAGAATGAGCCTCAGTTTCTACTGAATGAGGATATACAGGGAAGCAGAAAGTGATTTAGGACAGCATTGTTACAAATTAGGAGAAACAAGGCAATAAAGATTGGGGAGCACCGGCCAAAATTGTATAAATAAAAGATCAGTGCATATTGGTACTGGATAGAAACATGGCTGTGGATGAGAGAAGTGTTTTCTGTCAGATGACAATTTTGTTACATTTACATCTTGTCCATGTTTGTGAGTTGCTAAAACCTCAGAAATGGAAGCAGTCCTGCGACGGACTTGAACTTTACAAAGCATTACAAGATTCTATGGCAAAACAGTGTCTTTCTTTAGAAAGGAACGTGAACCCACATACTTCCTGGAGGTAGCTTGAGCAATGGAGGATGTGAGAATTCTACGTGACACCATAGAAAGTGAATTCAGTGACGGTGCTAAGATGAAATGTGGACCCACTAAGGGTAAGAGGTGACAGCTATTGGTTAGATGAGCAAGCAACACAAATGCTTTTTGAATCAGTGAAAACAAAATGAGTCTTCCCACTTCAAGGACAGAGGAGATCAAGGCTCAGGCTCTGAGCGTTCAAATGTCTGGGAGTTTTGAGGACTGAGGACTGAAGTCTAAAAATAAATTGATGAACATTTTGTTTAATTATATGAAAAAGAGTGGATAGGTTAAGCAGTGAGTGAAGACAGAATGATGAAGAAATAATGGGAAGGGGCACCATGCATTGAGGAAGCCCCAAGGCATTGAGAAAAAAATTCAGTCAACAATACATAGAGACTGATCTGAGGCAAAACTAGACAGCTAATACCTAGAACAGAGCTTTGATGTGAGATCATGTGAAGAATTATATACGCTTTGGGAATTCTGAGCAAATGATGAATAATCCAAACTCTGCAAGACCTTGCATAATATGCATAACGTGGTCTGCAAGTTCATCAATGAAATGGCTATGCCTTAAAATCATACATGTGATAGTCATTAGGTCTGAACTCTCAAATAATGTATTCCATCGAACATTAGCAACAGTTCCAATGATATAAGAAAGTGCATTTTAAGTGCAGCAGAGAAATTAGTTAAAAGGCAAGGATGTTTTGAGCAAGAGTAAATTTCCAAACAAGAAGAGTGATAAGATTGAAGAGAAGGGTATATTCATAAGGTACATTTCAAGGCAAGCATCTTAAGAACAATGATATGTCAATTACTACATTTTGTAGGTGCGTAGTTAGCAAAGAAAAACACAGGTTTGAGGGATATTGACATTAATGTTTAAAAATACTGAAGTAATGGACAGTGATTCTTGCCAATATCATTAAGATTAGAGTTAGAAAATAAAGATGGATTAAAATAATCATCTTTCCCATTTAGAAGAATTAATCATGTGATAAAGAGGATTCACAAAAGTTATGAAAAATAAATTTGCTTCGTTATCACAATTTAGGAAAGCAGAAGGCTCCTTTGTAATTGAGAGACATTGCATTTGGTTTTGAAATTGAGACAAATATTACTAGAAACGCAAAAAGAGACAGCTGCTAAATTTAGTGCAGTGAAGGCAAGACATTTATAGCCATAGCTGATATGTCTATGATGTAAAGTAGCTTAGGCATACTGAAATAATTGTAATTCTGTGGATTGGGATTTGGAATGTGAAGTGTAATGGAAATTGGAATGGACAAGATAATTCAGTCTCAATACTGAGCAATGTGGCATTAATGGAATGATTATTTGGGTGATGTTGTGCTTCTGATGTTAAGAAGCTGGATTAAGAGACTTGCAGGAGATGTCTGGGTTGCTGAAGCACCCCAATGTTATCCCAGATCCCAGAACCACGGCTTCATTGTTTGAACAAGTATTATATGAAATAAATCAACAGGAGGCCTAGCTAAAAAGTCAATGCGTTAACTTTTTGATATCTGCTCTTTCATTAAAATTCTGTAATACCCTTGGAGCACAAAGCTGGAGTCTGGTGATCATCATTATTTCAGCAAATCAATTCATTTGTAGGCCAGGAAATTTGCGAAAAGACTGCTGGGAGTACTCACTGACAGTCTGATGGTAAAACAATGCATTTTACATTCATTGTGAAAATTGCAGGAATATAGACCAACATTTTTATTGTGTTTTGTGCCAATGTATTAGAATTAATTGCTCTCTCAACCTGCCCTGCCACCTTCAATAATCTGTGAACATATTACACCCAGCTTACTCTACTTCTGCGTCCCGTTTAGAATCGTATCCCTTATTTTGTATTATCCGACCAGGTCGAAAAGCAATCCAGGCCACAGGCAAAATATGTTGGCTGGGGGTGGGGGTGTTCACAGTGGGAAGGGAAGAGGATTTAGCTCTTAGCAGCCTCCGTCATGCTGATGTCTATTCCTTCGATCAGGCACTGAGGATTTTTACAAGGGACTCTAGGCCCCAAAATGCAATGATAATAAGGTGACCACATGGTTTTAGCTGCTAAGCACTCTGCAGGGCAACAGACCTGTCTGAACTGGGTTAATTCTAGCAGCTGAAGGATGAGGCCTTTAAGTGGTCATTAATTGGCTAATTATGGCCTTCAATTGACTGTTGGGCTGGAAAATCAATCAGGGGCTTCTGACCCACAATGTACTTCACACAGAGGCAGGGAGGTTGTGTGGTTCAGATATGCCACCATCCCACCTCATTAAATGCCCTTCACGGCTTAAAGTTTATTATCACTGATAGCCCAAGAATCAACCATTGCCTTTACAGAATTCAGATCTGCCTCATTGTACTGTGAAGTTCCATGGAGATAACTACAATTGAGGAGATAGATCTGGTTGCTGACTTTGATTGCTTCTGATCAAGGTGGCAGTTTCTCTACATGCATGTGAGTGCACGAAATATCTGCACTCTGACCAACTCTCCAACTCTTAGCTCTGGCAATGTTTTGGCTGTTCTATCAGAGTGAAATGTGGCTTTTGTTTTTGTTTGTTTCTTCACTTTGATCTTGTCACTCACTTCTATTCTGATTTCTGACCTTAGAAGTTTTTGATCTATTGGCAAAGTAGTCTGGCTATGACATGACATTAGTCACTAGGGTGGATTACTTGCTTTGCCTTCAGTACATGTGTTTCTCCATTCCAAGATTACCTTGTACACATCACTGCCAGATTGGGTTGATTTTTTATGATCCCTTTGGCAATTTGCAATATAACCTAAACTTTGCATTTGACAGGTATAGTGCGCAGATGACGTGTCATTCTGAATTTCTCAATCATTAACAAGGCACCTGAATTATTAATTCACAAGCTGAGGACTACTGTCATCTTTTGTAATGTCAGGAATGTCATATCAACTGAATGTGCTTTTGGACATTCTACACTCTTACTGGTGGTTGAGGATGCCAACTTGCAAATGTCCCAGGAATCCAAATATAGTGAACTGTGACAAGGAGATCAATTCTCATGGGAGTGACAATGTCTGCTCCAAGCTTCATCCACAGCCTGTTGAAGATATGATGAGACATGAAGGTTCTTTTAGCTTGCTTAGTTTGATATTATGGACACACACAGCAATCACTGAAGGGCTTGTTGATCTCATCATTCAGGTTTAGTTGGTGCAGCAATTCTCTTGCTTTCTGCAGATGAGATAAGATTCCTCATTGGCTTGCATGGATATATTTTAGCATCTCTTTTATCTTAGGGATAATGATCCTAATCTCTTTATATAAGATACTACTTTCGGCCATCATGTCATCTCGACAGTGGTTCATGTGTGGACTGAACTGCCAGAGAAAGTGGTGGATGTGGATATACTTATAAGATTTAAAGGACAATTGAATAAATACATCAATAGGGAAGGTTGGATGGATATAGGACAAACACAGGCAAGTAGAACTTGTTTAGTTCGGGGAAATAGTTGGCGTGGCCTAGTGGGCCAAAGGGTCTGTTTTCATGCTGTATGACTCTATCCTTGTGTGTCTAATACTCTCTTCCAGCAATCAGTGTGTCTTTGATGGCCAAGGTTTCAGGCCATCTTTCCATTACAATTTCCTAAGGTACATGAAGATTTGCATCATATTGTATAGTTGGCTTAATCTGATTTTTGTCTGTCAGGTTTTGTTTAGCTGTTAATGGTTTGGCTTTGTGCAAAGCACTGAAAATCTGTTCTGATCCGTGAAGGGTTACCAGTTCAAGGTTTTGGCCTATTTCAGCCAAGGTGAGGGATTTTGCTTGGAACTGCTGATCTCCTTGCTCCGCATTGATTTGGGCTCTCAGCTTAGTTTGTCCTCTAGGTTGACCATTGTTCCATCAAAAAGCCTCAACTTAACCTTTAATGGCTTTCTTTTTGGGTCACCATCTTAGTAACGAGGTCAGCCTGGTGGCCCTCATAGAATATGAGTTCCCTGACTGGGGCTGTTAATCAGGTCCAATCGGGGGGCCCTGGCTGACAGATAAGACCAGGAGGATCAGACATCCTGTTCACTCTGAGAGCTGGCTCAGAGGGAGCTGGTTCAGTGTCAAGAACTTTTCACACGTAAATAAATGGTGACTTGGTGACAGGATACTGGCGTCTGTGGAGTTATTTCAATCTTGTGCAACTCTACTCAAGTCTGTGAGCTCATGATGTTGCAAGTAGCATCAGTGACTTTCTAACACTTTGTATTAACTTTATGTTGTTCTTCTGCAGTCATCATTCCCACAGTAACAATCCTTTTTTTTTTACCAAACGACTGGAAGACATCAACCTGTCTAGGGTGTGGAATGCATCAGAAGGATCATTGTTTCGCATCTTTCCAACAATCATTTTTACAGATTTGCTTTAATTTTTTTCAGGGAAACATCTGTGCACAAAGTTGTTGAGCACCTTGCAATTATAACATTGCATCCACCCTACCTCCCCCAAACTTTAAAATGCTTTCTTTTCCTTCATGTTATGTTCTCAACGGGTTTTACATTCAAGACTGTGGCCTTGAGCTTTCTGCTGTGCACTCTGTAAACTGTGCTTCCATTATTTTCATTGGCTTATGCTTGGAAGCCTTGACTGCCTCTCATTGTGCAAATATGTCATTTCTTCCATTAATACTCTCTTACTAATGCTTCAACACATTCATAGCTTCTGCACATCAATAGCTTTTTTGAGAGTTAGTTTATCTTCCTTTGACATACATGCTGTCACAACTGGATTTCTTGTCCCTAAGACAATCCTTTTTTTGATGAAGTCAACTTTCAGTTGCCCAAATTCACAAGAATCAGCTAGACATCACAGTGCTGTCACTAATCAATATGCTATCTCTTCCTGAGCTGGATGTTAATGCTTAACATTCATAAATAACATTAAGAGAAGGTTCGGAGAGGACTTTCAAAGCATCTAAAATTTCTCCCACTTGGGTTTTCTGCGCTTGAGTGAAGACTATGAAGAACACAGCTGGAAGAACTCTTGCCCCAGCATTGCTTAGAGAACTACTACTCTCATCATTTCAAGTTTCTCATTCAACTCAATAGCAACCTTAATAATTCTGCCATTGAGATATGGAGGATTGCCAGTTCACCTTCAATTTCTCTTCCTGTTTATCAGAGCATATACTAGAAAATTCAAAGCTATAATGACTCCACTGATGTCCTATACAAATTTGCAAACCAAAGTTTTGATTAATATTTGCTTTCAAAAAAAACTATTGATTCTTCTACAAATGTCGAAATTAAATCAATCCCAGCTGCACACTTGTGAGACAGGTTCCATCTGGTGGGAAAATAGCTTCTGCCCTGAGACCCATGTTTACATATGATGACACAGACATCACGTGACTATGGTAACCCACAGTGTACAAAGGCATTTATCCAAACATACTGTAAAGTTACACAATTAGAGTATCACTACGGATAATTCAACTTTGCATCAAGGTAGACATAAAGAAAAATGTAAAAGTGAAGGATGCCAGGATAATTTATATTGGCAGAGATTAATTGATTTAGTTGCAGCCAAAATAATACAAGTGTTGATTCAAAATCTCAACATACAGAGGCTTATTTAAAACCATGTGCTATTGTTGAAACATAATACTTTACCATTAGGATAAGATTCATCTTATAGAAGACTGCTTGCTGACTATTTTACTTTGGAAAAATGCCACAGCAATATTAATCTGACACTCAACTACTTGCATGTGAGTGAATGACCACACAGTGAGAATGATTTTCATCTCAAGCAAGAGAGAACTGGGCATAGACGGCAGGCCCACACACAGAGAGCGGCTCCCCCTGTACCTGGGAATGCATACTTCCCCCATCTTGTTTGCATTTCATGTTAATTGCACTATTGTCTGAACTCTTAATAGTACTCCATGATATACTGCCAATGATTTTTTTAAAGACAATTTGTGTCAGGCAAAGTCTGTAGTAGCTTGCTTTTTAAACTTAGGCTTTCTGCTGAAAATTTACGCAGCCAACGCATTGCCATTCACGTTACTATCTGTGAAAAGGATCTATTTCTTAACTTTGGGCTTACCCAGGTGAGGGATGACAAAGACGGAAATAGGACACCTTCTCAACTCCAGCATCCCATGTCAGCATCAAGCATTCCTTGCCAATTATAATACAGGCCTGACTGAAAGTAAAACCCCTGCCAGATACTTCCCAGGGTCATCTCAGAGATAAGGCAAGTGACGTACTGGCACACCTGGAAGCTTGTGACCCTAAATGCTCAAAAGCTGTTTGCAAATGTATCAGCTCCAGCTCCAAATGAATGATGTAGGGGCACAGCAGAGGACATTGGGAACAAACAGCGCTGTAGGGTGGCTGTTTATCAAAACAAAAGCTCCTTCCCTTGTGGGCCACTAATTGGAGGCAGCACAGCATGCAGCCAGCTGCTTAGTTAAGAACTGATCATCCATATCAAAGGGCCGCTGCATATGGTAAATAAGAAGTTCACCAACTTTCTTCATGGTAGACAGCCTGGCGTGGTACTGAGTCATGCAGAACTGGAAAACATCAGCTCCTAAACTTAATTGAACACAACTGGAGTAACAGCAACTGTACTATACAACCATGGTGCTCAAGAGAAGGGAAATGAAATCATCCAGAATTTCAATTCCTGATAGCTCCAACAAAAAGACATATTTGGGACTGTACAGGTTGTGTACCCTGCTGAGCCCCTCGGTCAAAGTGCTTACCATCACAGGCAGTCCAAGTGCTTACCATGACATTGGGCCACCAGCATGCCCCCTGAAACACTGGTGAATTATACCCCAGCACAGGTCATTAAAGGAAGGAAGAAAAAAAATGCCCAAAAAGCTGTCCAACTGCAGGCTGGAATCACCAGAATGTCATTTAGAAGCTTTGTTTTAAAGTAATCAAGGTGATAATTTCATCAACTGAACAAATCCATTTCATCACAGTTATATGCACTGAGTTGAACCAATGAAGTTGATATTTAAAATTGCAAATCTTGCATCATGCAATTTCAGTGTGATCTGTTGAATAAAAAGTACTAATTGACTGATAATCCCAATGTTATCTTTTTAATTATTTCCCTTTGTTTTATGTTGGTTCCTGGTGATAAGTCTCAGTTAACACAATGTACAACCAATAAGTGGGGCACTTGTGGTGCAGTGGTAGTGTCCCTACCTCTGAACTAGAAGGCATGAGTTAAAGTCACACCTCCTCCAAATGTGTGTCATAACATCCCTGAAGAGGTTGACTAGAAAATACCTGTGCAGTGGTGGTGTCCCTACCTCTGGACCAGGAAGCTTGAGTTCAAGACCTAGTTGCTCCGGGTGTGCTATAGACTGTTTGAACAGGCTGATTAAAATAACCATGAAACTCCTTCCAGAAATGTGTCATGCGTGTCTGAACAATTTGATTTAAAGAAAGTCTATGGAACCCTTGTGAGGCAGACATCTTATATGCCTGAAAAATCAAGCTTCTACGACAAATGTGAGAGGCATTCTTTTTAGTGGAGATCTCTTGGAGCTTTCTGATGTGGAGTGTGATACACCAAAATGATCATCTTGGCTTCCCTATGTTGGCTAGGATAATTCAAATTCAGCTACCATAATCCTCCAAAAAAAAGGGACAGCAAAATCTGTTAAGGTACATGAGTACAGGGCTT
Organism: Ginglymostoma cirratum; assembly: GCA_024137785.1. Taxonomy (NCBI): domain Eukaryota; kingdom Metazoa; phylum Chordata; class Chondrichthyes; order Orectolobiformes; family Ginglymostomatidae; genus Ginglymostoma; species Ginglymostoma cirratum. Next base: position 21,825,691 of record JAHRHZ010000058.1, on the reverse strand, counting down.
TACTGAGGCTTTCCAAAGGGGAATGTGATACACCAAACTGATCGCTAGAGTCCCTACTTTGATTAGAACAATGAAAGTATAACCACTATAATCCCCCGGTTAAAAAGAATTTTCTTTGCATTAATTTTGTGGCACTGCATTAGCTGTTAGCGTACTGCACTTGGAACATGGCCAAATGCAGGAATGGTTCAGGGGGGCAAAAAACAAACAATTTCAAAATTATCGAAGCACAGAAAGCCGGAAGAGCATTTGTTTCTTCCAATTGACGGCTCTTTTCACCCAACATTTGAGGCAAGTGGATTTGGATGTCTTCTTCCAGATGGCCATGGAGAAAGATTAAGAAGGTGGAGGAATATCTGTGACAACAACTTGGGACTGTCCAACACTGCTGCTGCTGCTGCTACAGCAAAAACCCATATCTTGTTGTTACACATGTGGATAAGTTGGCATGTTTTCATTTGGCCTGTACTTTTCTGACCCTTATATGATCAACAGTACAAATAGTTCTCATTCAATGCCGTGTTGATTTTTACGGCTTTGATCCAATGGACTAACAGGCCAAATAGAAAAGCAAGCTGTACGTCCTTTTTTTAAATTGGCAGAGGGTGCTTCCAGGCACTTGTGAATGGGGTAGCTTAATCATTATTTCAAAGTCCATTTTGTCTTTTGATCAGTGATACTCTTGTGCTGCGATACCTGCCCCAAGTTTCCATCAAAATTTACCTTAACAGGTTGATTAAAATAACCACAGCTAATAATTCAATGATAGCACCTTATTTTAGTGTTCATAGAGATCTGCCATGTACCAGTCCCACAAATATTTCACACTGTTTTTCAGAAATATGGTTCAGTTGTCAGGCTTCTAGTGACCTGGAAACCGGAGGGCCAATGGTTCACCGAAACAAGAAAACAGACGGCTACTTGTCACCTTTTGTGTTCCTGTTCTCACTTAGTGCCTTTAAAGAAAGATACATTTAATCTGCAGGACCGTTCTGTGAAGGGAAAACTAGAAGGGTAGCAGTCCGATTGCTCCCAAAACTTTCTCTGGGAATCTTGTGCACCAGAGATGCTAACTGAAGAACCTGCTTTTGTTTAACAGGTAGTTGGTAGTTTTCAAAACAGTTGAGGAACGTGTGCAATGGACAATACTGCACAGTTACCGATGAGGGCCAAAATGTGCAATTTTGACAAATGGGAGCGATGCAGCAAGAGTCAAATATATTATAACTTTATCTCAAAAGACCTGTTGAAATGACCACTCAAAAGGAATGGGGTATGTTGGAGTAAAAAGAAAGATTGTCAAAGGCTGTCCACAAGCCAACTGTCTATTAAATGTCTGGATATTGTGTTCAGAAATGGAAGGTATCAGAATGAAAGCAAGGCAAGAGTCAGAGGGTGGAGGCCAACAAGTAAAGATTTGTTGATTCTTCACCCTTCCTGATTCCTGGAGTACGTCAATTTTGATGAAATAGTTTACACTTGAAGAAATTTAATGTTTTTAAATGAACTGCAGCGAACTGTCAGAAACAAACCATTTCAGTCAACAGATTGTCACCACACTTTGAGAATGTTTATAACAGGCTTGGTTTATGGAACAGAATTATGCAAAATTCTTTTCAAGTTGTTCTTCTGGCTGAGCCAGTGATTCTAATAGTCTTAATTGCTGATGATTTAAAACCTCAAACCTGTTTTCAAATATCACACATTTGTTTTAATATTGCATATATTTATGTCACGTGGGAATATGGCTACTGGATTATCACAAGTTTGGTAAGTGATGAAATCCTATTGGACAACACTGACATAGATCAAAACTTTCAATATATCAGTGTAGATATTGCCCTCTACTGGTCACATAATAAGTTGGTAACTTTTCTTTGCATGAAAAACATGGAGTAATTTTTACTGAATTATTTAGGTTTAAAAAGCAAAATGGTGGCTAATATAGAATCTTAAGATTTAGCCTGTCTTTAGTGCAGGACACCACCTTGGTAAAGGAGTCAAAGCTAGCTACTTCAATTAGAAATGTTATTTTTTGGAAGGTCATTAAACAGCAGGTTATCACCCAAAATGCCTGCTAGAACTCAATAAAGAATTAAATGCACTGCAGCATTTTGACAAGCTAAGGCCTTCATCTCACAGCAACCAACTGTTTGGGGAGCAAACACATCATTGATTTTGATTTCAAGAGCTACTTAAAGGGATACTCACCATTTAAAGGGATACTCACCATTTCATGACCATTGCTGCTGAAGCTGTGATGGGCACGTCTGAAACACATCAGGAGACTTTCTGGGACACTTTATCAAGACTTCACCAACACTCGAGCAAGATTTACTTCGGAAATTCTTTGAGGACTTCACCTAAAAAGAGTAAGTGCTGTGCTACTCCACCTTGTTGGACACCTTGTAGGAGTCACCAGGAGAAAGGGAGTGCTGGGTCATTGGCATCTTTGATAGGGGCTCCCCCTTCACCCAGATAAGGAATGGGTTACTCACAGCAGCGACAGCCAGTATGTGAGAAAGGGAGAGGAGCAGGAGGAAGTCGAGGTAACATCCCTCACCTGTGGGTATAGGACATTCCTCGTTTCAGGACTCCATGTCCAACAGCCTGTGTGTCCACTCCCTCTTTCTAAAACTGTGTGCTAGTCAATACTCTCTTACGTATATCATTCCACAAAGATTTGTGCTCTATCAGCACCTCAGTGCTAAATCTGAGGTTCTGGTTAACACCTCCAGACAAGTTCAAATTACTATAATCAGCAATTAGGACCAGAATTATGTGCTAATTCTGGAATTTTAAACAGCCCAGTCTTACTAACATTGTTCCACCTTCATACTTTTCATTCTTTGGTCAGAATCACTGTAAAAGCATTTTGTACGGGAAAATAGACCTGAAAGGAATGTGTGACTTACACAGAAAGTTTTTACAAGCAGGGGAAGGGAATGCATGTCAAATGTAGCACATATTATAGATGTTTATTGCAATGGTGCAGCTGGGAAATGTCTCAGGGTAGTTTTGTCTGAAAAGCAGCACTGACCCTCCTGTTATCACACACAGACAGGAATGGACTTGTATCAGACCATTGGCAATTGGCTGAAAGGAGGGAAGGCTAAAAAATGATGCAGGAAGACCTGGGGGCATGTGCAGCACTGCCATGCCATTTCGCCAGGGGTGGGAAAGTTGGCAGACATCGACCCATTATGAGTCCCTTAAATAGCCACCTAAAGGTCACCTCTCACATCTATGGGCATTTTGCCCCTTGGCTGGGCAGCCATGACCATGTGGAAAGGCAGCCCAGGGAATCCTGTTGCCACTTCCCAGTGAAGAAGGTGGGGTGGAAGCTCAGACTGGGAAGTGGGGGAACTATGGGCAGGACCCCCTGTTTTTGAGTGCTCTATGGCCCACAGAGCAAGTCCCTGTAACATCACTCTGAGCCTTGTGCCTCTCAGCCCACCACAACTGCTTACAACTGTTGCCCATCTGACCCTGGCAGTCCCCAAACTCAATGACCATTCTTCAGAGCATTCATCCTTCCATGTTCTCCCATCCAATCGCTGCAGCCTCAGCAATGGCCACCTCTACTGCAGGGTGTTGCTGAGCTGCTGCCATCTGCAAGCAGTCTGCCTTCATGGGTCCTACTGCCAGCTGAAGTGAGCTTTGGTGATGGCATCCCCACTGTGTGTATAAATTCCTGCCCATGGTTTTTACTACATTGCTGAAGGCATAACTACAGTGGAACTAAAACAGCTCCAAGGAATTTTCTAGACACAGTTTCTTTGTTTTTTTACACATGTGGAAAAGTGACTTAAGGAAAGACACATTGTGGAGGGAAGCGATAATGTTCGTATAAGGAAATGTTAGATAGAAAATGGATAGAATGATAGAACAACATTCATAAACAGAACAATAATTTCTTACCTTTGGTTTGTACGCATTCAACATGGACATTTCGACATTTTGCCCTCTCACAGGTTTCGGCTGCCTTTGGATAACGGGTGTTGATGACTTTTGGTTATTCCGACAAATACAGATGAAAAAGAACAACAGGGCAATTGCCAGGGGAATTGTAACACTAGGGACCAGGATGTAAAGAATTTCCATCTTGTTGTTTTCTTTTGAGTCTGGTTTGTGAAGGAAGGGAAAAAAGCACCTTAGTCCCCGTTTAACAAATTTCAATCCAGTCCACTTCTTTCATGACTTTGGGAAATCTCAAAGTTTGCACAGCCAATGGAGTACTTTTGAAGTGCTGCTGGGATTCAGGAAAAAGCAGCAAGTATTTGTGCATACCATAACCCCACAAACAACAACTAAATAAATTACCAGGTACCTATTTCAGTGGTGCTGCTTGAGGTAGTTCATTTTGGCAAGGACAGTAAAAGAGCTTTCCTGTTTTACTTCAAACTGTGCCATGGGATCATTTATATTTATCTGTCAGGATAGCCAGAGCCACAATTTATCTCATCTAAAAGAGAACACATCAAACAGTCTAGCAATCCTTCAGCATGGTTTTGAAGTCAATCCATTTGACACATTCAGAATCTCTGGAGTATGTCTGACACCCCAATCTTCTGTCTCAGGGGCAAGGGGACTCACACTGAGCCAAGGCTGACAGATCATGAACAAACTGCAACTAACAGAAGGAATAAAGCAACACTTCATCGTACTTCAAAGGTAAAATGTAACATTTTAAAAGTACTTCAGCTTAAAAATCTAACACTGTTCAATACTGTTGTATGGGAAAACAGCACGAGACTCCTCCATCCTTCAGGAATAAATCACATCACAACCAATAAAGCATGCATTAACTGCAAGAATAAAATATGAATCATTATGAAAACTATGGTGAATTTCAGCATTTTGCCAAAGTCACAATATACAATCATGCCTTATTGGAGCATCGCACACCTCAAAAGTCAAGTGCAATTTACTTACTTTTAAATTACAATGCATTTCAATAAAGAAGTACTGCCTATTTCAGTTATGAAATTTTTTTCTCTTTACTGAAATAAATATTGGTGTCTGACAGTGATATGATTTCAGTGACAGTAAGATGTGAGATATTACTGATCATCCAGTGAAACCTCTTATTTAAAGGTTCACTTTCAGAAAAAGCTCAACGGACAATCCTTTGCTCACTTCCATTCTGTTAATCTTTTCTTGTTTGACTCTATTTTAGCAATACGTCAATTTCAATTGCTCTCCCAAACTTTTCTCTATCATCCCTCCTGTAATTCAAAGATAATATCCTGCAGTTTGGTGCTGCTTACTGCATATTCCCTTTACCACCCAACATTCTGGTTTCTGTTTTCTCAGATCCTTCATAGTCTGTGGAACATCAATCCGTCCTTGGCGTTTCTTTCTTTTGTTACGTCCAACTTTTAAAAACTCAGATTGTTTATTTCCCTGACTATTACTTATTGATTTAAGTTAATCTTGTTATTGTGCAGGACTAAGGATCTTTGACCCTCACTGATATTTCTCATTGTGAAAAATGATAGAGGTACTGTATACTGACTCATTGCATAATATCTAGTCCCCTAAAATTTCAATGGATGATCCTTACCACACAATGGAATTTCACACAATTCCAATTTCACTGATTCATCCAGAGTAAAGCACCATGGAGCATCCTTGTGGTTCCCTGGGTTCCGGCAATATGAGTGACCACCATTGAGTTCAGGATATTTAACAGCAGTGTAAGAATGACTGTGTGGATACTGAGAATTCCACGGCTGACACTGGCGGCCCGATTTGGTTACACTCACAGTCCCCCGGTAATCAATACCACTAATATTAAAACACTTGTGATCTGTGGGGGAGAAACAAAAGACACAGTACAGAAACAGTTGCTTGACAAAGTAAAACTCAAATAATGCCGAAGAGACATACTTCTATACTATTGGATCATCAGGACAAACACAAGAATGCCAAATTTCAAACAATCACAACAATTTATATGACAGGAGTTATGGAATGTTGCTCATTAGAAACTTGACTCTAATAGGCTGGGGTGTTGCTATGGTGAAAGAAACAGGGATAGGGCCTCCCGTCCCATGTTTCCAGGTGATTCAAGAGAACTAATTTTGTTTGTAGAGAATGGGTCCCTGCATATGAGTGTATGTCACTTCTAGGAAGCTTAAATGAGCTAAATTTTAGGTTCGAGTATCATTCATTATTGCTGTGGTGATACAGTTCCAAGTCGGTTAGTAAAAGACAAACAGAGTGTCACTTGGAGGGGATTTTGCAGGTTTTGGTGTTCCCATGGATCTACTCACCCTGTCCTTCGAGACTGTAGAGGTCATGGGTTTGGAAAATGGTTGAATTAATTTCTGAAGGTCGAATTAAATTTTGAGGCAAGTACCTAAGTCATAGGCTATGAACGTTTGAGAGCTTGATCCTAATTTGTGTTTAATGAGAGGCCGAAGCTCAGCTGGAACCACGGGAGATTCACTCAACTAAATTGGCCATGGCAGCTCTGGGTTGGCAATGGGCACATCAGTTGGGATTCATCCGGTTGATATTGTTCCAGCATTCTTGCTGGAGAGAAATGTATCCAGATGGGTGGTGAGCTAAGAATCAGACTTAACTGTGATGCCCTTTGTGGTCGAACAGTTTACTTACACTCATTACCAATAAGTGGCCAATCAGTACCTATGAAACCATATCCCAGCAAGGAATGAAAGGTTTTAAGGACAGGTAAAAATGTAATTTTTGTAATTGTGAACTTGTCAGTAGCCAGTTTATATTAGCCATGACAAATTTGTTATATTACTTAATATCTTTCTAGTTTTCTTCTTGAATGTTGCTCCATATTTTTGTTTTTAGTCTAATCCCTGTTGGCAAGCTATTTGACTGTGAAAGCCGAGTCTGATTCCCCAGATGTTTAGAAGTGTCTGAAGTTCTCTGCTCAGTGAACTGATCTTAGCTTGGGCACTGGTGAGAAGGTTTGCCTCAATGAACCTGGGTTTAATGAGGAGAAAGAAAAGAATCAGGATTTGAGCAGGTGATTGCAATGCCCCTGGTTGCACTATATCGGATGTTCATGCATACAACAGCATGTACTGATCAATCACGGGGAATAGCCATTTGAAAGCGTTAATTGCTGACACTCAGTAAATTAACCTCTGGCACCAGATAAGACCATTAGATGTTGGAGCAGAAGTAGGTCATTCAGCCCATTGAGTTGGCTCTACCATTCATTGTGATCATGGCTGATCTGATAATCCTCAATTCCACTTTCCTGCCTTTCCCCTATAACCCTTGATCCTCTTACTGATTAAAAGTCTGTCTATTTTTCAGCCTTGAATATGATTGACAACCCAATCTTGAAAGTGCTCTGCGATAAAGAATTCCACAGATTCACCACCTTCCAACAGAGCAAAAAAAAATCCTCCTCATCATTAAATGTGCAACCTCTCAATCTGAGATTGTGCCCTCTGGTCCTGGACTCGCTCACAAGATGAAACAACCTTGCTGCATCTGCTCCATCAAGACCCCTAAGAATCATATGTGTTTCATGAAGATCTCCTCATTTGTTGAAACACAATGAATATATGTCAAAACTACTCAATCTCTCCTCACAAAAAATACCTGCAATCCACCTTGTGAATCTTCTCTGGAGTGCCTCTGATGCCACTATATCTCTCCACATACGCACGCGTGTGCATGCGCACACACACATTGTCTGTCTCACACACACACACACACATTCCGCCACTCACACACAAACTCCCTTGTGCGCGTACACATGCACACTCTCACATTCCCTCTCACACACACAAAGACACACACACACTCTCTCAAACTGTTGGACTGATCAATATCCTCCTAGAGTCAAAGTTCTCAATAATACTTACTTTTATTGATGGGTTCTGCCATGGGAATTCCAATACGCATGCAATTTGCTGCCTCTGGACTGTCTGGCATGGGGAGATCTTCACAGTTTGGCAGTTTCAATCTCATTAGGATCAAAGGATTTGATCTGGCAAAAATATATTCTGTCTTGCAAAGGTCATTTTCCAGTATTTCACACTCATCTCTGCAAAGGTCACGGGGTTTAGGCACTGATGAGGTATCGTCACAGTAAGGGAAGGCAAAGTGGCACAGAGATGGGATGGCAAACTGGGAACAACGATCAGTTAGATGATTTGAGGTTCCAATCATTGTGAAAGCAGCTACAGGATAAATGAACAAGATTATTAACTTCCTTGATACTTTAAATCGTTCTAATTTTCCAAATCAGTTGCAATGACTGTATCAAATAAAACAAATTGACTCAGAGCTCAATTTAACTTTAGAAAATATTCGATACTCTACATAATCTTTACTAATGACATCAACATATGTTTATTTGAGGAACTTACAAGATGCCCTGCTTTTCTGTGAAAACTATTTTAGGACACCTGGTTCATCGTAAATGACTTGACCCTTTGAATTGTTTCAAAGTCCTCCAGATAGCTCAATGGGTGATTGCACTGCCAGAGGTAGAACAAAACCTGAGCACACTGAAAGGCCCCACTATCATTCCAAATTTGTTCCACGTAACTTGTTGGAAAATGTGCCTCTTTGGATATCAGGTTAGAAAATAAATTGGACTTGTTGGCAGCATTTTCTCATCTGTGTGATTGAATATTGTCTTAATTCAAACAGTTTGAAAGGCCTATTGAGCAGGTCATAAGAGTCCTTGCAAACATGTGCCTCAATGAATCAGCACTTCTTATAACTTGGCTATTCATTGAGGCAGAATTCTTGAATAACTCATTCCAGAAAAGGCTTTTCATTTTCAGTGTGATCGCAGCTTGCAACCAGCACTTTGATTAAAGTACAGTACAGGAAGAGCTCATCATTGTCATCCAATACCTCCCACACCTGTGATTTGATTTTCAATTTCCCCTTGCATCTGCAGTGAGTCCACATATATGCTGCTGTTTGCAATGAACCTTGCACAGGCAATACCCCTGTAGGGCTGACAAAAGCCATCTTCTTCAAATGTCACTCTATAGGATGAAAGGAGAGACGATGTAAGATTAATTTGGAAGTGCTCGTTTAAATCATAATTTAATAGTCACTAGAGGGCACTGTTATAAACCTCTTCACCGATTTCACACAGTTGTCAACTCGCAGTATTCAAAACTTGTCTGAGAACATCTTGAAAAGATTAAATTATTTGCAAAAAAAAACACTTCAGTGAACTTCTAATTTTAGCTTTTTTAGCTGACAGGAAAACCAAACTTCTGAACTGCTTTATTCTCATTGTATTATTGATAACCTATTTCTTACCGGTGACTTTTTTTTACAGCTTGCTTGATGTCAATAATTCTAAGGCACAGGCCACAGCACTGGCTAGGGGAATCACTGCTGTGATTCTTGACTGAGTGCATCCAGATGGTGAGTTGAAATGGGCCATTCATAGCCAAACCCAATCCTGCTGGAAGTATGTGTAGCACAGGGACCACTCAAAGACATGAGCACATCATCTACCCCGATATGCTGCCTGATCACTACGTCACTTTTTAGATGAGTGGTTAAACTGCCTGCCTGTTGAATATGAAAGATCTAATGGGCCATGAAGTCTCCCAGTATCTTGGACACCATCACCAAAAACCGATTAACAGGCCATTCTTAGCATTCTGGTTTGAAAGATCTTGCCCTGTGCAATTTGATTGACATATTTCATAAATTAATAACAGTAACTGAATAAGAAAGTAATAGGTGTGAAATACCTTAAGACAATTCTTAAAGAGACAATAATGGTTACATAAAGCTACAAGGTGCTTTTTCCTTCTTTATGTGACGACTGGATGGTAATCACCAACTCAAGTCCTTACTGTGGTTTCTCCATGCTGTTCCATTTGAGACCAATGATAGTGCTGAGTTTTAAAGATACACAAATGTACGCAGAAATTGGTCAGTAAATGATTTAATTGACTATTAGTGAAAATAGAGAAAGAACAACGAAGTTACTATTAAGTAAAAACACAAAGAACTGCAGACGCAGTTATTCTAACTTCTTCTAAAAAAGGCTTATATTTATTACTCTGTGTCATTCAGACAAAGGAGTACTGTGCAATGTGGCCATATATAATATTTGTATCACTTGCTTGAAGATATCAGCTAACTTTAGTACAGTTTGAAGATAAAGACATCATGACCAATATAGTTTAGTGCTTCATCAAACAATGCCTTTCTCAACTGGAATTAGAAAAGTTCAGTATAACCTCAGATAATTTACTGAAGATAAACTGATGCATTTAATTCTCTTGTGGAATCTATTATCTCCATTGCTTTCAAACTCCTAACTTATCCCATTAAAAAGGACTCTGTGCCTTTTTGAGGAATTCAGCATTGGAAAGGGACAAGCATACTCACAGTTACCCCCTCCTCTTACTGCTGACATCCCTCAGCCCACGTCTGCAAACCTACCCTATGACACCCCCTCCCCAATCATTCATCTCGATCCGAGGGATCCTAGGCCTCCAGTGGGTATGGGAGAAGCAGAGATCACTGACTCCCTGCTGTTCGATAGAGTTCCAGGTCCCTGATCTGCTGGAAAACCTTGGCAGCCAGGAGACCGTCCTCCCAGGCTCTTGTTGCCAGGGCAGACATGCTTCTGTCTAATTCAGGGTCTGAATGACACTTAACATGGCAAGTACACTCTGAAAAGAAGTGATGTGGGCATTCTGACAGATGGAAAGCTGCTGGAAGAGAGCACTGTTTCCTCCAATAAGTGCCTCCCTGAGTTTCCACTCCAGAACTCACATCAGTGACATTGCTACAGTTAAGGACAGGCTGCAGGGCGAATCACCCTGACACTGCCCAGGGTGATATTTGACAGAGGCATATCATTGAAAGCCCGTAAGGAAGGCTCTTCGAATTAAGTCCCACTTAACTGGCATTCAGGCCTGGCCTGGAATTCAGGACCCCGAAGGTGGAAGTCCCATCCAGCCAGAGCTACCAGTTAATTTCTTGAACAGTAATGCCATCACAGTGGCAATGGCTCCTGCCAATACCAGACTTATCCCAGGGCAAGTGTCATCAATGGATAGCAGGAGGGGTGTTCAGCAGTGGGGCTGAGTGTGGCCACCACCCTCTCTTCAGCTTCTTCAATCAGACACTGCATGCCTCTGAATGAAGCAAGCCTCCCCTGCTGTGTGCTGTAAGACCAGGGGAGGTGGGATCAGATTAAAGGCCCACTTAAGGGCCTCAACTATTGCTAGGCTCAGACCGTGGGTCTTTCCACCATGAACATAACTAGGGAGAAGGTGGGGAGGTGACAGTATCACAACTCGCCCACCTGAGCAACTCATCCCATCCCACCACCAAATCCGCGGTTGGCGGAGTACAGTACATTAAATATCACCTCTGGTGAAGGGGTTGGGGAGCCCACAGAGGCTGCTTCTCAAACAAGCTCTAATTAAAATAAAAGTATTAGTCATTCATTCATTCATTCATTGTCACTCAGCCCTCCCGACAATGGGTGGTGCTGTAAAAACTTTCAAACTGGCGTCTCCAAAACCCAAAGAAATCTACCAACAGATCCTGGGCTCCTGTATGTCTTTAGATTTTTGCTTTTTTATTACGCATGTGGTTTTTATCATCCACACTGATTCCATTCTAAACATAACAAAAAGATTTTGTGTTTCCGGTGAGAAGCTGACACTGCTGTTCCAAAAGGAATGGAAAAGGAAAAGCTTGTGAATGACTTCAAATGCAAAACTTATAATGTAATTAGTAACTGTCCATCCCTAGATTTAGTTGTACCAGGTGTCGACATCAAAATGAGCTACTTCAACCATGCAATTCACATTGAGCTGCAGCGACTTTTATGAACCATATATTTATGCAATATGATGATAATAGCCTACAAATCTTGGAAAAGCATAACACAAAAACACTAAAAGCTCAAGTAATTCAAAGACAAATGAAAATACCACAGAAAAACCTCGAACTGAAGAAGTTGCAATTTGGGTAACCACTGATGCATATACAACCAACATGGAATTAAAAATTACTCCCAGGCCCATCATTGCAAATTGCATCTTCCGGAAAAGCAATCACAATACATTGTATCGAATGCAATCGACAAAAGGTTACTTTGTGCGAAATAAATGTGATTTTACAGCAAGGCTATAGATCTGAAAGTGGCAGGGATCCTCAACAGTTCCAGGACATCACTGCACAAGTTCTATATTGTAGTGTCCTAGGCCCAAACTGTTTCAGCTACTTCATCATCGGTCTTCCCACCATCACAAGGTTCAGTTCCATTCACAACTCCTCGGGTAATAAAACCATCCGTGCTCAGATGCAGTAAGCACTAGTAAGGATAGGCTTGGGCTGATAGTAGTAAGTAATATATATGCCAACCAATGACCATTTCCAACAGAAGACAGAACTTTGCATTCAATGTTGGGCAGGACATGTCATTTTTTGCCTGATACCAGACTCTTGCTCCATTCCGAACTCGACTCCAAGGAGGACAATAGAAACACTTAGGAATATTCTCAAACCCTTCCAGAAGAGCTCAAAGATAGCTGCTGACTCACTGAGATCCCATTTATGAATGGCCAAAATGGAAAAAGCTCAACTGGAAAGGCACTGAACACATGGACAGGCTTGGTCAGGAACATTCAGGGGTGAAGTTAATGTGTTAGAGGGAGTGCACAAGCCTCCAAGTAACCCACTGAGCTGACCACTCTGATTCATTTCCTTCTGAAACAGCTGACAAGTCTAATGCACGATCTACAGACACTGCCAATGCAGCGTGGGAGCAAGTCATCTTCAATCCTGAGGGACTGTCTAAGTGGGGGGATCACTGTTAAACTGCTGAATGTATAACAGCCCTTGAGAAAGTAGATGGTTTAATGATTCTTTTACTTTGGAAGAATAATATGAATATGTTTTACAGCTGTTTGAAAAGGATGAGGATTAATAGACTATTATTCCTCATTGTTTCCTTTCTCTAGGCAGCCTACTCGCAAGATGAGTATTTATTCCCCCTCCCTAATTGCCTTTAAAAGGTGGTGATGAACTGCCTTCTTGAGCTGATACAAACCATCTGCAATAGGTACACCCACAATTCTGCAAGGAAGGGAATTTCAAGGTTTCCAACCCAGCAACAGTGAAAGAACAATGTTTTGTTCTAAGTCTGTGTGGCTTGGAGGAGAGGCACTTACAGATGGTGGTGTTTGTTGGTTCAGGTCACACTTCCGAAAAGGTGAATAGTGGACACTGCATTAAGCTCCAACCTATTTGATGATGTCAAAAAGGTTTTGGAAAAGACAGAACATCTGAAGATCTCGTAGAATGAAGACCCAAATCCACAGGTCTCCCAATCATCTTAGTAACAATGTCTCATTTACTAATAAAGTACATCTTATTTAAGGGTCTCTTCTTGTTCAGACTTGCCAATGGTTTTCCCCTGCCACTTTAAACCAAGTAAGCCCTTAGATCCAGTCAAGGAACAAGAATGGTGGCAGCAGTCTACCCTAACCCAAATTGGTTGTGATTGGCATTGTTGCCATGCAGATGCTGCTCTTGTCTTTTTATTCGGTGCAAGTCATGTGTTTGGAAGGAACCTTGGAGTTTTGATGCACTGTATCTTACTCCCATTGACTGCAGGTCCTTTATGTCGTGCCCAAAGGACCGGCCTGATATCAGAGACTGTCACTCTCACTTCACCTTATCAGTACGACTAACACTTAAAAGACAACTTGCTAGCTTCTGAGAGCTGTAGTTACAATTAGGTTAATTTTTGTGTTTATTCTGGATAAAAATGTGGCTTGAGAGGACATTTTTGTTCCTCCAATAAACCTTGTGAGATATACTGAACTTTTGTGTGATGCAGATTGTTAGTCTGTTTATGGATGCGCCATAGAAGAAATACAGTCAAAGCCCTGTTGTTAGAGAGATAGATGCCAGTGTATGTGTTTCAATGTAACTTAAGTCTTTGATTTCTCTCATATATGCCATACTATCTTATGGCAATACCACTTGTTCCATTTATCTATCGCCTCTTGTCTATTTAAACACTAAACAAGTCATTCTGTCTACTTTCCTGTGCAGATCACTTTGTTGTTTTCAAATACTGCTCCTCGTTTCCCTCTTTTAGTTTCAATCAAGATTGCATATTCATAATGACTTGCCTATTTTCTTCACAGAATCAGTCAGACTTGCTGAGTGTTTCCATCATCCGTTTTTGTTTCAGATTTCCAGCGCCTGCACTGTTATGCTTTTTCATTCGAGGGCCTTTTGTAATTTGACTTTGTATTTACCCATAGATTTATTACAGGAGCTGGTGAATTTCAATTTTCATTATGTTAAACCTGAGCATTTTTTGTCCACTGTCATTTTATGTTTGTTGGTATCTTTTAAAACTGCAAATGTGCCAAAGTATGATGTAATGGAGGCTATGCGCACTGTGCAATGGGGTGGTAAGATGTGACTCCACATCAACACAAGAGGAGTTCCTGCTCTCAGCTGCAGCATTTGTGGTTGGATGTGGGACTTCCCAACAGGAAGGAAAGGAAAGCTAGAAGGACAGAAGCAGCACCATTGCTCTGAAGAAATGACAGAGGACTGTGAGATAATGTTCCGCCTACTGTCTGGAACTGAATTGAAAAAGGAGAAAGGGGAAAAACACAGTCACTTTCAAAAATAAGTAAGTATGTGTGTATTCAAGTGCTTCCAAAATAATAAAGAGTTCTCTTTCAGGGCACACAGTCTGATATCACAGGCTGCATTCACAGAAATAAACAGATATGACAGAACACATGCAACATAATCACTCATTAAGTTTGGACTGTCTGAGGAAAAGAACCAACATGGGGTTACCTAAGGAAAAATATTTCATTGAAGATAGCTCAGAGAATGTTAATTAGGATGATCCCTGATGTGGAGGGATTGTCTTATGAGCAAAAGCTAAACTGTGACTCAACTGGAGTTGAGAAGAATGAGAGGTGATCTCATTGAAATGTATAGGATTCTTAAGAGGTTTGACAAAGTAAATGTTGAGAAAATGTTTCCTCTCATGGAAGAGTCTAGGACCAGAGGCATTGTCTCAGAATAAAGAGACACCACTCAAGTCTGAAAGTAGGAGAAATTTCTTCTTTGAGAAGGTTGAGAGTCTTTAGAACTCCTTGCCACTGAAAGCTCTGGGGGCAGAGTCCTTACGTATATTTAAGACTGAGAAAAATAGATTCTTGAACATTTGGGGAATCAAAGGTTGAGGGAAAGGGCAGGAAAGTGGACATGAGGAATGTTAGATCAACCATGAGCGGAGCACGTTCAAGGGGCCAAATGGCCTACTGCTGTTCCTATTTCCTGTGGTCTTATGGAGTCTGAATAATGGAGTTACAAGCATAGATACATATACAGGAATTTTCCAGAACTGTTTCTCAGGTAGTAATTCACTAAATGCAGGCTGTGAAGAGAATGGACTAAATCAGCTTTATTAACTTATTATTTCAAAATTATCCGTTGCTTCTATTTTTTCTTATGTTGCTGACGTGCCCTATAGTGGAGTATGGTTTCAAACATCACCACCAATATGTTGTCCAAGTGGCGTTTTATTACATATAGACAACAAGGCACGGTGTCTCAGTGGTCAATGCTGCTGCCTCACAGTGCTGGGGACCCAGGTTCAATTCCAGCCTTGGGTGACTGTGTGGAGTTTGCACATTCTCCCTGTGTCTGTGCGGGTTTTCTCCGGGTGCTCTGGTTTCCTCCCACAGTCCATAGGTGTGCAGGTTAGGCGGATTGGCCATGCTAAATTGCCAGTAGTGTTCAGGGATGTGTAGATTAGGTGGGTTATAGGGGAATGGGTTTGGGTGGGATGCTCTGAGGTTCAGTGTGGACTTGTTGGGCCAAAGGGCCTGTTTCCACACTGTAGGGATTCTATGAAGGGTGAATGACAGCTATTAATTCAACAATGAATGTGGCTTCACCACAGAAATCCACACTTTTGAGCAGGGGTTACTAGATGACAATGAAGAGTACGAAACTTTGCTGATTATTTTCTCTTAGCTCAGGAGGTGCTCAGAGAATTGCAGCACTCTCCCATGATCTTAGATCAGCTAACCAAGCATTCACTAGTTTAATGGCAGTGCCCTTCCTGGTCTACATGATTCCATTCAAGGGAAGCACCAATTTATCCGCAAAGATCTCTGAAGTACAGTCATTTATTAAAGAAATACATAGCCATGTCCAAAAGTACTGATGTTCAGCAAAATACAGATTCACTGAGAGACAAAACAACCAGATTTGTACACCACCTTAAATGCAATTAAATGTTCCAAAGCTTTTTTTCACTGGATATGGACAATGGTGTTTAAGCCAGCAAATATTGCCCACCCTTAACTGCCCCTCAGAAAGTGACAGTGAGCAGACTTCCTGAATTACTACAATCTTTGGGCTGTTATGGAGAGATGTGATCCAAATATTATTTCATAAACCATTGTACGGACTCATGCAAATACATCTTGAATTTTTAAACAAAGGACAATTTCTTAAGGACAGGGCATTGTGTATAACAGCAAGAACATTGCAACTGCAAGGAATAAGGAGCTCAGTTGTAGTCATATGGTCTGGATGATGACCAAAGAGAAGTCACATGGTTCAACTTGTGTGCAGGATGAAACAATTGTATTTTCAACTCAGTGACAGAGAATTCCACCATCAAATAGCAAATGTCTATTACACTGTCTGTCTTTCTTGGCAACTCTTGGCAAAGTGTGAGAACTGAAAATCATCCTGGAGAGGATTTGTTGGACCCATTGTCTCCAGGATAGGAAATTCAGCTAGCTACAAATGTTCCATGAGAACACCTCAATGCCAGAAGCTTGGCTGCACAGACTTTTCATTCGTCAAATTTGCATTTGCTCTGCTTTGATGTTTTGGGATTTTACTTCCTTTTGTTTTGACATTCTCATTGACTGGTGGTGACAGTTGAAGAATGGTCAGTGATGTGGGAAAGTTATGACATTTTATAAATTTAGCCTGGTGTTTTGTGTTGACTGGATTAATATTGTTAACGTAGGGAGTGAATGGATTGCTCAAGGTTTCCCCTCTGACAAAAAGCTCTCAGATTGGTTGAACACTGAAATGGGTTACAGTGGGTCCAGTTAGAAATGCTGATAATTATTGATCCAGTTCTGCCTTGTCCCATCCATGCACAGCAGCGTCATTTAGGAGAAACATTGTTCCTTCAATATCTGACAAGACTGAAGAAAGATCTTCTGGAATGTGCTATGTGCTGAATTTTGTCCATGGGGCACTTTACAGTATCGAAAAACACCATTTTGAGCAACAAAAGCTGTGTGATATTGACTTTGCCAGAGATTTCAAAAGATAACTCCAATACATATTGGACTCTATGAAGGTGTGAAGTCATGAAACAACGCTGACAGCTCTTCAATTAGAGGAAGTGGACACTTGTCTGGAAAGAATGCTTTGATGACTGCTTAGGCATAGACTAAGTTTGCAAATTTTCAGAATGCAATGATTAGTTTTCACATCCATGGCAATCAGTCAATTAAGTTCATGATACTGCCTACTTGTGATTTCAGCTCCTGTGATACATTGGCAGCTGTGATAATACCACGGCTTTTTGTCCTTTCTTTATGAAGAGAGGTTGAGACAGGGGTGAAAAGGCGGTCTGTTCCAAGCCAATAAAGTCAACAGTGTGTGAGGCCTTGGGTTTTATTTTTAGTTGGAACAATAGAAGCAGCATGAATGGGTGAAGTCAGGCTCCTACAGAACCAGGGATTTAGTTTAGCCTTCAGCAGTTGCTGGAGTTTTCAAGCTGGTTGTGGAAGGTGTCTTTCTCTTTGTTACAGCTAAAAGCTGGAGTTCTCTCTGCCAGAATTTTCTCTTGATGTTCCTTCCACTTGGACTGGAGAAACATTGTCTCACATGCAATCTATTTTACCACAGTTTCCCTTTGCCAAGGTGTCTTAGGGGATGTTACTAACAGCAGAACAGTTGTTGTTTAGTAGTTGAGTGATCTATTATTCTATTAAGTTTTCCAACAGAATTAAAGTTAGTCCAATTCTTCTTTCTTTTGTTTGTATTTTAACTATAGAATAATTATGAAGTGTATTTTGCTTAAAGCCGAGTAGCGTAACCAATCAAATTACATCTCGAACACAGCACTGGACACTTGCTTTTAAATAAGAAAAGGTTAGGGTCTAGGTTATCTCCTTGATATCTTTGAAGGGGGTTCGTCTGGTCCATAACACAACAATGTCAAGTTTTGTAAAACTGGCACAATTAAATGTAATCAGAGTGAGGGGCACGACGAAACCCTTTGATTTCCCAATCCAATAAACATGGCATGATACGGTGTATATGGTCTGTTCCAATCAAATGTGCGTTCATCTTTGTCTGAAATGGCAACCCCTTATTTTTAATGAGTGACCCCTAATTCTAGACCTCTAAACACAACAGAGAGCTAAGACAATGGAGAGGTTTAGGAAGGAATTAAAGAACTAGGGGGCCCAGCAACAGAAGGAGCAGTCATTAATGTTGGAATGATTTGAATCAAGGTTCCTCAGAAGCCCAAAATTGGATGAACAGAGATATCTTGGAGGATTGTGGGGCTAGATTAGGGAGAAGGCAAAAGGTGCAGCAATGGAGACATGTGAAAACAAGGGCAAGTATTTTAAAATTGAGGCATTGATTGATCTGGAGACAACGCAGGTTACGTGAGCACAAAGACAAGCAGTTTGACTATTTAGAGATGGCAGATGAGTCAAGAGAGATGAAGGTGAGATAGACCTGGGTATTGTCAGTGTACATGTGAAAACTAGCACAATACTAGTACATACCTGGAAATTGAGAAATTGTGGACTTATACTGCAAGTGAAATCCCAAATCACAAAACCACACAAAAAGTTACAATGAAGTTTGCAATTACTCTGAGTATTTAACTCAATGCTAATTGACCACTTTTTCCACTTAATCCCTTCACATTATTTAAATAAACACAATCATCCAATTTTTCTCAGATGCCTCATTTGAACCCGCCTCAACCACAGTTCCAGACTCTAACCACTCATTGCGTAAAATCGAGGACTTCACAAATGTTTACACTATATTGCATCAGGCACTTTTTGTTCTGAATTTATGGTTATCCTAAATCACAACATACAACGAGAGACTAAACCTGCCTCATATCAAACACTGTCAATACTGTGATACACATAATGGGTATATTTGAATGGGATGAGGATTGTGACAACGAGCTCACTGAATCCCTGGTTGGCTGGTTAATAATTTTTTGAGCCATGTTCTGAGTGGGCATGAACAGCAACACCTAGTTCTATTGCTGCAAACTAATAAATGAACAGCATGGACATATCCAAATTTAATTATGGAAAAGTGGTAATACTATCCATTCAGTAGAACCAGTCAAGTTTGAACTTAAACTATAAGGATGAGATATTTGAAAATACATAGCTAGGGATTGGAGCCGGGGTCACTGATTTAAGCATGCTGCTAAACCTTCAAATTCGTTAAAAATGGTTCGAACTTGTAGCAAGCCATTAATCTAGGATAGTCAAGGAAGCAGTGGAGGGTCAAAACTTGGATTCATTACATAAGCGATGATTGAGTAAAAGCCAGCAATCCTGCTCCATCCAAGGATGATGTGCAATCTACTTTAACCCAAAGGAAGATTAGAACTAATTGTCCCTGATCAACAAGGCCAATACATTGCTTCCAAAATAAAATATATTTAATGCTATTCCTCCTGGTGATATCTTTAGCCCCAGATCCAAAAGTCCAGTGCTCTTAATTATAAATTCATTAAATGGAATGTACTGAAGAATCACCAAGAACAGAGTCCTTTGATGCATAATCTGCACAAATATATTTCAACAAAGCCTACAGCTTGTCTACCATCAGTGAGAAGTCTTGAAAAATTTCAGTCAGCCTTCAGAGAATTAGGGTCAAAAATTTTAATTTTTTGTGGACTTTCTGCTAACCAAAAGTCTAATGAATTATACATGATGCACTGAAAAACTTCTTCATCCTTTCTTTTAAAGCTTGGTTGACTTTTCAAAGTTGGTCTGAATATCTGCCTTCCTACTAAATAGTAGATATTCATGCAGCTCTTAAAATCAAGAATTATTTCCAAAAATACCATGTAGTAAATCTACTCTTTCCAGATTCCAGTGCGATAAAAAGTTAAATTTAGTATTAATATTGTACAATATGAAGAAGCTGGAACCTGAAACCCAAAGACATTCATATTCCTAGACTAACCTGTTTTGCAATCTGCCAAATACGATCAGGAACTTGTCCCTTAGCATGGTGCCAAGTCTGAACCCACTGCTGATTGAATAAACAGCTACAGTCTACAGCTATACAATTGGCAGGATGCCCTCAGTGTGTTATCCTCAAATTAAGCAGTTTCTGAAACATTCACTCAACAAGCCTGAAGGAGGCACAAATCTGAGAGATTCAACACAAGCATAACATTAATGTCAATTCTTTGTAAAGAAAGAAAATAAACCATGTGGCTATTCTCTATATTCTGCTACAGCTAACTTCAAAAGTATTTTCATCAAGCACCACATGACCATAACTCATGGTAGAAAATATCATTAACTTTGAAAGAGTGAGCTCACAATTTTAGATAACTGGGACTGGTTAATTTCCATTAAACTTTGAGTTTTAAAGTTCTCCATATTTAGGGAAGAGGAAAGCAAGGACTTGCATAGTCTTCAGAAACTGCAAAAGAACAATCTAGAGTGTGACACAATCCAACAATCTTAATCTAAATAGTGATAAACAAGTTTTGAATATAAAGTCCTAAAGCTTCCGTTCTGACTGCAAACAACACTGGGTTGGAATGCTGTTTTTTTTAACTATTTGCCAGTATTGTCCTTAGTGGAAAGTTGGCTGTATTACTCTGCATTGGTACAAAGATTTTCTTCCCCTCTAGTTTAAGCATTGGTATTTTATGAGACCCACTCATTGCAAAGATGTATATCTGAAAAGAAATGGATATAAAGTATGATTTCTAATGTTTCCAGCTGATTTGCGACAGAGAAAATTTTATATAATAGCTAATTTTCTGTCTCCAGAAATAGGCATTCTCCACAAAGGAGCAAAACTTGAATCCCAACATTTTTTTGGAAAAGTTGATGATTTGGCTGTAGCAGTGAGTTTACATACTGACCCCTAGTACAGAGTCATCAAGAGGACAAGCTAAGCAGCTACGGAAATCAAGCTGGAGAGCTCTGTGCCAGCTTCCTTAAGCATTTCATGAACCAGTACCATATTTTTAAAGTTACATGGTTTAATGATGGGATCCTCATCTGAGAGCGCAAAGGAGACCAATTCCAGAGAATCAGATGGACGCAGACACTACGTAAATTATCCTGCCAATATTTTCAACAAATAGGACAGTCGTCCGCAGGCTGAGAGATTTTGACATTTCCATTACAAATACTCAACAATTTACATTCTACTCTAATTGTTCTCCTGCCCCTCTATAAGACTCAGACTCTTGCTGGGTTCCACTAGCAAAATGCTGACAGACTTTCCAATAGCTCTTAAGAAGCCATCATTCATGAGTGGGGCATAATAATGACTGGCAATTCAATGGTGTTGGTATCACAGCTAAGTTTAAACCTGTTCTTCTCAAAACATGTATCCATACACACTGTCAAACAAGAATTGTTGGCACAGGATCAGGACCAGAAAGCTTGGTGAACATTCACCTCCCTAAGAGGAGAGACTTAGTAGTGCTCCATTACCAAAACATTTATAGATGGGAAGGGGACATTTATATTGATAATATTTCCCTTGCCCTATTAGGTATTGGTGTCATTTCAAATATTGTGCCTCTTCCAGCCATACCACTATGATCAACCACATTATCAAACGTATAGGCAAAGGAATGGGAAGGAGACCATCACAAGGGAGGCCTGGTGCCAGAAGCATTTACTGAGAAGAAAACAGAACAATTCACCTGCTCACCATGAAGGGTATGGCAAGGTATCAGTCCAGACTGCAAAGGCCTATAGAAAAGCGAGCAGTTTATCTTCAAGACAAGCATCTCTCATCACCTGTTCACACAACTGAGACATGAACTACTTTGAAATTAATTTTGGTAAGCATTTAAAGAAAGTAAGATTATCGACAAGTTTACTCTGTAAATTTTATAATCTGCAAAATATACTCCACTAGGTTATGGCTTCTGGACCTGGAAGGTGTTCCGGTATTTCTTCCAGAATTCTATGCATGTATGGGTTATTCAAGTAAGTTATTCCCACTTTTTGAATTCTCCAGTATTTCCCCCTCCTCCTGAGGGTATTGATTCATACTGGGAGACAGTTTCTTCGATCTGGACACTCTTCCATTAACTCATCCAAGCATCCATCTTTAATTATAACATTAGATTGTTGGTGCTTACCATTAGGATTAACCGTGGGAAGGAAGGAATCAAGCCAAACTGTTCCTATTCTCATCCACTCTCCACATATTTGCATATTGTAGTCAGCCAGTGACCTGGGTCAGAAATCTGGCACGTGATAACCAACTGATCTTAACCTGGAGAAGATCCAGCCTATTACAGCACCACAACCATTGCCCCAGCTGAGGTTGACTAATCAGCACAGACTGGGATTAAGTCTCAAATCTTACATATTAACATGTGAAAATAACAGGCAGGAAAGTCTGCCCACGCTTAATAAAGCCAGGAGCATCATGACAAGACATCTTATACCCTTCCACTCCAGCCCTGCAGCCATATTCATTAATATATTGAGAGAGGTAATGTGACTTAATACAGAACTATTTAAACACTAAATCAGTAGAAAAGCTGTTTTCCATCTTTCATGGCAAAAAAAAGTGACAAATGATTAGCTTTGATTTATTTGCAAGACAGCAGCTGAATAACAGAAGGGATCCAAAAACAAGCTTGTGCCAAGATTTTGTAATACTTTAAAAATTTATCATTGTCTTTGAATATGTTTTATCTGCGTGTGAAGCTATCCATCCAAACTACAGTCAAAAACCACCTCCTCTTTGTGCTTATGACTGGGGCAGAGGCCTGTTTCCAACCCTCTATAGTTCATTGCATGTCAGAAGATAACTTAGTTGCACAATGTGAATCTGGTCAACGGACGGGACAAAATGTGTGTCTTTTCTATGGGAACTAAAAAAAACCCCGTTTGGTCAATTGGTCAAAGGCCTATTGAATGACTGATTCTCTATACAAATGACACACGCTACGTTTTACAAGATGTTTTCGGAAGAGAAGGGAGATTGGCACAGCATTATATGCGGCTCTGCACGTTTTGTATCTACTGTCCAAGTATATAAAGTGAAAGACTTTTGATTCAAAAAGACAAATTGTATTTTATGCAAAATGTGAACTTGGCTTTCGAAATCTTGAAAATTACAAACTGTCCACACCATATGCAGTATATCTCTTATTTTGTTGTGTAATTTGATGAGTGTGCTATGTGCATCCCTTCTATGCATTCCTAAGGTAGGCACCGACCACAACAGATATCTGATATTCTGTTTCAAACATAATCCCACTTTTCATACCTTTCAGCCATAGTATTACAGGAAGGTTTGATAAGAAAAATGATTAGCTTGTTTTTAACAGTTTAGTTTATTATTCAAAAATGTAACAAAATTAGCCGACCAAACTAGAAATTGACGATTGACAGCCACGTTGAGTAAATTTTGAAAAAACCCTTTAGGAGCAAAATCATGGACTATTTAAATAAAATAAAATCATGAAAGATATTTAACATGAAAATGAAGGGGATGTTTTACAAATCTAACTGACTGATTTTGTTTGCAGGAATGACAAGAGAACTTGATAAAGATAAGGCAAGGGAGGTGGTGTTAAATTTCCATAAGACATTTGATATAATTCCTACGGAAAGGTTGGAACTGAAAAAAGGAAAAAGCAGAAATCAATGTAAGATTTTAGATTTTGCAATGGCCACTCTCTTGGTAGACTGATAGCGATCCATGTACCACTGGCCTCCTGGTTCTATCAGCTTGGGAGAATGTTACCTGTGGCATCCAACAAGTGTCTGTTTTGAGAGCTTATTTGTTGAATATCTTCATAAATGATATGGAGATGGAAGTGTCAAATTAAAACTCTCGGTTTCACGTGTAGTACATACCAAACATTTAGTTTCAAACCTGCTACACTTTTTTAGGTCGCTGAACAGTTGTAATTTGATCACCCAAGGATATTATCAAAGCTTTCAGGGTTATAACTCTTTCTGCTGAAAGCTTATAACAAAGTTTTTATAATTGTAGGTTAATTGAATCAGATATTAGAGGCTAACACATTTAGTTAATTAACAAATTCTCACTAATACAATAGAAACTTATGCAATACTATCAGCGCAGTTCATCATCTCAGGTCTGAAATATTACATTGACACTGGTTTAAAACACAATGGCTTCATGCTGCAGCTGTTGTTTTTGGATTGTCGCACGATCAATCATTACCAAACCAGTTGTGAACTGCATATAGCTATATCTTCATTTACCTTCAAATCTGGATGTTAAATTTTACTGTTCACAAGCTAAACCACTTCAAATGGAGTTTCAGTTTTGGAAGTGGAAAATTGCATTTATCAACATTGGAATTAGAGAGCTTGCAAACACTTACTGCACATTGACCATATTTGGTTCAGCATCTGGAAAAGTAGTCATTATAGTTTATTCCAAATTTTTACCTAAAGGCATTCCCATTTTCATCTGAGCCAAGAAACTGTCCCATTATTTTTTTTTCTGCTGTTACTCAAGTCAGACGTGAATAATTTATTTGCAAATCCCTGAATTAACGTTTGCCTCATACAGACAGATATTTTTTCTGATGCTGAGGTCCATAGCAAACCTTTGATGCAGCAAACAAAGTGTATTCTACACTACAGCTGTCTAAAGGTCTGTCACATGATTGCTTCTGGAACGTCTCTCTGTCCGGTTTCTAATGATGATGTACTGTTGCTACGTGAAGCGATCCTCACCTAAACTAACTGAACAGTAACACCTTTGACTGATTGATCCATGAGCTGATACTGGCGGCACAATCTTCCAGACCCATGTGGAGTTTTACAGGATAGGTGGGGCAACTTAATTGGGTGGGAGGCAAAAATGCAGCATCCCGAGAGATTAACGTTTTGGGATTAAGGTCTCAGGACATTTCAATTGAGCAGGCTTTCCTGACATTTTTTGCTTTAATTGTCAGGCAAGGGATACTCATTAGCACCCTGGCCTGCTGGAATTATGTTCATGGGCACCATCTTGTTTGGCAAAAATGAGAGACTCTTGTGTTCAGAAACCCATAAGGAGGTGTGAAGACGGCAGGCCAGGTGAAGTATACTCTGAGAAGAAAGGTACCGCATTCTCACCAACAATGGCGGTGGTGCTAGTGGGTGGGGGGTGGTGGGAAAGAGCGGGAGGAATGGTTGTGGAATATTCAGCCATGTAGTAGCATTCACAGGCAATGTATCTGAAAGTTAAGGACATAGAGTGAATCCATTTTGCTGGATGTAGATTCCAAGGTTGTAGGGCTGTATCATTGGGGTTAATGAGGCCACCAACAACAAGATTGTTTTCTATGCATTCAGTAATTAGCTCAATGTACAGATCAATGCTACAAAGATCTTGCACACAGGGGAGGAATGGTGCAGTAGTAATGTCACTGAAGTAGCAATCCAGTCCTACGCCAAGGGTTATGTTCTGGGAACGTGGGTTTGAATTCAACCATGCAGCTGGTGAAATTTGAATTAATTAAAAACCTGAATTAAAGAGATGGCGCAATGTAACCACTAGCAATTATTATAAAAACCCATCTGGAGTTAACTAATATCATTCAGGGAAGGAAATCTGCCATCTTGATCTGGCCTGGCCGACATGTGACTCCAGATTCACAGCAATGGAGTTCACACTTAACTGCCCCCAGGCAGTTAGGGATGGGCTATAAATACTAACTTAGGCAATGATATTTACATCTAATGGATGAATAAAAATAGAACATGGCAGAATGAAGTTTCCTGGGTCATGGAGGGGGTACTTCACCATGTAGAAGAAGTTATAGGATAAGCTTTTACCCAGGACATCAGCAGCTGCTGAGGAACAAAGGGGTAGAGTGAAGCTGCAAAGATCTCGGATCGAAAACAGACATCTCATTCCTGATGTTTCTTCACAAACCAGAATTTCAGTATCATAAGTTTGACCGACTTAAACCAGAAGCTGTAGCAGCATTGCTGATTGGATGGAGGAGGAGGAGAAAAATAAAGAATAGCCAATGTGAACAGAACCAGAGACAGGAGACTCAAGTTGGTGGGGGGCGGGGGTGAAGCTGAAGTGGTGGCTAAGCATGTACCAACTGAAGAAGGGATTTTCAACTCCATTGAGCAATGTAATGAGAAAGGATGTACCAAACGTATTTCAGCTGCCTACAGATGTGTGAAAGGCAGTGGAGATGTTTCTGCATTAATAAGGGTACTGCCATTTACGTCAGCCACTTTCTGCAGGTAGAACAGTACCTGCTCAGTTTGGGAGGCAGTACTGTACCCATGGCACTGAAGATCACACTGGCATATCACACATCGACTGTGGGCAAGTGTGTCATCTCAGAATCTGCAGCCCACATTCAGACATATCCAAGAGCTTACTCGAGCCCGGTACAGGAAAGCTGTACAGTTTGTCAAATTCAGCATGGACCCAGCAAGCCAAGGTGTCCAAGTTGTCAGATTTGCATTCATTGCTGGGCTCCTTCAGGTATAGGAGGCCATTGGGTGCCCAATGCAGTCAAAGTTCCTTGAACAGGAAGGGATTTCACTCTTCCAAGGTCCAGCTCATTCCTGACCATTCAAAGAAATTCCTGCAGGTGTGTGCCCACATTCCAGGGAGTGGTCGCAATGCTGACATTCTCCACAGTTCCCATGTGCCGTGAATATTCTGTTCCCAGTATCATCTCCAGGGTTTGCTTGTGGGTGACAAGGAACACCTGTAGAAAGTATGGCTAATGATCTGGGCACCCACCCCTCAGAGTGACGACAATGCAGCACATCCACAAGGACCAGCACTGAAGAGGCACTTCCATTGCCTGCATTGCTCAGGAGGAGCACTGTATGACGGGGTCTCCAGACTCGCGATTGCTTGCTGCACCCTGCGCCATCTAGCTCAATGATGGAGTGAGAACGGAGAGGAAGTGGGGAAGGAAGATGGACCAGCCGCCTGTCTCTTCAGACAAGCAAGCTGCAGTCTGATAGAGACGTTGAGGGAATGAACGATGAGGAGGATTCTGAAGAAGCCAGCGCTGTACTGTTGTGAGGCAGACAGGTCTGAGGAAACCGGATAATGGCTGGATAGGGGGTGGGGTCATTGCAAGTGACTTTGCATTAACATGTGTAGATGATCAGAATTCGAGCCAATTATGCCCAGAAATGCAACCTGGGAGGTATCATAGGGGCCAAATCTTCCTGTCCATTATATCTGGCATTTTATCTGTGTCACCATATGAATTTAGCTGAGGAAAAGGAAATTGTGCAAGTTCCCCTCCAAATCACTCACCGTCCTGACTTGGAAATATATTGCTATCCTTCAGTGTCAACAGGTCAAAATCCCAGAATGCCCTGCTTAAGGGCATTGTGGGTCTACCTGCAGCAGTTCAAAGTGGCAGCTCACCACTACCTTCTCAAAGGCAACTAGGGACAGGCAATAAATGCTGGCCAGTCAGCAACACCCACATTCCATGAGTGAAAGAAGAAAAGTATCCCTAACCTTTCACCATCGAATGGAATCCAGAGGGGAAGCAGGTCATTCAGCCCATCAAGTACACACTGGCCCTCGAAAGAACATCCCACCCAGACACGGTCCATCCCTGGAATGCTTCATTTCCCATGGCTAATCCACCTAATCTGCACATTATGGCATGCTAAATTGCCTAATCTACCTAACCTGTACCAGTGTGGGGTGAAACTGGAGCACCAGGAAAAAAATCCACACAAACACAGGAAGAACATGGAAACTCCACATAGACATTCAGCAGAGGGTGGGATTGAACCTTAATCCCTGGTGCTGTGAGGCAGTAATGCTAACCATTAAGTCACCATGCCACCCACTCATTTTGTCAGTTTGCCTCCACACTTTTTTTTAGACAAAATCCCACCCTATGATTCTAGCCCTTCTTAACCTGGAGAATGCAGAATGAAGATACATGGATTACCAATAATACAGAAGCAATTCTATTCTTTGTCTGGTAACCTACCTCCCTGCACTAAGATCTATTTGCTTGTCAGCATTGTATACGTCAGGGGTGCCAAGACAGTCTAGACTCACAGTCATGTCCCTTTCCAATGCTTCAACCCTACAAACTTGACAGTCTGTTCCCCCAACTCAGTGAGATAATGATTTACACCTATAACTTGTGTTTACAGAATAATGAGATAACAAGCATGGGGCTGGATGAACACAGCAGGTCAAGCAGCATCATAGGAGCAGGAAAACTTGACGTTTTGGGCCTAAACCCTTCATCAGAAATGGGGGAGGGGAAGAGGGTCCTGAAATAAATAGGGAGAGAGGGGGAGGCGGATAGAGGATGGATAGAGGAGAGGATAGGTGGAGAGGAGGCAGACAAGTCGAAGAGGCGGGGATGGAGCCAGTAAAGGTGAGCGTAGGTAGGGGGCTAGGGAGGAGATAGGTCAGTCCAGGGAGGATGGACAGGTCAAGGGGGCGGGATGATGTTAGTAGATAGGAGATGGGGGTGTGGCTTGAGGTGAGAGGCAAAACAGGTCAGGGAGGTGGAGATGAGCTGGGCTGGTTTTGGGATGCGGTTGGGGGAGGGGAGATTTTGAAGCTTGTGAAATCCACATTGATGCCATTGGGCTGCAGGGTTCCCAGGCTGAATATGATTTGCTGTTCCTGCAGCCTTCGGGTGGCATCACTGTGGCATTGCAGGAGGCCCAGGATGGACATGTCATCTGAGGAATGGGAGGGGGAGTTGAAATGGTTCGCGACTGGGAGGTGCAGTTGTTTGTTGCGAACTGAGCGCAGGTGTTCTGCAAAGTGGACCCCAAGCCTCCGCTTGGTTTCCCCGATGTAGAGGAAGCCACAACGGGTACAGCGGATGCAGTATACCACATTGGCAGATGTGCAGGTGAACCTCTGCCTGATGTGGAAAGTCTTCTTGGGGCCTGGGATTGGGGTGAGGGAGGTGGTGTGGGGGCAGGTGTAGCACTTCCTGCGGTTGCAGGGAAA
>JAHRHZ010000058.1:21750969-21795265 GCA_024137785.1 Ginglymostoma cirratum | reverse complement strand
AAGGGAGTCGCGGAGGGAGTGGTCCCTCCGGAAGGCAGATAAGGGTGGGGAGGGAAAAATGTCTTTGGTGGTGGGGTCTGATTGTAGATGGCGGAAGTGTCGGAGGATGATGCGTTGGATCCGGAGGTTGGTGGCGGGGTATGTGAGGACGAGGGGGATTCTTTTTTGGTTATTGTTGCGGGGACGGGGCGTGAGGGATGTGTACCGGGAAATGCGGGAGACACGGTCGAGGACGTTCTCGACCACTGTCGGGGGGAAGTTGCGGTCCTTGAAGAATGAGGGCATTTGAGATGTGCGGGAGTGGAATGTCTCATCCTGGGAGCAGATGCGGCGGAGGCGAAGGAATTGGGAATAGGGGATGGCATTTTTGCAGGAGGGTGGGTGGGAGGAGGTGTATTCCAGGTAGCTGTGGGAGTCAGTGGGCTTGAAATGGACATCTGTTTCTAGGTGGTTGCCTGAGATGGAGACAGAGAGGTCCAGGAAGGAGAGAGAAGTTTTGGAGATGGTCCAGGTGAACTTCAGGTTGGGGTGGAAGGTGTTGGTGAAGTGGATGAACTGTTTGAGCTCCTCATGGGAGCACGAGGCGGCGCCAATGCAGTCATCAATGTAACGGAGGAAGAGGTGGGGTTTAGGGCCAGTGTAGGTACGGAAGAGGGATTGTTCCACGTAACCTACAAAGAGGCAGGCATAGCTTGGGCCCATGCGGGTACCCATGGCCACCCCCTTTGTCTGTAGGAAGTGGGAGGAATTGAAAGAAAAGTTGTTGAGGGTGAGGACGAGTTCGGCTAAGCGGATGAGGGTGTCGGTGGAGGGGGATTGGTCAGTTCTGCGGGACAGGAAGAAGCGGAGGGCCTTTAGGCCATTAGCATGGGGAATACAGGCGTATAGGGACTGGACGTCCATAGTAAAAATGAGGTGTTGGGGACCGGGGAATTGGAAGTTCTGGAGGAGGTGGAGGGCGTGGGTGGTGTCACGGATGTAGGTAGGGAGTTCCTGGACCAAGGGGGTGAAAATGGAGTCTAGGTAGGTGGAGATGAGTTCGGTCGGGCAGGAGCAGGCGGAGACAATGGGTCGACCAGGGCATTCAGGTTTGTGGATTTTGGGGAGGAGATAGAAGGGGGCGGTGCAGGGTTGGGGAACGATGAGGTTGGAGGCGGTGGGTGGGAGGTCACCTGAGGTGATGAGGTTGTGGATGGTTTTGTCTCCTTTACAGAATAATCCTCTTGTTTATAATGAACTCTCAGAGTATTTTATTCTGTAGTTGGAAAAGAATATGATGGATGCCATACAGGGGGGAAAAACAGGAACAGTTGTGATTGCCAGGCAGAAAGCACAGAGGAGGGTTGGAGAGATTTCTGAAAGCAAGGAAGCAGGAGGCAAAGCAGGGATCTGATAAGAATTCCAAAGCTAGGAGGGTGAAGGCTGAATGATCAGCCATCAGTGATGTAGTGAAGAAAGTGAAGGGTAAAGAGAAACTCAGAGTGAGAACAGTAGTGAAATAGAGCAGGAGATGATCACGAAAATAGAATGGGTTTGAAGACATTTGGATTTTGAAATCGGTTCATCAGAATATGATGCGGCGAAGGAGCTTGGAATGTGGGACTTGGTACGTGTGGGAACATGAACTGTGGTACTAGGGATGAATTGCTTCGTGTATAAGGTTAAGGCAGCAAATCAGTTGTGGGAAATTACAGAAATAAAGACCGGAAGTCACAAAGGTAAAACTATTGTTTCAGTAACAAATTGGTGGCAAATGTGGGGAATACAGGGCATTTTGAAGGAGCAGTTTTGCGAAGACTTTGGATAGGGGAGAAGAGAGTTAAAAGTATTGTAGTTCAGCAGAATTCCAAAAGCTCACACCTATTCTGACTCAGTTTCTAATCGGATGATAATGAGGTAAAAGAGTGGGAAATATAAAGACAGAACTTCAGAGCAGGTGTTGACAGAACCTTAAGAAGATGGTCTCAAATTTGCTAACATTTAGCTGCAGGAAGTTTGGCTCACCCATGGTTTGAAAACAGACAGGCAATTTGAGGTGTGGCAGCTATCTTTGAGGCAATGAAGTAAATAGCAAGGCACAGTTGGGTGTTGTCAGTATACATGTACAAACTAACCAAGTGTGGACAGGCTGTGCACTGTGCATCCATACTCCCTGCTGCTGCTTTCTAGATCAAGTCAGAATTCTCACTGATGGTGCCAGCTAAACTCTTTGAGATTGGGGCTGAGCACAAGGGTGGGGTTGAAATGCAATTCTTATCAGTGTACAGACATTGTGCTAAACAGGAGAAAATTTCTGAAGACTTTGCATGCGCAGGCATATACACGACACACATTACACCCACTTACTATCAATTTGCTTTAAGATGTTAGATTTTAACTAAATTAGTGGCGGTGCAGAGAGAGGTTGCAAAGATGTCTATGTGTCAGTTCCTTGTGCTACCTTTGCGTTTACTCATTGAAAACTGCCGAGTGGGATACTATGAGAAAACAAAACCTGAGCAACCCTAGCCTAGACAAAGTGTCACTGGGATGACTGAATCATCAGGAAAAGAAGGTGCCAGTTTTTGTCGCAGTCTGAATGGAGTTATTTGAACTCTGCTGAAATTTAGTGAGCTGTTTGACAATGGCCTCAACACCACTGCAGAAAATGGAGAATGGGGGATTCCTACTGCTGTTTGCTGCCCTATGGCTCCCCTAGAAAGTTTGTCTCATTTTTGTTGATGTATTGTGAAGGTCACAATCATATTTGGCTGATTTTCCCCTCCTTTTATCCACAGTTGAATCATTTCCTGACCAATCACTGTCTTGCCTAAAACAAGAAGAT
The DNA here is from genome assembly GCA_024137785.1 of Ginglymostoma cirratum. NCBI lineage: Eukaryota > Metazoa > Chordata > Chondrichthyes > Orectolobiformes > Ginglymostomatidae > Ginglymostoma > Ginglymostoma cirratum. Next base: position 21,792,441 of record JAHRHZ010000058.1, on the reverse strand, counting down.
AGGAGAGCTCCTGCAATCTGTGTAGCATAAAGGATCACTTTCAAATTAGGAGAAAAATCTGACAGAACATTGCAATCATCAAAGGTTGACATGAAATTGAAATGGCCCAGAAGTTGCTGGAAGGAGGTATTGTGCAGCTCGTCCGGGCAAACGTTTTCCTGAATCCTGTGGGTGCGAGAGCTGATAATGGCATAGTGATGGTATCTGTTTAAGTAAAATTTAGCATTTATAACACCTCCAGCAATTATTTACAACTTAAGGGAATGACACTAACATTTCAATTGTTCGCTTTCTGGGAAAGAGGTTTATTGGTAACTACAAAGACAGTTTTGCTCGAATTAAGATATTTAACTTTCTGTGCTGAGCTGAATGGTCACTAGATATGAAAATAAAGCAACTTCATGGAAGTCACAGGGATGTTAAGGGCAAAATGCTGTTTTTGTGAAGCTAATGGGAGCATGGTACAAAACTGTATGGTTCATAATACACAGGCTGCTGTTGCCTTACTGATCTGTGCATGAAAGACAGTCTTCCAGAGTGTTCTGGCCCTGTAAGTATTGTGGTTCCCCCAATTAGTTCAACAAATTTAAGGAGTATATAACTGAAACAGAAGAAGATCACCAATTCCTCGTTTATTCTGAGTTAGTCACCTGCAGAATGTACTGAAGGGTAACTAAACCCCAGGTACTCAGTTAAATCTTCAGGACAGAAGTGGAAGTATCTAAAATCTCTTGTATCAGGCCTCCAATCTGGCTGTCTATCAAGCTCCTTCCTATTTTTATTTTCCTGTGAATATTTGAATTAAATTTCCTCTGAATATCAATATCCTGCCCCTCCTAAACTTCAAACATTCAATTCTTTCTTCTCTGCATCTTCAAAACTACGAAATCAGTGTTCACTATATAATTTCTTGCCTAATTTATTGTTTACAGGACCTCAAAAAGTTGGAACTCCTTAACTCTTGCAGCATTCACCTTCATATTCAAATCTATAGGTTTTTAAAAACCAAACTTGGTTTTGTCTAACTATTATTTATTAATCTGTACAGACTTTGCCCCAGTCTTTTGCGACTTACCATTGACATTTTGCATCAGGACCTTTGCCCTTCACCAACTCATTTAATAAAACACAGTTGCAATGATGAAGACAGGCTTAACTCATAGGTATTAACAGTATTTTATATCCATTTACAAATAGGAATATGTGTACATAATTTGACAATATAATGGACAGAAGCCATAATCTGAGACAAAGCTATTTGTCACTTAGAAATATGGATTAGTAAATAGCAAATGGCACAAATTTGTTAAAGATGATATTTGGTTGATTAATTGATTGAGTCCTTTAATGAAGTAACCAAGAAGGTTTATGAAGGCAGTATGGCTGTTATGGTGTCATGAGGGCTTTCAAAAGGCTTTGATAAAGTATTACATATTAGTCTTGTCAGTAAAATTGAAGCCCTTGGGATCAAAAGGAACAGTGGCTGCATGGTTACAAAATTGGCTAAGTGACAGAGAAGATAGTTGTAATGAATCATTGTTTTCAGACTGTAGGGAAGTACGTAATATTGCTTCCAAGGGATCAGTATTAGGGCCACTGCTCTGTTTGATCTATGTTGATCACTCATCTTGGGTATATACAGCATGATCACAGAGGGTTGTAGGTAACACCAGATTCATAGTCAACTAAAAAGTGAGGATAGAACAGGCTTCAGAAGGAAGTAGACTTGTGAAATTGGGCTGATATGTGAAAAATGCCATTAGAATAATACTAAATAATCCGTCTTGGGAGGAGACGAAGGAGAGACAATTCAGTTTAAAGACTACCACGGCAAAGCAGGTGCATAAAAAAGGAGATCTGGGGTTTTATGTACACAAATTTTAGAATGTGTTAGGATAAGAGGAGAAGGCTATAAGGTCCATGTCTTTACAAACAGACAGAGATTTAATACAGAAGTAAGGAAGTTTGGCTGAATCATTATAATTCACTGGTTGGATTGTTCTGTCCAATTCTGTTCATTACACATTGGAGTGATACCGAAACTTTAGCCTCTAATAGGCTGGTTAACAGGAATGTGAGGTTTCAGTTTAATGGACAGACTAAGAAAACTAGGGCTGCTCTCTTGAGAGCTGAGAAGATCAAGGATATATTTAAATCAGGGCATTCAAGCTCTTGAAAAAAGCCCTCAGAATGCAAAAGCAGAAACAGTTTCCAACGGCAGAAGGTTTGGTAACTAGAAGAAGACAAAGTTAATTAGCCAAAGACCACGAGGGTGATAAGAATTTCTCCATGCAGTGAGGTGTTATTATCTGGAATGCACTGCCTGAGGGGTAATGAAAAGACTTTTCATGCTAACTTCCTAAAGAGAATTGGGTGAATAGTTGAAATTGAATAATGTACAGGGCTACAGGAAAACATACATAAGTATAGCTGTATGAACTAGGAGCAGAAGTAAGCCATTCAGCCCTCCAAATGCCCTTCACTATCAATGAGATCATGGTTGATATGTTAGTGTTGTAAATGCCAAAATTCCATCTACCTCCCATAACTATTAATTCCCTTGCCTTAAAAATATTCAGAAGCAGAGTTTCAAAACTGCAGAACCCTTAGAAAAACGAAATCCTCTTCGCCTGTCCCATAAGGGAAACACAATTTTTAAATAGTGGCCCTTAGTTCTGGACCATATCCACAAGAAGAAACATCCTTTCTATGTCCATCATCATGACTGTTCAGGCACTTCAATCAAATCACCACTCACTCTTCTAAACTCCAGCAGAAACAAGTCCAGTCTCTCCAGCTTTTCAGAATGAGACAATTCCTTCATTGAAGGGATCAATCTAGCAAATCCTCTCTAAACCACTTCCAAGGCATTTACATCCTTCCTTAAATAAGGAGACCAAAACTGCACAGTATTTGACATGTGTTCTCACCAATGGCCCGTGTAACTGAAATATAACATCCTTACTTTAATGTTCAATTCCTCTTGTAATAAAGGATAGCATTCCAGTAGCCTTTCTAATTACTTGTTGTACTTGTACACTATCATTTTGTGACTAATGCAACGGAACACCTAATTCCTCTGAATTCATGCATTCTCCATTTAAATAATACATTGCACTTTTATTTTTTCTGTCAGAATAAATGACTTCACATTTTCCTACATGTTTTCCCCATCTACCAATCTTTGTCCACTCTCTCAATTTATCCACAACTGCCTGCAACGTTTAAGTGGCCATCACAACATACTTTCCCACCTACCTTAACCATATTAAGTAGCCCAGGTTTAACTCTAGACTCATACTGGGGCAGCAGTATGAATATTACAAAAAGACTCAGTATTCTAGGCAATCCACTGATTTATGCTGAAAGGTGTTAATTTTATTAATTCGGTGGGTATTATCTGGGAACTTACGTCTACTCATAAGGAGACAGGAGCAGACTGAAAAGAGGATATTGGATTAAGTGTGCATGATGAGCGACGCGTCTTTATAAAAGTTTATGAGTTTTAGTTTTTTTATCCCCCACTGCCTGGGTATCTAAGTTCTAAGCTTATCTTGATGAGCCAAAGTTTCTGCCAAGTAAAAATTGAGATGACTGAGACTATCGTCTTTGGCCTGCCTTATTCCTTCTGCTGCTGAAACCCTTACTGAAATAACTCCAGAGGCTGGTATCCTGTCACCAAGTCACCTTTTATTCACACATGAGCAGTTCTTGACAATAATACTGCCTCATACAAAGTCAGGCACCAGAGTCTCAGCATCTCTGATGCTCACCCTTTTTATATGTCAGCCAGGGCTCCCTGACTGATCTGTTAATCTGGTCCAATCAGGGAACTCATTCTGTGATGTCCAGCTGGCTGACCTCATTACAACCACCTCACTCACCTGGAAGTATGTATTTTTCAGCTAACAGCTGCCCTCTCATTTTCCATACACTAATGTTCACCCAAAATGCTATTGGTTGTATCTTAGCACACATCTTTCACCTAGTAATCCCATTTTTGCTAGCCTACAGTGGCTCCTCGTTCCCCAGAATCTTGATTTTAAAGTTTTCATTTGGGTGTTCAAATCATAACATCTCTCCTCCCTACCTCTAATCTCCTCCTATTGTACAGCTCTTTGAAAACCCTGCATTCTTCACAACTGGCCTCCAGTGCAAAGCCCTTTGCATGCTGGGATGCATCTTCAACATCATGACACTGAGCCTTGAAATTCCCTTCAGAAACCTTAGTGCATCTCTCAATCCTTCTTTAAGCCATTTCTGGAAACTTACTATTTGACCACACCTTTACTCATCTACTTCTTCATCTTAGTGTCGATTTCTATCTGATTATGTTCCTGTGAACCATCTTGAGTATTTTAATATGTTAAAAGATGCATGCAGGTTGTTGTTTATTTTGCTTGGATAATCTCTATGATCAGATAGACCATTAACACTGATGGTATAAGTTTAAAAGAACAGTATAATGAAACAAAGAACTGTGGACGTTGGAGATCTGAAACAAACAAAAACAGAAGAAATTTTTGCAGAAACTTGGCAGATTTGGTAACATCTGTGGTAGGAAAACTGAGTCAACCTTTCTTTAGAAGCTCTGAAAATGGATGTCTGGGCTCAAAATGTTAATACTGTTCTCCACAAATGTTGCTGGACCTGCTGAGTTTTTCCAGCAATTTCTGTTTTTGTTTGTCTCAATAGAACAGTAGTAGGCTGATAGAATTACCTTGAGTGAGAAACTTTAGGAAAGGAGAGAATTTAGGGGAGCAAAGAAGGATAAAAATTAAACTATAAAACTAAGTGGTTCAACACAGAGGCTGTGGAGTGCAATGGTTTAAAGGAGTTAGCTCACCACCACCTTCTCAACGGCAACTGGTGATGGGCAATAAATGCTGGCCAGCCAGCGATGCCCACATCTCACACAGGAGTGTAAAAAATACAAAACAGGAGAGATAAAAGTACATATTTTGTAGTTCAACGTTTTTTAAAAAATGTAATTTTGAAGTTAATGAAGATTATCTTTTAGGTTCCATTGTCTGCAATCATTTGTTCAGCTGCATTATTTCTTTAGCCACAATCACGGCCATCATAGCAAATGCCCTCATAGGACTGACTCAACTCATCATTTGTGCAATTTAAACTTTGTAAAAATAATCTTTTAGCTGATTTATGAAAAGCCCATAGGTAATCTTTTGTGCCTTTTACAAACAGGTAACAGAACAGACAAAAATATACTCACTGTGTTGCCTTTCCTGAATTTGGAGTCGGAGGGGGTCCTACAAGGGGGAAAGAGGAAGTGTTAATATTCCGGAGTTAAGGCATTATTCTTTGCTTGCTGTTTGTAGCAAAGTGCTGCTTGTACCCAGTGCTTTGTGCTTTGATTTATACCTAAGCATAGAAAATTAAACTTTGGCAGAAAAGGATAAAGTTTATCCGAGACAGATGTTTGATGGAAAACCATTTCACTGCTCAATGGACAAATAGTTAAATGTTTACCAAGTGTGGAACTGAGCCACTTAGAGGCAAGAAGCTTCCGGGTTTAATCCCACGCCTGTTCTGAGTTAATGGATCAGGGTTCAGTAACATGTTTGTTAAAATTTGATTCTGAACATGAGGCTAGGGAGGGGAGAAGGCAAAAATCAGACAGACGTCTTGTTAATCAACAGTGAATCCTGCCAAAATATCGATGGATGCTGTACTTGTTGAATGCGTCCTCATGCAAACAATGATACAACAACTCCAATACAACCTGATCCCAGTTACATTAAATACCTGAGGAAAGAAAAGGCAGAAAATGGAGAAGTGTAACAACGGGGCATTAGAAATGCAAAAGAAAACCGCCCAATAGCCTCCCTGAGCTGAGCTGATAATTAGGCTTTTCCTGCCAAGCTCTGCATGGCTGGCTTTATAAAACTAAAATTAAATCTGAGCAAAGTTTACAATCATGCTGAACGGGTAATTCCTCCACCAGGTGAAGAATATACATCAGACTTGGAGTGTGCTGGCGTGATCACAGAAATCTATTTGAGGTGACTGAGCCCAGCCATTTTATTCGAAAGGCTAAGGTAGTTTTGGCAATTGGCAGGGATCAGGTTCTGAAAAAAAACACCTTTATTGGAATTAAGGTAAGCATTTTTAATTGTTGCATTTTCGTCTTCCTTTACTTAGCTGTTCCTGTAATGAAGGAATCAAGACTCTTATTAATGGTATCATGTCAGAAGATACCATTGGTGGGCGAGCGTATAAGGATTTTCCTGACTGTTGCTTGGAAGAGGTTACTGCCACCAGTTTTGCTCTTCCCAACTTGAAGTGATTCAAACCCCAGGGCTCGTGACCTGGCTGTTATATGCCATTGATCAATGTCACCAGTTCAATCCCAAAAACTCATTTTAATGTTACATGCAGCATCACAATGTGCTAGAGCATTATAATATAAATTATTCTCTTTTCTTTCCAGTGCAAACACGTGACCTACTGTGATAACAAGGTGTAGAGCTGGATGAACACAGCAGGCCAAGCACCATCAGAGGAGCAGGAAGGCTGACGTTTCGGGCCTAGACCCTTCTTCAGAAAAAGAAACAGACTGAGCAAGACAGAGGAGGACTTCTGAAGAAGGGTCCAAAACATCAGCCTTCCTGCTCCTCTGATGCTGCTCGGCCTGCTGTGTTCATCCAGCTCTACACCTTGTTATCTCAGATTCTCCAGCATCGGCAGTTCCTACTATCTCTGAATCAAATGTGACCTGCTGTACTGGTCAATTGTACCCTATTAGTGGCTGGAGTGAGGAAATACAGGAGTAAAACGAGGGATATTTTGTGGTGGGGAATATAACAATTACTATTTGAGTATGCAGTGACCACTGATAGTTTATACTTGTTCAAGCTGTGCAAACGAAGGTTGGAACTGCAGAATGGATGAGCCAACTGAGCAGGACACCTCAGTACAAAGAGTTGTTCAAGTGAGGAAGAAAAGAGGAAGGCAGTTACGGTCGGGGAGCAGTATAATTAAGGGACTAGACATCGTTCTTTGCAGCCATCAGGAGGCCTGAAGGCTGTGTTGTCAGCCCAGTGCCAGGATTAAGGACATCTCGATTAGTTGTCATCTATGTTGGTACCCAGGACATTGGTAGGGCTGGAAAGGAGGTTCTGCTGAAAGACTTTGAGTTAAATTAAAAAGCAGAACCTTTAAGGTAATAATCTTCTGATTACTATCTGAGCCACGCACAAGGTAAATAAAGTCAAGGAGTTAACTGTGTGAAAGATTGATGTGGGTGGAATGGGTTTCAGACATGGGCACTGGCACCTGTATTGGGCATGAGGAAGCTGTCCTGGTGGGATGGGCTTCACTAGAATTGTGCTGGGACCAGCGTCCTGGTGAATCAAGTATCTAGAGCTGAGTGAGGGCTTTAAACTAAATAGAGGTGAGGGATATGGGAGAGAAGAAATGTATGCTTATAAAGCAAGGGGATATGGCAGTATTACAGGGCAGCTGCTTCCAAGATAACCAGAGAGGTAAGGAATTTATACACCATGCTAACATAGAAAAACATCAGTAAGTAGGATCAAAGGGTGGAAAAATAGTAAGAAAGACAAGGTTACTGGTTCTTTACTTGAAAAAGTAAAGTGGAGTCACAGAGGCAGGTTTACTAAGCGATGTCAGAGACAAAAACAGGTCAGTTAGGTCGATGCCTGTTCTTGGGAAAATGTTACAGCCTGATATAAAGGACGTAACAGTAATGCATTCAAAAATGCATAATAAAATGAGGCAGTTAGCACGGCTTTATTAAGGGGAAATCATGTCTGACAAATTTTCTAGAATTCTTTAAGGAAGTAACAAACAGAATAGATAAAGGGGAAGCAGTGGATGTAATATTTTTGGATGTTCAGAGATGTTTGCTAAAGTACCACACATTAGGCTACTTGATAAAATAAATTGGTCATGGTGTTGGAAATAGTATATTAGCATGAATAGAGGTTTGGCTAACTAATAGAAGACAGAGTTGGGGTACAGTGGGCATTTTCAGGATGGCAACCTGTAACTAGTGGAGTACCATGGGAACCAGTGCAGGGCTACATTATTTACAATATATATTAATGACTTGGATGAGGACAGTGTGTGTACTATAGCTAAGTTTGCAGATGACAAAGGAATAGGTGATAAGACAAATGGTGAAAATAACATAAAGAGTCTGCAGGGGGATATAGACAGGCAAAAACTTGGCAGATGGAATATAATGTGGGAAAATGTGAGGTTATTCATTCTGGCAGAAAGAATAGAAGAAGGGAATAGTATTTGAATGGGGGAGACAGCAGAAAGCTCTGGCACAGCGGGCCTTAGGAGACCGAGTGCATGAATCACAAAATGCTAGCAACCAAGTTCAGCGGCTACTAAGGAAGGCAAAATAAAACGTTGGCCTTTATTTCAAAGGAAACAAGTGGAAAAAGAAAGGAAATCTTGCAAAAACAGTACAAGGTACTAGTCAGAGTACAGCTGGAATACGGTGAACAGTTTTGGGCCCCGTTATAGAGGCAGTCCAGAGAAGGTTCACTAAGCTCATCCTGGGCATGGTAGAATTGTCTAACAAGGAGGGGTTGAGTATGTTGGGCCTATAATAATTGGAAATGAGAAGAATGAGAAATAACCTTGTGGAAACATGCAAGATACTTAGGAGGACTTGACAGTGTAAGTGCAGAAAGGCTGGTCTGCCTTGTGGAGAGTCTAGGACCAAAGGGCATCGTCTCAAAGTAAGGAGTCGCACATTTAAGATGGAGGAATTTCGTTTCTCAGAGGCTGTTTGTCATGTATATAACAATATGTGACAAGACAGATTTTGAATCAGTAAGAGATCAAGGGTCATACGGAAAAGACAGGAAAGTGGTGTTGGAGGATTATCAAGTCAGCCATGACATCATTGAATGGCAGCAGACTTAATGGGCTGAATGGTCTACCTCCACTCCTATGTTTTATGGTCTTAGAATCATCATTCCACATTTATTTATTGACAATTTAGGGACAGTTTGAGCTGAAGGCTGTAAGACCTAGATTGCAACTGCCCAAACTCAACATCTGGATACTAATAACAGCTTGGATTAATACATCACTTCCAACATGATAAACTATTCCAAGGCTCTTTACAGGACCATTATGAAACAAAATTAGACAGTGTGCTACATAAGAGATAACCAAAATGCTTGGTTAAATAAGGAGGTTTTGAGCAGTGCCATAATAGAGAAAAGTAAGGTAGAAGAGGTTTGGAAATGTAATTCCAGAGGTAGGCCCCTCGACACCACTGATGGAGTTACTAAAGTCAGCAATGTCCAAGGAGTCAGAATTGAATGGGTGTAGATTTCCCTGAGGAACAGAATGGGATTACTCTGACCAGGATGGATTTGAAAGCAAAAAAGAAAATGTTAAAATCAAGTTATCGCTTCTTTGAGGGCCAACGTACATCAGAAAACTGAAAGATAATAGGTAAATGGGTCTTGGTGTGAGTTAGGATATGAGCAGAAGAATTTTGGATGACCTCAGGTTCATAGAGCTTATAGAGGTATGTGTTGAAATAATCAAATTTTGAGGTAACAAAGGCAAGAATGATAGTTGACACAGCAGATGAGCAGAAACAAGGGTGAAGGAGGATAATGTTACAGAAGTAGAAACAGGTAGCCTTGCTGATGGTACAAATATATGGGGAAAGTTCATCTTCGGGTCAAATATAACAAGGTTGCAAACAGAGATAATAGGTACTGCAGATGCTGGAGAATCCGAGATAACAAGGTGTGGGGCTGGATGAACACAGCAGGCCAAGCAGCATCATAGGAGCAGGAAAGCCTGACATTTCGGGTCTAGACCCTTCATCAGAAATGGGGGAGGGGAAGAGGGTTCTGAAATAAATAGGGAGAGAGGGGGAGGCGGATAGAAGATGGATAAAGGAGAAGATAGGTGGAGAGGAGGCAGACAGGTCAAAGAGGCAGGGGTGGAGCCAGTAAAGGTGAGTGTCGGTGGGGAGTTAGGGAGGTGATAGGTCAATCCAGGAAGGATGGACAGGTGAAGGGGGCGGAATGAGGCTAGTAGGTAGGAGATGGGGTGGGGCTTGAGGTGGGAGGAGGGGATAGGTGGGAGGAAGGATAGGTTAGGGAGGCAGGGACAAGCTGGTCTGGTTTTGGGATGCGGTCGGGGGAGGGGAGATTTCGAAGCTTGTGAAGTCCACATTGATACCATTGGGCTGTAGAGTTCCCAAGCGAAATATGAGGTGCTGTTCCTGCAACCTTTGGGTGGTATCCTTCCTCCCACCTCAAGCCCCACCCCCATCTCCTACCTACTAGCCTCATCCCACCCCCTTCACCTGTCCATCCTCCCTGGACTGACCTATCCCCTTGGGGACCGCTTTGCAGAACATGTGCGCTCAGTTCGCAACAAACAACTGCACCTCCCAGTCGCGAACCATTTCAACTCCCCCTCCCATTCCTCAGACGACATGTCCATCCTCGGCCTCCTGCAATGCCACAGTGATGCCACCCGAAGGCTGCAGGAATAGCAAATCATATTCAGCCTGGGAACCCTGCAGCCTAATGGCATCAATGTGGATTTCACAAGCTTCAAAATCTCCCCTCCCCCAACCGCATCCCAAAACCAGCCCAGCCCATCTCCACCTCCCTAACCTGTTTTTCCTCTCACCTATCCCCTCCTCCCACCTCAAGCCACACCCCCATCTCCTATCTACTAACATCATCCCGCCCCCTTGACCTGTCCGTCCTCCCTGGACTGACCTATCTCCTCCCTACCCCCCTACCTACACTCACCTTTACTGGCTTCATCCCCGCCTCTTCGACTTGTCTGCCTCCTCTCCACCTGTCCTCTCCTCTATCCATCCTCTATCCACCTCCCCCTCTCTCGCTAATTATTTCAGAACCCTCTTCCCCTCCCCCATTTCTGATGAAGGGTCTAGGCCCGAAACGTCAAGGTTGCAAACAGCCTGGTTTAATCTTATATAGTCGCTAGGGAGTGGGTTGGAGATGGTAGCTAGGGAACATAATTTGAAGTGACACCATAAACAGTGGCTTCAGTTTTTCTAGTGCTTAACTGGAGGACATTTCTGCTTATTTAGTAATTGATGCTGAATAAGCAACCTGATCGTTGAGGAACACTACAGAAGTCAAAAGAGGTGAGGGAGACCTGGAGTGAGGAACAATAACTGGATTTTAACTTGCTTGTCATGGGAAAATGTCAATACCCCAAGTACCTCCTTCCAATGAGGTGGCAGATGTAATTGGCAAGTTAGTAACTGATGGATTGCAGATGAGGTCCTGTCTTGCTGAGGTGTTGAAACACTTTGATTGGACCAAAGTAAGGAGCTTTAGGTGGGGGTGGGGGGGTGCATCTGGATTTCACTTCCTTCTTTTATTTTTTTCTAGCCCATCTTTTAAAAAGAAACAAAAATTGAAGACATCTATTCTCCACCCTTAAAAGTATCTCAGCCAGATGAGCATTCTTCACATGTAAAGATTTACAGAGAGTGTTAGCAGGCTATTCAACTATTTAACATGTCAGTCAAAACCCAATCCTGTCCAACGTACACTTTCCCACGTGAATCACAAGAAGGCAATTGGGAGGGACAACTCTGGTTGACTTTCTTTCACCACTTTCCAACCCCGGATCATTAAGACCTCCAGCATCTTGTCAGATCAGCCAACTTGACATAGACTATCAATAAAAGTGAGGACCTGACTGACCTCAATTGTTACATCTCCTACTCATTAATTCATTGATTGAGCCATTAGGGAGCAGTTACTTTAACTGCTTTAAGTGTTGTGGTAACTAAAATAAGAAATAGTGCTGCAGCATTAAAAGAGCACTCCAGCCACAGATCTAGTGTTTTAATTAGTTTTCTCATTGCATGAGTATCAATACATTGTAGGAAAATTTACACTGAACACTCTCTATGGTGAGGAATTTACTTGCGCAAAGCTTTAATCACCTTAATTAATTCTACACTAAAACCACCAATAATATTGTAATAACCACCTGGCTTTCATCTAAACTCAAAATGATTGGTACAATCATCATGTAAATCGTTTTATCCTATGGGATGTTTTTCCATAGTGGACATACCAAAGCTGGAACTTTTTGGAATCCTAATGACCGTATCAAGAATCAACATATTAATTCCACTTCACTTTGTCCTTTGCCATCCATTGCTCACTGCAGAATAAGAGACTGTATTTTGTCTCCCCATTGGTGGCGCGAACTGAAATAACTGGGTGCAGAATTTTGTGCAGTTGGCCATTAGAACTGGAGCACAGCACGTCCTAATCCCAGGCCATCTTCCCAGACGTGGGATGGCAGTGTAGGCAGCAGGGCTACCTGCCCACAAGCAGCAGGTACTCAATTCCATTACGTTATCAAGTCCTATTGTTGGAAGCCACCCAGAACCAGTAGGACATTCTGAGAAGCGGTTTCCCCATTCCACCAAAGAGATGGCCTGGTTGCAAATGCCTTTTTCTTATTTTGAGGCATCCTACCAGTGCTTTATAATGGCCAGAAGGCCTCAAAATGGGCCTCCAGCTTTCAGAGACCACCCAACATATATACCCACCCACTGGTCACTAATTGGCCATGTTTGGTAACAACACATTTAGAGACATTCCCACAGAGTCTCAATTATAAGCAAGTCGTCTGCAACAACTACAAGGATTAGAAATTCCACAAGGATATCTCAAAGAACCTTTGAGTCTCAAGTGGCCTGAAATATTTGGGGGCTCTCTGAATTTGATGAGCTAGGCATTTTTCACTTCTTGGCTTTTATTGTGCATACAGTTAGTTTCTGTTATAAGATATGTTTTTCCATAACCAAAACTGGGTTTGTTGGCACACAGGTATGAAACTGGATGGGGGCAAGATAACAATCTCCAAAATGGCTGACAACAAACTAACAGAAAATTAGCTTCACAAATGAATGTAAATGGCTGGGGGGGGCGGCGGGGGGGGGGGGGGGGTGGAGGTTGACGATCATGAATAGGAGTTTAAGGCTCAATAGGCTGGGGCTGTTTTCCCTGGAGCGTCGGAGATGGACAGGTGACCTTATACAGGTTTATAAAAATCATGAGGGGCATGGATAAGGTGAATAGTCAAGGTCTTTTTCCCAGGCTAGTGGAGTCCAAAACTAGAGGGCACAGGTTTTATGATGAGAGGGGAAAGGTTTAAAAGGGTCCTAAGGGGCAACTTTTTCACCCTGAGGCTGGTGCATGTATGGAATGAGCTGCCAGAGGAAGTGGTGGAGGCTGGTACAACTACAACATTTAAAAGGCATCTGGAGGGGTATATGAATAGGAAGGGTTTAGAGGGATATGGGCCAAATGGGACTAGATCAGTTTTGGATATCCTATTGGCATGGATGAGTTGGATCAAAGGGTCTATTTCCATGCTATACAGCTCTAAGACTGTAAGTACTGCCTGCTTGGCACCCTGGTGCCAATATTAAACTACCTTTTGAGTTAGAGCTGCCTGTTTTATTTCCTCAAGTACATAAAAGACTGTAATGCTTCTCTGTAGATCTTACCAAATTTGACAAAAAGCACACCCGTGGTTGAGACAGATTTTTGTCCATTTGTAGCTACGCATTGGAAATAACCCGTGTCTGTGGTATCGAGGTTTCGTATTCGGAGGCGGGAGCCATAGCTGGTCAGCCGGTATGATATCCTCCGTGGTTCCTGGACAACTGGTGCATCATTCTTCAACCAGCGGATGGTTGGAGCCGGATTGCCGGAGACTTTGCAGTATAACTCTGCAGTCTGGCCAAGTGAGGTTGTGATATTATTCATTGGCTCATCCAGAGTTAGATAGTAATCTGAAAAAGAAAGAGTTTTTCAAAATTATCTTTAGTTGCAGGTCTGCAAAAAAGCTCAGTCAACATGGAAGAATCATAAAATACATTCAGTGACAAGGAAACCAAGTACTTTTGACTTTGATCAGTGGCTAAGTCCATCACAAAGTTTCATACTGATCCTTATAGACCACAAATATTTTAAGCTGAATTCACTATCTGCATTGAATTAGTTTGTTCAGTGTCAGCCGGTGAGAGGGAATGGTGAAAATGGTCAGATCCCCAATCCTTTTAACGCGTGGCTCAAAGGAAGTGTCCTCACTTTTCATTCAGGTGAAGGTTTCAAGCCCTATTCCAGCTTAATCTGGGTTGACACTTCAAGGCATTGCATAAGGAGTGTTGCATTGTTAGAGGCGCTGATATGTGTAACTGAGTTGGCTCCTGTGGCAATATTCAAGGGGCATTCTCCACTGCACTGAGGAATATTTATCCCTCAATCAAGATCACTGAAAATAGTTGAAATGTTCATTATCTCATTCATGTTTCCTGGTCCTTGCTTTGTTGAAATGATCATCACGTTGCCCCGTTTAATGACGATAATCACTTCAAAATTACTGCATTGGCTCCAAAGCACTTTGGAACATAAAAAGGTCCTATATGTATGCAAACTAGTTATAGAATCATAGAATCCCTACAGTGTGGAAGCAGGCCCTTGAGCCCATCGTGTCCACACTGACTCTCTGAACAGCATCCCACCGAGACCCACCTCCCAGCCTGATCCCTGTAACTCTGCGTTTTCTCACGGCTAATCCACCTAACCTGCATATCTTTGGACTTTGGGAGGAAACACATGCAGACACAGGGAGAATGTGCAAACTCCACACAGACAGTCACCCAAGGCTGGAATCGAACCTGGGTCCCTGGTACTGTGTTACCCACTGAACCACTGTGCCACCCCAATTCTTACTTTGTTACATTGATGCCTTCCAACAAATGTACTTGTGTGCCTATGTGCCAGGGAAAAGATCAGGCCAAGCTGACATAAGATTTAATAAGTGGTATTACGCTGTGGTCAAACAGGCTGAATACATTCATTTCTTAGTTTGTGAAGAATATTGAGGTAAGGAAAATAGAGTTGAGGCCACCATCAGATCAATCTTGATCTCACTGAATGGTGGAGCAGGCTCAAAGGGCTGAATGGCCTAAACTTGCCAGTAATTCTTGCATATTCTACTTAAAATTGTCTGGTGCTCCTGAAATAGTCTCCATCATAAATTAGTTTCTCCAGTGAAGGGCAAAACACGAAAGCATAGAAGAAACAATTCATTTCCTAAAAATAAAACTGATAAATAACTCAACATGAATGTGATTATGTTATCTTGATATCTACAGAAAGAAATTTCCTGGATTTGAAACATTTGACTCCTGTCTTAGCATGTCCTTGTTTACAAACTCTCTCTTCAGACAATTCAGCCTAAGTTGTTACGTTATAAAACACAGAGCAAAGAAAGCAAAATCTCCAAACATGTTCGGAATTTTTTTTTTCTGTCACAGAACACGTTTGACCTCCATCCTCTCTTTAACTATAATTTCTTAAATGTTGCAGCTTGTACTTCTCTTGGCAATGTTAACTGCTAATTACTTTGTAAATTCCAAATACTTTGTTACTTTCTTTCAAGATGAGACACACCGCTGATAGTTCGACACGGGAGCTACTGCGTTCCAGATTGCACTGGCAAATCCAGCAGAGTCATTTTATGGTCATGAATCATCGAGGCTGCCTGAAGGTACTGCACACGCAAGGGATTGGCAGGCTGGTGAGAGTAAATTAAAATTTCAAAACCCCTTAAACACGAGTCTTACAAATAATAGACTGTCTGAGTTTTAATAGCACTGATTGGGAATTAATAATACCAAGCATTTAATGAGGTGTATAACCACCCAGCATTCTCTAGAAATTACATCTTATACCCTACTTATATTGCAGAGCTGGTTCCAGAACAACCAGCACAGCCATTTGCAAATCCTAGTCTAGTTTTATTTCTGTCTACAGTACGCTCTCTAGTTTACGGGCAAGTAGAAACCAGTTAGTGAGTAAATAGCCACATTGTTGATCTGTTTGCCAAGGCTGAGCCATAAAAAGGTCACCACCTCCACAAATCAGGTTAATGCCCTACTATGCCCTACTGTTCTCAGGTTGAGTCGTAGCAGCTCCATAAATAGCAATGCCACCGTCATCAGAGTGCTAGTGGTTTCCAAGTAACTGAAATGTAACCAATGTCTAACCAGCATCATTTTTAAACATTAACACTGCTTTCTCTTCACAGATGCTGCCAGACCTGCTCAGTTTTTCCAGCAATTTCTGTTTTTGTAGCAATATCCCCACGTTCCTCTTCAAAATCAGCAATGGGATCTTTTCATGTCCTGCAGAGAAAACTGGTAAGACTTTGGTTGAATATCTCATCTGTAACATCTCTAACACTATAGCACTCCCTCTACATTGAACATAGAACAGTACAGCACAGTACAGGCCCTTCAGCCCACAATGTGCCAAACTTATACCCTAAACCCAACGTCTATCTAACCTCCACCCCTACCTTATACTATCATCCATATGCCTATCTAATAGCCGCTTAAATGCCCCTAATGAGACCGACTCCACTACCCTCTCCGGCAATGCATTCCACACCCCTACCACTCTCTGAGTAAAGAACCTACCTCTGACATCTCCCCTATATCTACCTGCACTCACTTTAAAACCAAGCCCCCTCATTATAGCTACCTCCACCCTAGGAAAAAGTCTCTGGCTGTCCACTCTATCTATATCTCTGATCATTTTGTACCAAAGCCTTTGCTTGGGCTATGGGGAATGGAATCCAAACTCTCAACCTGACTCACAGACCAGTTTACTGCAGAACTACAGCTGGATGGTAAGCCAAAAATATTGTACAGGATGCATTTGGGTCATCACTTTTGATCCCTTGGTATTTAGCTCTCATCTCAGAGAGCTACGTGTTTTCTCTCGCTATCTTCCAGATAATTTCTGATGACAAAGAATGTGATGCAAAGTGCTGTAACCACAGCTACCACCTTGTTCCAATAACAGAGGTGACTTGCCAACATATGGAACATAGAACCGAACTGTACAGCACAGGAATGGGCCCCTCGGCCCACGATGTTGTGCCGAACATGATGCCAAATGAAACTAATCCTTTCTGCCTGCCATTGGTCCATATCCCTCCATTCCTTGCATACTTCTGAGCTTACCTAAAAGTCTCTTAAATGCCCCTATTGTATCTGCCTCTACCACTGCCCCTGGCAGCGTATTCCAGACTCCTACCACTCCGTAAAAAACTTGTCCCCCACATCACCTTCGAACTTCTCCCCTCTCGCCTGAAATGTATGGTCCCTCTAATTAGACATTTCGACTCTGGGGAAAAGATTCTGATCGTCAACCCTATCTTGTGCATCTCAATTTTATAGACTTCTTTCAAGTCTGCTCTCAGCCTCTGCCACTCCAGAGGAAACAACCCGAGTGTTTCTAGCCTCTCCTTATAGCTCATACCCTCTAATCCAGCAGCATCCTGATAAACCTCTTCTGCACCCTCTCCAAAGCCTCCACATCCTTCCCGTAACATGGCAACCAGAACTGAGCGCAAAACTCTCAGCGTGGCCTAACGAAAGTCTTGTAAAGCTACAACATGACATTCTGACTCTTGTACTCAATTGCCCGACCAATAAAGGCAAACATGCCGTCCTCCTTCTTTACCACCCTATCAACTTGCGTGTCTACTTTCAGGCATCCATGGACTTGAACCCCAAAATCCTTCTGTACATCAGTGCTGTTCACAGTCCTGCCATTAACTGCATACCTTTCCTTAACATTTCATCTCCCAAAGGCGCAGCACCTCACACTTACCCAGATGAAAACTCCATCTGCCATTTCTCTACCCATATCAACAACTGATCTATATCCCACTATATCCTTTGACAATCTTCTACACTATCTAAAACTCCACTGATCTTTGTATAATCTGCAAACTTACTAACCCAGCCACCTACATTTTCATCCAAGTCACTTATACATATCACAAAAAGCAGATGTCCCAGTACAGATCCTTAGACCACTAGTCATGGACCTCCAGCCTGAAAGACAACCTTCCACCACTACCCTCTGCCTTCTATGGACAAGCCAATTCGGAATTCAAGCAGCCAAGTCACCACGGATCCCATGCATATTAATCTTCTGGATGAGCCTACCATGAGGGACCTTGTTGAAAGCCTAACTAATATCTTTGCAGACAGCATCCACTGCTCGACTCTCATCTATCACCTTTGTCACCTCCTTTAAAAATTCAGTCACGTTAGTAAGACAGACCTGCCATACATGAAGCCATGCTGACTGTTCCTAATTAGGCCATGCGTTTCCAAATGCGTGTAAATCCTATTCCTAAGAATTCTCTCCAATAGCTTCCCAACCACTGATGACTCACTGGCGTGTAGTTTCCTAGATTGTCCCTATTTCCCTTCCTGAACAGACGAACAACATTAGCTACTTGCCAGTCCTCCGGAACCTCTCTAGTGGCTAACGAGAACACAAAGGTCTTGGTCAAGTCCCCAGCAATCTCCTCTCTTGCCTCTCTCAACAATCTGGGGTGGATATCGTTGGGCTCTGGGGACTTATCCACCTTAATGCTCTTCAAGAGACCCAATACCACTTCTTTCTTGATCTCAAAATGCCCTAGCATATTAGCATGCTGCACACAAATCTCACTGTCCTCCATACCCATCTCCTGGGTGAATACCGATGCCAAGCACTCAGTTAGGATCTCACCCACATCTTCTGCGTACAAGCACAAGTTCCCTCCTTTATTTTTGAGTGGTCCTACCTTTTCCCTAGTTATCCTCTGTTTTTAATGTACCTTTAGAATGCCTTGGGATTCTCTTTAACCCTATGTGCCAAGATCAATTCATGGCCCCTTGTTCTCCTAAGTCCCTGCTTTAGTACTTTCCTGCTTTCTTTACCTTCCTCACAGGCCCTGCAAGATTTTTGGAACCTTCAGCAATTTAGAATATTCAGACAATCAAAATGAGAGATTCTACCATCTCAGGCAGAAATTCTTTATACTGTACAACTGAGTTTAATCAAAATCAATTGGAAATTCTGTTCTCATCATGCTCCACCATCACCACCCCCATCCCTGTAACTTTCTGTTGAGAATTAACCCCAGAACAACCGTCCTTTGTTTTATTACTCAAAGAAATCCTTTACACTTTCCATGGCAACCTTATGCAGAACATAAACTAATTTCTCTGCTTGGTTTATGTTGGCAGGCTATCATCTTAGCCTCCTCACTTCAGACTTATCTCAGACTCAGCAGGGACTCTATGCTTTTACAGTTATATAATTTTAAAAAATGCTTTATAGATCTTAGACATCCTAGGAAATTCTACTTCCTTCTGTCACACTTTTATCTCCAGCTATCTCCTTTCATGAAGAGAGGCTCATTCACAGAGATCCACACATCACCCTTACATATCACACCCGATCTGCTGTTGTTTCTATCTGTATCTGGACACAGGATTCCAGCAGACTATTGAACTGTAGAGGGCTTCATGGAGAAACAAAGAAATATTTAGTGCCTTCCACAACTTCAATGTATTTCAAACAGCTATAAAAGCTAAAAACACACTGCGGCAGCACAGAAAAAGACAGCAGCCAATTTTGTACATAGTGGTCACGTGCCACAGCTGAATTTTCCATTTCTGGAGGAGGTAGACCAGAGGTCACAATCTCTCATCCCTGGCCAACCTGCCTGTTTGCTAGCACTTTCCTGTTTCCTCCTCCTCACAAGGAGTGGGCCAGAGCTTCAGCAGGTTTGTTCCCATACACTCCCTTCAGCCAAATGGAGATGACCAAATGCGGTGCTCCACGATGGACAGATTTGATTTGGAATTATCGGTCTGGCAGCTGAAGTTGGTATTGATGTCACCTTCAGTCTTGAGGTAGTCTCCCTCTTTTAGCTTCAGACAGAGTGGCTGCTGAACTCTCAGAAGCGTAGAGTCTCTTATTGGCCTCCCAGTCTTAGGAGACTGCCCACTGCCCTTCAGTCTATAGTGAACATAGTCCCTAAATGTTAAATATCCTGTGTGATGAAAATTGTTTTGGGCCTCAGGTGTCAACTTAGTGTGGAACCAGGACTTAGAAATAGTCCACTGCAAGATCCCAAACCCAGAACTAAAATTTGGACCTCTATCTTGTCCACAAACTTAATGCACTAGAGAGGTTGCAAAGGAGATTAAAAGGATGTTGCCAATACTGGAACATTGCTCTTATGAGGAAAGACTGGATAGGCTAGGGTTGTCTTCTTGGAAGAGAGGGTGACTGAGAGGATGTTTTCATTGAAGCGTGCAAGGTTGTGAGGGGGCTGCATAGGGTGCATGTGGAGCAGTGTGACTTGTACTGGTCACCTTCTTGAAGGCAGGATGTAAATATGTTGAAGGTAGTTCAGAGAAGGTTTACTAGACTAACAGTTGGAAAGTACCAGTTAGTCTTATGAAGAAGGCTTGTAAATCATGGTGTTTAGAGGAGTAAGAGGTGACTTGATTGAAATATATAAAATCCTAATGGGTCATCACAGGGTGGAGAGGATGTTTCCTCTAATGGGAGAATCTAGAACTAGATTTTAAAAAAAAATCAGGGATCATCCATTTGAAACTTAAATTAGGGCTGAACCTTATCACTGAATCACAGAATTGTTAAGCTGCAAGAGGAGGCCATTTTGCCCATTATGTCTTCACTGATTCTTCAATTGAACATCATTAAATACTGCCAATCTCCTGAGTTTTCCCCATCCTCTTGTACATTATTTCTTTCCGAATAATTGTCCAAAATCCTCATGAATGCCCTTAACTGAACCTGCTTCCACTTCATTTCCAGCCAGTGCATTGCTTATTTGAACTCCTCACTCGGAGAAAAGGATTTTTCCTCCTATCACTCTTGCTTCTTCTGCAAATCACATTAAACCTACGCCCTCTTGTTCTTGTTCACTTATGGGCAGGAACAGTTTCTCCTCATCTATGCTAGTCAGTCTGTTCATGATTTTGAAAACCTCTATCAGATCTCCTCTTAGCCTTCTTCAATCCACCTTCACTGAAAATTCTCATCCTTGGAGCCTTTCTTGTAAATCATCTCTGTACTCTCTCCAGTGAATCCACATGCCTCCTTTAATGTGGCATCCAAACTGTACACAATACTCCACATGAGCTCTAACAAGTGTCCACATCACCTCCTTGCTCTTGTACTCTATGCGTCCATTAATAAAGCAGAGGGCACTGAATGCTTTACTTCCTGCTGTCTCTACCTGTCCTGCAACTTTCAATGATCTGTGTACACATACACCCACATCCCCCTGCTCTGCACTTCCCTTTAGAACTGTATTTCCTATTATATATTGGCTTTCAATGTTATTTCCACCAAAATGCATCACCTCATACTTTACTGCTTTGAAATTCCTCTCCCATCTATTTGCCCAATTCACCAATCTGTCTGTGTCTTTCTGGAGTTCCATACTTTCCTCCTCACACTTTACAATCCTTTCCAGGTTTTGTGTCATCTGCAAACTTTGAAATTGCCCGGGTTTATGAATACATATCAGGAAGACCTAAGGTCCCAATACCAAACCCTGGGAACTCCACTACCAACATTCTTCCAGCATGAAAATAATTATTGACCATTGCTGTTTCCTACTACTAAGCCGATTTTGTATCCACTTTGCTGCTGACCCTTTTATTCCAAGGCTTATAACTTTTCTCACAAAACTAAAGCAAAGAACTCTGGATGCTGGAGATCCGAAACAAAACAGAAAGTGCTGGAGAAACTCAGCAGCTCAGGCAGCATCTGTGGAGAGGGGAACAGAGTTAACGTTTTGAGTCCAGTGATCTCTCGTCAGACCTGCTGAATTTCTCCAGCACTTTGAGGAAAGTTACAAAAACAAAAGCCTACTGTGTGGCACTGTATCAAACACCTTCTGGAAGTCTACGTACAGCACATCAACAGTGTTACTTCTTATCTCTTCAAAAAAAAACTCCAGCCAAGAGCCAGTTGCTGCACATGATTTTTGGAGGATTTATCACTGTGAGGCCGAGTCAGTTTTATCACCATATCTTACCGAACTTACTTCATTAACTGTCTACCCCACCTCCTGGAATCCCTCTTGTGCGATCCTAGCCCCACCCGACCAAACATGATTCCTAGAACAACTCACCACTCAGCGGGATATCCCAAAATTGACCGGAATCCCTCCGATATGGTCAACACCTTCAAGATGGAATAGAAAGGAAAAGGATTGGCAGGTAGAGGCAACGTTTTCCACTAACAATTTAAAATACAATATTCAGGGCCCAATTTCTCACAAATATATAACACAATGACAATCAATCAATCACTTCTCTTCAGTGTGCTGTTAGTGAGTGGGAAATTCACCGTTACCAGTCTGTAAGGCTGCCTGAGGTAATACAGAGCCCATCAAATGTTATGCTTACACTGTGTACGAGTAGCCTTAATTTTGCACTGTAGTATGGGTATTAAATGCTGATAGTTTGAAGAAGCAAAGTCTGGTGAAGAAGTATTTGAGGGATTGTTCACTGATTTGAAGCTGTTCATTGCAGGAAGAACGATTAATACTGGCTGTGTAGTGTTGCATATTCAGTTGGTGCTGTATTTCCCATGATTAGGTGATTCTGGATCAGCTCCCAGACAAGTCTAAAATTCCAGCCCCCTATGAAGTGAACAGAGCAACTTTGTGCTATAGCCAATTCACCCCTGTAACATGTCACAGGAATGCTTGTGGGAATGACAAAAAAAAACCTGATGGAGCTGGTCTCCAAGCCTGCAAAATCAATGTTATTTTAACAAAGAGCGTAGGAGTTCGCTTTTGATAGGTGAAACTTAGAAAATTAATCCTGAGACGTAGTTTTACTATCTCTCATTGGGGACTTCTCACAGCAACTCAACGAGCTAGTATCACTTGTAGCTTGCCAAGGATGGCCCAGAATGTGTTGTTTTTTTAATATAAAGGTCATCTGAAAAGTCAAGCATCTGAATGAAATAGTGACTCCATCATTATTTTCCTTTGATTTGTAGGGGTGCAATAATTTGCAGTCAGTCTATTATAAATTATTACATTTGAACAACAACGCAGATTATTTTTGAAAAATGATCTTTTGGCTGAACTATCTTTCAAGTGAAAATCAGCTCACTCCTGGTACCTTTGCTATCTGATCTCTCAAGTTCTAAGTAAAAAAAAAACAGTTTGAAACATTGCAAAAAACTACGCCATTTTTGCTCAAGTGAAAAAACTCACCATTTCCTTTTCTACTCTGGCAGACTTTCAATTTTTTCAGTGTTAGGAGGATTTTAAATAATAGATCAGAAAGAAAAAAATTCTGGTTTTTGTATTAAGAAAACAAATATTTGCCACCAATAGGTTTTCCTCACTCCTTTACTTTTTCTCTTTCTCAGGGAGAGAGATCTGATTTCCGATCTTTTCTTTCCACATCCTCTAAAACATTTATGGTCACATTTAAGCCAATTATTGCTGATTTACACAAATAAAACAATAGAAGCATTTTAATTGCCCCTAAAGCACATTCCCGGACGTAGCTCATCATTATCATTCTAGGTCAACAAAAAATAGATAACATCACTGAATAGGCTGCCATTTGTCCACTGAAGCTTCAACAGACGATGTGCACTGCCAACATGGGCCTGCATCATGTCATTTGTTGCCGTTGTGCACGGAATGGTTCTTGCAAATACTTTGGCATTCTTTCAGAACAAGGGGAGCACCAATAATACAGCGACAGAGCCCACTAAAATAAAACAAAGCACTGGGAATGCCCAGTGGTCTGAAATAAAAACAAAATACTGGAGAATATTAACAGGTCTAGCATCATCTATGGAGAGAAAGCTTCTCCACAGATACTGCCAGGCCTGCAGACTTTCTCTCGCACTTTGTTTTCATTTTAGTACAGAACCATTTTTGTGTGCAGCTGCGAATTCTTAGCTGAACAGCTATGAAATATTGCAATTAATCTCAGCTCACTTGGTCTGCTAGAGTCAAAAGCAGACAGGATCCCACAACTCAAGTATTCGCCAATAGATATTCTGAGAGTGTGAATACCAGATAAGGAAAGTAATGAGATTGGGCCTTGTCCTGCTGTAAAGACTATCCATACAGAACAGGCACTTGACTGCGATAAAGGAGGTGCCTGGCACCTGCCAAATTGCTAGGGCAAGGGATAGGAGAAAATTAATGGGAAAAAGACATAGCTGGAAGCTAGTAAATTTATAAGAAGTGGATTATCAGTCGCACTTTTGCCAACTGAAATCTTGCACAATGTTATGTGATTTTCTTGCCAATAAATATGATCAGATAATGAATGACTGATCAACTTTGGTGGGTTGTATGATACTGTATAAAGTACTAGGACTGCTATTAGACATTCATTACCTTTCTCCCACAGAACGGGGTTTGATCAGGTCTGTTGCTAAGAGCAGTCAATATGTTTAATGTGACACAACCAGTTCACTGGAAGCTAGTAGAGAGCAACTGTATTTTTAAAAAAATCGAAAGTAGGAAAGTAGATTGCACTTCTTTCTTTTAAATCTGCTAATTATGCCTGAAAAGACAATGGCTGAACACAGTAATCATGCAGTGGTCTGTGTCCTCTGTATTGATCGCTGTGCAGGCGATAGTTAAATCATTACTTTAACAATAAAACACTTCTTTCAATATCTATAGGACGATGCATCGAAAGCCTTGTCAAATTTTTTTCACTGAATGTCAACACCATCTCACTTAAACCCCTGCATGCCATCACCCGTACATACGTAGCCTCCGATTCCCCATCATACTGAAAAAGATCTGCTATATATTAAAATATACAGAACTACAGTAGGGAACGAGTTGATAACATTTAACTATTATTTTAAAAAGTGTGCTTTATGTATCAATCACACTCAGCTTGTGCCAGATGTAGGACGGAAGATTGTTTGACCAACAGAAAGCAAAAAAAAGAGGCACAAATGCTGTTTTCCCAGGTTGGCAAGATGTAATGAGGGGAGTGCTGGGATCTCAACTGATGATGATTTGTACAAATTATTTAGATGAAAGATGGAAAGTTTTATTGTTAAGTTTGTAGATTAAAAAGTGGGCAAGAATGTGGGAAAATACAAAATTGCCCATTCTGGCAGTAAGAACAAAAAAGAAGCATATTATCTAATGGTGAGAGATTGCAAAGCTCTGAGATGAGAGGGATCTGGCTGTACATGTGCACATTACACAAATGGTTAGCATGCAGCTCCAACAAGTAATTAGCACTGCTAATAGAATGTTATCCATTGTCATGAAGGGAATAGAATATAAAAAGTAGGAAGGTTATGTTTCAGTTATACAGGATACTGGTGAGACCACACCTGGAGTACTGTGCACAGCATTAATCCCCTAAGGCAGGGTGTAAATGCATTGGAAGAAGTTCAGAGACAGTTTAATAAGGTTTAATCCAGAATAATATTTGGATGAGTAGGGTGTATTATGAGGAAATGTTGGACAGGTTAGACTTGTAGCAGATGGAATTCAGAAGAGAGTAAGAAGTGACTTGATAGAGACATACAAGTTCCTGAGGGGTCTTCACAGGTAGATGAGGTTAGATGTTTCCAGTTATAGAGTCATAGAGATATACAGCATGGAAACAGACCCTTCCAACTCATCCATATTGACCAGATATCCTAAATTTAATCTAGTCCCATTTGCCAACATTTGGCCGATATTCCTCTAAACCCTTGCTATTCATGTGTCCATCCAGGTGCCTTTTAAATGTTGTAATTGCATCAGCCTCCACAACTTCCTCTGGCAGCTCATTCCATACACGCAACACCCTCTGCGTGAAAAGGTTACCCCTTAGGTCCCTTTTAAACTTTTCCCTCTCACCTTAAACCTTTGCCTTCTAGTTTTGGACTCCCCAACCTGGGGAAAAGATCTTGTCTGTTTACCCTATCCACACCCCTCATGATTTCAATAAACCTCTATAAAGGTCATCCCTCAGCCTCCGATCCTCCAGGGAAAATAGCCCCAGCCTATTCAGCCTCTCCCTACAGCTCATTGTAGGAGAATCTAGGAATAGAGGTCAATGGATAAAGGTATGACAGAGTTCAGGTGATTATTTTTCTTTTACAGGGTCCTGAGTCTTTGGAACTGTATTCCTGAAAAAGGCAGTAAGAATAGAGTTTTTGAATAATTTTAGGGTAGAACTTGAAACGATCAGATCAAAGGTGATTTTGTTACTTGGTGACTGGCATCTCCTGCTCCTTGTCTGCATGTTTGGTAAACTATATAAAGCACATATATTATTATAAATTACACATGAAGACTCTGGTTCCATATTCTCCCATGGTCTATCAAGAAGATCACACTTTGTCTTAAATGCCTGTGTGTGGTGACATGAAAAATCAACTAATGAATGTTGGGTTGTCAGGTTAGGAAGAGCAGGTGGAAAAGCAGAATTGTGGAAGGGCCTGTTTCCATGCTGTATTACTCTATGACAATGACTCTATGACTGTGAAGAGATCAGCCATGATCAAATCAAATCATGAAGCAGGCTCGAGGGGATGAATTGCCCACTCCTGCTCCTAGCTCCTATGTTCTTATATATGTAGTCCTTTTGTAGTGCACAATTTGAGTATTATAGAAAAATTTGTCATAACTTTCTGTCTTTCATCAGGACCATTTGCAAGAATATCAATTTAAGACCAAAACCAATACTGATACTGTATAAAAGAGTGCTGATTGGTTGACAAATGGACTCTGTTTAGTAGAGATAATAGACATATCCGAGCCCAGTATTTCTTGATACTGTTGTGTATCAATTTACGATAAGATTTTTATGAGCTAAGGAATGCAAAAAAAAGTACTGAGCTCCAGCAGATTTAAGCCTAACCTGTTCAACCTTTTCTCATAAGGCAACTTTTCTATTCTAGGAATTAGTCAGGCAAAGCTTCTCTGAACTGTTTCCTTCCTTCGGAAAAGAGACCAATGCTGCACAAAGTACACCAGATGTGGTCTCAACAGTGCCCTGTATAGCTGAACTACAACTTTGGTTCCATTATATTGAATTCCCCTCGCATTAAATGGTAACATTCTATTAGCTTTCCTCAAGACTTGCTGTACCTGCAGTCTAGGCTGAGAGATTCATGCATAAGGACACTCGGATCCTTCTACATTTTAGAGATCTGTAAACTCTCTGTATTTACATAATATGCTTATTCTTTTATTTTTCATGCTAAAATTGACTATTTCACATTTTCCCAAATTACAATCCACTTGTTTGATCTTTTACTATTCACTTAACCTATCTTTGTATTTTTGTAGCCTCATTATGTACTCTTCACAACTTATTCCTATTCTTCTGTCAGCAAACTTGAAAACCATACTTTCCCCTCATCCAAGTTATTCATTCTTTATTTTTATCCTTTTATTCCTGATGCACCTCTAGCTTTAACTGTTGATTTGTTCTTAGATTCATACACTCTATTCGTTCCTGTCACCGTCATTTTAAAATTAAATATTCAATGCGTCATGTTGCATTATCCATTGGTTTAATATATAAAGAGTTATGGCAACTCAGGAGACAGAAATGAGTTTGTGATTATAGCATCGCAAACTGACATTGCTAGATTTCATTATAAACATAGCCGGAGGAATCTATAATGGAAAATAATGACACAGGAAGTGCATACAGATGTATGACATTTATATATGTATATATCATAAATGTAGCTGTGGTATGTAAAGGGGATAAATTGAATTATTTATGTAACTCCAGGGGTAAGTAAAACACTTTGGAGGGGAACTCCCATGGGGTTTTCTAGGTCTTCTTTCTCAATCCCTGGAGAAACAATATAAACAGAAGTTGTTGGTCATTTATGTGGTTTTCACCACTTCTACACTAGAGAATCCCTGTGGAAGCTCCAGGAAGTTTTATTTTACAGAAACTAATCAAAAAACAGTTACTGCCCCTCTGAGGAGATTCCTCACAAATTTCCTTCCAAATACTTCCAAAATTCCTTCCAAATCCAAGAGTGTTACAATGTGCATCAGCCATCAACATCATCATTCCAGCAATGACACTTCCTTCCTCCATGATAGCAATGCTATGATCTGCTGGTAAATGTATCATTCTCTCCACAATTTCATGTTGCCTGTCCCGAGACTGATGACACACTTTTGACCAGAATTCCATCAGTGCTGGTTTACTTTAGTGAAGGTGTGCATTTGGCCATTTTTCTGTGGAAGGCATTTAAGACAAGTCTACGCTCCGCACATGTATATTTTCCAGCACAGCCTCATTCGATGACATCAGACTCATGGAATTGGTACGGCACAAGAAAAGGCCGTACAGATTATCATGTTTGTACTGACTCTTCAAATGAGCATCATTATTTGATGTCAACCTCCTGCTTTTACCCCATACCTTGCACATCTAAATAACCATCCAGCACCCTCTCAAATGCTTGAATTGAACCTGGCTCCAGGTGAGGGTCAGAGATGAGCATCCTAGTGGGTTTTCCCCTTCCTCTTGTAGCTTCGATGGATGTTGTAACAAACTTTCCTTTCTAGGATCAGCCAGCTTATTACAGGCTTACTGAACCTGAAACCTTCCTACTTCAAGCAGTCAATATCACACCAGAAGCTGTACTTACAAATTGAGCTCCTGACACCACATTTAACATTATCTTTATATTGGAGAGCACTACTCTTAAGGATTTTCCAATACATTCTGGCATTAGTCTCCTGTATGTAAGGAAAGACAATAAGTTTTCTTTTATGGCGTAAGTTTTTTTTTACAGCTTTTGTTCACTGTTCAGGGATGTTCTGGCTATTACTTCACAATACAGCTTCAAATCAGGAATTTAGGGCAGGATTCTGTTTCACTCTTGCAAATTCATCAGCTAAGTACCTGCATCATTCATACTTGTGACACAGAACTTCAAAACATCTAGTACAAAAGCAGACAACTCAGCCTAAGAAGGTCCAACCCCGCTTCCACAGAAGCATTTGTTGACCTGATATGTTGACGTAGGGTCTCTTTCAATTCAATTCTAACTTGCTCGATAATTTCATGTGACAGCAAGTTCTACATCCTACCCATTCTCAGAGTGAAAAGATTTTTCCTGAATTTTGATACAGGATTCACTGGTGACTCTGTTAGATTTTTGGATATCAAGGCAACTATAAACATTCTTTTGGTTTCTACCCTGTCGAATCCCTCCACGTAGACATTGATCAGGTTATGGTTCAGCCTTCTCTTTACGATAGAAAAACTACTAGTCTGTTAAATCTAACAACTATCATAAGCAGAAAAGCAACAGAAAAAAAAATTACGGGTGCTGGTTAGCAATGCAGTTTGAAGACTTTTAAAGAAAACTGCAGACAATAAAGCAAATAGCTTCAATCAGGAGATGGAAGCAGTTAAGGCTTCCTGTTGTTTTAATGAATAGAAGAGGAAGATAAATGAGAGGCCTAGAGGATTGTACAATACAAGATTTATAGTCTTTCCATATAAAGTTATGTATTTCAGAATCAAGACTGTTTCATTTAAACCCAGACAATTTCACAAGTTTGACAGCTACAGAAAGCTAAACTACTCTGTTCTGACAGCATCAAAGCGCCAGAATTTCAAGGAAACCTTGAAACACACATCCTGTTTGAATTACAGTATCATTTTGGTGTCCCAGCGTCTCCAACCAGGCTCCAACAAAACAAATACTCAGCAAAATCACTTGCAGATGTGGACCATCGCAGAAGAACGTTTCACTCCTTTTTACAGAGTCTCTTCCAGTTTTACTCCTAAAGTTGTAAACAGCGTGAATGCTGTTGTACAGTATGGAAGATACATATGTGTGAAGGCTTTGAGGGCTGGGGTGAGCACATTCTGTAATTCACTGGAGTTTTACTGTTTGAAATGGTTGCTTGCCTGAGTCACTGGAACTGTTCCATGCTGGCGTGGAAGGCTGCAACTGAGTTTCATCTGGTAAATCCATTCCTGGAGGAAACCGAAAAGAAACACTTAGTAATGTCTGCAATATGAAGTCTGAATAGAGCCTACCATACTTCATGTACTTACAAAGACATTTAAACTCACTCCTACTGTGCTGGTGAATGTCAAAAGCTTTTCGCTCGTCTTTTTTCTTTAATGAAGTTGCATTGTTAAGGTAATACAAGGCAGTATTCTCTGCATCTGCAAATCAGCAGTAATCCATAACCACTGGTACCTACCAGAAGTATTCCTTAAACAAATTCAGTCCAACAGCTATTCCACTAACTTCTCCATCAGTCTTCTCTTTCACTTATCAGAATGAGATTACTAATTATTGTCAAACCTAAGATTGTTTTATAGAGTGTCATCATTCACTACTAAATGGGTTGAGACAGCTTAAGCTCAGTTCACACTGGATCTTTATTTATATCCATCATCAAGTAGCAATCTTCAGTTCATCAAGCCCAGCTGGAATTGATCCTAGGTCCCAGACAGGAAAAGACAATGCTGCTAACCCACTGCATTAACCAATGCCTTACATTTCACTCTTTAGAATACAGGCCACTCATTTATGTTAGATTGGTCTTCCAGATATTATTAGTCAATGTATTCAGATGTATTACGACATAGATCTGGAGAGGTAGGACTTGAACCCGGGCCTTCTGGCCTAGGGGTAAGGATACTATCACAACACATGAGCCTGAAAGATTGGTCTTCTAAGTTTACAGTCAAATAGTTCTTGTTATTCGCTGCTTAAAATGTAGTACAATGAACCGGTGGCCCTGTATTGATAGGCTGTCATATCATAGTGATATACTACGTAAAGATAAGATTGGTAGACATTCGATAGTCTTTACATATAGAAACTGGGGATCTACTTTAGCTCCAAATGAGGTGAGAGACTCACTGTTCATTCCCTGCTTTAATCTGGTTGACTGCAATTTTAATTACAGAGACAGGAACATTTATTTACACAAGCCACGAGGCTGCTCTTTAAATATGCAGATTGGATTCTGAAGATGCCATCATGGTCTGATCTGCTGTTTTAAAGTTATAGAGTCATAGAGATACGCAGCATGGAAACAGACACTTCAGTCCAACTCTGCGCGTCGACCAGATATCCTATATAAATCTAGTCCCGTTTGCCAGCATTTGGCCCATATCTCTCCAAACCCTTCCTCCTCATATTCCCATCCAGATGCCTTTTAAAGGTTGTAATCGTTAAACCTGAAGGAAGGATCATTGGAGGCTTCCTCACCAGGAGAAACCTGCCAGGAACACTGAGTGCCCAAGCAGACACAAACTTGGTAAGTTTGTAACAAAGACAGAAAGTGCTGAAGAAACTCAGCAGGTCACAGATCAGATTTCAGATCTCCAGCATCCGCAATTCTTTGGTAAGTTTGTAATTTGTTTTTCAGTTTTCTTGTAAGCAAGATGATCCGGAGTACTTTAATCGAAGTTAGGTGGAGGGACAGGTAGTATTGAGGAGTTGGGGAGGCTGGAGAAGGATTTGGACAGGATAGAAGAGTGGGCAAAGAAGTGGCAGATGGAGTACAACGTGGGAAAGTGTAAGGTCGTGCACTTTGGTAAGAAGAATAAAAGCATGGACTATTTTCTAAATGGGGAGAAAATTCAGAAGTTTGAGGTGCAAAGAGACTTCAGAGTTCTAGTCCAGGATTCTCTCAAGGTAAACTTGCAAGTTGAGTCAGCAGTCAGGAAGGTAAATGCAATGTTGGCATTTATTTTGAGAGGACTTGAATATAAAAGCAGGGATGTACTACTGAGGCTTTATAAGGCTCTGGTCAGGCCACATTTGGAGTATTGTGTGCAGTTTTGGGCCCCATATCTCAGGAAGGATGTACTGGCCCTGGAGCGCATTCAGAGGAGGTTCACGAGAATGGTCCCAGGAATGGAAAGCTTAACATATGAGGAAAGTTTGAGGACTCTGGGACTATAGTCATTGGAGTTTAGAAGGATGAGGGAGGATCTAATTGAAACTTTCAGAATACTGAATGGCCTGGGCAAAGTGGATGTTGGGAAGATGCTTCCATTGGTAGGAGAGTCTAGGACCCGAGGGCACAGCCTTAGAATAAAAGGAAGACCTTTTGGAACAGAGATAAGGAGAAACTTCTTCAGCCAGAGAGTGGTGAATCTATGGAATTCACTGCCACAGAAGGCTGTGGAGACCAGGTCATTGAGTACATTTAAGACTGAGATAGATAGTTCTTGATTATCAAGGGGATCAATGGTTACGGGGAGAAAGCAGGAGAATGGGGTTGAGTTACTTATCAGCCATGATTGAATGGCAGAGCAGACTCAATGGGCTGAATGGCCCAATTTCTGCTCCTATGTCTTATGGTCGTGATGATGCTTCTGCCTTGTGGCTTAATTATGCTAAAGGTGCTCTGCAATGCAAATTTTCAAAGTTTTTGTTAGTGCTCTTCAAGAGGAAACCAATGCTCAGGCAGCCAGTTACCTCCAACTGCCTGGTGACTTTGGTCAGGACAATCTGCAAGGGTCATTTTAACTGAAACCGAGCACCTATTTAGGTACCACCTAGTTCACTGTATTCCCACCTGGAAGTTAAAATTACATTCCCAATCTTAAATGGGCCATTACCAGGACATGCTGTGTTTAACTTTTGACAAAAAAAATGAGATGGAGGTATTTGAAGATCCATTTACCCAAGTTGCTCTCATGAACCTCTATTGAATGCAGCATGGATCAGAAACGAAAAGCAAGTTCTTTGTTGGCTGCTCATTTGGTAAATGTGTGTGGAAGAAAGCAAAGTGAGTAGAAAATTTTCAAGGGGCGCCGTTTACAGAAAACTAAAATCTTCATGGAATACTCAGGTCTCTGGGGATGCCTCTCAGGCTTACACAAGGAAAAACATGAAGATCATTTCATTCAGTGAATGGAAGGCAGATGGGTCACTTGATAACTTTAGATATGAGTAAAATTAAAATACCCCCGATCCATGGTAATACGGGACATGGCCTTTTCTCATTCCTTGCTTTATGTCCTAATATCATAGTTGAGCAAGTCTCCCTGAGCATGTCAATTGTCAAGATGTGTAGATAAACACCTGTGTGATATTATACTCGAACTGAATGAAGGAAAATACTCAATGTTATCGTGATTGCTCATCTTTATACCAAATCTCAGCTCATAACTCATTTTTAAACCCATCATTCCTTACATGTATCAGTGCATTAAACTAATCAAAAAGACAGAATTGATTTTATTAGTTAAGGTTCTTCTACCTAATGAGACTAATATAGAGTACAAGATACAAATTCTCCATTTTGCTTTTTAATTGTCCTGAGATTTGCAGCTTATTGGGTTGCCTGCTTAGATACGCCCTCAGCTGTAGCCCAGAGCAATACAATAACATGTTTAGAAACCAAATTTCTCTCAAATCACATCAATTTCTACAATGGTGGCCTAGACAAATCATCCTGAGATTACTTTAAATGTCATTGTCTACACAGGGCAAGAATGATTTAGAAGAGCTTCCTTAATTTTACTCTTAAGAAATTATGGTTATACCTCGTTCGATTAGTTGGAAGAAAAACGAATTGGAAATTAGTTGCTGAAAATAAAAAAAAGGGCAAACGTTCGCATTAGTGACAGCACTCGTGTCCTCATTAAAACATACTGTCTGAAAGGCTACACAGAAAATTAGTGAGTGTGTATCAGGCAGATACTCAGTAATGTATGTGTGTTCACTTGAAGGAATTGAAGTGGAATTTGGTTGTGAATTGTTTGAGATTAACTTCAATGAAATCAGTTTGTTGTCCGTTGTCAGCAGCTAGCCAATTAGCAAGCAGAAAATCCAACAGGACTGCAGTTGAGCAGCACCTTTGAAGGAAGTGCTTTTGTCAGTGGTGGATAGGGAGCAGAGAGTTTGTACAGGGGCAGCCAAGGTGACTTTGAGCATAACATGCAGACTGATGCAGCAGGAGAAATCCTCAAAAACCAGCTAATGTCAGGTAGGAAATCCTCTCATTCTCATAAACAATGGATGCCAAAGGAAATTTTAGCCAGGTAACATGGAAAGAAATATCACATCAATCTGCACTGTCACCAGGACCTAGCTGTATCTAAGGATTAAATGATCAACAATATAATCAAAACTATAAAGGCAAGAACCTTAATTGTCCCTCTCATGCTTTCAGCTAAACCTATTTTTAACCTTGGTATTCTGAACCTTTCCCTTCTCCAATTCCTATAGTTTGATTCCAGTCACTAAGGAAGAATTCACTGCTCCACCTCTCTCCTTGCATTCACCCTCAAAACCTACAGATGCTCAAATCAGTGCTTCCTCCTCATGCATGTTGTCTTGCATGTTGTTTCCTCCTGTCAGCAGGTTGCCTGATTTATTTAAACCTCTTCAACAATGTACATATTTATCCACTTTCACTCTACATTCAGAAGAAGCTGACATTCAGGTGGAATATGCCAGAACAAGAGGAGCACCTGCTTTTTTTTTATTATGAACACAATTCAACAATGATCCTCTTTGAAATCTTCATGTGCTGAGTGTGTTCCTGTATCAAGATTGATCTTTGGTCAGATGTAGTTTATTTAAGGAATGGCAAAGATGTTAGAGATCACTGTTGATGCAGGAGAACAGAAAATGTACAGCCAATGTGCTCTGCAATGACATATTACCAAAGAGCTAACAAGGTGTGGAGCTGGATGAACACAGCAGGCCAAGCAGCATCATAGGAGCAGGAAAGCTTGACGTTTCGGGCCTAGACCCTTCATCAGAAATGGGGGAGGGGAAGAGGGTTCTGAAATAAATAGGGAGAGAGGGGGAGGCAGATAGAAGATGGATAGAGGAGAGGATAGGTTTGGCTTCACAAAAGTCTTAGACAACCCTCCCCCATACCATCTTCCATTGCATTAATAGCATTGCCACTGATCATGCTGAAGATCATCTCCCAATGAAGTCTCCATATACTGTCCCTGTTGCAATGTTACACATTGAACAACAAACCTGTGAGCTATCTCAGGATGCCATCAAACCTGTCCAGCACCAGGATAATTGCTCATTCACTCAAGTCAGTGCGCTGAGAAGTCTATTTGACTTGCAGTTCAGCAGCTGAGAATGGGTCCTGAATGGAGTCATAAACCAAGTGTGTAGAAGATAATTACTGTCCCAACACAGCTAGACCGTGTCAGAGAGGGCCCGAAACATCAAGCTTTCCTGCTCCTATGATGCTGTTTAGCCTGCTGTGTTCATCCAGCCCCATACCTTGTTATCACAGCTAGACTGTGATTTGCTCTGCAGGATCCAAGGTTTTGTTAGATGGCAGAGTAGTGCAAGATGAAACTGTCAGGAGAACTGTCAGATACGACAGCAAAGGTCTGTGTGATCAAGGGTGCTGGTTATCACAGCTCAATGTGAATAAAGTGGAAGGCCTTGTGATTTAGGAAGACCCTGGGGTTATATACAGGAGACTGCAGGGTAATGTGGCTGCAATCAATGACACCTCAAACCTGGGGGTGACTCCTGCAATCTTTATTAACATTAGAGCTCTTCCATTCTGCTTTTAGCTGTCTGTCTGGAAAACATTGGAAAAGTTTGGTTAAATAAATCTGGCATCAGAAACTGATTCATGCAAGCTAAGCTTGCAGAACAGAATGATTTACACATAAAGCCTTGAGCTACAACAGCTTTGACCGCAATGGCTGTGGAAATTTCATTACAGGAAATGATAAAACTCATGGAATCTCCTGTGTGATATGTACACCTCACGTAGTGCCTCATGGTCATTTTTAAAAATATTTTTAAGCGAACGAGTATGTTAGTATACCTTTAAGAGATATGCTCATGACGTTGCTTCTGTGTCATGACAGAATAGCAATGAGTATAAAGATCACAAACTCCATCTTAATTTGAATGATTTGAAGCTTGACATGCTATTGAAAGCAGGCTGCTGTGTTGGAATCTAATAGCTTAATTTTAAACCAGACACTTAAATGTTTGTGACTGTAATGTTTATACATAATCTCACGCTATAACAAACACTTATTGGATTCTTCAATACCATGTTATTCATGCCTAATTTCTTATGTTATGGAAATAGCATGAGCATTTCCACAACTGATAAAATACGCTGCTGGAGGCAAAATCACATCAGTCCTGAGTCTATTAGCTATGTGGGATATCCCTGTAAACTGTCCTCCTGCTATTTGCTTTTCCGCCAGATGAGCTCTGTTTCTATCTTTCTCCTGCTCCTCGTCCTCCTGTGAGACTAGAATTCCCAAAACTGTCCCATAAAGTAAAGAGATGCCAGAAGCTCTCTAACTGTTCGACCATTCCATGACAATTACTACTATGCAGCAATGACTAATTCCCAGAAAAACACTGGGATCCAAGCAAAATACCTCCTTATACTTTCAAACGATTAGAGAGCAGTTAATAGCCATAAATATGGATGAGAAATGGCTGCTACATGTTTAGTTATGATGGTTAAAGAAATGGGTCTGGTGGTAGCAATGTGGGCAGAAACAAAATGAGCAGATTTTTGCATGAGTCTAAGTGAGCTGCTTGAATATAGGAGCATCACAGATGAGCACTTCCCTATTTTCATCCCATTTCCACATGTACACAAGTTTTAGCAAGGGCTACAGCACAATGGTTAGAAGGAAAACCAGGCTGCATTTTTACTCCCCCCAGGCACATCAAAACTAAATCTGACGAACCATTGTCACTCCAGCTGAGATCAGCAAACTTTACAGAGACCAGAAGTCAAACCAGGCACCCCCAGATCTTTACAACTTGTATCAACACCTGATATGTATTTACTGACCAAGATACCTCCAAGAGGTTAGGATAATAAGTGTTACATAGGACAGGTTTTTAATGCTACAGGTAAACAGTAAGATAAAGATGAATTAGGGCAGACAAATATCCATATTTGCTTAGCAAGCTCCTTCTCCTTCCAAAACACTCCCTTAGACAGTCTCCATCCTGGGTACAAATAAAGAAACAAAATAGCTTACAAACAGCACAGAAACTTGCAAAAACCTAACAGGCAAAAGGAAAGATTTTAGATAAAATAGAATGGTCAAGAAGGATACCAAATACACTTGTTTTTATCACTGAATGCTTTCTATAATTATAATGCACAATTTGAAATGAATGGTATT
Source organism: Ginglymostoma cirratum (assembly GCA_024137785.1). Lineage (NCBI taxonomy): Eukaryota > Metazoa > Chordata > Chondrichthyes > Orectolobiformes > Ginglymostomatidae > Ginglymostoma > Ginglymostoma cirratum. The sequence continues at coordinate 21,755,369 of JAHRHZ010000058.1, read as the reverse complement.
ACTTTGTCCAAAGAAAGTGGCTTGAACGCCAACATGGCCATTAAAATAGCTGCCAGTCACCCCGTACGCACAGACAGGGTCAGTGATGTGACACTAACTTTCTCACTATGATGTGAAGTCTATGTGTGGATACCACGGACAATGTGTTACACAATCTGTTTGCTGCGATGAGTTTCTTTTTGTTAGAAAGACAGCCTCCTGTGCCCAGTGACACAGACAGTCCACTACATCCCCCTCAACCTCCCAGGAATTTTCAGAGGTCCGTCACAGTTTATGATACTTCCCAAGATTTCTGGAGACTTTTTCCCTTTGAAGATCAGATTGCACGTTGAGTTTGATTGTGGGGGTGGGATATTGGACAGGAAATATTTTATTAAATGCACAGGTTGCATTAATCTGATGGGAGATCACTCCCATATGAGCAGGCCTAAAGCCAGCTCTGTATGGGTCAGTAATTACATCAACTAAGGCATGGGAGATGGTCTCTATAAAATCAGGGAGACATTTCTCCACACAAACCAACCTCCTTAGGACTTCTTCCAAAGTCCTACAGTTTGTAATGATTTTTTTTAAAAATGAGCATTACAGCAGTAGATGAAATGTCCAATCATTCCAGTGAGCCAGCACTCAAGGATTTGACTCCACACTACACTGTGAATACATGGGCATCCATCTTTGTTCCAGGACTGTTGCCATTTCACTGACAAGCTGCATTTCTAATGCAGGTGCCATTGCTGTGTCACCAATGACATTCAGGATAAAAAGGAGCTTACCTGTTTGTTAACCCTAACTACTTCCTGTTGATGTTTCCATTTGATTTACTGGAGCCTTTTCCAAACAAAAGCATCATTCAAAGAAAAGTAAAATATTGTGGATGTTGGAAATCTGGAATTAAAAATTGAACCAGAGAGCCTTCCTCCAGAGACCTAAAGATTGCTTAATCACAGATGCCAACCTCAGACCAGCCTGGCAAAGTCTGTTGCTGTGGCCTTTATTACTAGTCCTGGGGGAAGAGGAAGCCCTGCCTGGGCACCACCCTGTCTCGCAGGAACTCCAGGATCCTGTGGGCATAGTCTGGCACTGATTCTCCACCTATCTGCCATGTCAGGAGCAAATATCAGGAACTGTGTGGGACCACTCTGGTCTGAAAGCCCTTAATGGTGGTAGTGAATTCTGTTTTGTTTTAATTCACTGGCTAGGCCAGCATTTATTGCCCACCCTTAATGGCCCAGAGGATAGTTTGAGAGTCACATGTAGGCCACACCAGGTAAAGATGGTAGTTACCTTGCCTAGAGGACATCAGTGAGCCAGATAGGGTTTTTATTCCTGACAATCAGCAATTGATTCATGGTCATCATTGGACTCTTCATTCTAGACTAGTACTGAATTCAAAGTTCACCATCTGCCACGGCAGGATTCAAACCCAAGTCCCCAGGGCATCATCTGGATCTCTCAATTTATAATCTAATACCCGAGTGGGCTGAGTGGCAAGTTGTTCCAGGAACAGCTTATGGTGAAATGAGATGCAATTCAGACATGAGAGATGACACACGGATATATTAAGTAATTATTGAGGTGCCTTTGGTAAGATACAGTGACAAACTCTCCAGAATCTCAACACAACTCGGACTTAGCCAAACAAGGGTGTAAGATTCAGCCGAGAGTTAAAGTTTCCGGTCTGATATGACTCTTCCTCAGAACTGGTCACTCAAAGCCATTCAACTCATCAGCAGCATAAGTGGAGTCCAACGTTATCTCCCAAAGATTCTAATGCATTCAGAAGCAAATGACCAGAAATTCCATGTAAACTTATAGCATACGACACTCTGCTTCCATAGTTCCAGCAGAACATACTGCACATTATATTCTGCCATCTTTATTCTTCATTCAACATTGTCATCTTCGTTTCCATTATAACCTACTTCCTCCATTTTTTTTGTTTCCAGAAGATTAAACATACATGGAATGAATTGCTTTCTCGAGGATTCCATTACTCTTCTAGAGAGAGATAACATTATCATAGAATCCCTACAGCATGGAAGCAGGCTATTTGGCCCATCAAGTCAACACTGATGCTCTGAAGACAATCCCAGCCCATCGCTGTAACACTGCATTTCCCACGGCTAATCCACCTAGCCCGTACATCCTGGCCACTATGGGCAATTTAGCATGGCCAATCCACCTAAACCGCACATCTTTGGACTGTGGGAGGAAACCGGAATGCTTGGAAGAAACCCACACAGACATGGGGAGAACGTTCAAACTCTATACAAACAGTCGCTCGAGGGCAGAATTGAACCACTGAGCCACCATGCTGCCCTCTTCTAATTTCAAGCCTTGCAATTTTAAACTTGCACCATCCAGTTCTACACTCTCAGAAGCTCACCATGCATCACCACTTCTGGGCATAATGAGAAAATAATGGAGATAGGTAGATTAAATGTGGTGAGTTAAACGTAACCTGTCCATTGAGAAATGGAACATGTACAGAGATAATTTAACATTCAGCCAGGTTTTACTCTTGTCAATTCCATGATGGAATGGTTTTGGATGGTGTGTCAAACTGGTGTTCCACTTGATTCCATGTGATTCCCATAGGTTAAAGTTACCCCAATCTGTGATGTCATCTGCAACTCCTACTGGTGTCACTTGACTGTGTATTGACCAGAAATTAAACGTGGGCCTGTGTGGCTCAACTACTAACTACTGTGAACAGCTGAGTCATCAGTGGAACTGAGAGTTTCTCTCTTATTCACAAAGAATTAAATAAATAGTTTGTCTTTTACATCTGTAGACAGTTTATATAAAACATTTAGCAACATTTCAAAGGAACCGCAGTGAGAACACATTCTAAGCGTGCTGACAGTTAATGACATTCCTTACAATGAATGGAAGTAAATATATCCAACAAGCATCCCCTGACATTACTCAAGTTAATGGTTAAAACCAGCCACTCCAAATGGGTGAAGAGTGAAATGTTAATTAAACCACTAATCTGTAAAAACGATAGGATTTTTGCACTTGTCTTGGTATTAAACTGGATTATATTTAGCTATAGATCAATTCGTGCTCTTCACTATGAATTACGTGTTAAACTGCTAAGTAGCTACTAAACTGCAGTGAAGGGTCTAATGTCTGTCCGGTGTTTTGTTTGAAGCAGCCAGGGACCAGCTTCCGAGATAACAAGCATGGGGCTGGATGAACACAGCAGGTCAAGCAGCATCACAGGAGCAGGAAAACTTGACGTTTCGGGCCTAAACCCTTCATCAGAAATGGGGGAGGGGAAGAGGGTTCTGAAATAAATAGGGAGAGAGGGGGAGATTTTGAAGCTTGTGAAATCCACATTGATACCATTGGGCTGCAGGGTTCCCAGGCTGAATATGATTTGCTGTTCCTGCAGCCTTCGGGTGGCATCACTGTGGCATTGCAGGAGGCCAAGGATGGACATGTCATCTGAGGAATGGGAGGGGGAGTTGAAATGGTTCGCGACTGGGAGGTGCAGTTGTTTGTTGCGAACTGAGCGCAGGTGTTCTGCAAAGCGGTCCCCAAGCCTCCGCTTGGTTTCCCCGATGTAGAGGAAGCCACAACGGGTACAGCGGATGCAGTATACCACATTGGCAGATGTGCAGGTGAACCTCTGCCTGATGTGGAATGTCTTCTTGGGGCCTGGGATTGGGGTGAGGGAGGAGGTGTGGGGGCAGGTGTAGCACTTCCTGCGGTTACAAGGAAAAGTGCCGGGTGTGGTGGGGCTGGAGGGGAGTGTGGCGCGGACAAGGGAGTCGCGGAGGGAGTGGTCCCTCCGGAAGGCAGATAAGGGTGGGGAGGGAAAGATGTCTTTGGTGGTGGGGTCTGACTGTAGATGGCGGAAGTGTCGGAGGATGATGCGTTGGATCCGGAGGTTGGTGGGGTGGTATGTGAGGACGAGGGGGATTCTTTTTTGATTATTGTTGCGGGGACGGGGCGTGAGGGATGTGTTCCGGGAAATGCGGGAGACACGGTCGAGGGCGTTCTCGACCACTGTAGGGGGGAAGTTGCGGTCCTTGAAGAATGAGGACATTTGAGATGTGCGGGATTGGAAAGTCTCATCCTGGGAACAGATGCGGCGGAGGCGAAGGAATTGGGAATAGGGGATGGCATTTTTGCAGGAGGGTGGGTGGGAGGAGGTGTATTCCAGGTAGCTGTGGGAGTCAGTGGGCTTGAAATGGACATCTGTCTCTAGGTGGTTGCCCGAGATGGAGACAGAGAGGTCCAGGAAGGAGAGAGAAGTGTTAGAGATGGTCCAGGTGAACTTCAGGTTGGGGTGGAAAGTGTTGGTGAATTGGATGAACTGTTCGAGCTCCTCGTGGGAGCACGAGGCGGCGCCGATGCAGTCATCAATGTAACGGAGGAAGAGGTGGGGG
>JAHRHZ010000058.1:21714375-21749979 GCA_024137785.1 Ginglymostoma cirratum | reverse complement strand
CATGCTTGTTATCTCGGATTCTCCAGCATCTGCAGTACCTTTTATCTCTGGGACCAGCTTCCTGATTGCTTGAGTTAAATGCAGAAATAAATGATAAATTATTTACTTCTGGAACTGCTCTGGTGTGTCAGCACCATCCTTTGGGGCTTGATGTATTTTGCAAAAGATCTCAATGTGCTCCATTGTTTTTCTTCACTTCAATATTCAGATGCCTGAACTGCATTTAAAAAAAAGTAGGAAGTCATCCTAATTGCTCAGAATTTATCTTTTCATCTGAGTTCAAAAGATCTGAGAAGATAAGGGTTCAGTTCTGAACCTACTATGTCAAGTTAATTTATCCCAGCCAGGCCAACAGAAGGTGTATTCACACTCCTAGATAAGTGAAGATAAAAATGGATATTCTACCTCAGCCCCCAAGGGCAAAGGTAGGATTGCACTCCATCACAATAGCTCTAAATTACAATTCGTATCTTCCATCCTGGCCCCTGGATTTCATCCACTGTCCAAGAAAGCCATAGCCAAACATATGTTACCTTAGCTGAACGGTCAACACTGCTGCCTGCAAGGAACTGGGGAAAACACCGTATCAGAGATAAAAGGTACTGCAGATGCTGGAGAATCCGAGATAACAAGGTGTGGGGCTGGATGAGCAGGCCAAGCAGCATCATAGGAGCAGGAAAGCTTGACATTTCGGGCCTAGACCTGAAGGGTCTAGTTAATAGTTAATAGCACTGCCACTGAAGTCCAGATTGTGTTGCTTGTTGGGGAGAAGAATTAACAGACTAATGATGCAAGGAACTGATTAAACAGCACTCATTTGTCAGTCAGGAAGTCTGGGTTCGAGTCCCAACTGCTCCAGAGGTATGTCACAACATTTGAACAGGGTGATTGAAAATAATCTGTGATGTAAAGGAAAGGGGAGAACTTGTCATTGTATACACTAAAGCTTTGCAACAGGGGTTCATCACTGATTATGTGACTTGCCTTTGCTGGGAAGGGAGTGGCACAGTTGTGCCAAATGTAGACCTGCTGCTTGTCAATAGAAAAGTGAGTGTAGGATTGAGAAGCTAGAAGAGCCAGAATTCTATTGTCAGATGCCCAGGAGCAGGCCTGGCATGGCAGGAGGACAGCATCCCCATCATAGTTTTCACTTCCAACTCTCACCTCCTCCCTCTGACACCCTGCTGTGGGAAGGTAGAGATAATCATCCCATCCGTTCAAACATACAAGATTCTTAAGGGGCTTGACAGGTCAAATGCTGAAGGATGCTTCCCCCTCGTGGGAGAGTCTCAGGCCTGAGGGCATAATCTCAGAATAAACGGGTGCCAATTTAAGGCTAAGACAAGGAGGAATTTCTTCTGAGGGTTGAGTGTTTTTGGAACTCCTTGCCACAAAGAGATCTGAGGGCAGAGTCCTTGTGCATGTTTAAGGCTGAGATAGAGAGCCTTGCTCTGTAGGGGAATCGAGAGTTAGAGAAAGGGCAGGTTCAGGAATGGCCAGGACTGGCAGCATAATATTCCAGAATATGGATGCCATAGGAAGGATAGAAAGGGAAGCAACAGAAGGAGGGGGAGTGCATTTTTGGTTAGGGACAGCATTATGGCTGTACTTGGGGAGGATATTCCTGGGGGATCGTCCAGTTAAATTATATGGGTGGAACTAAGAAATAAGAAAAGGGTGATCACCTTGTTGGGATTATACTAATAGCGCCCCCCAATTGTCAGTGGGAAATTAAGGGGCAAATATGTAGGGAGATCTCAGATATTTGTAAGAATAATAGGGTTGTAATGGTAGAGGATTTTAATTTTCCAAACATAGACTGAGACTGTCATAGTGTTAAGGGCTTGGATGGGGAGGAATTTGTTAAATGTGTAAGACTTTCTTATTGAATATTTGGATGTACCTACTCGAGAAGGAGCAAAACTTGACGTTCTGTTGGGAAATAAGGGCGAGTGACTGAGGTGTCAGGTTGACAAGACAAATTGAGGCTCTGGTCAAGAAAAAGAAGGAAGCACCATGTCAGGTATAGACAGTTCAGATAGAGTGAATCCCTAGGTCTGTTTTGTTATGAAGAAGGGTCACCAGACCTGAAATATCAACTCTGCTTTCTCTCCACTGACCTGTTAAATTTCTTCAGCAATTTCTGTTTTTGCTTCAGATTTCCAGCATCCCCAGTTCTTCGTTTTGCCATAGTCTGGGTTCTGTGCTTACTTATGCCGCTGTACATTGGATACACTCAGTTGACTGAGTGAACACTCTCTCCTTGACTCCAGGACTGGGACAGAGGCTGTAGGTGAGGCAAGGATCCAAAGAAGCAGGTACCTTGATACCTTTTATAGGGATAGGCCTGTCTGATCTGGAATCAATGCCATTGTACAATACCAGGCACCACCTTACGGGGCAAAAATAGAAATCGCTAGAAAAGTTCAGCGGGTCTGGCAGCGTCTATGAAGAGAAATCAAAGTTAACACTTTCAGATCTAGTCTGAGGAAGGGTCGCTCAACCTGAAAATGTTAACTTTGATTTCTCTCCATAGATGCTGCCAGATCTGCTGAGCTTTTCCAGCAATTTCTATTTTTGTCTCTGATTTACAGTACCTGCAGTTATTTTGGTTTTTATCTTCTTCTGGGATTAGGGTGTGCTCTCACTAAACCATCACCACGCTGGTAAAGCCTACCTAACTGGGCCTGGTGAATGCCAGCACCTCACCTTCATTCTGAGGCTGGGTAACACTGCTGGCTGGGATTGAAAAGTTGCTGGTTGAGAGCTCTTGAAGAAATGACTTCATCCCTTAAGCAACTGGAAACCCTGACTGTAGGTAATTAACACACGGGGACTGCAAATGCAGTGAGAGCTTCCATGACCAGCTGAGGTAGGATGGTCCTGACTTTCTGGCCAATGGATGGGGCCATTATTATTCTTGGAAATCCAGCCTAAATGAGAGCAGGAAGTTCTTATGAGCTGAAGTGGTATACTCTGAGCAGAAATGATAAATTGTTAAACCACACAGCCTGTGCATCTTCTCTGTCACACGACAAGCTACAGTGTGGGCTGGGAGTCTTCAATAGAGAAATATGATTTTGGAAAATGGGGGGGGGGGGAATTATAAATGACTAAAATAGTTTGTCTAATAGTTTGCTTTGTAACTGTACCAGGTGCTATACAGGCCAGGAGGTCCCAGGTTCTATCAAGATTGTGGATGTTCCCTACACCACATGAACTGCAGCAGGTCAAGGCAGCAGCTTACCACCACTTTCTTGTAGGCAACAAAGGATGAGTGACTATTTAAATTCTTTCACAGCAATTGAGTCTTCCATGATCTACCTGACTTCAGTTGCAACAGCAATTTTAATATTAGTTGGCCTCAGGACTGCTGGATTCCTGCTCCTGATAAGTATCCAGTGACTCGCACTATAAAATATTCATGTGTGAACATCTTACAAGGCTAGAGTTTAACTGTGATTTCACCCTGATTTTAAAAACTTGCTCAGAAATCACACGATACCAGGCTATAGTCCAGCAGGTTTATTTGAAATCACCAGCTTTTGGAGCGTAGCCCCTTCATCAGGTTTTGTGTGACTTCTGACTTTGTCCACTCAATCCACCACTAGCACCTCCACATCATAACTTGATGACACACATTTTCGAAGAGATGTATTTGAGAACTACTGGCATCCAGGAAGCTTGTTGTATTGACATAGGAGATAGCTCATCATAGTCAGTAGCTCTTGTTATTTTCATTAGGATTATGTACTCCTTCCCACTTTACTGATTATTTACTCTTAAAGAAAATGGGCTTCTCATGCCAAAAGAGCATTAAACAAACTGTTACAGCAAATAAACTGGCTGAGGACTAATGGTTGATTTACTACACTTAAGCAGGCAATGGGAATATTAAAACAATGAAACCTCCTCAAGAGTATATTGATGGATAAATTACATCCAGTAGAAAATAGTTGAGTGTCATCCACAAATCATGATGTATAGAAATTCTGTAGCATTCCTTTTGGATTTAGCAGGCAAATCAAGAACTCTGCATTGATATTCATACTACAGTGTTGATTTATATATTACACAAGTGATACCCATTTATTATGCATATGCAGTTAATGTAAATAGCTGCTGAAAGATTTTGCATGTTTTGATCATTAGAATACTCATGGAATTAATCAATGATCACCATTCAGAAAACTGCAATCAAAATCTCTTTTAGAGATGACAGTCCAGCTATCTGATTTAAAAATAAATTCACATTTACGAAGAATTTTTATAACATCATTCAAGTCTTCATTTCATCCAAGGAACTTACAGCCATTGGCATATTTCTGAAGTGCAACCAATCTGCACTCAGCAAGGTCACATAAACAGCAATATGATAAGGGGCAGATTTTTTGGTGATAAATATTGACTTAAGACCCTATAGAGAACACTTTTAATTAGTGGTCACTGGAACTTTTAGACCCACAAGAGGGCAAAGGGCACCCTTGGTCCAATATCTCAGCTGGAAGCTGCATTGCCAAACAGTGCAGCATTGCACTGGGAAGGTCAGCCTGAAGTATCTGGTCATGTTTATAAAGTGGGGCTTAAACTCAGCTACTTTCAAATCCTGGGACAAGCGTACAGCCAACTTAGTCATAGCTGCCACGGAATAGCCCCTCAAAATGCAATAAAACACCAAGACATTTCACCGATGCCAACAAGTCAAACATTGACAGCGTGTCAGAGGGGAATATTAGGACAGACAACTAAACATTTTGTCAAAGATACAAGTTTTAAGGACGATCATTAAGGATGAGACAGGTGAAGAGGCCAAGGCTCACTGAGAGTTTCAGAGCTGAGCGGGAAGATGGTTGAAGGCAAGGTCACCAAAGTTGGCTGAATGGGGGGGACGGGGTCAGGGAAAGGGAGCTAGAAGCTGTGGAGGGTTGGAAGGCTGGAGAAAATCATGGGAATAATGTGAGAAGATGCTTTCGTGAAATTCAAACGTAAGAAATTTTCCATTCACTTGTGGGATGTGAGCATTGTTGGCAGGGCCAGCATTTATTGCCCAGCCCTAGTTGCCCTTGAAGCTGGTGGTGAGCTGCCTGTCGAACAACTGTAGGCCAAGTGCTGTGGGTTGATCCACAATGCCTTCAGGGAGGGGTTTCCAGGACTTTGACCCAGTGAAGTGAAGAAACAGCAATTTATTTCCAAGTCAGGGTGGGGAGTGGCTTCAAAGGGAACTTGTAGATTGTGGTGTTCCCTTGTATCTGCTATCCTTGTCCTTCTAGATGGAAGTGGTCATGGATTTGGAAGATGTCTAAGGGCCCTTGATGAATTTCTACAGTACATCTTGTAGACAGTACACACTGCTGCTACTGAGTGTCAGTGGTGGAGGGAGTGGATGCTTGTGGATGTGGTGCCAATCAAGCGGGCTGCTTTGTCCTCGATGGTGTCAAGCTTCTCAACTGTTGTTGAAGCTGCACCCATCCAGGCAAGTGGGGAGTACTCCATCACACTCCTGACTCATGCCTTGTAGATGGTGGATAGGCTTTGGGGAGTCAGGAGGTGACTTGCTGCAGTATTCCTAGCATCAGACCCACTCTTGTAGCCACTGTGTTTATGTGGCGAGCCCAGTTCAGTTTCTGGTCAATGATAACCCCCAGGGTGTTGATAGTGGGGGATTCAGTGATGGGAACACCATTAAATGTCAAGGGATGGTGGTTAGATTGTCTCTTATTGGTGATGGTCACAGCCTGGTATTTCTGTGGTGCAAATATTACTTGCCAGTTGTCAGCCCAAGACTGGATATTGTCCAGATCTTGTTGCATTTGAACATGGATTCCTTCAGTATTAGGATTTGCAAATGGTACATTGCGTAATCATCAGCGAACATCCCCACTTCTGACCTTATGATGGAGGGAAGATCATTGATGAAGCAGCTGAAGATGGTTGGTTCTAGAACAGCACCCTGAGGAACTCCTGCAGAGATGTCCTGGAGCCGAGGATGACCAACCTCCAACAATGACGAGCATCTTCATTTATGTCAGGTATGCAAGGATTGTAGAGTTTTTCCCCTGATACCCACTGATTCCAGTTTTGATCAGGCTTCTTGATGCTACACTTGGTCAAATGCAGCCTTGATGTCGAGGGCTGTCACTCTCACCTCACCTCTGGAATTCAGCTGTTTTGTCCATGTTGGAACGGAGGCTGTAATGAGCTCAGGAGCTGAGTGGCCCTGGCGGAACCCAAACTGGGCATCACTGAGCAGGTTATTGCTGAGCAGGTGCTGCTTGATAGCAACTTCCATCACTTTCCTCTTTCCTGATGATCGAGAGTAGACTGATGGGGTGGTAATTGACCAGGTTGGATTTGTCTTTTTTGTATATGGGACACACACAGACAATTTTCAAGATTGTCATGTGGATGTCAGTGTTGTAACTACTGGAACAGCTTGGCTTGGGGAGCTGCAAGTTCTGGAGCACAAGTCTTTGGTACCATTGCCGGAATGTTGTCAGGGATCATCGACTTGGCACTTGTAGCTGGAGATTGCTGTAAATGCTTCAGTCTTATCTTTTGCACTGATGTGCTGGGCTCTTCCATCATTGAGGATGGGGATATTTGTGCAGCCTCCTTCTCCAGTGAGTTGTTTAATTGTCCACCACCATTCCCGACAGGATGTGGCAGGACTGCAGAGCTTAGATCTGATCCATTGGTTATCGGATTGCTTAGCTCTGTCTATCACTTGCTGCTTATGCTGTTTGGCATGCAAGTGGTCCTGTTTTTAGTATGCCTCGTGTTGCTACTGATGTGCCCTCCTGCACTCTCCATTGAACTGCGTTGATCCTCTGGCTTCATGGTAATGATTGAGTGAGGGATATGCTGGGCCATGAGGTTACTGATTGTGCTGGAGTACAATTCTGCTGCTGTTGATGACCCACAGCGCCTTACAGATGCCCGGTCTTGATTTGCTAGATTTGTTTGAAATCTCAAGAGAAGGCAGGACTTTGTCTCCACTTGGACTATGTGGTGGTCACTCATACTAATTCTGTCATGATTCCATGAGTATGACTGACTATGTCAGGCTGTTGCTTGGCTAGTCTGTGAGACAGCTCTCCTCATTTTGGTGCTAGCCTCCAGATGTTTGGGTCAACAGGACTATTTTTGCTGTTGTCTTTTCCAGTGCCTAGGTCAATAGCAGATGATCCATCTAGTTTCATTTTCTTAGTTGTATCAATCACTATGAACTCTCAACAAAGTAGCTTGCTAAGCCATTTCAGAGGGCAAATGAGAGTCAACCACAGTGTTGTGGGTCTAGAGTCACATGTAGGCCAGACCAGGAGAGGATGGCAGACTTCCTGCCCTGAAGGACATCGGTGAGCCAGATGGGGTTTTTTCCGACAATTGACAATGGTTTCATTGTCATCAGAAGATTTTTAATTTGAATTTTTATTTTATTGAATTCAAATTCCACCATCTGCTGTGTCAGGATTTGGACCTTAAGTGAATTTCTGAATTAATTGTCTAGCGATAACAGACGAGGCCTTTGCCTCCGCCATTTTAAAATAGGCATTAAAATAAGCATTTTAAGATCACAATGTTGTTGGCTCATCAGTCAACATTGGTCAGCCAGCAGAGGGATGACATACATCTTTGGATACATGCAGTAACATTTTGGAAGAGCTGAAAGAGTGTGGCTACAGAGTTGGCCGGCCTGTGAACCCCAGAGTGGCCCTCTGGCTGCGGTGGTATGGTGTGGGCTGGGGAAGCCCAGGGTGACACTCTGGTGGCAGAGTGGAATGGGCTAAAGAAACCCAGTGCAGGACTGGAGCATCAGAGAAGAAAAATTTGGACTCTCTTTAAATTATAGTGTTTTTTAATTTTACTTTTAAGTTAATGAGAGTGGCTCTGGTTCATGGCAACAGTATAAGTTTTTTGCTGTATTTTTATTGAATACACGTGACGATAAATGATTCAATTCAAATTCATGGGAGGGTGGTGGATGACCAGGAGATCTCTGGAATAGAGTCTAGCACAATAAGTATTCAGATAGTAGTCTCTCATGAAGTAGGTTTGCATAAACAATAAGCCATCAATCAAACATTATTTATCTTCCGTGTCCGCAGGGTAGGCCACAAGCTAGTCACCTTTGACAACATCACAGACAAGCCCGAATCTGCACTAAAAATCACATCCACTTTTCAGAAAGATGGGGTTAGCTGGCTGTCAGTTTGATGGTCACTGACCTGAAGTGGCTGACTTTTGCTTTTCCTTTCTACCCGCACTTTAGGTCAGCATAATGAGACTTGGCTGACTTGTCATGGATCAGAAATTGAGCATGGGACACTACTTTTTTTTTTCAGCGCAGTTCAGTTGTGTCAAGGGTAATGTACACATCTGATTAGGTGGAAAGAAGGGGTTTGCTGGGTAAAATGATTTTCCTACTGCTTAAATTCTTGTAAAGATTTCAGATAGAATCTGAACACATCAGGAAGACTTATTATGGAACATTTGATTCAATGTTCTCTTAGCCATTAAAGGGTGAATTAACATTGGTCCAAACATAAACAACAGAATGTCCCTCCCCTTCTCCCTCGCATGGATTTTCACTGAACTCTAAATTGACTATTTCACTCAAATACCACTGTCATAACAGCAGTGCAGACGGGAGAAGTGAGTTTTGGGGTTAGGCATGCTATTGACTCAACAATAGAAGTTTGTGAAATATTGCAGTTTTAATGTTTGTTAGAAAAAGATCAATCTCAAATGCTTCACGTGGGAGTAAGTCAGGAAAACAGATACCAGGTCACGGTGAAAGAAACAGGAGACTGAAAAAGAAGATTTTTAAAAGGAAAGAGAAGTAGAAATTTGGAGTGCTTTCGGAAGAGAATTCCAGAAACAGGGCCTAAGGTGACAGAAGACTCTGCCACTAAACTAGCAATGTTGTAGTGAAGAAAGACAGGATTCACAAAAGGTCAGATTTCTCTCCGTCTAAACCCTGCTGAACCTTGGCTGGGAGTGATCCCTGCTAACGTTTGATAATGAAATATTAAATTCTCCTGTGTTTCACCTTGCCGAGCAAAATAAAAGGACTCTTCAAACAGAGTTAATATTTTACGGGAGGAATACTGCCTGATTTTAGTTGGCATCCCATTGTGCATCTAGTGGCAAGATTCTGGAACCTGAGGTGCATAAAATGCTAGAGGCACAATATATTTTTACAATATATTCTTCCAGATTCCTGAAAGCCCTCAAAGTTTAATTCAGGACCAAATCCCATGACATAGCTGGAGTAATTTCATTACTCATTAGGTCCTCATTAGATCTCTGTTCTTGGTAGGGAACTCATTCATCAACAATTACAACTGGTACTTACTGTTTACTTGTCTAACTCTATCATTTCTTTTTAAATTGCAATTTTGCTGGTTTTCCACAAAGGAAATTTCAGTTAAACCTCTTATTTGGTTTCTTTCTTCTGGGATGTTTCATTCAGTGCTGTCTCTGTACTTATCCATCTGAGCGCTCACTGGAGCTGCGGGTTTTAGCAGAAGTGAAAATGATTATCCAAACAGAAGTACCACATCATTGTGCTTGAACCAGTGTGTCAGGGCCAAACCTACTTGGACATATCTGAAGCCACCTCCATCATCACCCTTCTTCCTATCTCCAACTTCATCCAATTCTACAACACTGGGATATCTGCGCTCCCCCGATTCAAACTTAGTGCAGTTCTTTATTGCTCCATTGCTAGTGGCCTTGCCTTCAGCTGCAAGGTTCTAATCTTTGGAATTCTCTCATTAAAATTCTCTGCCTTTCCACTGCTTTCTCCTCTGTTACGGTTCTCCTAAAAACCTACTATTTTAGCACAGGAGACCAAAGGTTTAGCCGATGTCTGGGTCAAACATTTAATAATGCAAAGAAACGCCTTGGGAACATTCTATACAATGAAGGTACTGTATAAATGCATGTTGTTGCTGTTATGGCGCCTTTGGTGAAAATATAATTCCAAAGGGAGCCACCATAAACCAGTGCACATTCATGGAAATAATTTCCACCTTGGCTTGCAGAGCATATTTGTTTACTCAAAGACTGTTAATTGGGTTTAAAGTAGTGTGAAGTTCGGTAAACCATGGATGAAGGTAATTCTTAGAGGAGTTATGTTGAAGTTCAGGGTTGTGTTCAATGCCAAATTAGGTATTAATAGTATTTAATTATAAACAGGTGGAGGGCATTAACTGGATACACTTGCACCTTTAGAAAAAAGGCTCTTCTGGTACAGCAGTAGTGTCCCTACCTCTGAGCCAGGAGACTTTGGTTCAAGTCCTACCTTGTTCAGAAGTGTGTAGTAACATCTCTGAACAGGTTGATTAGAAAATATGTACGCCCCTAGAATAAGAAGGTTTACTGAATCTGAAGGTTGGGAGTGGAGTTGAATAAAAAACAAACATTAGCTCAAAAGGTCAAAGGTTCAGGTCTCACTCCAGACACTTGTGCAGATACTCGCGACAAATCATTGTAACATTGAGGGAATACTACAACGTCAAAGGCACCATTTGCCTGAAAAATCACATATTAATAAAAAGCAGGGGAATTCTTCTTTCATGGACCAATATTTAGCTTTCACCAACACCAATTAAATTGATGGTTGGATCCTATTGCTATTTCTCAGACCTTGCTATGCACAAATAAACTGCCTGATTTGATTATACTGGAACTGTGACTACACTTCAGGGAGTCATATAGGTCTACAGCATGGAACAAGCTCTTTGGCCCAACTTGCCCATGCTGCCCATTTTCCACATTTAAACTCGTCCCATTTGCCTGTGTTTGGTCCATATCTCTCCAAACCTTATCCATGCATGTAGCTGTCTAAATGTTTCTTAAATGCTGAAATTGTACTTGCTTCCACCACTACCGCTGGCAGCCCATTCCAGGCACTCACCATCTTCCGTGTGAAAAAATTGCCCCTCTGGACCCTTTTGTATCTCTCCCCTCTCACCTTAAACCCATGCCCTCCAGTTTTAGATGCCCATACCATAGGGAAAAGCTGTTGGCTTTCTACCTTATCTATGCCTGTCATGATTTTATAGACCCCTATAAGGTCACGCCTCGGTCTCCTGCGCTCCAGGGAAATGTCCCAATCTATCCAGCCTCCCATTATAGCTCAAGCTTTCCGTCCAGGTGGAATCCTAGTAAATCTTTTCTGTAGTTTTTCTAGTTTTGTAATATCCTTTCTATAGTAGGCTATGAGAACTGCACACTGTACTCCAAATGTGCCTCACCAATGTCTTGTACAGCTGCATCAAGACATCTCCACTCCTATACTCAATGCTCTGACTGATGAAAGCAAGCAGGCTGAAAGTTTTCTTCATCACTATGTCTACATGTGACTCCTCTTTCAAGGAGCTATGAACCTGAACCCCTAGTTGTCTTTTTGTTCTGTACTTAGAGTCCCCAGGGCTCTAGCATTGACAGTATAAGTAATAACCTGGTTTGACCCACCAAAATGCAACACCTTGCATTTATCTAAATTGAACTCCATCTGCCATTCCTCAGCCCACTGGCCCAGTTGATCAAGACCTCACTGCATTCTGAGATAACCTTCTTCACTGTCCCCTATATCACCAACCTTGGCAAACTTACTAACCATACCTCCTAAATTCTCATGCAAATCAGTTACATAAATGACAAATAACACTGGACCCAGCACCAATCCATGTGGCACATGGCTGGTCACAGGCTGCCAGTCTATCAAAAGTATTTCATTGGTTTTAAGGAGCTTTGATAGAGTCTGAAGATGTGAAAAGTGCTTTAGAGATGCATATTTATTTGTACATAATGGTTCAATGGCCTCCTACATCCACTTAAGTAATAAAAATGTGAGTGACTGATTTGGTCCTCCAGCTTGTTCTGCCATTCAATAACTTCCTGGTTGATCTAACGCAACCTTCATGGTCACTTCATGGAAGTGACAAAGTTGATAGATGAGGGAAGGGCTGTAGATGTCACATACATGGACTTCAGTAAGGCATTTGATAAGGTTCCCCATGGTAGGCTGATGGAGAAAGTGAAGTCGCATGGGGTCCAGGGCATTCTAGCTAGATGGATAGAGAACTGGCTGGGCAACAGGAGACAGAAAGTTGTAGTAGGAGGGAGTTTCTCAAAATGGAGAACTGTGACCAGTGGTTTTCCACAGGGATCCGTGTTGGGACCACTATTGTTTGTAACATACATAAATGATCTGGAGGAAGGTATGGATGGTCAGATTAGCAAGTTTGCCGATGACACTAAGTTTGGTGGAGTAGCAGATAGTGAAGGGGAATGTTGGAGAATGCAGCAAAATATAGATAGATTGGAGAGTTGGGCGGAGAAATGGCAGATGGAGTACAATCCGGGCAAATGTGAGGTGAGGCATTTTGGAAGATCCAATTCAAGAGCAAACTATGTGGTAAATGGAAAAACCCTGGGGAAAACTGATGCACAGAGAGCTCTGGGTGTTCAGGTCCATTGTACTCTGAAGGTCGCTACGCAGTTCGATAGAGTGGTCAAGAAGGCATACAGCATGCTTTCATTCATCGGACGGGGTATTGA
Source organism: Ginglymostoma cirratum (assembly GCA_024137785.1). Classification (NCBI taxonomy): domain Eukaryota; kingdom Metazoa; phylum Chordata; class Chondrichthyes; order Orectolobiformes; family Ginglymostomatidae; genus Ginglymostoma; species Ginglymostoma cirratum. The sequence goes on along the minus strand of JAHRHZ010000058.1, from coordinate 21,737,409 downwards.
GTACAAGAGTTGGCAGGTCATGTTGCAGTTGTATAGGACTTTGGTTCGACCACATTTGGAATACTGTGGTACAGTTCTGGTTGCCACATTACCAAAAGGATGTGGATGCTTTGGAGAGGGTCCAGAGAAGGTTCACCAGGATGTTGCCTGGTATGGAGGGCGCTAGCTATGAAGAGAGGTTGAGTAGATTAGGATTATTTACATTAGAAAGATGAAGGTTGAGGGGGGACCTGATTGAGGTCTACAAAATCATGAGAGGTACAGATAGGGTGGATAGTGAGAAGGTTTTTCCCAGAGTGGGGGACTCAATTACTAGGGGTCACGATTTCAAGGTGTGGGGGGAAAGTTTAAGGGAGATATGCGTGGAAAGTCCTTTATGCAGAGGGTGGTGGGTGCCTGGAATGCGTTGCCAGTGGAGGTGGTAGAGGTGGGCACGATAGCGTCATTTAAGATGTATCTAGACAGATACATGAATGGGCAGGGAGCAGAGAGATACAGATCCTTGGAAAATAGGCGACAGGTTTAGATAGAGGATCTGGATTGGCGCAGGCTTGGAGGGCCGAAGGGCCTGTTCCTGTGCTGTAATTTTCTTTGTTCTTTGTTCTTTGTTCATACCAGGCTTCCATAACCTTTGACTTTCCTGTAGATGAAACATCTGTCTAACTCAGCCTTCAATATACTCAACAACCCGTCCTGCTTTGCTCACTGTTTCTCTACTTCATGAAGTATCCGGTGCAATACTGAGCTGTACAGATAAACAATTTCCAACAGAGATTACTGGCATGGTGTTCAGGAACAAGACCCTGACTGACTTTACTTTCTCCATTCTCTATTTTTCTAAAGCACATTAATGAACCAGATGATGAATAATTGACAAGCAGTTTCTAGATTTTTTTAAAATTCAAACTCCCCCCCATCTACCATGGTATAATTTTAATCGTAGTCCACAGAGCATTGCCTGGTCTCTGGATTACTAATCCAACAACAATACTGCTCCACCATTGTCTCTCCACTGACACTGATTTAGAGGTCATAGAGTCTACAGCATGGAAACAGGCCCTTGGGCCCAACCGTTTCACGCCACCCAGTTCTCACAATTAATCTTGTTTCATTTGCCTGCATTTGGTCCATATCCTGCCATATCTATCCCATTCATGTATCTGTCCAAATGTTATTTAAATGACAACATTGTACTCACCTCCACCATTACCTCTGGTAGACTTAACAATGGATCACAGACTGAACTGGAGACCTTGCTGTTCCTTATGGTTTGGTAATAAACTTGTGAACTGTATTTACTCACTTGTGAACTAGAAAAGTCTATTTATTAAAAAATAGCTTAATGCATCTTATGCCTGAAAATCATTGCAGAACATCTAAACGTGGATGTGTGCAGTTGAAGCAACACTCAAGAAACTCCAAATCATCCACTACAAAGTATCCCCTTCAGGAAAAAAAATAGCAGAGGTTGCTGGAAAAGCTCAGTAGCTCTGGCAGCGTCTAAGTTATGAGGAAGGGTTACCAGACCCGAAATGTTAACTCTGATTTTTCTTCACACATGCTGCCAGACCTGAGCTTTTCCAGCAATCTCTGATTTTGTTCCTGATTTACAGCATGCACCGTTCTTTCGGTGTTCATGAAGTATCCTCCTTGAGTGGCACTGTATTTGCCACTTTCAACATTCACTCCCTTCAACGCTGTTGCACAATATCCAATAAGCAAGAAGCACTGCAGATACTCACCTACACTTTTTTTGTCAACATCTTCCAAGCTTTCAACTTCCACCATCTAGAAGGTCAAGGCTAGCAGATGTATGGGAACACTACTACAGCCAAGTCTCCCACCAAGCCAACACCATTCTGAAATAGAAATATAGCACTGGTTCTGGGTCAAAATCCTGAGACTCCTTTCTAACAGTGCTGTGGATGTCTCTACAAACCAAGGACAACAACTGATCAAGAAGGCAACTCACCACCAGCTTCTCCAGGGCGGTTGGGGATGGATAATGAATACTGGCCTAGTTAGCAACATCCATATCTCATGAATGAATTTTTGAAAAAAAGTCTTTTGCAAGAAACTCCTTAACAATGTAATTTGCACGATGCTACGCAAGTTCAGCATATTTGTCTAGGAAACTTGGGTGCTGAAACTGGTACGTCGTTTTTTTGAATTTGGCTCAGTGTTTGTTTGCTCCAGGGCACTTCTAACCCACCAACTGTTCATACTATTTCAATGCATCACCTCCTAGATGGGAGTTTGCTGTGATGATAGCTGTATCTGATGCCAAAAAATCTATTATCTTAATGCATCAGAGAATTTCAATGATAGACCAGAAGAGAATAAACAAACCATGCTTGAACAAGTGCCCTAGAAGAGTTCAAACAGGCATTTCCACTATTCAGGAATTGTATCTGACAATCATTTCCTGAATCAGTGAAAGAATTGTGTTCCATTGCACGCATGTGTAATATACTCTCTTACCCTTCCTTATGAGCAGAATATGAATGTTGTCTGGAACTTAAAGAAAGATAAAATTGAATTTCTTCGGAAAAAAACACATCTTATTTTCTGAGATAACAAGGTGTAGAGCTGGATGAACACAGCAGGTCAAGCAGCATCATAGGAGCAGTAAAGCTGACGTTTCGGGCTTAGACCCTTCTTCAGAAATGGGGGAGGGGAAGGGGATTCTGAAATAAATAGGGAGAGACGGGGAGGCAGATAGAAGATGGACAGAGGAGAAGATAGGTGGAGAGGAGACAGACAGGTCAAAGAGGTGGGGGTGGAGCCAGTAAAGATGAGTGTAGGTGGGGAGTTAGGGAGGGGATAGGTCAGTCCAGGGAGGATGGACAGGTGAAGGGGGTGGGATGAGGCTAGTAGGTAGGAGATGGGGGTAGAGCTTGAGGTGGGAAGAGGCAATAGGTGGGAGGAAGGATGCCACCCAAAGGTTGCAGGACCAGCACCTCATATTTCACTTGGGAACTTGACAGCCCAATGGTATCAATGTGGACTTCACAAGCTTCAAAATCTCCCCTCCCCCAACCGCATCCCAAAACCAGACCAGCTTGTCCCTGCCTCCCTAACCTATCCTTCCTCCCACCTATCGCCTCCTCCCACCTCAAGCCCCACCCCCATCTCCTACCTACTAGCCTCATCCCGCCCCCTTGACCTGTCCGTCCTTCCTGGATGGACCTATCACCTCCCTAACTCCCCACCGACACTCACCTTTACTGGCTCCACCCCCGCCTCTTTGACCTGTCTGTCTCCTCTCCACCTATCTTCTCCTTTATCCATCTCCTATCCACCTCCCCCTCTCTCCCTATTTATTTCAGAACCCCCTTCCCCTCCCCCATTTCTGATGAAGGGTCTAGGCCCGAAATGTCAGGCTTTCCTGCTCCTCTGCTGCTGCTTGGCCTGCTGTTTTCATCCAGCTCTACACCTTGTTATCTCCAGCATCTGCAGTTCCTACTATCTCTGAAACATCTTATTTTCTATTGGTTTTGCTGGAGTTCCTGACTGTGAGTAAAGTTTATTGAGCATCATATACAAGTAGGATTTATAAGAAGACAGGACAGATTTGGATGCAAATACTCTTCAGTCCAATATCTGTTGCTTGCTGAATACCAATCCTTACCATCTTCTCATTGCGTAAATTAATTGTCTCATAATCACTCCAGTGCCCTGGCTCAAATACACTCGCTTGCATCTGCACTAGCTGGTTATTACTTTGCTGGAAGGAAATAGTTCACAGTGTCTATCTTTAATTTGATTCTTTGCACTCTTCCTATCTTCCTGGCATTTATAATTTCAGGAGTACTTTTAAGTTATCTCTCAAAGAAAGAACACTCACTTATTTAGTACCTAGATCTGGATTTAGTTAACTGATTACGTCAGAAGACCAGTTACTGGTATGGAGGCAGTTAATTTGCACACAAGATTTCACAAACAGCATTTGAACACATTATCGGATAACATTAATGAAGGCCCCTCTAAGAAAGTCCTTGCAGAAGATGTGAGGTTTTAACTTATCACTTTATTTCTTATTGCTGGTCCTTCTTGGAACAGGAATTAACTTTTCAGCTTATTACACGGCACTTAGATTGTGGAGAGATCATTTATCGACCAAGCATACACAGTGAGTTGAATCGTTGCACAGTAGTGTAGGGAGAAGTTCAGCTCCCTTCTCCACTTCGGCAGCATGCATGCCAGCAGCTCCACTCTGTCACTGCATTCCCCACCCCACCAAGGCTCATGCTCTAACTCTCTCACAAATGCCAGCTACATCCTCCCTCACTCACTGCCAGTCATCTCAAGCACTAACCCTGCCTGCCCTCTGAGCTGCCCACTCTATCACTGAGAACACTTCCCCACCTATACCAACAATAACAGCTGGGCCACCCACTTCCATCTCCCTGAATGCCTGCCCTTCTCATTCCAAGGAGGAAACAGCTCACAATACGGCAGAAACAGTCAAGACCGAGTGGTGGGCTGCCCGGTTATTCAGCTGTTCACCCTCTATGAGGACAGCATCCTGGCTCTTGACTACCCCGACTGGCTAACTGACAGTGCCCAACCCCCTGGACTGCCCATGACGGATGAGCCAAGAACCCTGAGTGAAGGCCACTTTCTTTGCTTGACTGAGGCCTGCAAACAACCATGACAAGCTTTCAGTCTGTGTGTCTATGGTAAATGGCATGGCAAGACAGCAGTTAGGTGAGCCCATCCAACTACCGTTCCCCCCCGCTCCCCCCAACCCCCAACCACCACCACCACCACCACTGCACTGCCCAGTGTCCTCGCTGTAGCATTACAATGCGAGTTGCTGGAGTAGTCTGAGATGCAGCACTGAAGTACTGAAGCACCTTGTAAGTGGATCAGAGAACAATCATGTGCGTCCTTAGAGTCTGGCACATGTTGGATGTCAATGTTTGTGGATGGGGGGTGCATGTGGTTGGCACCCATGGAATCGCTGCCTGAAGTATAGCCACCCGGTTTATCAAACCCAAGTCATTTGGAGCAAGCAGTGAGCTGCAGATACTGGGTACCTGCTCTAACTGCCATGTCAAGAATTCTCAGTGTCTGGCTTATGTGGTAATTTTGACAATAAAGGAAGCTGAATATTAATGAGACAAGTTGTTTTATTACCAAGCAATAAACTCTTTCAATCCCTAGCGAGTGAGCCAGCTCACCGCTCAGCAAGTGCACAAAAGACAGAGTGAGTTGCTTCCATCATTGAGATAGGCCCTGCTGAATTCCTTTTCCAACTCTCACCACAGCTCACATTGCTCAAGCTCCTACAAGGTTTTTCCAGCACAGTTTCACAGTTCAACTCTTTCCAGCTTGGTATCTGTACTGTTAAAATCAATTGATAGACAGGAGCCACTCTGCCTACGGAAGGACTCGCTTCAGCAAATGGTAGCATTTATCGTCACCTCTGAACTACATCAAGGGTTTACATCCCTGACTCCAGCACACTTGCATGACCTTCACTCACCCCTCCCCCATTACTAGGTCCCTAGGATAAAGATTATGCCATTCAGGGCACTTCTTTCATGACATCCTTTCAATTATCAAATCAAAGTTTGAAGTTTTAACAAATTATTTGCCTCTACAAGGGGTCATAACAAGATAACAGACCCTTAACAAACATTTATTGGCTTTTTGACCTAAACCACAACAACAATTGGTTACGGATAAACACTCCATGCTTTAACAATTTTTTGTGCAACAAAATTATTTGAACCTTTTTGCTGTCAGCAATAATTTTAAGTCGTTGCTGTTTACTCATTGAAATAGGCTGGAATATCTCTTGGAGCTGCTCCTCTTCCATCAGTTTAACTATATCAGGATTGTGATTCTTGGAAATGAAGCAGCTTTGAGGAATTTCTCAGCTTTTTATTTCCCCTATCTACTGTCAGAACCCTTCATAATAGTCACAGTACCTCAAGTCTCTCTACAGGAAAAAAACTCAAAAGCAAATGTATAGGCTCAGCTGCATCTTTGTATACCTCATGATGATATACATTGTTTGACTGTGTCATTCTCTAAAGCAAACGCTATTCCACATGTTTAAATTATTTTACAATCGGGCCAGAGAGACTGAGCTGAGCATTACACAGTAGCAGTACACAATATTTTCGGTTAGCATAGGAGTGAGACCAAACAAAATATAAACAGAGAACACTGGTGAGAAATAAAGGGAAGTGCAAAGGATAAATGAAAATGTGCATTATAGTGGAAACACTAAATGAATTTGAAGCAATATTTATATTCATGGAAATCCCAGGACACCTTTTTTTCTTAGAATAATGATTTCCTCTGTTACTCTCCTCTCCTGAACGTGTCAACTGTTAATGTAAAATGACTCAATGGATGTGAATAATCTTCCAGTGCATCAGGCACAACACTATCCTTCCTTCATCAAATTTGACAGTGAATGATGACAGCTTGTTAGATTATGGAGCCCAGCCTAAACCTGTCCTCACTTGACAGCCACCCACCTGCACCCTGTATGAGCACAAGAGCCCTGGCTCATTTCCCCCACTCCTTACTCCAGAGGACACTGAGACTTATTGTAGTTAACAAACATTGACCTGAGTAACATGGTGATTAATATTAAAACCTGCATGGCACGTATAACTGAGCATCACATTGCAGGGTTTATTCATTTACTCACTCATTCGAGTGCTTCCATCTCCACAAGCTTCATGAGGACTCATGCATCTTATGCACAGACACCAATACTTATAAGATCAAAAAGATAATTACAGACAGGAAGGCCTAAGTTGGTTTACAAATCTCCTCACTACAGTCTGAGAAAAACACTGTGCATCAGGGGGATTGCTGTTTTAGAGGTTTTCTTTTTACTCTATCAATTATATAGAGGCATTAATTTGTCTGGAGGAATTCTCTTTGGGAAAAATGCACTGTTCACTCGGAACTGGGGAAGGATCACTAGACCTAAAATGTTAACTCTGATTTCTCTTCACAGATACTGCCAGTCCTGTTAAGCTTTTCCAGCAATTTCTGTTTTTATTTATCATTTTCTATACTTTGGACATCCTTTGTTTTGAAACTGTCGACACTTTTTATACTTCTTAACTTTTCTCTGGTTGAACTTTTTGTATTGAAACACAAAAATTGTCTCTTTGTTCTTCTGATCATCTTTCTAATGTGCTTCAGCATTTTCTTGTATTCATTCCAGCGAGTGATTTCCCTCTCATTGCCAGATGTGCAGAGGTCAAAACATTGCTGATTTTCACTGACAAAATATGCTAGAGGGTCTCCAAAAGTTTCATTTTTATTTGTCACATATGTACTTTTTCAAGGTGTCCTGGTGAAAAAGGGATAAAGCAAGAAAAAAGAGAGAAGCCAAAAACTAAATAGCAACACCCGTCAGACAAATATAAAGTCGAACAGTAAGTTATCATTTTCTCTTATCTCCCATTAGGTTCCCGATTTCCTTTCCTGAGGGAATTAACTCCTTCCTGGGACACAACGTACAGTTCCAAGGGCACTAGTTGGAATATCATCCATTTAGTTCTCTTTGATAGATAAGCCTCCACAAGAAATGTCAGCAGACAACTTGACTTCTGAGTGATGATAACCAAGGTGAAAGCATACCCTCAACCAACTAGGAGTACAAGCAAGAGATAGTGGTCTGGCTGATTTTCAGTTCCCTAAGCTAGTGAGTGACATAGTCAATGTCACTGATCCAAATTAATGGAGATTATCTTACAACAGATCCAGGATTGAAGCTGAGGGTATCCTTATTGGCAACATTCAACAATGTATTCACATTTAAACCATGGTTAAATATCTTAATATAATCATCAAATAAAGTTTTTCCTGTGCAGAAAAGGTTGTGAACACACCAAGTAATGTAAGGGTACAATTGTGTTGTTCTTCTATTTTGTTTTCCTGCTTTTGTGGTCATGATTAAAGTCCAGTTATCTCGACAGCACAGTGGCTAGATTCTCACAATCACAGAATTGTTAATGTGCAGAAGGAGGCCATTTGGCCCATCATGCCCGAATTAGTTCTATCACTAAGTGCCAGTTTCCTGCCTTTTCCCCATATTCCTGCACACCACTTCTTTCCAAATAATCATCCAATGCCCTCTTGAAAGCTTTGACTCCACCACATCTCACAGGCAGTGCATTCCATATCCTAACTACTCACTGTGTGAAAATATTTTTCTTGCACCACTCTTCCTTCATCTACACGTCATTTTATAACCATGCCCTCATGTTCTTTCTTTAAGTGAGAACAATCTCTCCCTTTTTATATTGTGCAGCCTGCTTACGCTTTTGAAAATTTCTATCGAATCTCCTCCTAGCCGCCTTGTCTCTAAGGAGAACAGTTCAAACTTCTCCAATCTTCCCTCATAATTCAAGTTCCTCATTCCTCATATCATTTTTATCAATCCCTTCTGCACCCTCTCCAATGCATTCACATCTTTCCTACACTGTGGCACCCAAAACTGTATATAAGATTCCAGCTGAGCTCTAACAAGGGTGAGGTACAAGTTCAACACCTTCTCCTTTCCCTTCTCCTCCGTGCCCGTATTAATAAAGTCCACGGCACTATGTGCTCTCTCCACCTATCATGCCACGTTCAATGATCTGTGTACATATGCATCCAGATACCTCAGCTTCTGCAGCTCCTTTAGAATTGTACCCTTCACTTTATATTGTCTTTTGATGTTCTTCTGACCAAAGTGAATCACCTCTCACTTCTCTTTGCATTGAACCTGATCTGCCAATTATTTGCCCATTCCACCAATTTGACTATGTCCTTTGGAGTTCCACACAATCTTACTCACAGTTTACAATTCTTCCAACAGTACTTTCATCTGCAAACTTTCCTCCTCCGCATCTGCCTTTACAAAAGAGGAAGATTCTGCCCAGGCGATGATGACAAAGTTATTAAGCACCTACGCCCCTATCCCAATTCATAAATCCCCTTTTTGGTCTCTAACTGGTCCTACTCCTCCTTTAACTACTCTCATTGTTTCAATGCATAGCTCGTAGAATCTTTGAATGCCTCCAGTGTGGAAGCAGGCCAATTGGCCCATTAAATCATAGGAAGGATATTACTTAGCTGGAGAGGGTTCAGAAAAGGTTTACCAGGATGTTGCCAGGAATGGATGGTTTGATTTATAAGGAGGGGCTGGATAGGCTGGGACCTTTTTCACTAGAGTGTAAGAAGTTGAAGGGTGACATTACAGAGGTTTATAAAATCATGAGGGATATAGATAAGGTGAATGGCCAGTGTATTTTCCCTATGGTGGGAGATTTCAAGACTAGGGAGTATGTTTTTAAGGTGAGAGGAGAAGGATTTAAAAAGATATAAGGGGCAACCTTTTTTACACAGACTGGCTCACATGTGGAATGAACTTCCAGAGGCAGTGGTGGATGTGGGTACAGTTACAACATTTAAAAGACATTTGGATAAGTACACGAATAAGAAATGTTTGGAGCAATATGGGCCAAACACAGGCAGGTGGACGAGTTTAGGTTAGGAACATGTTCGGCAGGGACTGGTTGGACCGAAAGATCCATGCTGTCTGACTCTGAGTCTGCACTACCCCTTTGAAGAGCATCCCACACAGACCCACCTCCCTACCCTATCCCTGTAACCCTCCATTTCCAATGGCTAATCCATCAAACCTGCATATCCCTGCATACTACGGGTGATTTAGCATAGTCTATCCACCTAACCTGCATGTTCTTGGACTGTAGGAGGAAACTACAGCACCCGGTGGAAACCCACGCTGACACCGGGAAAATGTGCAAATTCCACACGGTTGTCCATGGTGGAATCAAACAGAGGGTGTTCCCTGACACAGTGAGGCAGCAGTGCAAACCACTGTGCTGCCCTCGCTCCTAGTTTTACAAAATTAGTTGATGTCATAATTACACTCAACATATTTCAGTTGGGAAAGGGGGGAAAAAAATCAAATGGAGGTATGATTCTGATTGCCAGAGTGGAAAGTGCTTGAGTGACGAGACTGGAATAAGACAGCATCCGGTGGAGCTGGGATTCTCTGCTGGCAGTCACAAAGTCTGCGAGTCTTTATTATCCAGGAAAACCTGAAAAACTGGTCACTTGAGCAAGAGTCAAAGAAACGTTTATGTTTGCGGAGCTATATCCGGACAGAGGTGGCTACTTATCTCTGGTAACTGCGCTGAAATATAACCAAGATCAGAAGGAAAGAAGTCTCCTCCGTTGGTTAATAAATTCTGTGTGAAATAACATTGGAAATGCATTGACACTGCTCAAAGGGGACTGTCCACAATACAAAACTATCTCTAAAATTACCACTTACAAGCATCTCACTGGATGGCTGGTGTGGCAAAAGGAAAAAGAGTCCGAATGGTGCAGTCGAAAATTATTTTTTGAGGTTAGGGTGGAGACACATTATTGGGCCAGAGTGTCTTTTCATCTCTCTTGAGACCACACAATATTTGAGCTTTCCATTGCTGAGGGAACATCTCCAATCTTGAGAAGCGAAACCAATTATACAATCATTAGCAAATAAAAAAATAGAAGTCAAGCAAAGCTGAAAAGGAGAAGAAAAATTGTGATAATGAGGAACAGTCTGGTTATGATACAGCACCAAGGAAAATGACATCATGTAGGATAATGTTTTGAGAGAATGATTTGTGTAATCAGCTTTCAAAGTCTGGCAAGGTAAAACAAAATCAAAACAGGCTCTCTGCAGAATCAACTTTCAATCATACAATCTCTCTATTGTGTGATTTCAGAAAGTGGATTTAAAAACCTCAGACTCACATATGCCCCAGATAGTATATGTTGGTAGATCTACATGGTGCCTTTTGTTTTAAGCTGCTGTTAATACACATCCATGAACCACTACGGTAATGTTTTGTGACATCCTTGACAGAATGGAAATTACATCAACTTCTGTTGGCACCGATCAGCTCCTCTGCTCATGGTAAGTGGGTCTGGGACTGATTATGTGCCATTAAATTCACAGCCAATATTCTTCCAATAAATCTAAACTATTTTGCCGAAGAGTTCCCTCAGGTAAATTACACACACATGTTCATGCAATCACAACCTTCCTTGGATTTTTTTTAAGAACTTTTTTTTACTGATGAGAAGTTAAGGAATTGATATGGTTCAATGTGTTAATATTTAACACAAAAAAACTATAAATGTGTTTTATAAAAAAAATTAAATATATTTTTAAAATTATAAATGTAATTACAAATGTAATAAAGTGACAGATTTTTTTCCCCGCAAAGAAAGTGAAGCTAAATTAATGTTGATCAGCGCCTGAAAACAATGATGCCATTAAAATTTGCCTGATCACTTAAATGTGTGGCATTGAGTTCCAAATTATATAATCCAGTCTTTGCTGAGTTAGCTGATCTCCGCTGAAATCCTAGTAGCCTAAACTAAGCAAAAATGAAGGCCGAGATCCCATTTATGACTGCTGCCCAGTGACTATTGATATAAGCCTATTAATTATAGGCGACAACAGGATAAGACATATCACCACATTCAGCCCTGAAACTGCATCACAACACTCAGTGCTTTTAGGAATAAAAGCAGAAACTGGGGTGGAAATGACATCACTTCATTTGAAATAAGAATTGAAGATTGAGAATTGTTTGAAAATCAAATCGCTGCGTGAGCAACCATAACCTGGAATTTCCTACAGGGCACTTGTGAAAACAGAATGCATTGGAGCATTAGGGGAAAAGCTGCAAATTCTGTGGACCAGAGTTGTTTTTGGGATGTGTTTTGCTCCTGATCACTTGCGAGGTGTGAATGAACAGAAACAGTCCCCTTCTGAAATGCTGCCATCATCACCATTTATGAGCTGTCATTGGAAAGATTGATCTGTTCTAGAACAAAACCCTCCAATGTCTGTTTTTGAAAAGAACACTACAAATTGCTATTAAAATTGATAGTTGCTCAGGCAGCCAAAACTGTGATCCCAAAGAATTACTTAGCCCCACCATGCCCTTTGCTGACAATATGAAAGACCTATCCAATTTGTCACTTTCCAGTCTATTTCTAATTTTATTTTGCCTGTCACTATTTAATCAGCTTCCACCACGCCCTGGGCAGTTGCTCTGTTTCATCAAAAATCACTGCTTAAAATTATTCTCATCTCCCCTTTGGCTCTTTATCAATGATCTTAAATCCAAGTTGTTGGGCTACTGACTGACTGACTGGCCAGTGGAAACAGTTTCACTTTAGCGAGTCCATAAAATTTCCTCCATTTTAAGACCGTTATTACTTATTCCTTAGACCTTCTCTGCTCAAAGGGGAATCTTTCCAACATTTGGCGACAGACTAAGTGTCCTTGCACCTGGAAGTGGCCTTAAGAAAGGGAAGAAAAACAGCAAGAACTGTACATCAATCTGCATTTCAGCAAATTCCATTTGAACAGGGTCTGGACTCTTGCCCTCTTGCCTTCACACCATCCTAGTCCTTACACAATCACAATCTTTTTTGAACTAATTAAGGAGCAGTTACAGCACTTCAGAATGAGGATCATCAAATGTGGATGAACTCTGTTTCAAACCTTACAGATGCTGACTGGCCTGCTGAACATTTCAGCATCTTCTGTTGTTACTTTGATTTCCAGCTTCTACTTATTTTGCTTTTATAATGAAGCATGGGTTCAAATGTAGTTCCTTAATATGTCACACTCAACGAGATGGAGCAGGGCACAATTTGTTTTGTTTTTTTTGAGGTCTGATCTTGACATAATCTTAATGGCCTATTAAAAATGTTTACGTGCTTTTTGTTGGATTTTTTAAATGGTCTGTACTTCATTCTCACTAGCTCATGTATTAGGTAATGCAGTCACATTGTAACAATAGTTTCAGCATTTGTGCGGGCATATTAGATATTTCAATTCACATGGAAGGAAAATTAGAGTTAATCATGCCCTCAATTATAGCTTCAATAAACTTAAAGCTGCAACATACAAGGTAGGTATTGATTTTTTTAATAAGCACAGTATTTAAATTGGCACAAGACAATAGCCACAAATTAACAACTCTTTTTTCAAATTAACTCTCCACACGAAAAAAAAACTTTTAACCTAAGAACATATTTTTGCAGGTTGAGAAGGTCACAGTTAATGCGTTTCCATCACCTATATGGAAGGATGAAACATCTTAAACAGATGTTTACCACCCTTTTACTGCAACTCAAACCCCAATCTCAAGTTTAATTTTAACAACTGACACAGTTCAAAATTCTGAAGAAGAGTTATTGGATACTTTCTCCTTCTCTCTCTATAGATGCTGCCAGGCCTGCTGAGCTACTTTTTTTATTTCAGAACTCCAGCATCTGCAATATTTTGCTTTTACATTATTGTTTAGTTTCTCATTCAGCTCACAATGACTGAAGTAAGAAAGGTTTGTGGTCAGGAAGAATATGTAATTAAAAGAGTTTTACTTTTATTATATCAGACATATACATTATCATCATATCAATGCCTGTTTTCAGTTCAAATTGATGCTTTTGTTTTACAATTTTCAGAGCTGTTAATGACAGGGCTCCAACATAAACACAGTAAGCATTTCCCAGCAATAGAAAATTAAGTATATTTCAAGTCAATAGCATATATTAAAATAAACTACACAAAGTCAATTCAACCACCCTAAACTAAAGCCCCAGAACCAAAGGTTTTCACAGTGTAAATTCAACCATGGGCAGAACGAGCAAACTCCATGTAGACAGTCACCTGAGAACAGAATTGAACCCAGGTCCCTAGTGCTGTGAGGTAGCAGTGCTAACCACTGAGCCACTGTGCTACCCACAGTGTTGCAAAGATTGTCATAATTGAACTGTCTTATATCCACCCCATAGACTAACCAGTGACTTTGAAATGGCATAAGATATCATCATGGCAGTGCTTTTTTAAAAAAAGCTACATTGTAAATTATTGTTGCATGATTTTTCTCTTAAAAACTAAAATTAAATCTGAACATTTAACTTCATGATGGTCTTGTAGCTTAAGACAATTTAGCTCAGACTTGTGCGATATGACAATTTCTGTCGGTTTCCTGCTTTCCTTCTAAAGCTGTGCAGGTTAGGTGGATTGGCCATGCTAAATTCACAATTGAGTCTAGGGATTTATAGGTTAGGTGGATAAGCCATGGGAAATGTGGGGTTACAGGGGTGGGGGAGTGGGTTGCTCTTCAGAGGGTCAGTGTGGAAGGGTCAAATGGCCTGGGTCCACAATGTAGGGATTCTATTATCATAAAGCAGCGGTACTTTTACTGACATTAATGGGAGGGTTCACAATAACTATTTTCCTTAAGTGTTTGAAATAGGGTAGCCATTCAAATGGGATAATTGGGTTGGTCCAACATATAATGACAGTCTTCGGGTCAACTTCCACAGAGAAATTCAGAAACTTAAGACTCTCAGGATGCTAAATAAGCCACTGGGATGTGGAAACTACGGACTTGCACCCAGATGAAAACCAACTCCATTAAACAGCAAGTGGAATCAACAAAGATATCATTGTTGCCATGTATTCATAAAGGTCCTACGAAGAAGGTTCTCTTTACCAATCTGTTTCATTTGTTCAAGGATATGGGCACTGCTTCCAAGGCCAGCAATTGTTGCTTATTCTTAGTTGCCCTTGAGAAGATGATGGTGAGCTACTTTCTAGAATCACTGCAGTCGATGTGGTGTAAGTACAGCCACAGTACTGTCAGGAAGGGAGAGGAAACATCTGACTTTATCAGCGGTGCACCACAATCACGTAAGCCTTTGCTGAATTAGATGAATCTGTGGGAACGCTCACTCCAATACAGACTGTAAAACCTTCGCCCGAATTGTACAACTGCAATCTAAAGAAAAGCAAAGTGAGAACTAGGAAGTGGGCATTCAGCCAATGACTGTTCTTTCCATAGACCACATGCAGTTTACCCTCAGATAGGACCTGAACTACATTTTTCATCTCCCTGAAGATTCTGCAGTTCTGGTAAATTACACTAAAAGTCTTTCAACCCACAAGTACATCTAAGACCATTTCTCTTCCTTGGCATAACATTTCAGTGCTATTGCAACTCAGGAACTATAATTTTCCACACAGCTTATTATCATCTTTCAAGTTCTTACAGATGTTCTTTTTTTCAGAAAAAAAGTGTTATTTGACATAACATTAACTGCTTTTGTTAAGAGTAATTCCTCATTTTTGTTAACTATTTGGAAAAAAAATTACACTGTCAGGTAGTACTTGAACCTCAGAAGCTTCAAAGTGGCAATTAAGTGACTTATCTATTCTTCTCTCTTCTAAACAAATCTGGATCACATATCAACTTAAGTTTATTTTTTCAAATGACTTTCAGTTCTGTCAGTCACTTGTCCTACATTAGCCAGTGATGGAATGGCAATTTCATGCTCTTTAATTCTCAACATTGCTACAAAAAGAATTAAGCCTTTTGGCCTCTGATTAAGGGGGGAAAGAATATTTGCATTTCCTTAATACTTTACAGCCAATGAAGTGCTTTTGAAGTGTAATCACTGTTGTAACGTATGAAACGCATTAGCCAATGAATGCTCAGCAAACTCCCACAAACAGCACTGCGATAGAAACCAGAAAATCTATCTTTCTGTGAAGCTAATTGAGAGTTAAAATTTGGCCAGAACCCCAGGGGTAATTCCCCTGTTTTTTGTTGAAATAGTGCCAGTGAATCTTCACATTTACCCAGTCAGGCAGTCAATGCCTTGGTTTAGTATCTCATCCAAAAAGAAGGTACCTCTGACAGCATTCATTCAGTGCTGTACTGGGCTATCAGCCTTGATTTCTGTGCTCATTCTGTGGGACTCAAACCCAGGAGCTTCATAGGTGGGAGTGCCACCACCTGAGGCACATGGAACAGCCACGGCTCAGTAAATGGACTGCAACAAACTTGCAGAATCAATGGTGTATCTCTGAAAAGACCCCAAGTTCTGTATCCTAGGATCAATAAAGTTGTGTCCGGAAGCCCCTGATCAGAACCTCAGTCATCAGTGATTATCTAGCAGCTCATCCAATGGCCCGTTGATCTAGGGGGTACATGCTGGGTGGATTGGGTGGCTGGGTTTGAGAGGAGTAATATCATCACCGACCATCTACCTGTCCGTATGCTACATTTACACAGTGATTACTCCACAATGATCCGGAACTGACTGATTACCTGTCCAGCCCCCTACCTTGACCCATTTACAGTTACTGCAGTAAACTGTAGCACCTCTCCATTTAATCTGACTCGGATCAGCTACACAGCACAGACCAGGGATTAAATATTAGCTCACTATGAGCAGGACACTTGCACAGTCACGTTCTTGTTCCAATTCAGACTTTAAGAGCTGACGCTTATAAAGGTGCCTACAGATGTTTTTGAACATTTAGCACAAAATTCCAACTGTTAAGTTATTGGGTCAATTCCATAAACATGAAAAGCATGATAAAACATTCTTAACAGAAAAAACGTTGTGTTGCCAAAAGTTTGCATTCCACAATGCAGTACAGTCTAAGTTATCCCCAGTTTTCTGCACTCGAGCACTCCACTCAGATTGTTTCAGACACCTCATGAGTTCAGAGGCACTGCGTGAAAATCAAGATAATCTCATTCTACTCATCATCCTCATCTAACAAAAAAATTCTCCTTATGTTGCTGAAACCATCTCACAATGCTCAGCAGATTGTATTACCAAACTGGAAAGTGTCAGGTTTCGTAGCATCAGATGAAAGGTCGTTAACCTGAAACATTGGAAATGTCAGAGATTTTCTGATGAAGGGTCCAGGCCCGAAATGTCAAGCTTTCCTGCTCCTATGATGTTGCTTGGCCTGCTGTGTTCATCCAGCTCCACACCTTGTTATCTCAGATTTTCCAGCATCTGCAGCTCCTATTATCTCTGATACGTTGGAAATGTCAGCTGTATTTCTTTCTCCAGAGATACTGCCAAATCTGCTGTGTAGTTCTAATATTTTCAGTTTTTATTTCAGATTTTCAGGGTCTTCTATATTCTGCCCTTGCCTTTAGTAAAATCATACTTAATTAACTCACATTTTTCCAATTGATTGTTAATTTTGTCCCAGATTATTCTTCCTAAAGCTTTCCCTATACTGAGGTTAAACTGACTGACCTGTAGTTGCTGCGTTTATCCTTACACTTCTTTTCAAACAATGGCATTGCACATGCAGGCAGCAATCACACTATGTGAGGAGGATTGGGAGGTCATTGCCAATACCTGCACAACTTTCACTTGGGGCTTCACTCACAGGACCCTTAGACATATTCTATTCAAGCCTGGTCACTTATAAATTCTAAGTATGCCCAGCCTTTCTGCTAATTCATTTTTGTCAATATTTAGCCCATCCAGTCTCTTAAATACCTATTTTTTCACAATGACTTGGTAGTATCTTCAGCCTTTGGTAAAGACAGATGCAACGTACTCTTTTGTACCTCAGCTGTGCCTTCACGTACACAATCTCTTTCTGGTCTCCAATTGGCCTCTTGGATCCTGTTACTATTTCTAAGCCTATGGAAGACATTTAGATTCCTTCTTATGTTTATTTCCAATCTCTTCTTGTGCTCTCTCTTTGCACCTCTGATTTCCTTTTTAACTTCTCCTCGCACTTTCTATATTCTGGCTTCTATTGTCAACCAGACAGCTATGAGATACGACATGTTTCTATTGTATCATACTCCCCATTTCCTTCCCCATCCAATGAGTTCTGGCTTTAGATGCCTTACCTTCCCCCACCCTCATCCACATGCACTTTGATTATACCTGAACCATTCTCTCTTTGAAGACTGTTTTGACTGTCAATAGAACATAGAACATAGAACATTACAGCACAGTACAGGCCCTTCGGCCCTCGATGTTGCGCCAACCTGTGAAACCAATCTGAAGCCCATCTAACCTACACTATTCCATTATCATCCATATGTTTATCCAACGACCATTTAAATGCCCTTAAAGTTGGCGAGTCTACCACTGTTGCAGGCAGGGCACTCCACGCCTTTACTACTCTCTGAGTAAAGAACCTACCTCTGACATCTGTCCTATATCTATCACCCCTCAATTTAAAGCTATGTTCCCTCGTGCTAGCCGTCACCATCCGAGGAAAAAGGCTCTCACTGTCCACCCTATCTAATCCACTGATCGTCTTGTATGTCTCTATTAAGTCACCTCTTAACCTTCTTCTCTCTAATGAAAACAGCCTCAAGTCCCTCAGCCTTTCCTCATAAGACCTTCCCTCCATACCAGGCAACATCCTGGTAAATCTTCTCTGCACCCTTTCCAATGCTTCCACGTCCTTCCCATAATGCGGCGACCAGAAATGCACACAATACTCTAAGTGGGGCCGCACCAGAGTTTTGTACAGCTGCAACATGACCTCATGGCTCCAAAACTCAACCGCTCTACCAATAAAACCTAACACACTGTATGCCTTCCTAACAACCCTACCAACCTGGGTGGCAACTTTCAGGGATCTATGCACATGGACACCATGATCTCTCCGCCCATCCACACTACCAAGAATCTTACCATTAGCCCAGTACTCTCTATTCCTGTTACTCCTTCCAAAGTGAATCACCTCACACTTTTCTGCATTAAACTCCATTTGCCACCTCTCAGCCCAGCTCTGCAGCTTATCTATGTCCCTCTGTAACCTGCAACATCCTTCCGCACTATCCACAACTCCACTGACTTTAGTGTCATCCGCAAATTTACTAACCCATCCTTCTACGCCCTCATCCAGGTCATTTATAAAAATGACAAACAGCAGTGGCCCCAAAACAGATCCTTGCGGTACACCACTAGTAACTGAACTCCAGGATGAACATTTCCCATCAAACACCACCCTCTGTCTTCTTACAGCTAGCCAATTTCTGATCCAAACCGCTAAATCACCCTCAATCCCATGCCTCCGTATTTCCTGCAATAGCCTACCGTGGGGAACCTTATCAAACGCTTTACTGAAATCCATAGACACCACATCAACCGCTTTACCCTCATCCACCAGTTTGGTCACCTTCTCAAAGAACTCAATAAGGTTTGTGAGGCATGACCTACCCTTCACAAAACCGTGTTGACTATCCCTAATCAAATTATTCCCTTCTAGATGATTATAAATCCTATCTCTTATAATCCTTTCCAACACTTTACCCACAACCGAAGTAAGGCTCACTGGCCTATAACTACCAGGGTTGTCTCTACTCCCCTTCTTGAACAAGGGGACAACATTTGTTATCCTCCAGTCTTCTGGAACTATTCCTGTAGACAATGACGACATAAAGATCAAAGCCAAAGGCTCTACAATCTCCTCCCTAGCTTCCCAGAGAATCCTAGGATAAATCTCATCCAGCCCAAGGGACTTATCTATTTTCACACTTTCCAGAATTGCTAACACTTCCTCCTTGTGAACCTCAATCCTGTCTAGTCTAATAGCCTGTATCTCAGCATTCTCCTCGACAACATGGTCTTTTTCATGTGTGAATACTGACGAAAAATATTCATTTAGCGCCTCTCCTCTCTCTTCGGACTCCACGCACAACTTCCCACTACTATCCTTGACTGGCCCTAATCTTACTCTAGTCATTCTTTTATTCCTGACATACATATAGAAAGCTTTAGGGCTTTCCTTGATCCTACCTGCCAAAGATTTCTCATGTCCCCTCCTGGCTATTCTTAGCTCTCTCTTTAGGTCCTTCCTGGCTAACTTGTAACTCTCAAGCACCCGAACTGAGCCTTCACGCCTCATCTTTACATAAGTCTCCTTCTTCCTCTTGACAAGAGATTCAACTTCTTTAGTAAACCACGGTTCCCTCGCTCGACCACTTCCTCCCTGCCTGACAGGTACATACTTATCAAGGACACGCAGTAGCTGTTCCTTGAACAAGCTCCACATTCCAATTGTGCCCAGCCCCTGCAGTTTCCTTCCCCATCCTATGCATCCTAAGTCTTGCCTAATCGCCTCATAATTGCCTTTCCCCCAGCTATAACTCTTGCCCTGCGGTATATACCTATCCCTTTCCATCGCTAAAGTAAACGTAACCAAATTGTGGTCACTGTCACCGAAGTGCTCACCTACCTCCAATTCTAACATCTGGCCTGGTTCATTACCCAGTACCAAATCCAATGTTGCCTCGCCTCTTGTTGGCCTATCCACATACTGTGTCAGGAAACCCTTGTGCACACACTGGACAAAAACTGACCCATCTAAAGTACTCGAACTACAGCGTTTCCAGTCAATATTTGGAAAGTTAAAGACCCCATAACAACTACCTTGTTACTTTCACTCCTATCCAGAATCATCTTTGCAATCCTTTCCTCTACATCTCTGGAACTTTTCAGAGGCCTGTAGAAAAGTCCCAACAGGGTGACCTCTCTTTTCCTGTTTCTAACCTCAGCCCATACTACCTCAGTAGACCAGTCCTCATCAAACGTCCTTTCTGCCACCGTAATACTGTCCTTGACTATCAATGCCACACCTCCCCCCTCTTTTACCACCTTCCCTGATCTTACTGAAACATCTAAACCCCAGAACCTGCAACAACCATTCCTGTCCCTGCTCTACCCATGTCTCCGGTACCAACCCATGCTGCAAGTTCACCCACCTTATTCTGGATGCTCCTGGAGTTGAAGTAGACACACTTTGAACCACCTTCCTGCCTGCCAGTACACTCCTGCGACCTTGAAACCTTATTCATGACCTCACTACTCTCAACCTCGTGTACACTGGAGCTTCAAGTCAGGTTCCCACCCCCTTGCTGAATTAGTTTAAACCCTCCCGAAGAGCATTAGCAAACTTCCCCCCCAGGATATTGGTACTCCTCTGGTTCAGGTGTAGACCATCCCGTTTGTAGAGGTCCCACCTACCCCAGAATGAGCCCCAATTATCCAGGTATCTGAATCCCTCCCTCCTGCACCATCCCTGTAGCCACATGTTCAACTGCTGTCTCTCCCTATTCCTCGCCTCGCTAGCACGTGGCACGGGTAACAAACCAGAGATAACAACTCTGCTTGTTCTAGTGCTAAGCTTCCACCCTAGCTCCTTGAATTTCTGCCTTACGTCCTCATCCCTTTTTCTACGTATGTCGTTGGTGCCTATGTGGACCACAACTTGGGGCTGCTCCCCCTCCCCTTTAAGGATCCCAAAAACACGATCCGAGACATCATGGACCCTGGCACCTGGGAGGCAACACACCAACCGCGAGTCTCTCTCATTCCCACAGAATCTCCTATCTGTCCCCCTAACAATGGAGTCCCCAATGATTAATGCTCTCCTCCTCTCCGCCCTTCCCTTCTGAGCAACAGGGACAGACTCTGTGCCAGAGACCTGTACCCCATGGCTTACCCCTGTTAAGTCATCCCCCCCAACAGTATCCAAAACGGTATACTTGTTATTGAGGGGAACGGCCACAGGGGATCCCCGCACTGTCTGCCTGTTCCCTTTCCGTCCCCTGACAGTAACCCATCTACCGTTTCCCTGTACCTGAGGTGTGACTACCTCCCTGTATCTCCTCACAATTACCCCCTTGGCCTCCCGAATGATCTGAAGTTGTTTGATTTGGGACGAACCTGTTCTTATCCCATTGAAACTGGCTCTCCTCCAGATTGCTCCAATCCCTTTTCCATAGCAAACCTAAATCGTAAAATGCTATGATCACTGTCACCTAAATATTCCTGCAGGGACATTTCACTTACTTGACCCAGCTAATTCCCAAGAACCATACCCAGCAATGCCTCCTTCTTCCTTGGGTCATAAAGTTACTGATCAAAGATATCTTCAGTCTCCCTGTACTCTACCCTTTACACCTTCAAATCTTGATTAGGGTAAATATCGGAGCTCTATAGTTTTACATCTCTTTGGAATTTACCTGCAAATGTGTTCCTTCATTTTTTTTCCCATTAGCTGGTCATTAGCAGAGTAATATCAACTAAATAACAATACATTAATTGCTTTTGAACTCTAACTAAAGTGTTCTCCACCCCTCCAGAACATCCCTTCTTTCTTGAACTGTAATGCCCATCGTAGGGACTGGTTGGTGCAGTTGGCTTGCTGGTGTAGTGTGTGCAGTTTAGAATAATGCCAACAACATGGGTTGAATTCCTGTTTCAGCTGAGATAGGCTTGGGACTTGCCAACTTGTCCTGCTCCTGACAGTGAAAGGCAATAGAAAATTGCCACTGGGGAAAATCATGAACTGCCAAGGAAACAACTCAGGGTAAGGCATCAGCAGACAATGAACCATGGACCTGTCTTTGGGTCTTTTCAAACTTTTGTCACTTATTTTGAAGTCCAGTGTACCTGGTTGATACATTGCACCAATCTGCAGCCCCTTTATCCCCAGGAATAATATAACATTATGGTAGAAATGAAGGTTATGTCATTGGGAGTCTGTGGTCTAGTGAACTTTGTGCATTCCAGAGGATGAGTGTGTTTATTTAATATCACTGACTCAGTGTTTTTCAAACAATGAGCCAATTTCCTTCTCAATCTTCTCCTGGCAGTTTCTATTTTCAGTTGCTTTTAAAAGAAATCTAAAGAAATTTTTGGAGAAGTCTGTTACAGTGCGTGGAAAATTTCAGCGTCTCTACACTAAATTATGGAAAATCTGGATTCAAGAAACAGGTCTAAGCCAGTTTCTGTTGATGCTTAACCTTCACACAAGGAGCAGCCCTAATCTCATTTGCACAGCCTGTTTTATATCCCTTTATTCCCCCTTCCTTTAACCACTTATTTGACCTCATTTTACATGAGGACATGGTCTCTGCTACAATGGTTGTGCTTCACAGCCGTCAGAGCTTTGTACTAAAAAGTTTCTCTGACTTCCTTGTCCTAAATGTTTTACATTTAACTTCATGTCTTTGTGCCTTCATTCTAAACCCCTCAATCTCTGGAAACACTCTACTTCTTTCTACTCCACCCCATCTCTTTATCATTTTAAAACATCTCAATTGCATCATCCCGTAATCTATGTTTTGATGAAAAGAGACTCCATTTTGTTTTAAGAGATAACAAGCATGGGGC
>JAHRHZ010000058.1:21692257-21713975 GCA_024137785.1 Ginglymostoma cirratum | reverse complement strand
AAGCAGCATCAAGTTTTCCTGCTCCTATGATGCTGCTTGACCTGCTGTGTTCATCCAGCCCCATGCTTGTTATCTCGGATTCTCCAGCATCTGCAGAACATTTTATCTCTCCATTTTGTTTTAACTTGTCTGAGCAAAGTCCCTTTTCCCTTTCTGCTGAGATGTCATCAGCACTGAAAACCCAAAAAAATTTCTTTAAAAAACTGAGAAGTATCAAGGTAACGTGAAAGTTATGCCAGTTTCTCAAAAAAGAAATCGATGTCTAAACAAACTTCTCGTGGTATTCCAGGGTTAAATTAAAGCAGTCAATTCTTTAATACTAAATTTTACGGAGGTATAGTTACCTTCTTCATGTTTAGATATTAAAGGCATCATTAAGCTGGCAGTAAAAACGTTTCACATTATGAAAGAGGGGTGATAAGTTTATAGCGGAGCAGCGCTACTAATGACATGAGCCCAAAGGCAGTTAAGCTTTTCGGAAACTTGATCCATCATTTCAGTGTCTTTTATGTGCCCTCCAATTACCCTGGGTAACCTTATTTAATGTTCACATCAGAAATTTTAACACAGGAAGGATGCATAACTGGATCTGATTTCTTGGTGTGGCTCAGTAAATATGATAAAGGAAACCATAGCTTCCCATTTAAGAAATTAAATCGTGATACCCAGATTATAGTAACCGGGTTTGTCTTGATATTTTGGATTTGTTTCAGTATCGGGTTCCATATCTGCAGAAAGCAGCTTTTGTAATTTAGGCCTACAATTCCTTAGAATGTGTGACACATTCTTGGGCATGTGATATAGGAACTGAACACATGCAGCAACACAGTCATTACGTAGTAATTAAAAGTCCCAGAACAAGCACTGTTCTGGTTTTGGTTGTTCTTTGATGTGAGGCTGCAATTTGGAAAATGACTATGAGCTGAATCTTAACTTGACACAACTCTTAAGTTGTTTTGGAGGGTGTTTTTCCACGAGGCCCAGCAGGTTTTCTCACTGTAACTTAGTAAACTTACTTCATTAACACCAACCCTGCCCCCTATGGTGTCTCATTCCGGCCCTGACTTTTCAGTGTCATTGCCAGAACAACTTAGCACCAAAAGACTGTCATCCCTTCTCCTGTGCTATCATTGACAGGCTGCTGGGAGCCAGACTAGCATTGGCAATCAATGTAATTGCAGTGTTACCACAAAGCCATGCTGTGCCTGGCACAGAGCCAGTAAGGCTGGCACTCCCTTGCACATATTAGAAACAGAATTAGATTTCATTGTCATGTGTACAGGGCTACGGTAGTACAGTGAAAAGTGTACAATGTCGCCATTCCCAG
Organism: Ginglymostoma cirratum; assembly: GCA_024137785.1. Lineage (NCBI taxonomy): Eukaryota > Metazoa > Chordata > Chondrichthyes > Orectolobiformes > Ginglymostomatidae > Ginglymostoma > Ginglymostoma cirratum. The sequence continues at coordinate 21,712,648 of JAHRHZ010000058.1, read as the reverse complement.
CCCCATCTTAAGTACAAAGGTACCTAGGCACACAATCTTGGGTACAAAGTAGAAAAATAAGGAAGTAAAGTTAAGAGTGCAACATTACAGTCCTTCTTTGATTTGATTTATTGTAGTCACATGTGCCTAAGTACAGTGAAAAGCTTTGTTTTGCGAGCAGTACAGTACTTAAGGTGCTTAGCCATGACAGGCTCGCAGTCCCCACAAGGATTCAATCTCTTCCACAGTGGGCTCAATCTTGAACACCATTCCCTCATCCTAGTCACTGTTTAACCAACTTCATCCTGTCTATAGCTGCGTTTTGTCTGAACACCCTCCATAAGCGACTGCTATAAGTGTTGTCAATGCCCACTGAAGACACACATTGTCATTGTCCAGGAGGGAAACATTACATGCAGACAAATGTAAAAATGAACTTTTATTTACGAATAGTGAGAGAGAACATCAACAGAACCAAGTTCGCCCCCACTATACAAAACAAATTCGGGAAAGATGACCGATGCCTATGTTTCATTTTATGATGATCTGTTATCCCCAGCTCTCAACTGTTGGATAAAAACCAAAAGAACTGCAGATGCTGTAAATCAGGAACAAAAACAAAGTTGCTGGAAAAGCTCAGCAGATCTGGCAGCATCTGGAAAGGAGGAAACAGAGTTAACATCTCGGGTCTGGTGACCCTTCCTCAGAAGTACAGTGCAATACTATGCAGCTATGAACAGGATAAAGTTCTGAGGAAGTGTTACCACACCCGGAACGTTAACTCTATTTTCTCCTTCACAGATGATGCCAGACCTGCTGAGCTTTTCCAGCAACTTTGTTATTGTTCTCATCTGTTGGATGTGGGTATCAATGAGGTCCTGCCTGGCTTCCAGCACTCGATAAAGCTGAGCTCGGTCAGGAACCAGGGCAGCTTGTTCCTCCTCGGGAGACTGCTCCCATTTCCCTGGCTCCTCAGTGTCCAGCATGGTGCTCTCTTTTGGTTCAGGGGCTGTACAATGGTGGCAATGAGCCATGGTTGTAGTGGGTAGCTCTTGCCCTTCCATAACCTGTGTTGTAAGGCAGCTGGACCCACAACCACACCAGAGACAGGAGGGGGCACCAAGCGTGGTAGCTGCAGGAGCAGTGGCCAGGGCACACATCTCCAAGAAGTAGTAACATTGATCACCGCTTACCTAGACAATAATCATGTGTAATACCTTTGTGTTGACGAATTTTGCAGCATTGTGCTATGGCCCTCTCAGTTCCACATGTGTAGAGTCGATAGCACCCTGCATCGAGAGGAAACCAGCAATATTTCTGAATCCTACAGTCCGGACTGCAGCACTGACCTTATCACTGGGGAGCAAAATGATCCTCTGTGACCTTGCTCAGATCACATCGGTCTCTGTTCTGAAAGATTTGTGGCTGTACAACTCAGAGATCCCACACAGGTCGCCCGTCACTCCCTGGAATGATGGAGTCACATAGAAATTCAAAGCCGCTGTCACCTTCACAGTGACTGGGAGAGAATGGCCTCCCACTCCTGCAGCCTCTGCTCCCAAACCAGTGACTGGGAGAGGATAGCCTCCCGCTCCTGCAGTTTCCAGTCCCATTCCAGTGTCTGGCAAGGATTTGTCACAGTGTCTTAGAACAAATGTATTGTGCTCATCCCCAGAAAATGGAGTCAAGACTAAGAAGCCTCTGGGCCTCCTGCAAGCCCCACACATGCTAAGGGGTCCAGAGGCAGCAAACCCTTCCTGAGCTGCTCCTCCTTCTCCACGTCAGCCTGATGCTGCTCCTAGGTTTGCTGCCAGCCCTGCTCCTCCTGTACGCACCTTCATAGGAAGGCAGCCACAACAACCAGTATCCCACCTGCAGCAGGGCACAGGACCCCATGTGGAAATGACCTTCATTGGGAACACAAGGAGCAAGACAGGTTCTTAGGTGTTAGAGGGTCATGGTTGGTAGTCCCTACAGAGCTGAGTGCACGACTGCATACAGCAAGACATGCCGTACCCTGATAATGAGGGCCACGTCTCCATCCTTTATCCAGTTTCAGCCTCAGCAATTTCACCAACTTAGTGAAAGTGCTGCACAGTCTGAGTGACCAGCACCATTCATCAAATCAGGAGTGTCTACAGAGCTTGGAAATTCTTCGTAGCCCAGACCCATGTCAACTGGTCAATATCCCACTGCATTCAGTACAGATCATTGTTAAACATACCTGACAGATGTGGAAATGTTGGTGCTCGGCTCCCACAACACACCCTTGGAAGTTACACAGGTAATGGTTCACCTTTGGCCGGCTTTGGCCTTTTTGAACATCATTGCTGCTCACTTCATCATTGTTGAGATGCCTACGTACAATTCACAAGCAACAACAACTGTATGTTATAGTCCAATATCTTGATGAAATATATGACTGTAAGAAGAAGCATTTGGTTCTGTGGGTTATGATAACATGGAGAAGATGGAAATTCACACGAAGTGCAACTAAAACATCTGCCTCAGTTGGTTTCAGGATTGGGAACAGTTAGGTAACACATGGCACAGTAATCATATTTTGAGCTTCTTAGAGCTTTTTTACAGCCTGTTTCCAACTATGTAGCTTTGTCTCTTACATCCTTTAGATTTAGGCTACACAATGAGAGGAAAATGCAGCACCAGTATTCTGGATTTATTGTTCCAACAGGGAGTCAGAAATGCATGGTTGTAGGTATGAACAAAATGCTATACTCGGGTAAAATCTGTCCCTCATAAAAACAGTACAGTCCAAAGTCAGAGGTTCTGTAATTTACACCGTGATAAAAGCAGGAACTTCTCATTGGAGCTGTCAGGATTATGTGGTATGGAACATAGAGTTAGGAGCCTGATCACCTTTCCTTGCAAATATAAATAAAATGATACATCATTTTGCAGCAAAAGTTTTTTTTTTTCTGTGCCTTTCACAGCCTGCTGCCTTCGTATCAGCAAGACAGAGCTGAATGAAAACATGATAATTTGCTTGTCTCTTGGTGACTTCCTGTTCTAATTCTCAACATTTACCTTCCCTCTTTAATATCACCCATAAACGCAGAAATACAACTCTGACTTCCTTCATCCAAGTCACTCATATCTGCAGAAGTGAAAAGATGCCATAGGTTTAAGGTGAGAGGGGAAAGATATTACAACCTTTTCATGCAGAGGGTGGTGCGTGTATGGAATGAGTTGCCAGAGGAAGTGGTGGAGGCTGGTACCATTACAACATTTAAAAGGCTTCTGGATGGGTATATGAATAGGAAGGGTTTACAGGGATATGGGCCAAATGCTAGCAAATGGGACTTGACTTATACAGAGTATCTGGTCGGCATGGACAAGTTGGCCAGAATGGTCTGTTTCTGTGCTGTATATCTCTATGACTCTACGAGGCCCCAGTATCTTTCTGGGAAATTACTGCCATATCTTGGAAGTCAAGGCATTTCTTTTTACCTCTCCCCCTCTGCCTCTTACCTCCCAATTCATTACAGTATGCATGTGACAAAGTTAGCTTCAAATCCTTGCACACTCACTCTTGATCAATTTTGTTTTCCAAAGTTCATAGACAACATTTTCAAAAAAAATTTAACACAAGCTGCCCTTTGCAAATCCACGTTGACTGTCCTTGATCAGCTCGGAGATGTCCACGTTTTTCAGCACTGCCTGATGACAGAGTCCAAAAAGTGTAAATGTTTCCAAGGGTCCCTGACTCTCAAATCACTTGCACTCCTACCAAACCCCATAAAAATATAACCTGTTCACCCCTTGAAGCACTTTGCAGGAGGGTGACTGCAGTGTAAAATAATGCAAACTGTCTTCTTGCTGCCCTGCAATGGTTTAATTGAAGTGTGTCCTGCCTGTGACTCGCTATAAGCCTTGTCCTAAGGCATTTTTCTCTGGAGGGGTGCAAACTATTAAAAAGCAGCAAACTACACTAAGTAAATTATTGTAGACTTTTATTTTCAAGTATATCTTGTCTTACAGAATGCATATAAGTACAGATAATGGAAATTGCCTTGTGTACATATGTGAAGTATTGGGAGAAAAACCAATTAAACTTGATGAGTTTAAATGAAAATTCAGGAAAACCTACTCTAGCTAGGAAATGGTTAGAATGCAGAAGTTGCTTCCAATAGTTGAAACCATTGGCATTGAAGTATTTAAGGTGAAACTAGATAAACACATTGAAGAGAAAATTTCAGCTGAAATAATGGGAAGAATATACTGACAGAAGTAAATGTCAGTAAAACTGGCAAATGTGTCTTACTGGTCTTGTATGCTTCAAAATGAAGCTCCATTATGACCAGAAAGTTTATTCACCAGTATTAGTTTTGTTTTACAGGTTTTTCCCTATATGAGTTGGTTGAGAGATGGTTCATGTAAACATAAACAGTTGCATAGACCAGTGGGGTGATTGGCCTGTTTCTGTGCTACAACTTAGCACTGATCACTCCTACAATCACCCCATTATCCCTATAAACAGCCTTTTGTGTTTCGCATGTCTCCAACAGTAAGAGGTATCAGGTGGGTTTGCTGTGGGGAATGCCAGAACACATGGCCACTGTCATCCAACAGTTCAAACCCTCCATTTCTCTCCAATTACAGGGCTGCAAAATATGTTAGGAAAGAACTGGACACATTTTCCATTTCTGATCTTGATTTAGAAATCTTGGCTGGAGACTGTGCATGTGTATTTTGAGTTAAGACCAGGCTGGTTATACACATGTTGCCTTCCATGATAAAATTCTCAGCAAAACTCATTGTTTTTAGTCACTTGGGCAAGATATTCCATCCGCTGTAACCATACACCAGAGGAAGTGAGCATGTTCCAGAGAGCAAGGAGCAAACTGTGGAGACGAAAGCCAGAGAAGAGATTGGAACAGGAACTTGTAAAGGTCCTTCTGTGCTAGAATCTCTGGGTGGAATTTTCCCAAGCCCATGGAAACAGGCTAACCCAGACATGAAGGTGGGACAAGGAGGATATTCCAAAATTAAGCTGTTCAGTGAGCAGCCTGACATGCTCAGCAAAGTTGTTGGGGGTTGAGGGCCCATTGCCAACAGCGTCAGTTTGGTAGGCCCCTGGATGCAAATTGCTGATAGCTGGTCCAGTTGCCCACAGGGAGTATACACTACTAGCGCCCCCGCCTCCCCCCCTACAGACACACACATCAACTTACTAACTGGAGTTACATAGATCAGTGGAGTACTGGTCACCTTGTGGATGCATTTCCCCTCCAAAGTGTCTGATGGCTGTGGCCACAATTTATGGATACAAAATCAACAACTCTTCAAGTGGGCCTGTGGCCACACGAATCCATCATTGCCCTTTGTTCATGCTGGCAGTAACTGCAGGAGCAGGATGCAGAAATAGTCCCAACCAGCGACTGTTTTTCAAGGTAGTGAAATTTTGATTTGACTTGATTTATTATTGTCAAGATACGATGAAAAGTATTGTTTTGCGTGCTAACCAGACATAAGAACATCAGGGTAATAGAACAGAATGCAGAACATAGTGTTACAGCTACAGAGAAGCTGCAGAAAAAGATCAACTCTAATATATGCAAGGTCCATTCATAAGTCTGATAACAGCAGGAAAAAGCTGTATTTGAATCTGTTGGTACTAATGTCAAACTTTTGTATCTTCTGCCTGGGGTGAGAGGGGTCTTTGATTGTGTCGGCTTCTTTCCCCGGGCAGCAGGAAGTGTAGACGGAGTCAATGGAAGGAAGGCTGGTTTGCGTGATGGACTGGGCTGTGTACAGAACTGTCTATAATTTCACCCCATGCTTTTACAATTCTATGAAAACAGTGCAGGGCTTTGAAAGATTTAATGTCCAATCCAAATTCAATAGGCCACCACTACTTCAATCACCCAAAACCTGAGAGGGTGGTGAGAGATAGGTGTCAGACAATAAATACATTAGAATAGCAGGAGATTACATTATAAATTACAGAAGATGTCTAGGGAAAAGAGCATAAGTCAAGGAGATCTAGAAGATCATCTAAGCTTCGAGCAAGAGGATTTAAACTGTGCATTGTTTGTTGCTGAGTTTGAAGGATGGAGCCCAAGGAAATAAAATGACAGTTCCTTTAAGGCACTTAAAGCGAAGGAAGGTGGTATGATTAAAAACATAACTGAAGACAGAGATTTAAAGGTGAGTCAGAAGGGTTGGGAGGGAATTCCAGAACCGAGGGCTAGGGAGCTGAAAATACAGCTGCTGATGGTGGCCTGAAGAAATCTGGGAGAGCATGAAAGGCTGGAATTAGAGGAATGCTGAGCCCAAAATGATATGTAAAAGGTTATACAGCTTAGGATAGGCAAGGCCATGGGGGGATTTAATTATGAGATCAAGCTAATTAATACATTTATCTGACAGACAGTGTGGCATTTGTAAGCTTAGTTCACTAACATTGTTTAGGCAAGTAAATCTGTCATCCTTATGCAGTCTGGCCTACATGGGACTCTGGACCCACAGCAATGTGGTTAACTCTTAAGTACCCCAACAAGCCACATTTTTGGGTTCCACCAGGGCCACTCAGCTCCTGACCTCGTTGCAGCCTTTGTTTAAACGTGGACAAAAGAGCTGAATTCCAGAGGTGAGTTGAGAGTGATAGCCTTTGACATCAAGGCTGCATTCAACCAAGTGCGGAATCAAGGAGCCCTAGCAAAACTGGAATCAGTGGAAATCAGGAGAAAACTCCCCATTAGTTGGAGCCATATCTGGCACAACGAACATTCTGCAAGAGTTCCTCAGTGTAGATATTTTTAATCACTCTGTTCAGAGGTGTTACAGCACACCTCCGGAGCAGGTGTTACTTGAACCCAGGCCTCCTGGTTCAAAGGTTGGGACATTAACACTGCACCACAAGAATCCTCAGTATAGCATCCTAGGCCTAACCATCTTCAGCTGCTTCACATTGACTTTCCCTCGATCACAAAGTCAGAAGTGGAGATGTTCGCTGATGATTGCATAATGTGTAGCACCATTCACAACTTGTTAGATACTGTAGCAGTCCATGTTCAAATGCAGCAAGGTTTGGACAATATCCAGGCTTGGGCTGACAAGTGGCAAATAACTTTCACGCTGCACAAGTACCAGGCAATATTCATCTCCAACAAGAGAGAATCTAACCACCCACCCACATCACTGACCACTGGTTAACTTAGTTGGCTGGGCAGCTGGTTGCAATGCAGAGTGATGTCAACAGCATGTGTTAAATTCTTACACTGGCTGAGGTCACCATGAAGGATCCTCCTTTTCAAACTGTCCCTCGCCTGAGACTTGGAGATACTCAGGTTAAACCAACACCAGTTGTCTCTCTCTAATCGGAGAGCAGCTCCATGGTCCAGTAGGGCTAATGATGACTTTATTTCTTACTTTGTTCAAAGTCTAGTTCCTTTTACACATGCTTAGTAGCTATGTAATAGTGCCATCAGATCACATTGAAGAGTTGTTGATTTTGTAACCATAAAATGTGGCCACAGCCAGCAGACACTTTGGAGGGGAAACTCACCCATGAGGTGACCAGTATTCCACTGCTCTGTGTAACTCCAGTTCGTAAGTTGGTGTGTGTGTTGGGAGTAGTGTACACTCCTTGTGGGACTGCCTTGTGAGAAGGTTTTCTCTCCAACCATCCTGTCTTTCTCTCTGTTCACTAAAGCCTGCTACTGTTCATTCACCAGTGAGTATGGGTCTTGCAATTCTACAGCGGTTTTCGTTTAGCTGGCTATTCTTTCAGGGAGGAGATTTCTATTTCCTGTGGTCCTTGATCCCATTGAAATCCCAGTTAATATGGAGGTCCTTCTCAAAAGGACATGACACAAGGCTCTTAGCAAGACCCCCATTGCCTGGAGTGCACTCTGTCTGTTATGATAGAGTTGGGGGAGGCAGAGTTAGAGAACTAGGCAGTTTAATGGAGATCAGGGTTGATCTGAAAATTCTCGAGTGTATGGCTCCACACTGTGCAGTACATTTACCCATTGCAACGAAAGCATGTACTTACCTGTCTCAACACCGGCACAACAATTTACGAGTATACAAAATAAAATGAAAGGCTTTTGTTTTCTGTCACTGTGGTTGCAAACAGGACAAATGAGTAGGGAGCACCGTATGAGCATGCAGGATCGTCACACAGGGTTTGTGAAAGAAGAAACAGGTGAAATACTGATGCATTAACAAAGAACTCAAAGGGTTTCTTTTTCCACAAGTTGTCACATCTTCATACAAAACCAAGCACATCACAAAAACACTATAAATTATAGTGATTATATACTGCATTTCATACATTCCAAAAGCAGCCATAGAAAAAGTCATTTAAATGCACCCATTTTGTAATGAGTTGTCTGATTTCAGCCGGGGCTGGCAGAATGACTTCATCTGTGGAAATTAATTGAATACTGGCCAACTTTCAAAATTAATTTATTATGGGCTAAGGTGTAGCAGAAGGAGTTTAGTTTACATAAATGTGAGGTGCTGCGTTTTGGAAAGGCACATCAGTGCAGGACTTAAGGTAAGGTCCTGGGGAGCGTTGCCAAACAAAGACACCTTGGGATGTGGATGCATCGTTCCTTAAGTGAAGTCTCAGGTAAATAGGATAGTGAAGAAGGCGTTTTGAACAATTGCTTTTACTGGACAGTGCATTGAGTTGGGAAGTTGTGTTGCAGCTGTACAGGACAATGTTTAGGCCACTTTTGGACTACTGCATTCAATTCTGGTCTCCCTGCTATAGGAAAGATGTTTTTGAACTTGAAAGGGCCCAGAAAAGATTTACAAAGATGTCGCCAGGGTCGGAGGGTTTGAGCTATAGGGAGGGGCTGAATGGGCTGCAGCTATTTTCCCTGGAGTGTCGTACTCTCAGGGGTGACCTTACAGATGTTTATAAAATCATGAGGGACATGGATAAGGTGAAGAGTCAAGATCGTTTCTCAGAGTATAGGTTTACAGTGAGAGAGGAAAGATTTAAAAGGGACCCAAGGTGCAACGTTTTCATGCAGAGAGTGGTGTGTGTATAGAATGAATTGCCAGAGTAAGTGGTCGAGGTTGGTACAAAATTACAACATTTTAAAGGCATCTAGATGGGTATATGAATAGGAAGGGTTGAGTGGGATATGGGCCAAATGCTGGCAAATGGGACAAGATTAATTTTGGATAACTAGTTAGCATGGACATGTTGGACCGAAGGGTGTGTTTCCGCACTTATATCTCTTTGACTCTATGACATCAACTTTGCTGGTGTGTCACCTACTCCAGTCTCCCTGTACTGATACCCATTCCAGTCGTCGATATTAAATTCCGCCAGAGTGCATCAACTCCAGAGGCACTGGTGCCTGGGAATGCTGGAAATTGGGACCATCCAGCCTGAATGGCCTCTTTCAATGCTGTAAACTTGTATGACCTTAAAGGGAACACCTGAACAATGCAAAGCTGAAACATTAATTGTGTCTGAAACTGACCCTCAATTTATTGTCAATCCTGGGATTAATCTCACAAATATTTTTAGAACTTGTAAAATTGACTTAACACTTTTATGAATGGAAAGAAATATTTATTTCCCTTAAATGCAATTTCAAATGAAACCAGTAGATGAAGACACAATCAGAGGGTTTCCATATGGACTTTGTTAACTTATTTATGTACACCAAGGAACAGAATAATGGAGCATTTAAAGATGCCATTTTCCAAAGCTGGTGTCAATAAATTACTTTTGAGAGTTGGCCAATATTCAAGGTTTGTTACCAAACCAGGACTAAGTACTCCAATACATTGAGGAACCAAATATGCAATAACTTCTCAGCTGGAAATGTCTAACTTTTACAGTAATGGGAAGAGTTATGGAGGAGTATTCCTCAGGGAGGGGCCAGCAGCTGGCAATGAAAGGAGGCAGTGAAGTAGATAAATCTCATTTCCTTGTTATACAGACAAGGTTCCCAACTTCATCTGCACTAATCTGACTGACCTCACTTGAAGTGATGATCAGAACATTTAATTGGCCTCAGGTTAGTGAATGTCAGAAAACATTGGCTAGATTTTTACCGTGAAGCCTCCCCCAGTCAAACAATTGATTAACGCTCATTGAGAAATGGTGGGTGTGGGGTATGGAGTGGATGATGTTTGGCAGAAGAGGAAATTACTCATCTCTTGTGTCAATGTTGACCTCCACTGCATATGTTTATGAGCTCAGTCGGCTTTAATCTCCCCTTCCCTCCCCAAACATCAATTGCCTCCCGAACATGAAACACAAGAAGTAATTGTTTCCATGAGGAATGGTAGGGAGGTATGATCAACTGCATGGAAGTTTGAATGAGCGAAGCACATGACCCATTCCCCACCCCCACTGCTGTAAAGTGCACTTTAAAATCGATCTCCTTCACCAAACTTTTGGCCATCCATCTTACAGCCTCTCTATGTCTCGCAGTTTCCAGAGGTTTGAAATTACCACAATTTTAAAATCAAATGAGGGGACTTCATTGAATGGATGGTTCAGATCCTACCATGTGTTGCAGACTGATACAGAACATAATTTACCTCCTGCAAACCCCTGGAGCAAGAAGGCTGCGCCATCGACTTCATTGATGTGTGCCCTGACTGGGAGTTGGTGCCTGCTCCATTCATTGGCGGCTGATAGACTCAAGGAATCCCCATCCCACCTCTTCTCTGTTTGGTACTCCAGGATGGACAAGGGTTGTGAATGGGGCTGTCTTAACATCACAGAACTTAAACCAACAGGTGCTGCGTCTACATATCACTCATCCACACTGGAAAACCTTAGCAGGTGTTTCACAGCAATATAGCTTATGTCAACTTATCACCAAGCCACAACAGAGACCGGTGCTAACTTATTCAAGCTTGATTTACAAACTATATACTCCGGGTACGTAAGGATCCTGAGAGCCACATCACTCACTATCACACTGCAGTCTGTGTGTTGAACAATGGATGCTGTGTTTGCTGCCACCACAACTGCAGGGGGCGCACTCACCACCAATACAGCCACACTGCCTGGAACCTCACTGACAGCAATGTCACAGGGAACTGTTTACTTACATCAAAAATAGGACCAAGAAACGGCTTTATTTTCAAATTACATTAATTCAATTCAAATCCTGCGATAGCAATATTCTCCCAATGCTTGTCCAGCCTGTTCTCTAGCCCTCACCATTTTCCCTCCTGGTCATTGCCTTGCTCCATTGCTGGGACGGAGGCAGTGAGGGGTTGTAGGGCAGTGAACAGAGAACCAGCAAATTAAGGAGCGGAGAACTGAGCGGGGCGCTGAAGGGAGCAGTGAGCAAAGTGCCAAGCAGGAACTGAGCAGGGCAGCGAGTACTCCTCAGGTATATAACTATCAGTGACAAAGGACATGCTTATTAGGGCGCTTTCAGGTGCACTTTGTTGACATTAACAGCACCAATTTCCTGCTCTAGTGAAGGGGCAGGAGAAACAGTGGTACATGAGTGTGAATTCTTGTTACTGCTTTCTTCTTAGCACACATGTGGTTCATGGTGCTTGCAGTGCTTGGAACAAGGTCAGCCAGGTGGAGCACATAGAATATGAGTTTCCTGATTGGGGCTGTTAACCTGGTCCAATCAGGGAACCCTGGCTGACAGATAAGACCCGGAGTGTCAGAGGTTCTGATCACTATGACAGCGAGCTCTGAGGAAGCTGGATCAGCGCAAAGGTCATTCCATGTATAAACAAAGGGTGACTTGGTGATGGGATTCCAGCCTTTGTGGAGTTATTTCAGTGGTGATACAAAAGGAGTGCTAACTTCAGCAACTCCTGGGGAGACAACAGCCTAGTGGTATTACCACTGGACTGTTAATCCGGCAACCCAGATAACGTTCCGGGGATCCAGGTTCGAATCCTGCCACTGGCAAATGGTGGAATTTGAATTCAATAAAAACAACCTGGATTTAAGAATCGAATGTCAATTGTCAGGGGAAAAACCCATCTGGTTCACTAATGTCCTTTAGGGAAGGAAACTGCCATCCTTACCTGAGATAACAAGGTGTAGTGCTGGATGAACGCAGCAGGCCAAGCAGCCATCCTTGCCTGGCCTGGCCTACGTGACTCCAGGTCCACAGCAATGTGGTTGGCTTTTAACTGCCCTCTGGGCAATTAGGCATGGGCAATAAATGCTGCCTAGCCAGCACCACCCTCATCCCTGTTAATAAGTTAAAAAAAGTTACAGTTATGTGCATTAATTGAAGGGACGTGAACTACAACTAACAGGGCCAGGCTGTCATACACAGTGTCTCACTGACTGTCACACGGCCACAACAGCCACTTTAATTTGTAAAGATCTATGAAATTAGTCATGCTCTTAGATTTGTTTCAGTCGTTCAGTGTTAATGTTGCAGCTCCAAATCTATTTCGGATGTCGGAATAGCTTTATCACTAATCTTTGTTTTCAGTTTATGCTGAAAACAAACAAAACCACTTGGCGCAAAAATCTGGACACCTCCCGGAATCTGTCAGCAGCCGAAGAGTTAAAACCATTAGGCTGACAGGAACAAAATCTGACCAAAGAGAAATAAATTTAACAGACACTGTTACATATTAGTGAATGACTGGCTCGAACGTCATTACTGTAGTTAATTGGAAACACAGGGTTGTTTTCACTGTAAACATTTCAAATCAATGGTTCAACCTAGATTTAAACAAAGCCAGACTGGGCATGAATCCAAAAGACTGCTGAACTGCTCAAACAAGAAGGTAGGAATGCACTGTCATGATAGCGGAAAATGCAGATCAGAAGATCACACAAGAGTTGGCTCATCTTAACCAAGGCTTCAAAACAGGGCCATACTTTATTAGTGGCACTTCTGAGTGAAGGAAGAATCTGTTGAAATGTGCTTGTGCGATGATATTGGGTTGAAGCCAGGTCTAGCCTCAGCTCTGATGAATCCAATGCTCATCCTGAATGGGCACTTGTTTAAAATTCCAAGTAGTATCACACCGCAAACAGAGTCAGATCTCTTCAAGGAATTAAAGTCACTTGTAAATTAGGAAAAGGGAATCTTGGAATGGAAATGGCTTCTGCTTGGTTGGAGTGGAGTGTAATGGGGACGTAAGCATTACTTACTCCCCATGTCTTGGTCCGAACACAGCTCACAGCCCAAGTACCCATGTAGTTTTAGCAGATTCTGGTTTCAAAATCCTAATCAGACTTCTGTAATATTCAGATGTCATATGAACAGACGAAATAGGAGCAGAAGTAGGCCACTGGTCGCCGTTCAATGGCAGATCCAAGATAACAAGGTGTAGAGCTGGATGAACAGGCCAGAGCAGGCCAAGCAGCATCAGAGGAGCAGGAAAGCTTGATGTTTCGGGCCTAGACCCTTCATCAGAAATGGGGGAGGGGAAGAGGGTTCTGAAATAAATAGGGAGAGAGGGGGAGGCGGATAGAAGATGGATGGGCAGAGAGGAGACAGACGAGTCAAACAGGCGGGGATGGAGCCAGTAAAGGTGAGTGTAGGTGGGGAGGTAGGGAGGAGATAGGTCAGTCCAGGGAGGATGGACAGGTCAAGGGGGTGGGATGAGATTAGTAGGCAGGAAATGGGGGTGTGGCTTGAGGTGGGAGGAGGGGATAGCTGAGAGGAAGAACAGGTTAGGGAGGCGGGGACGAGCTGGGCTGGTTTTGGGATGCGGTCGGGGGAGGGGAGATTTTGAAGCTTGTGAAATCCACATTGATACCATTAGGCTGCAGGGTTCCCAAGCTGAATATGATTTGCTGTTCCTGCAGCCTTCGGGTGGCATCGTTGCAGCACTGCAGGACGCCCAGGATGGACATGTCGTCTGAGGAATGGGAGGGGGAGTTGAAATGGTTCGTGACTGGGAGGTGCAGTTGTTTATTGCGAACCGAGCGCAGGTGTTCTGCAAAGCGGTCCCCAAGCCTCCGCTTGGTTTCCCCGATGTAGAGGAGGCCACAACGGGTACAGCGGATGCAGTATACCACATTAGCAGATGTGCAAGTGAACATCTGTTTGATGTGGAAATTCTTCTTGGGGCCTGGGATTGGGGTGAGGGAGGAGGTGTGGGGGCAGGTGTAGCACTTCCTGCGGTTGCAGGGAAAAGTGCTGGATGTGGTGGGGCTGGAGGGGAGTGTGGAGCGGACAAGGGAGTCACGGAGAGAGTGGTCCCTCCGGAAAGCAGACAAGGGTGGGGAGGGGAAAATGTCTTTGGTGGTGGGGTCAGATTGCAGATGGCGGAAGTGTTGGAGGATGATGCGTTGGATCCGGAGGTTGGTGGGGTGGTACGTGAGGACGAGGCGGATTCCTTTTTGGTTGTTATTGCGGGAACGGGGTGTGGGGGATGAGTTGCGGGAAATGCGGGAGACACGGTCGAGGGCGTTCTCGACCACTGCGGGGAGGAAGTTGCGGTCCTTGAAGAATGAGGACATCTGAGATGTACGGGAGTGGAATGCCTCATCCTGGGAGCAGATGCGGCGGAGGCGAGGAATTGGGAATAGGGGATGGCATTTGTGCAGGAAGGTGGGTGGGAGGAGGTGTATTCTAGGTAGCTGTGGGAGTCAGTGGGCTTGAAATGGATATCGGTTTCTAGGTGGTTACCCGAGATGGAGACAGAGAGGTTCAGGAAGGTGAGAGAAGTGTTGGAGATGGTCCAGGCGAACTTCTGGTTGGGGTGGAAGGCGTTGGTGAAGTGGATGAACTGTTCGAGCTCCTCGTGGGAGCACGAGGCGGCGCTGATACAGTCATCAATGTAACGGAGGAAGAGATGGGGTTTAGGGCCAGTGTAGGTACGGAAGAGGGATTGTTCCACATAACCTACAAAGAGGCAGGCATAGCTTGGGCCCATGCTGGTACCCATGGCCACCCCCTTTGTCTGTAGGAAGTGGGAGGAATTGAAAGAGAAGTTGTTGAGGGTGAGGACGAGTTCGGCTAAGGGGATGAGGGTGTCGGTGGAGGGGGATTGGTCAGTTCTGCGGGACAGGAAGAGCGGAGGGCCTTTAGGCCATCTGCATGGGGAATGCAGGTGTGTAGGGACTGGATGTCCATAGTAAAAATGAGGTGTTGGGGACCGGGGAATTGGAAGTTCTGGAGGAGGTGGAGGGCATGGATGGTGCCACGGATGTAGGTAGGGAGTTCCTGGACCAAGGGGGAGAAAATGGAGTCGAGATAGGTGGAGATAAGTTCGGTGGGGCAGGAGCAGGTGGAGACAATGGGTCGACCAGGGCATTCAGGTTTGTGGATTTTGGGAAGGAGATAGAAGTGGGCGGTGCGGGGTTGGGGAACGATAAGGTTGGAGGCTGTGGGTTGGGGGGTCACCTGAGGTGATCGGGTTGTGGATGGTTTAGGAGATGATGGTTTGGTGCTCGGGGGTGGCGTCATGATCCAGGGGGCAGTAGGAGGAGGTGTCGGAGAGTTGGCGCCTGGCCTCGGCGATCTCGAGGTCAATGCGCCGTACTACAACTGCGCCTCCCTTGTCCGCGGGTTTTATGGTGTGGTTGGGATTGATCCATTTGTGTTTCAAATTCTACATTCTCGTTTACCTCTGATAAACTTTGATTCCTTTGACTACAAAAATCTGTCTTCTTCTATTTAAAAAAATATTCAATAGGCCTCACAATGACTGCCTTCTGAGGTAGCGAGTTCCAAGCTCACACAACCCTCAAATTAAATAAAAAAACTCTCCTTATCTCTGGCCTAAAAGGGTGACCCTTAATTTTTTAAAAAAGTGCCCCTTAATTATGGCCTGACCAATAAGAGGAAACATCCTTTACACATCTACTTTGTAAAGATTATTCAGGATTTTACAACCTTTTATTAAATCACACCTCACTATTCTAAATCCAGTGGAAACAAGCCCAGCTTATCCACAAGACAACCTGCTCATTGCAGGTATGAATCAAGCAAACCCTCTCAGAATCACCTCTCAGATAATCATATCTTTCCTTAAACAAGGAGACCAAAACTGCTCACAGTATTCAAGATGTGGGTCAGCAATGCCCTTTATAACTGAAGAAGCATAACATCTGGCAGCCCCAGTGGCCTAATGGATAAGGCACTGGTCTCCTAAGGCAGGGATTGTAGGTTTGAGTCCTGGCTGGGGTGTAAGTATGTTTATCACTGGCACAGTGGTTAGCACTGCTGCCTCACAGCACCAGGGATCTGGGTTTGATTCCAGCCTCAGGCAACTGTCTGTTTGGAGTTTGCACATTGTCCCCATGTCTGCAAGGGTTTGCTCCAGTTTCCTCCCACAGTCCAAAGATGTGCAGGCTAGGTGGATTGGCTATGTTAAATTGCCCATAGTGTTCAGGGACATTTAGATTAGATGGGTCTATGCAGGATGCTCTGATGTTCAGTGTGGACTCATTGGGCTAAAGGGCCTGTTTCCACACTGTAGGAATTCTATGATCTTTACTTTTATGTTCAATTCCTCTTGTCATAACGGCCAGGATCCCATTAGCCCACTAGACTGTGTGCTGTACTTACAGTCATAGAATCATAAAGATGTACAGTATGGAAACAGTCCCTCCAGTCCAACTCATCCATGCTGACCAGCGATCCTATATAAATCTAGTCCTATTTGCCAGCGTTTGGCCAATAAAATCTATTTACCTACTACCTCATTAGCCATCTGTTTTAAGAGCCTAGGACAAAATCTATCTGGACCCTGTGTCTTGTCAGCCTACAGCTTCATCAATTTACTCATCAATACCACTTGCCTAGAGATACAATTCACTGGGGTAGCGTACTCGAAATTCAGCTCCACTATTCCTAGAATCATTACAAATGTGAACATTTGTTTAAACCACAAATTGTCCAATTTTACATATCTGTCTAATTCAAGTTAAAAGACTGTGTACACCATGAATAAGTACATGACTAGTTATTGTAACCAAACTGCTTTCAGATAGAAATGTGAGTTGCTAATTTATAACGTGAGCTTAAACTCTACCCCTTGTTTACAATTCCCACACACATACAAAAAAAAACACACGAAGAGACAAGACACAAATATTGTGGTGGGGAAGGAAAAGTCAGGGCTGCACAGTTCTGGCACCACTTTGGATCACAGATGTCAATGAGTTGTTTCCTTTCTGTTCCTTTTCATTCCTTTCAATTCTTCAATAAGGAAAAGATGTTGTGGATACCCTGATTCTCAGATTTTCATTCATTGGTTAATAATTCGGCCTTTCAGGGGTAATTTTTCCCTCTTTCCTTTCAGTGAGGGAATTTGTAGAGGGCAGTTTACAGTGAAATAATGAGTAATAGCAGCTACCAAAGGGTTTTCTGTTACTTCTCCAAACAGGAGGGGGAGACTGTGATTAAAGTGTTTTCTTTTCTCAGGCTAATGTTTCTACTCTGTTGTGTTCACATTCAGGCCTGCAAACTCTTGCCAAGGAACCAATCAAGTGGCTGTCACTGTGTTGAACACTCCCGAGCCCACAAGAACTGCTCAATTTAAAACCAATCAAAAGACTGTCACTGCAAAAACTATCCTGGGTACAGACCCAGGAAGCTGTTGTAGTTGGCATCCCTCACTTCCCCCATCCACGCATACCACGCGTGAGTAAGCCAACATTGTACATCCAACTCAATGTGTTCCAGTAGCTCAATTTAAGACTGTAACATCTTCCAGCTTCCTCAGCTTAAAGCAGTATCTTTTCCCACTTCTTAGTCCATAGTCCATACAAAAAGTTGTTGTTACATCAGCAGTGATAATTTCACCAAGTTTATCTTTCCCTTTCACCTTCTGACTCACAGGCAATATCAGAAAGTTTTGAACCCTCTACACTCAGACAAAAGGAAAATATTTGTTCATTTCTCCTGCTATTTCTTTTATTGTTAACTATTAACGCCCCACTCACTCACGAGACAACGAACTGTCATCTTACATATTTTAATTTTTGGAATACACGCAGAAATTCTTGCTATACACTTTTATATTTCTAGCTAGTGTCATCGCATGCTCTAACCTTTCAGTTATTCTATGCAGTCCTTCATATTCTGGTAATCATCTGACCTGCTGCTCATCTTTGTACAGCTATGTGCTTTTCACCCCCGGGTTAGATGCTTTCCCTAACTTCTTTACAGATGACAGGTACTCCCCTAGGAATTTTCCTTTAGAGTAGGAATATACTTATCCTGAACATTCTATAATATGCCCTAAATATCTGCTACTGTGTCTCTATCGATTTAATAGCTTAGTATGGCAGTTTATTTCTGTTGGCTCAGCTTTCACATCCATGTAGTTGCCTTTATTTAAGTTTATAATAGTAGCCTTAGGCCCAATCTTCTCTGTTCCAAACTGGACATAAAATTCAATCATATTGTAGTCACTACCACCTAGTGGTACTCTAGCTCAGACGTCATTAATCCTATCACATTACACAATATCAAGTTGAATACAGCCTTCTCTCTGATCAGTTCCAGGTAGTTTCTTAGAGCAGCACAATCTGGAAAGCAGTGTATGAACAATTCATTCAGGCTAATCTCCTCAGCAAAATTTCTAATCTGAGTCTTCAGGTTTACATGTAGATTAAAATTATCCACAATTACTGCCACCCTTTGTCACAAGCCCTCGATATTTCTCCTTGTATACTTTGTTCTACATTATATTGACTGTTAGGGGTTGTAGATCATTCCCACTATTGAATTACTTCTCCTACTATTCCTCATCTACCCCCAAACTGATTCTACATCTCCTCCTTAACCAAAATCATACCCAATTACTGAACAAATACCATCCTTGATTAACTGTGCTACTCCTCCACCTTTACCCAGTTTCATTTTCTTCTTGAATGTCATATACCTCTCAACATTCAGGATCCAATTCAGGTCATTCTCTGGCTTCATTTCCATAATGGCTACTGGGCCACATATATTTACTTTCACGTGCACTATCTTACTTACTTTACTTTATTAAGAATGCAACATACATTCAGACACAGAGCCTTTAGATTTGTCTTTTTGCTTTGTTAGTAACATCCTGTATTGATTTCTGGTATTTTCTTAGGTTTTTTTCCTCTGCTCCTTCTTGCCAGTCTCGAATTCTCATTTCCAGTATTTGCCTCTCTTACCTTGTCTCTATTCTTTGATATACTATATCACTCCATATTTGACCCTATGCCCCCTCTACTTAGTTTGGAATCCCCTCTACTACCTGAGATAGATAGTTTGGAGGAACACTGGGTGTAGCAAGGTGCAGGTGTAGGTCACACCAATGTACTGTCTCCACTTCCCCCCAGTGCCGGTGCCAGTGCCCCACAAACGAGAACTCACTTCTCCCACATTACTCTGTGAATCAGGCATTCATCTCTCTAATTTTACACACCCAAGCCAATATGCACATGGCTCAGCTAATAATCCATACATTTTAACCTTTGAAATTCTGTTTCTTAATTTACTGTCCAGGTCCTCATACTCTGTGTGCAGAACCTGTTTCTTAGTCCTCCCGATGTCACTGGTACCTGCATGCAGCATGAACTCAGGATCATCCCTACTCCCCCCACAGCACGTTCCTTTCCAGCTCAGAGCAGTTTATTAAATCCTGGCACCAGGCAGGTAACAAACCCTATCATCGCTGTATGGAACGGTATAATCCCCATCACTAGACTATCCCCAGCATAATCCTTTCTGCTCCTCTTATTGAATGGCCTCCTGTACCACATGCAGTTTGCACAATCAGCTTGCAGCCCACTCTCATCCAAACAGGCTGAGAGAATTCCAACATAACTTATATAATTACTCACTGGCACCAGGCATTGAGAGACTGAATGAACAGATCTTAAAGGAATCTCTCAGTAAAGAGCAAGCTCGGGCTTGTTTTTTCAAAAAAATAGATTTTTGAATGGTCAGGATGAGCAGCAACAACTCCTATCCATCCCCATTGGAGATCCTGAGAGTGATGGCTCTGCCTGTCAGAGAACAATGAAGCCCAGTCCTCAGAAATGCTGGCCCCCATACTGAGGTGGCATAATTACATTGTCAGCTTGGTTTTAAATCATTTAGATATATTTAAAAACAATATTAGAGATAATTCTCAACTTGCGAGGTAGTGAACAATAGGAAAACATTATGCTATGATCCCAGCTGATGTTGCTGTTCATCAAGTCACATCCAGTCTGAAATTCAGTCTGATAAATAAGAAAAATCTAATGTGGTAGTCTTTCACTAAAACATGGGCACACCATGGACAGATTTGGTTTTAACAATAAAACAGAGGTTCATTACATAAAAGAAATTACAATTACATAAAAGAAGCCAAGTTATTTATTTATAGATAACAAGCATGGGGCTGGATGAACACAGCAGGTCAAGCAGCATCATAGGAGCAGGAAAACTTGACGTTTCGGGCCTAGACCTTTCATCAGAAAATTTCTGAAAAGATTTTCTGATGAAGGGTCTAGGCCCGAAACGTCAAGTTTTCCTGCTC
>JAHRHZ010000058.1:21620243-21687257 GCA_024137785.1 Ginglymostoma cirratum | reverse complement strand
TGGGGCTGGATGAACACAGCAGGTCAAGCAGCATCATAGGAGCAGGAAAACTTGACGTTTCGGGCCTAAACCCTTCATCAGAAATGGGCTGTTTTGTCCTTGTTGATCTTTCCATAGTTATGCCCACATGCTGTTTCACTGTTCGGCTGTTGTAGCTGTCTGCTGGCTTTATGAGTAGCTTTTAAAGTTGGAAAGTCTTTAAAATTGTAAATGTCCAGTACTGCTCCTGGGTACACTGGAAATCTCATTGTTGTTATCTCGTAGACGAACATCACTTGTGAGTCTTATGAAGAGGGTCTTCTCCTTAACAAGGACAGGAAACAGTTCTGAGGAAGGGTCACTGGACCCGAAATGTTAACCCTGATGTTTTCTTCACCAATGATGCCAGACCTGCTGAGTTTTTCCAGCAACTTCGGCTTTTGTTTGTGACAGGAAACTGGCACCCTGCAGGAACCTCGCGATCTCTGCTGGAAGGAGAGAGCTGTGCCCCAGGATATGTGTAATATAAAGATGGTGGGACTGGGCAGGAAGAATGGCACTGCAGAGATTGCAACAACTATTAAGGCATTTCCCTGCTGGAATATGTATTTCTCTATGTTGACCTTGTCACACTACAACTCCTAAATGAACACATTTGCCCCAATCCTTTGTAGTCTGGCAGCTGCAGGATAAATACCATGAACAAAAGAGACTGCTTTATACTGCCTTCATTAATCTCATCAAGGGCATTCCACCATGTGAACAGAGTGCTCCTTTTAAACTGCTAACAAAATTGGCTGCTCATAAAAGCAGCTCAGTGTGATCTGCTCTTTCGCAAAGAGATGATGGCTAAGGTCAGCTAATGATGGAGCCATGTCGGAAACTGGTGAGATCTGCAGTGGAGTCAAACAGGTTTGTGTTCTAGCACCAACAGTCTTTGGCATATTCTTCTCTTTGCTACTGTCATATTCCTTCAGGGCATCCAAAGAGGCGGTCTACTTTAGAGCAGAACTCTCAGAAAGCAATTCAGCCTTACTTACCTGAGATCCAAGTTAAAGGTGCACTGTCTCCTCAGACAGTGGTGTGTCACACTAGCAATCCATACCGAGGAACACTTTTATCAGAAGTGGATGGATTGTCGCATTCCTGTCAGGAGTTTGGTTTGATCATCAGTGAATGTCATGCTCCAGGATGATGCCATTTATCAACACTGAAACCTTTTATAGATTCAACATAACCAGACTTTATAATCTGTCACTTGATACTGAAATCAACATGCATCACAAAAGCTGCAACTGTTACACCCAAGCTGAGTTAGAGAGAGTGGAACAGTAACAGAGTGAGCACACCAAACTTCAAATCTTTCAATTCTCAGTGCACTCCTCAACGGTGGTGAGACCTGGACAATACCCGCTGGGCAGGAGAGAAAAACGGGACAGTTTCTCCCTTTGTTGAGTTTAGATCTATCCTTGGCATCTCTTAGCAGGACAAAGATCACCAACTCCTGGGGCGTGCTGATGCCATCGATATAATTGGATGATGAAAACCAACAACGAGCTGTGCTGGCTCAGCAACATTCATCGGATAGATGGCAGCTGTATACTCGGTGACCTTCTGTATGGCAAACTAGTCACTGGGTCACAGCTTCCAGGGCATTCACATCTCTGCTTTGGAGATCTCTGTAAGAAAGATATGAAAATGGCAGATATTTGCACTAACGACTCAGAGGCAGCTGCTGACGGCTGTAATCTCTATGGCTGACTGTTTAAAAGGGATTTCGAAGAGACTATCAGAAATTAAAGGTCCCGTTGCCTGAGAAAAGAGCCCAGAGAAAGCCGTGCTAAAGAATGCTGCACCTCTTCCTCTGCAGTAAATGTGTCAGAGACTACCTCACCAGAATGGGACTCCTGAACAGACCCTGATTATGCTAACACAAGAATTAACCATCATGATACATAACATCACCTTACAAGACAAAAGTTTGCCAAATAACTTTAAAGCAGGATAATTGTTCAGCAATCTGGAGTGGGAATGTCTAATGAATAAATCAGACTGATCCATTATAGGATAATGACAAAATACCACGGATGCTGGAAATTTGAAACAAAAATAGAAAGTACTTAGCATATCTAGCAGCATCTATAAAGAGAGAGAGAAAAAAACTGACATGATATTTCAAGTCAAATATAACTTCTTCAGAACACAATGATAGGAACTGACTTTTAATTTTATCCTATCGAAGAACAAGGCTCGTTAGAAATTGATGACATCTGGGTTAATAAGATGAAATGAGGTAGATTTCTTCAGATAGCAGTCATGTACACATATCTATTTATTGAAGAATAATCGCATATTATGACATTCAGGGCGGTGCCTGGAATAAAATATGATATTCTATTCCTGTAACTTGTATTCTCTCACCCTGCAGGCACACTTAGATTGAAGCTGCTAGCAACTCATCACACTTCCCTTCTACATGATCTATTTTGACAACTTCTTTACCTTATACTAAGTACTAAATAGCAGCTTTTTCACATCTATCCTCAGTTTGTCTCCTGAAGGCACCAGCAAACTACTGTTGGAAAGCAATGCAACGGGGACAAATAGCCCTTCCTGGAAAGTGACCCAAGTTGTCATTCGATGAGGATTATAATGGCAGAGTTTGACTATCATGTCATCTGGAAATCCCTTAGACAGTCTTCCAGGAAAAGTCAAGGACTCGATGTCAGGGTTGGGACCCTTGGGCAATTCCTTCCCTCTTCCTGGTCTCAAGATTTTGAGATCAATTGTTGTATTTCTCCCGCTTTCATTACTGCAAAAAAGTAACCTCATCACACAAACCGAAGCTGCCTTCCCTCTGGGCTGCACTTATCACCTGAGCTACTGAGGGAGCTTCACTCATGAACTCATAACACCAAAGATTTTACCTAAATCACTCAAGCAAACTAGTCATAAAAGTAAATGTCACTGTTATTATGGAAAGGAACAACTCGATATTTTTTATGAATTCAATGCACAGCTAATGAGCATCTGTCTCTTTGCAAATAAAAAAGTTAATCTTGTCAGGTCCTTGTTAGATGTGCAAAACTCTAAATAATGTCATTTTTGTGAGGCTAATTAACAGCCGTGACCCAATGGTCAGCTGCATAATTTCAGGGATTCGCTAAGAGCGTGGAAAGAAAAGAGCTCATTCTGTGTGAGGGAATGCTTTGCATGGCCAATTGATTCCTTTCCTTCCCCATTTACAATATTTAATCAATTAAAGAAGATCAATCTTCAGCCAATGGCTTACACCATGGAAACACAAAACAAACAAACAGACAACCAATCAAGGACAATTACAACCTAATCCTCTCTGCATGATAGCGCGCCATTATTCTTTCACTGTCATTCCCTATCAGCAGGTACCCCGGGTGAGATCCCAGCCATTGTTTGGCCAGCTTTTTTCCCCTCCTGATCAGATTTACATTTTTTTTTAATCTTAGGGAAGGGACTCTTTTACTATTGAAATCAGTTTAAGAAAAAGAACCTTGGAAAGATGAAGCTCTAGCAGCCAAATAGCCTAGGTGGCCTTTCACATATTTCAAAATGCTGTGTAGAGCAAATGGAAACAAAATAGATTCTTTAGGCGCAAACTTGACTTCTGCATTATTTCATGGAATTCCTTTCTACAAGGTTAAATGAAGCTGCTAAAACCTAATACTGCAATTACATCTTTTTTCATTATAACAGGAGCAGAGCAGTAGAACCAAGAAGGCCCTGATGACCCACCGTACGACTTGGATTCAATGGCATCAATCTCATCTCTGAGTTAAAGACCATGGACTCATTCCCCACTCCAGACATTTATGTACATAATCAAAGCTGACACTTTAATGAAAAATAGCAAAGTGCTGCATTAATGGTGCTGTCTCTAGGATGATACGTTAATCCGAGCTCTTTCTACTCACCCAATTCAATCTAAAAGATGTCATACCAGGGTAGTTACCCTGGTATCCCGGGCAACCAGGGAAACAACAACCACCATTATTAACGCACATTAATCCCATTGCTGTTTGTCAGATTCGCTGAACACAAATTCAACGCCTTGATATTCTGCTTTACACCAGCCTTTACTACATTTAAATGTACTCATTCTGCTGGTAAGTACTTTGGGACATCACAAGGTCATGAAAGGCACTCTATAAATGCAGGTTCTTTCTTTATGGACACCCTTCATTCATCTCCACACGAACTATTCAGATTTTGTGACCGAAGTGGATCAGTTTACAGGCACTAGCATCAAGACAAACACAATTTATAACTGTATGGAATTGTTTACCTCAAAATGAATTGGAGTAATAGTTATGAATGAAATGGTTTATGGCATACAATATTTTCTATGCCTTTCAGTACAAGCTATTCCCTGAGACAAGTAAGAATGAAATATTCTTGTGTTATTAAAATCACATTGAATTTGTTCCCCTGAAATCGTATTTTCATCAGAGCAGATCACAATGTTGAGAAGAGACGGAATACTGTCTGTTCTTTCAAGAAGCCAAACTTGATCTAAAATCAACGATTTTCAGAAGGAAAGAAACAAGAGGCAGAACTAAAATGGAAAGATTTGACATGGAAGAAAAATCAAAATTTGATCAATAAGTATAATATTAGTGGAAGCCATTTTACAAAAAAAAGTTACAGCTTCAGTCAGTGTGGAAGAAAATGCACACAAATATTAGTCTTGGGGAAGTCTGAGCAGGATGTCATACTGATACTCCAAACAGGAAGGAAGAGCTTTTAACAAGAGAATTAAACAGTTCCCTGCCAGAATTTCTTGAAATCATGTCATAACAGTAAACACATGATATGCTGAGCTGACAAAATAGAATTAACAAATGATTTTCACTTGTCTTCTAAACTGATTTGTGATATGAGAAATTTTACATGAGCTGCACATGAGCAGGCAATTTATTTTATAGAAGTCCTTCCAACAGCTAGCTGACAGCTCCTCTACATGCTTCACTTTCCACAAACAACACTGCAGTATCTCTTTCATCTTTGATGTGGTAAAAGAAGGAATTGGGAGTCTCCCACACACTAAGCACCCTGAAATCTGCTTTACACTAAACAGCATAAAGACAACCGCAAGTGTGACTTGGTCTTTGGGCTGTGAATTTTAGACATGTACATTCATGCTGCAAACCTATTAATATAACTGAATTGGCAAGCTCACTGTGAAACTTCACACATCCTATAATCTTTCTTTCAACAGCATGGAGATGGATTTTAACTACCAGATGGTTTTTGATGTGAAACTACTGGTTTGAGTTATTTTCTTGCTTGCCCACTGGTGGCAATCTGCGACCATGGCCATTGTAATCGATAGCATTGTCACCACTTTGCTGGTTGTGAGAGAGAAGTCACCCTTCAGAAAGTTAAGTGTTGCCTGGCAACCTGTTGACTTTTGATATACGTGGTCCCAGGGCAGAGGGGGATCATCAGAAATCTGGGCTAAGGGAAACCTATACTTTCCACATTAGGCTTGGAGAGGACAGATTGACAGTAATATCCTTCTATCATCAGTCTTCTCAGCTCCCAAACCCTTCATGCTCATTCTCACCGAACAGGAAAATCACAGCAGCTACCTCACTCAGGCTAAATTAAACATTTCAGTCAGGGCCAAGTGATGTCATTTGTAAAAGTGAACATTAGGGCTGTCCAGAGAGATCTGTCAAAATCAGATCCTGCCAGCTTTATAGTGAGGAAGTCACCCAGGATAATCACATACCCAACATAGCAGCAAATTACTGCAGATGCTGGCATCTGAACTGAAAACAGCAAATGCTGGAGACCACAGCAGGTCAGCGAGCATCCATGGAGAGAGAGCAAGCTAACGTTTCGACTCTTCATCAGAGCTGAAGTGAAATGTGGAGGGAGCAGCATTTATGCAATGGTGGGGGAAGGTGGGATTGGAGTGCTGGGGGAGAAAGGATGTTGATAGTTCAGATTAAGTGATCAGAATGTGAGAATGGCAGAACAATGGTGTGTCTAATTGCCAGACTGGAAAGAACTGACTGTTCCACTGGGGTGGGGGAAGGGGAGAGAGGACACAGTGACAGAGAATGTAACCAGCAAAGCTAAAAGATAGGAAGGAATGGGTTCACAATTTGAAGGTGTTGAACTCAATACTGAGCCCAGAAGGTTGTAAACTGCCTAGTCTGAAGATGAGATGCTGTTCCTCCAATTTGCACTGTGATTCACTGAAACATTGCAGCACACTGAGGACAGACAAATGGCCATGCAAGCAAGATGCGGTGTTAAAATGTCCGGCTACGGGAAGGTCGGGGTCATGCTTGCACACAGCTTGGGGGTGTTCTCAAAGTGGTCACCCAGTCTGTGTTTAGTTTCTCCCTTGCAGAGTAAGCCACATTGTGCACAGTGAATACAATACACAAGATTGTGAAATGCTGCTTCACCTGGAAAGACTTGGATGGTGAGCAGGGAGGAGATGAAGGGGCAGGTGTTGTACCTTCCGCAGTTACATAGGAAGGTGCCATGGGAAGCGGGGAGTAGTGTTGGTGGTCGAGGAATAGACTAATGTGTCCCAGAGGGAACGATCCCTGCAAAATGCCGACAGGAGAAGTGAGGGGAAGATGTGTTTGGCGGTGGCATTCTGCTGGACTTGTCTGAAATGGCGGAGAATGATCCTTTGAATTCATAGGTAATATTGACAATTTCCAGTTCCCTGTCCCTAACTGCCTCCTGCTCACTATGGATGTCCAATCCCTGTATAGCTCCATTTCCTATCAGGGTGGTCTGAGAGTTCTCGGCTTCTTCCTCCACCAGAGGCCTGAACAATCCCCATCCACCACCACTCTCCTCCGCCTGGCTGAACCTGTTCTTTCACTGAACACTTTCTCCGTCCATTTATCTTATTTCTGCCAAGTCAAAGGAGTGGCTGTGGGCACCCACATGAGTCCTGGTTATGCCTGCCTCTTTACGGGGTATGTGGAACAATCCTTGTTCCAGTCCTACACTGTTTTGGTGCCACTTCATGCTCCTGCCTGGACCTTGAAAAATTTGTTCATTTTGCTGCAATTTCTACCCCTCTATAACTTTCACATCGTCCATTCCCAACATTTACCTTCCATGCCTTGACCCCTCCATCTCCATTTCGGGGAATAAAATGTCCACTGCCATCCACGACAAAGCCACTGACTCCCATAGCTACCTTCACCACAGCTCTTCACACCCAACATCCTGCAAGGATTCCATCCCATTCTCCCAATTCTCTTTCGTCATTAATGCTGCCTGACTTGCTGTGATGTCCAGCATTTATTCTTTTCAGTAATCACATACAAAGCATATCTCAACAATTATGCCAATATTTTACAGTTCCCTATTAAATCATTTGAACTTATCATACATTGGGATAGTCTTTGGAAACGTTGTCAACATTCTGTTTCTCAAACTCTCCTCTCAATGTTCCTTCTTTACTTTATCCAGCGATTCCCTGCAGAGGCGTGAACATTGTGAAATCATATTTGTCTGGACAGTCCTCAGTGCATTCTCTGTGTTCTAATTGCAACACCTTACAGCATGTAAAGATACCATTCAGCGCGTCATGCCTGTGCTAGCCCTTTGAAAGAGCTATCCAATTAGTCACAGTCCCCTAGCTCTTTCCCTATACACCTATCCAATTCCCTTCTGAATGTTATTTGTGAATCTGCTTCCACCACTTTTACATGTATCATCCTGAACGCAATTAGTTGTTTAAAAAAACTCTTATTCCAACACAAAACCTTGACATTTTGACATCCTTTCTAATGCATGGTTTTCAAAACCTGAAACAAGGTTGCAGTTCAGCTGTAACCACTGATTTATAAAGGTTTGTCAGTTATATAATTTATGTAATTTATGTCTCCGTTTATAAAGCCAATGATGTTTGAGAGTTTAGGCAATAAACCGTCAGCAACATCTGTGGTGGAAAAAAGAATCCAGACTATTTCTTAGAGACAGTAAGAACTGCAGATGCTGGAGTCAGAGATAACACAGTGTGGAGCTGGAGGAACACAGCAGGCCAGGCAGCATCAGAGGAGCAGGAAAGTTGACGTTTCGGGTCGGGACTTTTCTGGAGATTTTCTGAAGAAGGGTCCCAACCCAAAACATCAACTTTCCTGCTCCTCTGATGCTGCCTGGCTTGCTGTGTTCCTCCAGACTAATTCTTACCTCTGCAAACATAAGGGCCAGAGAAGCTATTGGAGACTCAACTGTTAACTGAGCAAAAATCAAATTAATGATCAGATTGTGGGAGTCAAAGAAGGGTTCAGGAAGACACACGATGATGTATGTTTGTAAATAAAAACAGAAAACTTTTCCCAACAGTTTTTGTCCCACAAACCCTTCTAATAGAAAAGATTAGATATGTCTTTGTGAAGACTTGCAGGCATGAACCCAATCAGACTATCATGTTGTCATCTATCACTTTCTCAATCATAAAAGCAGAACGGAAAATAGCTTTTTGATGATTCACTACATGTTTGACATGCTGGAACTAGATGGTAGGTCCAATATAGCTTGAGCAAGGTGGAAACAAGAAAAAAGCTCCATAACATTAGAAAACTAACATAATTAGTGAGAAAAGTGGGAATTTTTGTGACAGATTTGAGGTTATTTCTAATGCCCTCCTCTAATGCATAACCAAATTCACACAAACCCATTCCAAATCTCTTGCAAATGGGTGCTTGATGCACACATGTTAAAACGAGAGCAATTCATTTGGGAAATGAAGGCTTTCCATGAGTAGTCAAAATACTTAGTAATAGGAGAAGATCAGTAGCCTCAACACTTACCCACTTAACGTGATTAATCCCATATACATACCTGCTCCCCATATTTTTAAACTTCTTCTATTGATCTGGTGGGGGTGGGGGGGCGGTGAGGCTTTCTAATACAGTGGTAGTGCCCCTACCTCTGAACTGGGGGTGGAGGTTCTGTGTTCAAGTCCTGCCTGCTCCTGAGGTGTGTAATACATCTCTGAGCAGGTTGGTTACACAATATCTAAATTATGACAATTTGACATTCTTACTTTTGTCCTAATGGTTACAAGATTAAACTCAATTGCTCCATGGGGTTTTTGTGGTGCAGTGGCAGTGCCCCCACCTTTGATCCAGGAGGTCTGAGTTGAAATCTTACCTTCTCCAGAGGTGTGTAATGACATCTCTGAACAGACTGCTACAAAAATCTACATCTATCTGTTCAGTATCACTACAAGTCATTTCTCTCAAATGAGGCAGCCCTATGATCCACGAGAACAATGGCAACTTTACCTTTGGGTTCTTGTGATGCAGTGGTAGTGTCCTTACCTCCAGGCCAGGAAACATCTGCTCAAGTCCCTCTTGCTCCAGAGATATGTCATAACATGTCTGAACAGGGTGATTAAATATCTCTCCAGAAGTAGATTTTGTTAGTCTCTTGAATCTATTTATAATATATGCTTCGTTCCTTTTAATTTTTGGGTAAAAGCATTCTATTGGAATTGTATTCTTACTCCTGACTTTGTAAATTTTAGCTAGTTTCTTTCTGCACAGTGAATCATTTGTTTGTGTCAACTTGTTCGACCACAATAAACTAGTTCTTGGAAAGTTGCTCTATTATACAGTTGGTAGTATCTACGAAAAGGAGAGGCTTGGCTCTGCAATGATATTCCATTAGAGGGTTTTCCCCTTCTGGAATTAAGAATCTGTGAATTTGCACTCATTAAGTTTCAAAATCGTGAGTCTAATGCACGTAGAAGCTGAAATCTACACCTGCGTCCATTCTCACTCCAACAGTACACCAGAATAATGGTGAGAAAGTGATGTAACAAATGATTTGATAACATGCAAAATAAATGGACAAGAGTGAATACCTACTTCTCAATTCTCTCTTTCTCCCCTCTCCCCCCCACCACAGATAATTTGATGGTTTGTAGCTGAATGCAGCTGAATGATGTGGAATGCAAACAATGGCCTGACCAGGTCCTCTGAAACCTGAAGAAACACTCACCCAGAGACTGTACTGTTGCCAAATTGAGATGCACATGCTTAGCATATCTATTCAGGCGAACAGCAAGACCGGGATAAACTGATCAGTATCTTTCATTATTATAGCAGTGGTGATAACTGATTACCCATCTCTGTTCACAAACTCTGCATTACGGTAGGGACTTTTCACACTTCTTAGTCCTGATTTGTCAATAACTCAGTAACACAGTAGTGCAAAATTAGAATTCAAAGCATAACTGATGCAGTTTTGGGATTTGATGGAAATCCAGTTTGCGTTTTTCAAAAACAATCAGTAGCAATTCGGGATTCTATCCAGTCAACTTATGGATCAATTCGGACCAGGCAAGTTATAAGGAAAGATAGAATCAGTGTTATATATAGTTCAAACCTAACCCTGAAATTTGCTTACCTAAACCAATCTCAATCTGTGAGTCAGCAATCCACACAGACCAGATTTCTTTAGCACCAGCAGATCAGAATTTTCTTTGTTGTCTCACTGCTGAGGGCATGCATCTCTGAGATCTGATAACAGTTACAATTGTTTAATACGAGTCAACCATGTCAATCTCCTCCAACATCTAGCTGTCTGCGACTATCCTCACGTGGTTCCATTCAGATCTGTTCAATCACAGCTAGTGTTTCTCCGAGAACGGATATAATTTCTATTCCCCATCTCCATCCCACCGTCACTGTCAACCTTCCCACAAACAAACCGCAATGGAATAGTCTAAATCGTCTCCCAACGCAGAGTGTTATCTTGCTGCTGACCTTTAGTTTCCTCTAAGTGAATGTAACAATGTGAAGAGTTCACATTCGATTCCACCCTGGGTGACTGGGTGGAGTTTGCACATTCTCCCCATGTCTGCATGGGATTCCACCGGGTGCTCCGGGTTCCTCCCACAGTCCAAAGACGTGCAGGATAGATGTACTGGCCATGCTAAATTGCCCACAGTGTTCAGGGATATGTAGGTTAGGTGCACTAGCCATGGGAAATGCAGGGTTTCAGGGATAGGGTAGGGGGATGCATCTGGGTGGGATGCTCTTCAGACGGTTGGTGTGGATTTGTTGGGCCAAATACCCTGTTTCCACACTGTGGGGATTCTATATAATTGGCTTCTGCTTCAATTGAGCACCTAGCTTCAAACTCCACATCCTGTTCCAATATTGTTGAATTCAACCTCTACCTCTTCTTTTTCCCGATTGTTAAATTCCTTACGCTTGTGTTTTTACCATTTGAAACTCAATTATTCCAATGTTTTTAATGTAATCCCATCCTGCAGCTACCAGAAACCCAACTTGTTGAAAACTAAGTTGGCGATAACATGTCAATATCCTCAAGAGGAAAATAAATTCTACAACCTGGGGTCCTCAGCAATGAAACAAGGTTCAGAAAAGATGATTCAAGCACATTTTAATGTTCAATTTAGGAATCTTAAACTATTCATTGCAACTATTTTGGAGAGATTTGCTGTTTCATGGTTTTAGGAACCTGACAGACAACTTGTCCAATCATCATCAGTCAGAATCATGGTAACTCCTAAAAGAAAGTTCAAACAAAGAAACAGCAGAGCTCCAAGAAATCAAAGCTTCAGTTTGTTACTGTTTGAGAAGTTCTTGTCTATCCTACGTTCATGTAACCATGTCTTTGAAAGTATATTGGGAATTCTAACAGAGCCACCTTACATTGTTCATTTTATCTCCTCATCAGCAGAGAACCATGCTCAAAGCAAAGGCTGCATATCACTTGTTATCCATTCAGTCATTTTTTTCACATTCCAAAGGGTCAATTGTGCTTGCAACAACTATTAAATGTGTTCAACAGATAGTCCAGTTATAGAAAGACAAATCCAAATGCTCAGAACTGTATTATACAGCACAAGTTATACAGCTTAGCTGCCTCTCAGACAATCTTAATAGAAGCTGTGAAAATATAGCATTGATAGCAAGAATAATTAATCCTTTTTGAGTTTCCCAAGTACACAAAGGAATATATACATATGAGTCAGAAATTGGTAAAGTGAAAGAATTATACTTTCTTCCAAAATGCCAGAATAAACGCTTTAGCTCAGTGTTTTGAAATTGGTCTCCTTCATCATAACTCATACGAATGTTTCAACTTCATCTTCATGCTCCTTAGCATGACCTGGGTTAGTCTGCTAGCCCTTGAGCAGTAGAGTATACTTGCAGTACTCCAACAGACAATTTCTTCGACCTTGCCACTGGGCTGCTATCTAAAGGTGTAAAGAGTTCTGTTGGACCAATTTGGAGCATATTTAGTCTTTTACATATTGCACATACTCAGGAATTGTAACTCCTTTCCAATGCGCAATTGTGCAAAATATGAAAATGATTCCTTTTTTTGTACATAAGGTGTACTTACATTGCAGGAACATGATTCAGGCTGAATTCATTTCTTTCTTGCATGTGATGTGCACTTGCATGCAATTCATAACCAACGTTCAGGTCAATTTCCAGTCCATCACAATTCCCCTCAATTTATTTCCAATCTTTCCTGAAAATAGTGACTTGCACTCGATCATGGATATTAACAGTCCCCTGGCACCTTACGCAGCTTCTTCATGCAGAAAGCTAGAGTGAACGTAAGTTATTTGCCCACAGGTAAATGACAGTGATGTCTGTATTCATTTTGTTTCTTCTTCCAGTTCTCTTTTGTTTACAATCTATCTCCTACCCCCAGATGGTGATCAATGTTGGTATGAAATTCCATGTGTCACAGTCACCTTGCCTATCTCAGACTTACCATTCTGCACCTGCAATTTTCTCAGGAGGTAAGTAGAAAAGGGAATCCAAAAACAAAAGCCTTCTCACTTCCTTTTCTTGCCTCTTTTATTTGTTTAAGAGCTGTTCATCTCTAGCATCTTTCAGTTCCGATGAAAGATCATTAACCTTAAGGATACATCCTGTTTCTCCCTTGGCAGCAGCTGGCCGACTTAATGACTATTCCCAGAAGTTCCTACTTTCAGTTTAATAAGGAAAGAAAATTGGGAGGGGAAAGTGACAATATTCCTGTACAACATTGTTTTAGGCAGGATATTCACCGTTACAAGGGTGGCGATCTTCCAATGCAATGAACACTATTCTTGAAAAGTTAAAAGGATACCAAATAGTCCTGCCAATCCACAGTGTATGGGGAATTGATTTAAAGCATATTCTGTACCTGACATCCTTAACTCATTTATCATTTTAACAACAATAGGACATTGACCACACCAAGGTTTTGAGAAAATAGTTGAAAAACTACAGAAACAAAACCACATGCACACATTCAGTCTTCAAGGATATTTGTGATATGCCTGAGGTGAGGCCATTTGGAGACTGAGATTGTCACTGCAGTGATTAATCACAAAACAACACACATATCCTATAGCCACTACCTTTTATTTGCTCTTCCCTGACACCCCGTCTTTAGTATGTCAGTAAGAAAGTACTTACTGTTACCTGTCCACCTCAAAGATGGAATGACCAGCAGAGTGATGAATTTGTAACTACCTCCTCTTTCTCCAGTTTCCCACCAATACCAAGTGATAACCATTAAACTTCTACCGCGACCATAGTATATTATGATGGTCACTTGATAATGATGTTCCCTGTGCAATCCAGTTTAGTGCATCGACTTCTATTCTCACAATACATTGAGAAGAATGAAAATGGGACTTCCATTTGTAAAAGGTGATTCAGAGTGTTCCTTTCTACTCTGAGGCAATCTGGCTGGCCGTAATTCTGAGGAGAGTCAGCATGTTCCAGTTGGACTCAGAAACCCTGGACTGCATCAGTGTTTCCTCACTCATAAATCTATGGTTGACCCGACTGATTTCCATTCTCATAGATTCCTCCAGCAACATGTAATCTCCACTCTTTCAAAGCTAGCCTCCTGTGAATCATAATTCCTTCATCCTGATAATCACCTTTATCATTATTACCTTCCTCTTGCCCTTTTAAAAGTGTCCTTGAAGTCTCTCACCAGTTTTTCAGTCACCTGTCTTAATCCTTCTGCTAAGGAGCTTCTCTGCAAAAGAAATGGCCATCTAAATGCAAGCTGCTGCCAACAGTAACCTTCTGCTGCAAAAAGTATCCCAGTGGATATGTGACTGAGCAGACTCAGCAACAAACTCACCATGGTGCACCTTGCTAATGTTCAGTGCCTCACCTCACAACTAAAAGATGGCTGCTTCACCAAGATACTAGGTCTATGTGGGATAACTGTATCCTCGGATCAAACTGCATCTGAGCTGTGATGAATGTGGAATCAGGGAAAAATGGCAATGTTTCTCCGAGAAAATAAAATCTCTGGGCTTTTTTTTTGGCTACATATTAGCTGTATTCAGTATTTTGCAAGGCTTTACGCCATGAGGCCAAGTAAGATCTCTTGCCGTATCTCATCAAACTTGCCTTGAGATGGGCTTTCGCGAGTTCTTGGGAAATTCTGCCACAAACCTTCATATTGTCTATATCATTCATGCCCTAATTTGATTTTGCCCCCTATTTCCACGCTGTTACGTTTTTCACCAATATTATTGGAAGACATTTTTTTTCTTTGCTCCAAAGACTGGCAATCAAACATGACTTAGTCAAATCGGTACTTGTTTTGTTTATCTGGGCACAGATGAACTTCTCACCTTGAATGACCATGTATTCTTTTGCCAGGAATCAGAATGCAACCAAACTAAATAACCATTTCCAGAGCAGAATACAGACACCTGTTCGTGAGAATTTGAACATAATTCAAGATGCCTATTCTTATATTTAAGCTCAAGGTCAGCAACATTCATTTGGCCAGAACTAAATTTGCTTTATAGCTGCATTACATACAATGGATGTTGTTTCCTCACCACTCTGGTTAATTCTGCAATAATGTCCATAATGAATGATCACAAACTTAATGATATTTGGTTAAGGGTGTTTCAGAGATAGTAGGAACTGCAGATGCTGGAGAATCTGAGATAACAAGGTGTAGAGCTGGATGAACACAGCAGGCCAAGCCTTCCTGCTCCTATGATGCTGCTTGGCCTGCTGTGTTCATCCAGCTGTACACCTTGTTATCTCTGATATTTGGTTAACATTGTTACACACAGAAAGTACAGGGTCCAAGTGGTCATGGCCAACTTACAGACTATTAGAAACCTTTCCTCATATGAAAAACTGACTCAATGCTACCATTTTATATTTTAATGTGAGTGAGGTGATTCAATGGCTTGTCTCATTCCTCTGAGGACCAAATACAAATCCAGCCAAGGGTGACAGTAGTACACGTTCTCCAGTTGGTTGCAAAGTTTCAACGTTAATTCATCCAAGTAATCTCAAATCAATGATCAGGCAGAAGGATGCACAGATCAAAACTGCTCCCAGTTTTGGCACAAGTTGACAGAATTAGCATATAAATTCAGAAAAGCAAGGTTAACTCGAAAGATTGGTTGAAAACTTCATAGTATCTCTGTGGGCAGGCCAGTCAAGATGGCAGTGGAGTAGAGACCCTGAGCCGGGGCTAACCTGCGCCAACCAATTTTCTTTCTTTTCATTTTTCTTGCTTTTTTTTCTTTTTTTTTTGTTTTTTTTTCTTGTCTTTTCCTTTACTTACCTCTTGGACAGCATCGGTAGTGGCAAGTCAGCCCAGTGCGGACTTGAGTGAGCCCTTACTTACTTATCCGGGGTGAGCAGGGAACCTGGCTTCGGAGTTGGTGGCTGCTACATCGGTGGAGGTGTAGGCCGTGTCGGCAAGGTAGGCCACATCAACAAGGGAGGCCACATCAGTGAGGGAGGCCACATCAGTGAGGCAGGCCCAGTGGCAAAAGATGACGCCTGAGGTTCGGTGACTTCATCGTTGGTTGGGCCAGCAGCGGCAAGGCAGTGGCAGAAGGGCATCATGGCCCAGTGGCAAGAATTGCGACTCTGATGTTCGTGAGTCCAGCACAGGCGGTGGCAGAGGAGAATTGGCCTGGCAGTGAAAGATGTCACTTGAAGAGTGGCAACTTCAACGTTGATTGGGTCCAGAGTAGATGGTAGTGAGGTAGTGGAGGAGGGATAGCAGCGCAGACTTTGATGATGAGCTGGCTCAGGACTGATGGGCTCTTTTTAAGCTACATTTTTCTATTCTTTTTTCCTACTCTGAAACTATTCAAAATGAGGGAGGATCGTGGCAACAATGGAAAAGCTGTTCATTGTATTTTACTGTTTTTCTCACTGTAAAATACATATGACAATAAAATCATTTAAAAAGCCCTGGGATCATAAACCATTTGCATCATCAGGATAGTACAAATAGAGTTCATTATGAACTTTGCCTGTTCTAGTCCTGTCCTCTCAATACTTAGAGAATTATAATATCTTACAGCATTGAAACAGGCTATTCACACATCACAGACAACGTTGGAGAAGTTCAACAGGTCTGGCAGCATCTGTGGATAGAGAAACAGAGTTAATGTTTCAAGTCCAGTATTAGCACCTGAAGAAGTCATACTGGTCTTGGAGTGTGAACTCCATCTCTGTCTTCACAGACGCTGCCAGGCCTGCTGAGTTTCTCCACCATTCACTGTGGTGGTTTCAGATATCCAGCATCCACAGGACTTTGCTTTATTCAACACAAGAAGTCTGTACTGCTGGTTTCTGCCACATGACCCATCAATCTTATCCTAATCTTGAACTCAGTTTCCCTTTCTTTAATGTTCCCCCCCTTTGCCACAATAAATTCTCTTTTTCAAATATTTTGGGTCTGCACTTGCACAGTCTGTGGGGGTGAATTTCTCATTCTAATCACATTCTGTATAAAGCAATTTTTTATATTTTCTCTTTCACTCTTAATCACTATCTTAAATGTGTGCCCAAAAATATTGCATTGCTAATGAGTATTAAATTTTATAATCCTCAAAACCTTCATCAAGCACCCATTAACTTTTCACTCCAACTTGTCAATTATCTCTACATAACTCTTAATCCTTATCCCCAGTAACATGCTTGTGAATCAACTGCATATTTTCTATTTTCATTAATTAACCAGGAGTGCTCTGAACCTCGAAGGTCTTGCACAAGCTCAATATTTTATTCGTCTCCTTGCAATGCTCTTTCAAATACAAAACTAAGAATTTTTTATTGTCTCATCCACTGGCATTGCTTACGTTAATCATCTCTGACTTATACATCATGTTCTCTCTGCTTCTCTACTTCATTTAAAATCTTACCATATGAGGAATACTTTCTTGCCTTATTCTTACTTTCAAAATGCATTATGTTACATCCCACTGAATGAACCAATTGTTTATCCCTCCCAAGAATAAGGGTGCATGTTACTAAGTCTTATATCTATTGGCATTAATACGGCCCGCAAGAATAAAAACCATTGACTTTACCCAGAAACCACTCAAGCAAAACAAAATGTACTTTGAGAATTAGAAAGTGCTTATTTTGAAAGTGAATATCAGAAGGGGGCTAAGTAACAGAAAATTCCACTCACTCATCCGTAGAGTTCTTAGCCCCTTCGCTTACTGCTTTAACAATGCAAGGCTTATGCAACGCTCTTGCTATTTAGTCTGAAGTAAAATGATAAGAAACAGACCATCCATTTTGTTGGGTTAAAATAAAGTAGTTGTGATCATTTCCTGTAGAGCTGGTTTAAAATTATACAAACTGATTGCATTTTTTAAAAACACACTCAGCTCCAACACTACTGAAATATATATGTATATGTATTTGACAGGCACCAGAGGGATATAAACTTAGGACTGTTTATTTTTTGCTGAAAATGTGCAGAAGCCTTACCACGACACCCTGGCTATATCCGGCATGGAAACATCTGTAATATGTATTCTGGGCACTGTTGGTGATAAGGGTGTTTGCAGGCAGATACATGAAGGCCATCAAAACTGAAGAAAATATTGTCTTTGTGGAATTTTGTGGAAAATACTTTCTCCTTGCCTCTCTCAAAGGACCTAAATGTATGCTAGTGCATATCAGTTTGAACACTGCTCTTGCCCAAGTAACTATTTCCAGCTCCAGATGGAATGTTTCAACAGACCCTTCAAGTGTGGGAGTACGATAAATCACGACCACCCATCCTTTCACCACCTCGCCTAACATCTAATTTCACACATTTTCCATTCAGAGCCATTTCTTGTTCATTAACACTGTTGTCCCTTGTTAATTTTTCTGAAGCCAATTGGAGCATTTTGGCTGCCACCATGATAAAAGTCAGCTCCCCCAGTACAGAGGACATGATCTAACTTGGGACTCTCCCGGTCTACATGACTATTACACATTGGGAAGTGACACGTCTGTGAATTGCGGAGCAAAACGACTTCTATCCTTTCCTCATTCAATGCTTGAACCCATAATTCCGTTATTCTTCCAACTATTTTGATAAATCGGTGATGTATTTATCATGCATGCAAGAGAAATTTAACCATAGGCCCTTTCCTGCCACAGTGTGTGTTCTGTGCACGTGCATTTAAGAAAACTGGCTAAACTTATTGAAAAGACCGCGTTAGTTTCCTTCAGATGTAGTGATTGTAACAGGGCAACCACCTGTACGTTTTAGAATATCAGATCTCCAATTGGGGCTGTTAATCTGATCCAATCAGGGAACCCTGGCTGAGAGGTAAGAAGAGGAATGTCAGACATTGTGTTCACTCAGAGTTGACTCTGAGGAAGCTGGATCATTGACAAGGTCTCCCCACGAGTAAATAAGGGGTAACTTGGTGACAGGATACCGGCCTCTCTGGAGTTATTTCAGTGCTGACAAGAGAAAAGCACGTTCCTGAAGAAAATTGCTCGCAACGGTTGTCTTTGAGTTGGGCGGAAAGCATTTCTGGCATCATGCTGTTACTTGGGAAGCTTGACTCGTTCGATCCTGCCATCAAAGACTGGCCCCAGTATGTGGAAAGAATGTGTTGTTTTTTTCCCGGCAAATGACATTGGGGCAGATGAAAAGCAATGAGTAATTCTCCTGACAGCTTGTGGACTGGCAGCTTTTTCGGTTATCAGGAGGCTAAGTTTCCCTGAGGCGCCAGATACCAAGGCCTTTCAAAAATTCATGGGTTTAGTTAAGAAATATTATGACCCCAAGACTCCTCTAATTCTGAGATGCTATCTACTCTGCAGTTTGAGAACCAGCAGAAATCCATTTCAGAATTTTTGACAATGACTGGCAGAGGCATGTGACTTTGCTTTAACCCTTACTGAGATATTGAGAGACTGTTTGGTATGTGGGATTACTGATGTAACCATGCAAAAGCGCCGACTAGCTAAAGTCCAACTAGACTTCAAACAGGCACTACAACTGACTTTATCTTTGAAAAATGCAAGAAAAACCCTCACCAGGCTGACTGAGCTTGCGGAGCACCACTTAAGTGAAGGTAACTGCACAGCCTCTGCAGAATATATTCTGAACAGAGGGACTCCAGGTTAGCCCACAGCAAAACCCCAAAACAAAGCCAAGCCTCAGCCAAACAGTTAAAATTTTCTTCAGAACCCGGACCAGCAAGCTATTATAGTTGCTGCCAGTATGCAGACTCCAGACAGCAAAAGAGTCCCACTAGACCTAAACTGAGAAAGAGAACTCACAGGCCAGTATCCAGGTGAGTGCAAGTTGCCCATTGACCAGGAAGCAATTCTATGATTCTGCAAGGCCCGCCCAGTGCCATTTACTTTACAGGCAATAGTAAAAGCAGAAATCAGGAGGCTGGAACGCAAAGGAATCATCAAGCCAGTACAGCTGGCTGAATGGGCAGCACCGCGTTTGTACTAATTGTGAAGTCTGACGGATTGATTTGCCTTTGTGGGGATTTTAAACAAATGGTAAACTGTTTTTGGCAGCTGGATAAATACCCAATCCCTTTCATAGAGGATTTATATGCAAACCTGGCAGGGTTCTGTCCTTCACAAAGCTGGACATGAGCCATGTGCACTTGCAACTGCGATTAGATGAGAATTCCGAGAACTATGCTACAATTAATACCCATAAGGGTTTGTACTGATGAAGGGTTTAGGCCCGAAATGTCAAGTTTTCCTGCTCCTATGATGCTGCTTGACCTGCTGTGTTCATCCAGCCCCATGCTTGTTATCTACGAGACTGCCACTTGGGATATCGTCAGCCTGTGCAATCTTTCAGCGGATGATGGAGGACATTTGACAATGTTTCCCAGGTTGCTATTTATCTAGATGACATGCTAATAACATGAAAGACCAACAAGGAGCACTTAGAGAACTTGGATATAGTCCTTAGATGTTTCTCCCAGGCAGGCATATGCTTTAAGAGGAAAAAAGATGTGTTCCAGGCACCCCAAGTGATCTACTTGGGCTATAGTGTCAACAGGACGGGGTTACACTGGTTGGAAGGTAAAGTGAGGGCAATCAAAGCTGCCCTGGTTCCCATGTCTGTACCAGAGCTTAGGGCTTTCCTTGGTGAGTTATGAACGAAAGAGCATACATAACCTGGCCTCCATCTTTGCACCTTTGCATCAACCTTTAAAAAGGCTCAGCCTTGGAAATGTTCACTCAGCCAAGCCATAACCTTCAGGGAAGTGTAGAAACAGCTGTCATCCTCTAAGGTATTGGCACACTATGAACCCAAACAAGATCTGGCATTGACAGGCAATGCCTCCCCGCATGGCATCGGGGTAGTAGTAGCTCATAGATGGCCCAATGGAGAGAAATACCCATTATCATGTGCATCCAGGATGTTGGCTAATGCAGAGTGTAAATTTCCTCAAAGAGAAAAGGAAGCTTTAACAGTCATATCTGGAGTCAAGAAGTTCTACCAATACCTTTATGAGTTTAAATTTGTAATAATAACAGACCACAAACCCCAGCTAACTCTACTTAAAGAGCACAAGACAGTGTTGCCCATAGCTTCAGGCTGAATTCAGCAGTGGGCTCTGACACAAAGTGCATAAAACAACAAGTTGGAACACCGTCCAGGAGGCCAAGCACCAAATGTGAATGCATTGACCTACCTCCCAATGGCAGATACACCGGCCATGGTACCACCACTAAAACAGTCCGAAATGGTTTTAAATTTTCTGGACACACTTCCAGTCACAGCTGACAATGTCAGACTTTGGAAACAGAAAGATCCAGTCCTGCCAAAACTGGTAGTGATCAGGGAAACCAAAGGGCTGTCACAACCAGATTTAAAACCTTTTTGGACCCAGAGAGACCCAATTACCGTAGAGGACGGCACATTATTATGGGGAGGAAGAGTGATTGTCCTGAGCAAAGGTCACCACCAGATACTGGCTGAACTCCACCAGGTCATCCAGGGGTTTCCAAAATGAAGATGTTGGTGAGAACTCATGTCTGGTGGCCAGGATTGGATGCAGACTTAGCTGTAATGGTGGGGCAGAACCCAGAGTGCCAACAAGGACATAAATTATCACCAGCAGCTCTCTCACATTCGTGGGAATGGCCAGGTAAATCATGAACTTGGTTCCATGTCAACTTTTCAGGTGCTTTCAATGTTCTTATTCATTGTGCACACCCATTCAAAGTGTCAGGACATGCACAGAGTTCCTTCATCAAACATGAGGATGACAATAGACAAACTGCACACATCCTTTGTAATACACGGACTCTTGGAAGTGTTGGTCACAGATAACAGGCCATCATTTACCAGCAGGGAATTTGAGTATTTCCTCAAGTCAAATGGGATTCAACATATATGGATAGCACCATACCATCCATCATCCGATGGTCTGGCAGAAAAAGCAGTCCAAATTTTGCAGACAAACTTAAAGAAAAAGCCTACAGCTCCACTAGATACCAAACTGTCCCCGTTCCTGTTTGATTACAGGACCACTCCACATGCAGTTACAGGGATAGCTCCAGCAGAGTTGCTGATCAGAGAAGATTTTGCACCAGGTCAAATCTGATCTTCCCAGACCAATGTCGGACACAAGACTCCACTAAGTAGAGAGACCGCTTACTTTGGGGGACAAAGTTTGGTGTAGGTCCCACAGGAATAGCCCTGCACGGGTAAGGGGCATGTTCGATGTGAGGTCAGGTCTTGTGATGTATGAAGTTCCAGTAGGTGCGAAGGTCCTGCACAAGCAGGTGGACCATACGAAAGCTGCAAATTTGCAAAAGGTGTGGGGGCAAAATATATCTGTCTCCATGACAGCCTTTCCAACTGTTCCAGAACCCGCGGGTTCTCCCTCTCCGTCAAGTGTTGAAAATACCTCAGAATCTAAGATGGATACTGCAGATGTAGCCACTTCGACGCTTTTGCTGCCTGAAGATCTCAATGAATTTCTTCCAAGACACTCTGGGCACAAGGGGTGAGCTACTGAGCATTACACTCCACCCATTTCTGAGGTCGCGTTGGAGGAACCTGACCTGGTGCTAAAACATCACAGGAGCAGCTACAAAAAAAAACCTGTGTCTTTGGACTCAGAGGGAAGGGACGTAGTGATTGTAACGTGGTCCGCGTGGACCTCTTAGGGTATCAGCTCACTGATTGGGGCTGTTAATCTGATCCAATC
Organism: Ginglymostoma cirratum; assembly: GCA_024137785.1. Lineage (NCBI taxonomy): Eukaryota > Metazoa > Chordata > Chondrichthyes > Orectolobiformes > Ginglymostomatidae > Ginglymostoma > Ginglymostoma cirratum. The sequence goes on along the minus strand of JAHRHZ010000058.1, from coordinate 21,664,765 downwards.
AGGGTGCCCTGGCTGACAGATATAAACAGGACTGTCAGAGATAACACTGTGCGGAGCTAGAGGAACACATCAGGCCAGGCAGCATCACAGGAGCAGGAAAGGTGACATTTTGGGTTGGGACCCTTCTTCAGAACATCCTATTCACTCTGGGAGCTGGATCAGTTTCAAGGATTCTCCACGTGTAAATAAAGGGTGACTGTGATGGGATACCAGCCTCGGTGGAGTTATTCCATCAGGCTTCTTGTTATTTAGCAGCCTATTAAATTAAACAGAGCAACATTCAATCAGGTAATGATGAGGTAATTACTGGTTTGAAACACTTGCTGGAAGGATCTGTAATTTATCTGGTGCTTTATAGGAGACTTGATGGATTTTCAGTGCATTCAAACTCAAGTCATTACTCAACTGTCTGAATGGAATTTCATAATGTTTCCTCTACAATCCAGATGGTAAATATTTTGTCAACTGGATGAAGGCCTCTTTCCTGCTTGCTAAGGTTACTTTAATTGCTGGGTGACCGTGACAGTACAACCATAGAAGGGCTGGGGGTTTGGGTTGCGGGGGAAAAGCTGTTCCACTCTTTTGCCATTCATCTAATCACCAATTAGAATTCCATTACAGTTACAGAAAATGTTACTGGTGGCTCAGTCAACATTGAGGTGTCGAGTATGAAACAGAACCAAAAAGCTTCCAGGTTTGATCCAGTGTCTAAGCTGAGTACACTGTCTGCAGCTAGCTTAGCAGTGGGAGCAGTACAATCAACCAATCCCCTGGGGTACTGAATGGAAAAAATTTAGCCTGAGTGTTTGCTTCTGATAACTATCCAGTGACAGCTGTTAAAAAGTGTGTGTGAATGTGGGGAGAAGAGGATCAGACCCAGGCACAATGTTCCTACTAGACAGACTGCTGACTTGCACTGCTGCATTATTTACTTCATATCAATCAAATGTTCCCGAGTACTCCAAGCAAATAATTCCTTTTGCTTTATCATGTAACAACCTAATGGCTATGCATTTCTCCTGGTGTTCCTTACTTAGTCAACCATCAACATTACCAGGCAAAAAGAGATTACAACTGTACCCAAACACCTGTAGGAAAGTGAGAAGAGTATTGAAAAGGCAAAAAAAAAACCGATAGCACACTTAGCAATCAGACTGTATTTTTCAAAGTCTGTTTTCACCTTGTTATTTTGGGGGCAGACGTCTAAATTATGAAAGGTAAACATCAGGGCCATTTTACACAGGATATCCTTGTCAGTTTGAGGGAGGGTTTGGGAAGAATGAAGTCAACTTCAAAATAAAGCCAGTTTTGTGAACCTTCCAAGTGAATGAAGGACATTCTGACCCATTGGTGCCTGATCTTGATAGAAATCATGTGACTTTGTTCATTCCCCGGCCAGCTAACATGTACACTGCTCAACAACTCACAGGCTTATACCTCATTAAACCTTCTCAGCTGAGGGCACCTCTGGGTGTAAAACTACCATCCCTCACTGAGCCCCTGACCCCATCCTTACCCCTTATCCAAACTTAAATGAATTTAGCAGAAAATTATGTTCAAACTCTATAAGCAACAAATATTCATACATTCACTAATAAATCAGAAGAGATGGCTGTATTGCTACAATTGGAGAACATACTTCTACAGCAAATCATAAATAATTCTAACTTGCAAAGACTGCTTTACCTCATGTCAGTACAGAACGTTGTTGAGACTACTGTCAATCACCTTATGTCTATGTACAGCTCAGAAAAGTACCATAAAGTTAGACCATAAGACCATAAGACATAGGAGTGGAAGTAAGGCCATTCGGCCCATCGAGTCCACTGCGCCATTTAATCATGGCTGATGGGCATTTCAACTCCACTTACCCGCACTCTCCCCGTAGCCCTTGATTCCTTGCGAGATCAAGAATTTATCAATCTCTGCCTTGAAGACATTCAACGTTCCAGCCTCCACTGCGCTCCGTGGCAGTGAATTCCACAGGCCCACCACTCTCTGGCTGAAGAAATGTCTCCTCATTTCCGTTCTAAATTGACCCCCTCTAATTCTAAGGCTGTGCCCACAGGTCCTAGTATCCCCACCTAATGGAAACAACTTCCCAGCGTCCACCCTTTCTAAGCCATGCATTATCTTGTAAGTTTCTATTAGATCTCCCCTCAACCTTCTAAACTCTAATGAATACAATCCCAGGATCCTCAGCCATTCATCGTATGTTAGGCCTACCATTCCAGGGATCATCCGTGTGAATCTCCGCTGGACACGCTCCAGCGCCAGTATGAACTTCCTGAGGTGTGGGGCCCAAAATTGGACACATACAAAGTTCACAAACACTTCGTTTCAAATTAGGGATGGCAAATTCCACTGAGCATTATGTTTCACACATATTCATACAATTGTATTTACTATTTAAACCAAGTCACACCAACTCATTTAAAAAGCAGTAGGATTCACTTCTCTCCTCTTTGACTCACATAGGTTATACTTCTATGGGGCCCTGTGCTCCTTTTATTCACTCGCAATACAAAGGCATTGTTGGACAGGATAGCACTTATTGCCCAACTCTGATTGTCCCAGAGAAGGTAATGGTGCGGTTCCAGTCCTTGTCATGAAAGCACACCAACAGGACTTTCAGGTGGGAAGCTCCCAGCTTTTGGTTCAGTGGCTATGATGAAGCATGGATACAATTTCCGGATCAGAATCATGTGCAATCTGGAGAGGAATTTGCAGGTGTTGTTGTTTCCATCTGCTTGTTGCTATTGTCCTTCCAGGTGGTAAAGTTAGGAGTTGGGAAGGTGCCACCAAAGAAGCCTTGGCAGATTGATGGTAGATATTGCAGCCATGATACCCTGTTGTTTAAATGAGTGAATATTTAAGATGGTAGATGGTATGCTTTGCCCTGAATGGTGCCAACTTTCAAGAGTTGTTAGAACTGCATTTATTTGAGCAAATGGAGGGAATTCCTGTCACTTCTGACGTATGCCTTGTAGATACTGTGCAGGATTTGACGAGTTAGTAGGTAAATTATTCAATACAGGATTCCAACCTCTAATGTGCTCTTGTAGCCATAGTATTTGTAGTGCTGGCTGAATTAGCTTTCTGGTCAATGGTAGACCCCAGAGTCGTGAAGGGTTGACGGGGGGCGGGGGGGAGTTGGGGGAATGTTCTGCAATGGTAATGCTTCTGAGTGTCAAGGGAAGGTGGGTTTGACACTTTCTTGTTGGTGATGTCCATTGCTAGTCACCTGTATCATGCAAATGTTCACTTGCCACTTATCAGTATAAAACTGAATGTTGTCTGGTCTTGCTGCAACCAGACAAGGGCTACCTCAGATCCACTAATGGAACCAAACAGTATACGATCAATGAGCAACCCCATGTCTAACTTTACAATGGAGGGGAAGGTCATTGATGAAGTAGTTAACAACAGCTGGGCCAAAGTTATAACCGGAGGAGTTCCTGTTCCTGGGGTTGGGATGATTGGCCTCTGATAACTGCCAGCTTCTTTTGTACTAAGTAGGACTCCAACCAGTGGAGATTTTTATTTTGATTCCAATTGACTTCAACTTTAGTAAGGCTCCTAGGTGACACACTTGTTCAGATGATGCTGATGTCAAGGACTTTACTTTCTCTCTTGAATTAAGATCTTGATCACGATTGAACCAAAACTTTAATGAGGTCTGGAGCGGAGTATTCACTGAGGCTCGGTGATCAGTTTCTTGCTAAACGCCACTTAATAGCACTGTCAAGAACACCTTCCATTCCTTTGCTGATGATTGAGGATAGAGCGATTGGGTGGCAACTGACTTCATTGGATGTGTCCTGTTTGTTGGGAATAGCCCCTAGAAATTTTCAACATTGTTTGGTTCTGTCAAATAACTTCCAAAACAAGCTATAGTCTCCAATAACTTCCAAAACAATCCCCTTACCAACTCAGACTCTTTCAAACAGTGGATTTATTACAAACATCTGCAAAGACACTGACCCAATAATGTCACCGTGATGTTCTGATGATATCTGTGTGAAGAATTTTTCCTTCTGATTTTCTCCCTTTCATTCTCCCCTTCTGTAGTTGGTGAACTAAGCTGCTGTACATTCCCATGGGAGCAATCTTATCCAGTTGAATTTCTTCAGCTGTACACAGAGACAGTACGTTTGCAGTTTGTGTAACTAAAAGAAAGGTGGAGCTTGGCAAAGCTCACAGTCAAGGTTAGTCCTCTGTGACCCTAACACTCACATGAGGGGTGTCGGCAAGGATTATCACCTTGAGACAGCAACAACAATGGAAGCATCACAGCTAAGCTTGTCCCTGTCCTCACAATGTCCTTGCACAAACTGGAAATTAAACTGGAATTGAAGCCCTGGTGTGGGACTTTATCCCTTCCTAGTCCAGTCAATGGAAGCCGACTACTCCCCAACTGAGATCACTAATTCAGTCCAGCCCAAGGAATGACCCTTATACATACAGCTCAGTTTTACTTCATAGTGGTCAACGTTTTAAAGCATTGGGTGCTCTCCAACAGTGCACATATTTTCAAGCTGTAGATCACTGTCTGCCAACCACAAAAATAACTGCCTGAGTCTTAACCCCATTTGTGAACTTTTAATAATTCTTCCACACCACTCACCACTGGCAGCAAATTTGATTTAGAGCCCTAATTTTTGTAATGTGTTTTCTTTCCTCACTAATAATCTTCTAATGAAAGTGTTCAACCAAGCAAATCTGCTGGTTAGAATGCTCTCTTCAAACGTGCTGTCAGTTTGATGTATGGTCAAGGTAGGTGACATAATGACACATTTAATTACCTTCAAAGACAATCCTTCATGTCATCTTTTTGGACAACAATTCAAAAATTAATTGTTTCCTCATTTCTTGGCCCCGTTATCAACCTCAGCTTTTTCACATTGTGGATTTATTACAAACATCTGCAAAGACACTGACCCAATAATGTCACTGCGATGTTTTGATGGGATCTGTGTTAGGGGATTTTCCTTCTGATTTTCTGCCTTTCATTCTCTCTTTCTGAAACTGGGGAACTGAGCTGCTACACAGTCCCACTGGTACAAACAGTTCTCTGCAGCCTTACCCGAATGTAATCCTTCAAGTGTGAGACTGGACAGTGGTTGCTGGAAGTCTAGGTAACCATGGGAGGAGGGGTGCAACCAATTCTGTTTCAACCTAATATTTATACTTGTGCGCTCAACAGCGAGAATTACTGTCCTTTAGTTAAAAATTGGTCATTTTCCCATTCTGCAGCCTAACAACACTCATCTATGACCACTGGAAGAAACCACAGATCAAATAGAGTACAAATCGAACTGTGTCCTCCCAGTAGCACCTCCCAAACCCGTGACCTGCACCAACTGAAAGGACACCACGGCAGCAGACACATGAGGAGATGACTAACTACAAGTGCCCCTCCAAGCCACACACCATCCCAACTAGGAATTACAGCGCCGTTCCTTCACTGTCACTGAATCACCATCTGGGAACTCCCTTCATGCTAACATGGTGGGTGTGCTGCAGTTGTTGAAGTAGGCAGCTCATCACCATTGTCTCAAGGACAATTAAGAAAGGGTAGCAAATGCTGGCCCCACCACCAATACTCGCACCTCAAAAAGGATTTAAAAGAAGACAATCCTGATCTGTAAAATTCATTATAACTCCATAAACTTATGGAATCACACAAAACAGATAGAGGCCAACTCATCCCAACTTGTCTGTGCTGGCTCCTTGGTAGACCATGTCATTGGTTCCACACCATTATTTCTTTGTGAGACTTTTATGCCTTCAAGTACTTATACTGTTCCCTTTGGAAGTTGTTAATGAATCTGTTTCTATCAGCCTTTCAGACAATGCATTCCAGATCATGATAACTCCTAGTGTGAATTCTTTTCCCTTCATGGTACCTTTTATCCTTCATTCGAGGAGCCATGGATGTAGTTTTATTTTACTCCCTTCTGCCATAGTAGACCTACTCACAACAGAAACCAAAGGATTGCTTTTGAAACTCAAGGTTCCCCCTTCTTTTATGTAAATATTTACAATGCCCGTACAAAGGGAGCTAAATAATCACGACTAAACAAGATATAGCTGCGATGGGTGGCATGCTTGAAGTCTTTGAAATGAAAGGCAAGGAGTTGCACTCTCTGAAAACTCTGCAGATAAAAGCAATTCTGGATTTACGTGCACCTAACCTTCCAAGCAGTTTGGACTGTCAAAAGTTCATTCAAAATTCATTGTACATGTTAAAGACAAAGAACAACATTTTCAATGGAAAATATAAGACAAACCTATTTTGCAGCAATATCTTCAAAAAAGCTAAGTATTTTGGGTAAATAGCAGAATTTGAGACATTAGGACCCAGTTAGATACACAAGCTTCAGTACTGACACCACAGAATACTGAAATGGGAAATTACTGCATTGGAGAAAAAAGAAATTTTAAAAATGTTGAAAAAAAGTGTGACAGTGTTTAATTATACTCAGGTATTGTAAGATGTTTGTCATGGCTTATATTTTTCTACTGTGGAAATACAATAATAACTTGTATTTACAAAGCACATCTAGTATAAAATGTAATCAGATGATATTAACAATGGGTTAAAAAAGGATACATGAGGATAAGGGAACATAACTATTGGTCACTGAGACAGCTTTAGAGCAAAGTCTTAAAGGAGGAGAATATAGCAAACTTTGAAATATAGAATTGGAATAGAGATTGAGAAGGATCAAAAAGACAAAGCTGGATCTGTGACAGAAAAACGACAAACACAGCAGTCACTGGGTTTACAGACCTAAGCCCAAAACAGAGTCTAAACCCAGATCTGCACTTGCAATATTCCACCTTTTGTTGCTTCTAGTTCTAAAAACTGACAGAGATAAACCTTGGTTTGATGATGAGGGGAATGGTATTAAATATACTACAATTATAGCATCAGACATATCAGCCACTGACCAACATCAAACGCATCGAGAGAAATTTTGGAGGGATGGCTCTAAAACAGCAATCTAGGGGATGGTATCGATCCACTTCCTGGATGCTGGACGGGTGGGGGGGAGGAGGAGTATGTGGAAGGGAGAAGAAACCAAGGAATCAGTTTGTTTTCTTCTGTATGTAAAATAGAGTAGTGACACAGTCACAATGATGCCACCTACAAACTGGAGGAGCAGCACCTCATGTTCCGCCTTGGGAGCCTACAGCCCAATGGCCTAAATGTGGATTTTACCAGTTTCAAAATCTCCCCAACCCCAGCCTCATCCCATGACCAACCCTCCCTCTCATCCCCGCCTCACTGACCTGGCACAATCTGTCTGTCTTCTCTCCCACCTATCCACTTCTCCCACCTCACTGACCAATCCCCACCACTCCCTACCTGCACTCACCTGTCACCATCCCACCTACCTTCCCCAGCTCCACCCCTCCTCTCTCTATTTATTTCTGAGCTCCCTTCCCCCTCTCCATTTCTGAAGAAGGGTCCTGACCCAAAACATCAACTTTCCTGCTCCTCTGATGCTGCCTGGCCTGTTGTGCTCCTCTAGCTCCACACTGTGTTATCTCTGACTCCAGCAACTGCAGTTCTTACTATCTCTCAGTGGCATTACAATGCTACTTGAATTTCATCAATAAAAGCTCCTGAACAGTCACACTCTCAGTGGCTCAGCTGCATAATGGTACTGATCTAGGTAGACCATGTGAATATCATATTCCATCTCTAATCTGTGCTGTGTTAGCTGATCTCAGATTGGGCTGACTGGCTCTGGTGGGAAGTGTTTGGAGCTGGGGTGGTAGTGAGAGTGAATAGAGCTGGATACACAATTGGGCCACAAGTTAGTACCTCTAGCAAAGTGTTCTCAGCTGGTCAAGTGTCAGAGGATAGAAAGAGAGAATATTATTTGGAAAATGCTGGAATCTGAACCATAAATTTCATTAGATAAAAGGCAACATGTCAGAAATAATGAGGAACTGCCTTGATTATACCAAGTTACGCAAAGCTAAAGATCCCAGGTTCAATTATCAGGGTAAGATGAACGAACACATTTTCAGAATGCTATGTAATGATGATGCCTGAGACAGGGGATTTTCTGTTGCTAATCATCCATTGTGCTGGCTGTAAAGTGCATCAACATGAACATTAATTAGAAACAAAGTCACAGAAGAACAGCTTAGAGTTACCCACTGTAGGATCCAAACAAGAGCAAACGTCATGTTTTCAATAAAAAATAGGATCAGGCAATCATAGTGATCTACAGCACAATAAAAGCACAGAAACTGGCTTCTGTGCCAGTCAAAAATAACCATCTAACTATCCTAATCCCACCTTCCAGCACTTGGCCCATAGCCAATATAAATCTTGCCATTGCATGTGTATATCTCCATACTTCTTAAATGTTGTGAGGGTTTCTGTCTCCACTACCCTTACAAGGCAGTGAGTTCCAGATTCTCACCACCTTGTGGAGAAGAGAGTAATTGGACGATATACGTTTGTTATCCTACAGCTGTGTAGCACAGATGTCACATATAATCTCTCTAGATTGACAAAGGTCTGGCTAAGGTTAGAAAAAGATTGCCTATATGTACAGTCTGCATTGAAGGTGGCATAGCTCGAACAGGTTTCCATCAGTTCTGTAGATTATCTCTACAACTGTGACTAATTTGTTGGAGGTGGGATGCACTATTGCAGTGAGGGAAATGAAGAGGGTTTTCGCAATGACACATCCCTGCTTGACCCCAGTATTCAGTGTGATGAGGTTTATAGTAGTTTTATTGGTGACGATCACCATGTTTGCAATGTCTTCATGGAGTAAGCAGAGGATGGAGACATATTTCTGAGGGCAGTGAAACTTGATGAGGATATTTCTTAAGCCTTCATAGTTGACAGAGTCAAAGGGATTTATGATATTAAACAAGACCATTTGGGCAGCTATTGTTGTCCCTTACATTTTCTGTAAATTCTGCTGCTCGAGTCATGATCAGTTCACCTGTAACCTTTGTGCTTGTTGGCTTAGACTGGTTCCAAAGCAGGCAATGTTTTGATTTTAGAAGTGCTCTTCCTGGGTTTCAATTCCCTGTCTTGCCTTTGCTCCTCTCTATTTCTGTAAACTCTTCCAGCTCGACAAGCCTAAGATCTCTTGGCTTTTCTAGCTCTGGTCCGCACAGCATCTTCAATTTTAATTGGTCTACCAATGATAATGATATCTTTAGGTGCAATGGTCCTAAGATCTAGAGTTCCCTCTCTAAACCTCTCCGCCTCACTTTCATCCTTCTGGACGCTGCTTAAAATCTAACTTTTTGACCAGCTTCTAGTCATCTGCCCTAACATTTCCTAATGAGGGCCAACTTTTGCTTTATAACAATCCAATAAAGTGCCTTGGAAAGGTTTATGTTAACGGTGCTTCGCAAGTACAGCTTGTTAATGAGATAGGCTTGCCACGTCAATTTGAGACATTTTTACTTGATCACTTTTTGTGTAAATGGACAAATGTCTACTGTTAACTCAACCACTTGTCTGATACAGCACGGAGTACAAAGGAGCCAGGGTAAATTCATCAAGATATGTCCGGTTTGCAGCATTCAGGCTGAGACAAGGATATAGCAGCTTCAAACTGGAAAATTACTAACAACTGAGCAGTTGAGGCTGAGACTTTGCTCATCTGCTTCTGGAATGTGACCCCTTGTCACATTCACTCCTGCCTAGATATATCACAAATTAATCAGACCGTCATAATTACTCTGCCACAGGACTGGGAGATTAAACACAGCCCCAGCCTCTCTTCAATTCCTTAACACGTACAAGCAGAATGCAGGCTTTACACAGGGGTAAATTATCAACGTGCTGCACAGGGTTTAAACTAGCCTTGTGGTGGATCAGCTGTGTTTACAGCAATGGAAATGAAAGTCAGAAACTTTCCATAACAGATTTGGCAAGTTGCAAATCTATTGCACTGAAAAATGTTTAGATTTAATTCATAAAAACTAAAGAGCCATTGAATCTAATATTACACCCTGAGTGATTTGGCAGAAAATCTCAGCGGTTTTTGAAGTGGCAATGTAGTTGTCCATCCCAATGGAAGTTGTGTTGTGGTCCGTGGAGATGGGCAGCATCAAGCAGAAGCAGCTGCTGTTATGGGAAATGTTGCAATTTCAAAGAAAAGACTTACCTCTCCTGTTGCATTTCTGGTTCTTGCCAAAGATTTCCACTGACAACTCTTGTTTTGGGTTGAAGCTACATGATGTCTGAACTGGGGCAATTTAACTTTCCTGTACGTTGGTTCAGCTGAACCTGAAAGTATTCCTAAGAATAACAGCAATTTCCATTTCTATTCAGAAATAAGGAGGATGCACTCTACCTATACCCTTTAACAGGCATCAAACATTCCCAACAGCTGCCCAAGATACAAAATTGGTATCACAATCAACAATGCCAAACTCTTCGTTTGGTGTCACAGCAATGAAAGTATGCAAGATGGGTCAATGAACAAGTTTTTAAAATGTATTAAATGATGTATGTCGGATCATCAAATGAAGAGACCATTTGATCACTACTCAGCAATATTGATCACAGGCTGCAGTCACTATCTTATGCTGAGTTAGGTTATTTTAGGCGCATCAGTTTCTGCAGTGTTAGAATTATTGTCAAGGCATTGGGCTGGGAAGTCAGATGGATGAGAAATTAAAGATCAGCCAGGGTTCCCAATCCAGTGGTGACCAGCAATCTTCATATTCAAGCTGGGCAGACAATGTCAGGGGCAGAATTGATACTGATGTGCTCCCATGAAGAAAAACTTGTTGTGTTTCATTATAAAGACCAGTTGGACAAGCTACTGGAAAATTGCAAATTCCTATGTCCAAAACATAGCATGTGTTAATATCTTCAGAAATGGAGGAAGGGGGAGAAACAGGGGAGAAATACAGGAGGGAACTATCCAGGGGAATAAACAGTATAAATTTCCTTCAAAAATATGCTCTGAGTTTTTTGCTCAATTATGAATTCATCAGTCAAAAAGAAAGTAATGTCAAAACAGATAGATATTATAATATTTATAGTTAACATGATGACAGGAACCATAATTCTGATTTCTCCCTCCCAGTTTCTTACAGTAGAATTGCCCTTTTATAATAAATGTTCATCAAATTGTCCTCAGCATACAGCTATTTCCAGTACAGAACTCTGCGTCATCATGTGTTGCCTCTTTCTGTTGCCAGCAAAACTTATTAGAAACATTTAGGCATTGTTTGTAGAGTCTGGTAGTTGCATGTAAACATATCAAGAGTTCACAAGACAGTTTTCCTACCCTTTAATGGCATTCGTACAGATCAAAATTGTCTTCTCTCAATTCTTTGCAGGCTACTGAAATGATGAAAGTGTGTATCATTAGCACTCCTCAAGTTCAATGACTACCTGCCAGCCCACTGCACTGAATCAATGCTTCACAAAAATGTATCTTTAGTTGTTTACTCCATAAGCTCCTTAAATCAGCGCTCATAATTAAAGTGGAACCCAAGCGTACTTATTGAGCTGTAAAAGAAAGCCTGCAGAGAAATCTAAAAATTAGCATGTTTCTTACAGCGAATCTTTTTTTGTGTATGCTGGTTTCTGCTGGAACCATCTGTGAGGCCTTGGATCAGTTCACAGCCACCAATTCCCCTTGTTGGGATCAGTCTAAGCTATTGATAACATATGGGAGATTTTCAGCAGAATACAGGTTCAATCTTGATGAACAACAAATAGTTTATTACATATTAGTTAATTTCATTCCATCCGAGAATCTCACAATAGACCATTAGGCTCAACTTAAGATCAGGTACATATGATAACTTTAGCTACATGCTGCCAACATTTCGAACAATCACCTGCTAGTGAACACATGCAGAACTTGGAGGACACACACTGAGCTCCTTCTAAGAACATTCTGATGAGCACAGCTTATGCAATGTCATTTAACTCTTTCAGGAACTACCTGCCAGTTATCAGCAAGAAAGTAGTGAAACGTTTAACGCTATTGCAAGTATAATTGCTTGGCATTTCTTCAAAGGCAGTGAAAGTGTTGTATTGCGATAGCGTAACTTCGGAATCAAATGCAATAAAACAATTGGGTAAATCTCTCCTTAACCAGTTGTCAGGGTCCTGCAGAGTGATTTACATCTGGCAAGTTCCCATTATCTCCTACGTCTCAGATTGTGAATGTATAACCAACTGCAATAGTGAAGCATGTGGGCTAGAAAGAACCCAAAGTTGATCCTTGAGTGGTGCTGAGTTAGGAGATCTCAGTTAGACTGGTGGTATCTCTTCATTTAGTAAAGGATTTTTTTTGGAGGGGTGTTTTGAATTTTAAAAATTCCTCATGTGATGGCTCATAAAGATCAGAAATGTTGGAAGAAGAGCTAGTAGATATCTTCTTTAAGAGGAAATGTTCCAGAATAATGGAAGAAAACTGGAGGATGGGACTAGTTTTAGACTGCACCAAAGACATAACGGATATTATGAGCCAAATGGTTTCTTTGTGGGCAATAAACCTGAATGGTTCTACACAGATCCTCTCATGCATTATTGAACAAAGCAAATGTGATCATTACCGATGCTCCATATGTTCACTTGCTTTGAAATAAAACGGTTTAATGATTCTGAACTTCACCCTTGGTGACCAACCATCCGAGATTTGGTGGGATTGCTTTGTCTGTCCCTGAAGAAACTAAAGTAGTACAAGAGACACAATAGTCTGTTCAGGTCACAAATGGCATTATTGCGATGTTATTGTTATCAAGTACTTTGCTTCATGATTCCAAGTACAAAAATGACAATTTGACTCAACTCCCACAAAGAGACCCTCAGACCACTTGAAGCAGCAACTGAAGTATCAATGGTTCACTTGAACTTGTACTGCCAGACGATATGTGCTTCAAACTCCCAGTCTCCAAACAGCAATGCCCCAGCATGATGTTTATGCTGCCCACCAACCGTACATGTGGATACTCAGATCAAAGACATTTTGTGCTGTTCCATTTCGAGCACTGTGCAGCATAATCCTTTAAGAGGACCAGAAAAAGAATTGTTTACCATGCGAGCACTCAAAAGGGATCCACAGAAATGTTTCCCTTGAGGACACTGATTTAACAAAAATGATTTTGGAAGTTTGGGCAGGCATCAAAGAATTTAACTGCTTAAGACGATAACCGGATTGTTGGTTTCTTAAGCCATGCTGCACTGAGATGGATTTAAATGATTAAAGCCCAGCTCTATCCTCAATGTAACTGTAGATGAGATAAAGGAACTTTCATGAAAAATTGGAGTTTGTGTCCAATTGCTGTACAAATGAAACATAATGCACTGTGCCACAGGGCTCATTGGCACACCTCACCCCAGCACATTCACAATGTCAAACTGAGCCATGGCTGTCTCTATCCATACATGTGAGTGTAAGGAGTAGAGAGGTGGACATGTTCACTAGTACAGGTCTATGCCCCTTGCCTGGAGCCATTACCATTCACACCCACCTTCCTACAAAAAAACTCTCAGGTATGGTAACTGCCCTTGGCAAACCCTCTTTAATATTGATCGAACAACACCAAGAACAAAAATACAAATAGCACAAGGAACCCTGAAAATCTAGTAGCGACAGAAGAAAACACGTCACACCTGGAAATTGTTGAGTCTTTTCAGGTCCCCCTTGAGCAGTAATTCATCATGTAGCTAACAACCCCGAGAACCTATTTCATCTGAGTTGAAGCACTTTGTCCGCAGCATACGCTGGACCATTGAAAAACAGGGTGAATGTCAAACGAACATCAGCCAGTCTCCAATTCCAATAAACCGCCTCTGCCTACTCTTTCTTCATTTGGATACAAGCCACAGAAACCTGGTGTAATGGATTTGTGTCAATGTAAATCTTTTTGATTTTGGCAGTGCAGGTTGATAGTTTCTGGCTGTGGGCAGGCTAGATACTCCACACTCTCATGCAGAGCAGCATGTTTTTCTGATACTGACCAGCTAGGCTAACTGGTGGATTGTTGCCAGAGTCAAGATTTTTACAATGCTGTTCTATTGTTGCCACCAGGGACACAGATGGGTGCTGGTACCTATGACGGTTTGCACAGAAAATGCAGCACAAATCAATATGTCCTGTAAAATAAGATTTTGTGTGAAAATGCTAAACAGGTTTTTGCAGTAAGGTGAGGGGGAGGGAGAGAAAAATGACAATTTCAACATCAATCAGAAATTCCTGTTGCAAACTCTGTATAAACTAACTGAGGATAGGGAGTTAACAAAGAATGCAGGCCTGGTAGTTGAATGTTTGTACTTAACAGCTGATAATAAATCAAGTTGACAGATCTATAAATCCAAAGTACATCCCTTACATGAATTGGGATCTAATGTTTCTTTTTAAACTTTTCTCCTGAAATTGCTATCCCCCGCACAACTCACCCCCAGATATTCTCTCCTTTCCTCTCTGACAGCCGTGTCCCCCAATTAGACAGTCAGCCCGCTCATTTTTTAGGGACAACACCAAGGGCAGGATTTTCCCTCCAAGGGTGGCAAACTGAGATGGGAATGCTTCCTTGGTCCTGAACTTTCCTCCCAGGGCAGACAGCCACACATCGCTGATTTTCCTCAGGCAGCCAAGTAATAACAAAGGGCAGGCTCCCTGTCCATTTCAGGATGCCAGGCAGGCCCCGTCAGAGCTGGAAGGTCAATCTGAGGGCCACCTCCTGCCTCAGACACAGAGGTGGCATGGAGTGGGGAAATAGCAATGCCAGCCAATGGGGCTGCTCCTAGCTTAGTCCTTCGCAATCCCAGCACCAGTGAGGTCAAAACTCCAGTGCCAAATGTCTGCAAACTGATTGGTATCACAACCCAGAATGACCCCACCCCAGTGTCCACACTCCCATTTATTCTTGGTTATTATGAGTGACCTCCAATCGAATGTTTTCACCCCCACCTAGAGAACATATACAGCAGCCAACTGTACCTGCTCTTCCCCTGCTCCAGTTAACTCAGCACAGACCTAGATCTTTGCTGGCCTGTTCCACATTGGGCAAATTTGCTCAGTGAGCTGTGACTGAGGACACAAAATACTTTCATGTGCCATTTAACAGCTGAATTATTTCATTTCATTGTCAACAGATGTGCTCCCTCTTTTTTTAATCTAATACTGCTGATCCACGTCTGATAAGGCAGCCCTTTGGCCAAAAAGCTTCCTTTGAAAGCGCAGATGTTCCCAAAAGTCTTCACTAAATTCATACAAATGTTCCTGAGAAATCCACTACTACCTTGCGTCTTCCCAATTGACCCAAAAAGCAAAGCACAGGTGTCCACTGGCTTGCTCAAAAGGAAATACCTCACTGATTAAAACTCAAATCTTAACAAGAATCAAATCTCAAAGTGTAACTAGATCAGTCAAAATGATATATCCTGGACCCATTGTTCATAGACCCCGCATTGAATAGCCCAGTTTTTTCACGGAATCTAATGTAACGTTAGCTTTACACAGGAAACAACGCACTCCCTAAGGGAGAAGTGCAGGAACCTACATTTTTCTGCACAAATCCCAGACAGAGTTGGGAATTTCTGTGAGAAAAACAAATAGTTCGATCAGGGTAGAAAGGGTTGTTCCCAATCAGTGTCACAGTCTTCTCCAGAGCAACTTGTAAAAGAAATTATTTAATTGTGGTTCAAAGTTAATCAACTATCAATACCCTCTAATGATTCAATTATTACTGCAGTGTGGAACTTAGATAAACAGAACAGGAAGATTTCCAGTTGTGTCTTGAGTCAACAGATTAACATGGGCCATTACAATGGGCCTTACTAGCACTGGGCTAAATAAAGGGGAAGAGGGGGGGAAGAGGGAGAAATATGGACAGTCCCTTATTTCTGACTGCAATCTAGTGGCTCTTGCTGTGTAAATGAGAGTAGATGATGGATAGATAGTAGATGAGTAGTTTTCTCAGACAGAAAGAGGGAAGAAGAAAGGAAGGGGGAGAAAAGGAAGGAGGGAAGGAGTTTGAATGAGAGTGAAACAAAGGAAGAAAAATAAGGATTGTGCTCAGCCATGACGCATCCACAACTGCTGAACCTTGCAGCACGCACTGAGCAGGCTTAAATATTATTGTCTTATAAATAGTTACTTTGGAAAGTAATGCTTGAAGGTGACGGAAGACAAATACGTGGAAAGAAAAGAGGTGATGCCATTTCACAGCCATTGCTTAAAGTCTAGACAGGCTAAAGTCAATGAAATCTTCAGTTTTAAGTTGCATCTTCATTAAAGGATGGTCATCGTCTGACAAGTTTTCATGAAACTTTTCTAACAGCCTGAATCTCATGAAGATGCATTCCTTTCACTATGAAGTACCATTGTTTATGTAAGCATTTATTATTAATAGATAGTTTGCATCATTTCTGTCCTTGGTCCTTTTCCAAAAAAGCAATGATCTCCTTTCAAAAAGCTTTTGAAGTAAATTCTTACAACTGCCCACAGATTTGTTTCAATGCTCAACCACAATCCTGTCTCCTAGTGACCATTAAATATTATTCATAGCAATACCACAACTTATTTTTCATGGCCCTATAAACTTTCAACAGGATTCACTAAACCACTTTGAGGTTACTTGTTGGAAACAAAACACGTCGCAACTGTTTTTCGCCAACTATTGCTTCCCTTCTCCTGAAGGAGATGACTCTTAATTGGAACACCGTCAGTCAGACATTGGCAGTTATTCAGTACCACTCCCAATTTGCAGCTTTTAAAATGCAAGCCAAAAACGTAAGGCCATGCTATTCGACTATGGAGTGCATTACCACAGAACCCAATCCTGTCCTCACCCAGTGGTTGCACATGAACTTTCCAGTGTAAGTAACTGAACAGTGATGAAGAATAGGAAAACCATGCCTGAGAGTAGTGGGAGATTTTCAACGGGGACACCTGCCTCACCACAGAACCTGGTATATGCTCTCACAAACTGCAACAATAAAATTCTGCTGACTTTCAGTGAGAGAAGAGAAACCGACTCTAGTCAGCCAGCTGCGTCGGTCTGAGCAAACCTGGATTGTATTTCCATGCTGCACTGTTGAGCACTATTACTGTGCTTCCTGTGCCCTGGATTTCTCAAAGGGACGTTATTAAAATATCCACAATTCTCAGCATTACCCGCCCAAATCCGACCACCCAAATTGCTAGGAATTTGATAAAACTCTTTGCTCATTATTGGCTCCTGCTGCCCGTACCCCACATTGTAGACAAATACTGAGCCTCTAATGTAAGGGAACAACAATTTCCTACAGATAAAACAAATAGGGAATGGCTTACAAATGAAAAATTCACTCCACATCAACAAAATGTTCTAAACCATGTATTGCAATACTAAATAATTACAAACACATTGCCCAAAAGTATTATCTCATTGTTTGAAAATGTTACCCAGTTCATGTAAAGCCCTTAAGCTCAGCTGTCTTTTTTTTTGCATATCCTCCAGTAAGCTCTTTCTCCTCAAAAGGTTGTTTTCTTTGGATTCCTAGGAGTGCGGTCAAGCCAAAGCCAAATACATAAACTGTCCAATCAGAGCTGATTCTTGGTCTGTGCTCTGCCAATCCACCCAACCTGGATTTTATTTCCCTGCTGCTGTCACTACAAACAGATGCAGCTCACATCTCACTGTGGTCCCTCACTGTTTCACCAACAGTGCATGAATTTCACACAGATTACCTCCAAATTAAAGATTTGGACCTCTGTACCGATGTCATTGAGCTATTAAATGTGTGGGTATCAATGCATCTTTCCATAGCTACATTACAGAATCGATTTCTTCCAATATTTCCCTTTTTCTCCTCGTTGCAGTTGGACTCCATGAGTGTCTCCCTGGCCAAGTGGCTATCCTTCACGTGCTCAGACAGCAGGCTATTTGCAAATGAGGGCAGAGGTTAGCTCCATCTTTTTGGTGCCCAGTGTCCACTTTTCTAAAGGCCTCACTGCATAGGAATCTGGAGCTGGACACTGACCAATTCTTACCCTTTTAATCAGCGGTATTGAGGCTAACTGGTGTGCCCAACTGTTGTCCAGGCAAAGAATAGACAGTTCAGCCTTTTTTTTTGCTTTTACTCATGGCACATGGGCATCACTAGTTGGCCAGCATTTATTATCATTCCTAGTTGCTCTTGAGAAGGTGGTGGTGAGTTGCTTTCTTGTACCGCTGCAGTCCATGTGCTGTAAGTCAACTAAGTTGCTATTCTAGGCTCTGCAGTTTCACGCCAAATGGTGCAAGTAGCCATTAATCTGCCACAGACGTCTGCAGAAGAGTTTTCATGAGAGTTAGCAGGAGACTGGAGTGGGGTTACTGCATTGGCACAATAGCTCGTGTTACGTCTTGCAGCTGATATGCAGTATGGGGACTATAAGGGACTTGCTCATAATTTCATCCCTGTACAACATGTGACCTAATGGTTTACAGCTCCCAGGCTCCATCGTGCTGATCTCTGTTCTCTTGCAGCATGGCAAGCTGAGGGAAGCATGCTGCACTACATCTGAATTGCGTAGCTTGAGTCAGACACACAGAGCCTGCGATTGTAATGTACGCATGCAGATATCAGGTGCTGCAATAAACATCCATTGAATTCTTCAGCTCTGTGACCCATGGCCTGTCCTTATATTATGGGAGCTAACATAAGTTCATGGAGGGATAGTGGTAGATCAGTATCTCACACCATTTCATATCATGGCGGCATATCACATCAGCTTTGGGACCAATGTTCAAATCCAGCTCCAACAGGCTATCGGGGTACTACATGAAATGGGGTTGGGTAGTTTCAATCCATGTGGCCTTACAACCCAAGAGAATTCACACACCTTATAGAATTACAATTCTTCAAATGAATACAATCTACACACATTATAGATTTGAATGTAAGCTATGTTGGTTCTGAAGGAGTGCGCACAAATATAGCATGCATTGCACGCATATAGCATATCTTGGTGTTACGTATTACCGGTTCGTCTACGTCTTTATTTTACACATCTTGAGGGCCTACCCAAAAGGTAAAACCGATGAAGTATCATACTTTGAAAACTAACATTCTGAAGGATCTGAGATCAGGCCGGATTGTGAGGAACGTGTCCAAACTGGGAAGATTTTACAAGGTGACCTGGTCATTTCGTTTAAACTTTAGACTCAGATAATTTAATTTGTAGCACCGCATTCGGACTGCTTATTGTGAGTATGTTGTACAGGTACCACCCAGCACAGAGGAGGCATCTCTAGGTGTGATCAGAAGTATCTACTATCAAGGAAATGTCAACTATTCTTATCCAAAACGTTGCTCCTTGTCTAGGGGTGGCTGGCTTCATTTGTTGCATCAGACACCACTGAAATCTCAGCGGCACCTAACCAATACTGGAAAGATACATAGACAGGTGACTCCTGTCTAAACATGTCCCCTGTTCTCCTGTCTATTACTTTCTCTTTTCTCAGCCTTATTTTGAGCATTGCAGGACAAAAATTAGATTCAGAAATTGAGGTTAATATGTTAGGTACTCTCATATTTTCTCAACAAGCATATACTGTATCCCTCAATCATCAAAAATGGGCACTGCACTTTGTTAGTTCACAGCTGGTGTGGTTATACTAGAGAGACATTCACTCTGTACCTGTATTATAGCGCTGGCTCCAATCTTTGTCCACTGCTGTTCTTTATATTTACACTACTGCTTGATAATGTTCTAAAAAATTGTGGGGACAACTTCTATCAGCCATCAGTTCAAGCACCAGAACTGTAGCTACATTGGTCGACATCAAGTTCTGGAAATAATCTTCTGCAACATTAACTGATTGAAGTCATCTGAATAGACTTACTTTCCTTGTACATTAGCTCTTGGTGCAATTTACTTACCTCAGCACAAACTCAGTATTACATTTCACCCTGACTAATATTCTCCTCATTACCAAAATCCCCACTTCACTCTGTAATATTACACAGCTCCAATTGCTGAATCTCTCATCCATGCTGTTATCACCTCCATCTTAAACTTTATCTTTCACAAGCTCATGAAGCAATTCACTCAGTCCCACAAACTTTGACATTTTTGGTGCTTTTCCTACTCTCTTTTGAAGGCTGTAACTGAATTAGCTGTACCCTCTCAGACAAGGTATTCCAGATCCTAAACCACTCACTGTGTCAAAATGTCTTTCCTCATTGCCATCCTTGAATTTTTGTCATTCACTTAAATTGGTATCCTCTGATCCTCAATCCTTCTGCCAATGGCACAAGTTTCTCACTTTCTACTGCGTTCACTCCCTTGTGATTTTGAACACTTCCGTCAAATCCCCTCTCTACCATCTCCCCTCCAAGGAGAACAGTGCAAGTTTCTAAACTCTGTTCATGAAACAGGAGTTCCTCATCGCTGGAGCCATTCTTGGAAATCTTTTCTGCAACCTCTCTAAAGCCTACACTTCTTTGACACTGAGTCAGTGTTGTAGAAAGATCTTTGCTTTTGTGCTGTATGCCTCTAAATTATTGAGCATACTATCCTAAAAGCATTTTTAAGTGTCCTGTTAAAAATTCCATCATTTTCAAACTTATACATATAAGCCTCTCTTTTCCACCAGTCCTTAAAGAATTATAGCCTTTATCTTGTGTTGTCACTCCTCACTCTACCATATCACTTTACACATTCACTGCAATAAATTTCATCTGCCACACGTACGCCCAGTCCACAAGCCTGTCCATGTTCTCGTGAAGGTAACCACTGTCCACAACACAGTTCACAATAATTCCAAGTTTTATGTGATCTGCATATTTTGAAATTCTAGTCGGCACACTCAAGTCTAGGTCATTAATGCAGATCAAGAAAAGCAGTGGATCTACCACAACCCCAGGGGAACCACACTGTACACAGTCCTCCAGTCGAAAACAAGACCATACACCACTACTGTTCTGCCTGTCACCATGCTTACTCTGTATCCATGCTGCCACCATTCTCTTTGATTCCACATTCTTCAACCTTTCTAGCAAACTTGTATGTGGATCTCTTGCCAAGTCACTTCTGGAAATGTAAGTTCACGACATCAACTGCATACACTCATCAACTCTTTGTTACCTCATTAAAAAATTCAGTCAAATTAGTGAAACACAATTTGCCTGAAATATAAATTCTAAGTGGCTTAAGTTATGAATTCACACTTGTCTAACAGATGTGAATTTTGTCTCAGATTATGAATTCAAAAATTTTGAACACCATTTCTATCACCAAGATTAAGTGATTATCTTGAAGTTGGTGAGTTTTGAACAAGGCTGTAATATTTTCAATTCTTCAATACTCTTTGTATCCAAGAATATTTGGAAGATTACGGCCAGTGCCTCCACAGTTTTCATTTTTATTTCCTTGGTGCGTCCATCCTAGTCCTGGTTACTTATCAACTTCTAAGTATAATCAGTCTTTCTAATACCTCTTCTTTGTCATTTGGTAGGTCATCCAGTACCTAAAAGATCTCCTCTTTCACGATGATTTCAGCAATATCTTCTTTATTAAAGGAAGAGACAAAGTACCCATTCAGTACCTCAGCCATGTCATCTGCCTTTTGCATAGATCATTTTATGGTCAGTCCCACCCTTCCCTTGCAGCTCTTTCTGCTATTTAAATGACTTTATAGTCTTTTGAATGCTCTTTCATTGTAGCTGTTAGCCATTTTCTCAGACTGTCTCTTGCCCTGACTTATTTCCTTTTACACTTTCTCTCTCAACTTCCTACAACTCATTTCTCATTTGTAATAGCAAACTGACATCTGCCATGACAAGCAATGTACCCCAAATTAATTTATTTAGGCTTTTGTGTATGGACAATGAAGTTAAAAATGTGAAAAAAGTGAAAGTGAAGAGAATGGCACTTCTGGTTACGTCAATAAAAATCCGCTATTCTAATTGCAAGCAGATTCATTTCATTTCACAAACACATGAAGCCTACTTTATAAAAGAAAAATTAAAGAGACGGTCATTTAAATAACTTGACAGTTCCACAAATGTTCACTGTCCTTTATGAGCATATACATTTACTCTTAAAAAGATTATAACTCTCACATTGCAGGTTAAGACCGTTCAGCAAGAATGTGATCTGTTTGAACTCAGCAATAAATTCGAGTGGTCCTGGATTACCCTGTCTGACAGTCTTTCTGGATCTAGTTCCCAGTTCAATTTTACATATGCTATGAAGTGTGCATGACTTTGTGAATATCTCGGCCCTTGTAACCAGGAACATTTAGTAATGAATCTTGTACTTCTTTTCAGCTGGTCTCTATTATCACCGCAATATTTATTCCTATGAACCTAATTTTGACCTATTCCATTCCCCTCTTACTCTGGCCCCCACCTAACAGTTCATTACTTTTTACTTTAGTGTTATCTGTTTTTCCAAGATACTTGTGCCACTGATCTCTAATCCCACACCGTGGTTCCCACCCTGCAGCCAATTGAGAATAGGAATAGTTTGATTACGTACAGCAGCCTCAGCACAGCAGTAGAGATACTCAGAGGCATGAACCCTTGGTCAGCAGGTTATAATAATGTAGCCTGTAGTCAATGGAAGTAGCACAGTCAATGGATACACCAGTATCAGACAAAGAATAGTAGCAGCTAGAAGACTTCACCTTCTCTGTGAATTGTGCTACAGAACAAAGTCCACAAGGAACAGTAAAATGAGGGCAGTCTCCAGCAAATCAAAAGAAACCATCAGAAGACTTCAATGAACCAGTAGAAGAAAAATCAGAACATTTGGGGAAGGTGACAGCCCAATGGTATTATCGCTAGACTGTTAATCTAGAGACCCAGGTAATGTCCTAGGCACCTGGGTTTGAATCCTGCCATGGCAACTTGTGGAATTTGAGTTCAATAAACACCTGGAATTAAGAGTCTAATGATGGCCATTGTCAATTGTTGGCGAAAATCCCATCTAGTTCAGTAATGTCCTTTAGGGAAGGAAAGTGCCATCCTTACCTGGTCTGGCCTACATGTGACTCCAGACCCACAGTAATGTGGTTGACTCTCAATTGCCCTCTGGGCAATTAGAGATGGGCAATAAATGCTGGCCTAGTTGGTGATGCCATCATACCATGAATGATTTTTTTAAAAAAGTGCTTGGGTCATTGGGTGCAGGATCCTGATAGAATGGCAGCACCAGGTCAAACATTGCCATTGCCACAGCTGCTTGAGAACGTCGAAGGCCCACAAAGAGGTCAGAAAGGGAACCATGGAATCGACATTTTGAAAGATGTTCACCAGCATCAGGCTGAAGTGAGAAACAGCAAAGGCATCATGTTAGCATGTTCCTGAATACAGTATGGACCTATAGTTAATGACATCCTCTTGAGCCATGGTGTCAAAGCATTTGTACCATCCATTGTCAAAGCATTAGATACGTATTTTGTTCCAAAGTGGAACTGTCTGATAGAATGGGCAAGCTATCCCATTAGTATCGACAAAGTCATTCCTTAGCAACCTTTCCAGATTAGCAAGATGCTGTGGATAAGGAGCACCAAGAGACAAGCTCGATGTCATAAACATCCGTGATAACGATGTATTGAATTTTCTCCAGTCAAAAGAGCTACGCATGTTGATCAAGCTCTGTCGGTACATGACCCAGGCCAAGGCTTGAGCCCAGAAGTGGGCATTCATTCAAGGCAACACTGAAGTTTCCTCCAAGCTGGTTGGTTAGGTAGGCCCCAAGGTGGTGCCATCATCCTCCAATAAGCTCAGCAAATCGCAGAAGAGCAGGTCACAAGCTCAACACCCATATTGGATTGTTCATATCGTGGTGCAAGGCAAAACCACAAATGTCATGACTGCCCAGCAGGGGGAGCTAAGTGCCACCAATGTGGAAGAATCAGACACTTTGTGCGCTTTGTTAACTTGGAAATAATTCATCACCACGGACGCAGAGAAGAAGTCTCAATCAGGTGGGAATTTCCAAAGCAAAAGGGAAAACACTTGGAGAGTAGAAGATCCAAGAGATTGATGTTGAAGCCTCACAAGGCAATAAGATGTTTTTAGGTTAAGTCAAAGAAAGCCAGCTTGGCTTCTGGGCTGTCACCTTACTCGCAGAATTTAAATTGGATATTAGCGCAACTGTTTCTATTGTGCCTGACAGATTTCCGTGGCTAAAATCAGTGAATGCTCAACCAGTGAGCATCAAATTGCAAGGTCCAGGGGGCACAGGTCTCAGAGTACGAGGTCATTTCACTACCATACTTAGCCACAGACGGTGAGATATCAACAAGACTTTGTATGTCTTCAAGAAGCATAGCTTTTAAGCAGGGATGAGTTTGGCAAAACTAACCAGTAGCAAACTTAAGATGCAAACAGCCATCATGGAACACACTCCTAGACTACAAGTGAAAATTGTTAACCACTTCTGGAATTTCATCAGCATGGGAAATCTTTCAGCATGTAATATCTCCTGTCCTTGAAGACGTTATGTATGAACTGTCGTGTGAATGACATACTGGTACATGATGTGACAAAGGGAAGGTGATGGCCTGGTGGTATTAATCGCTGAACTGTTAATCCAGGGACCCAGATAATGTTCTGGGTACCTGGGTTTGAATCTTGCCATGGCAGATGGTGGAATTTGAATTCAATAAAATATCTGGAATTAAGAATCTTATGATGACTGTGAATTGATGGTTCAAAACACCCATCTGGTTCACTAATGCCCTTTTGGGGAAGGAAAGTGCCATCCTTACCTGGTCTGGCCTATATGTGACTCCAGACCCACAGCAATGTGGTTGACTCTTAACTGCCCTCTGGGAAATTACAGTTGGGCCATAAATGCAGCCCGTGAATGAATAAAGGAAACAAAAAGCATGATCTAGGAATCCATGCCTTGAAAGCATTGCAACGGTGCAGGCCTTGACTAAATGTTAATTCATGAAGATGAGAATCATGATTTTTGGACCATACAACAAGAACAAAGAGTCACAGTGGGTCCCAGAAAGAAGAAGACAATAAGTGAGTTCCCACAGTCAAACAGCGTCAACGATGTACAACATTTTTAAGGAAGGGTTAACCAGATAGGAAGTTCATTCTAAATCTAGCTACTGTCACACAACCTCTAACAGACCATTTAAGAAAAGATCCACAGTGGCTTTGGAGTATAGAGCAGACTACTGCATTTCAGAAACTGAATGCAAAGCTACTCTCCTCAGATGTAACAAGGTGTAGAGCTGGATGAACACAGCAGGCCAAGCAGCAGCAGAGGAAAGCTGACATTTCGGGTCTGGACCCTTCTTCAGAAATGGGGGAGGGGAAGGGGATTCTGAAATAAATAGAGAGGTGGGGGGAGCAGATGGAAGGTGGATAAAGGAGCAGATAGGTGGAGAGGAGGCGGGTATGGAGCCAGTAAAGGTGAGTGTAGATAGGGAGTTGAGATGGGGGTTGGTCAGTGAGGTGGGAGGAGCTGATAGGTGGGAGAAAAGATGGACAGGTCAAGGAGGCTCAACCCCGCCTCCTTGTCCTGTCCGTCTTTCTCCCACCTATCCACTCCTCCCACCTCCCTGACCAACCCCCATTCCCACCTCTTACCTACCAGCCTCATCCCCACCTCCTTGACATGTCC
This sequence comes from Ginglymostoma cirratum, assembly GCA_024137785.1. Lineage (NCBI taxonomy): Eukaryota > Metazoa > Chordata > Chondrichthyes > Orectolobiformes > Ginglymostomatidae > Ginglymostoma > Ginglymostoma cirratum. The sequence continues at coordinate 21,639,176 of JAHRHZ010000058.1, read as the reverse complement.
GTCTTCGCTTGACTGACCAACCCCCATTCCTAACTCCCCATCTACACTCACCTTTACTGGCTCCATCCTCGCCTCCTTGACCTGTCCGTCTTCTCTCCACCTATCTGCTCCTTTATGCAACTTCCATCCATCTCCCCCCTCTCTCTATTTATTTCGGAGTCCCCTTCCCCTCCCCCATTTCTGAAGAAGGGTCCAGACCCGAAACGCCAGCCTTCCTGCTCCTCTGATGCTGCTTGGCCTGCTGTGTTCATCCAGCTCTACACCTTGTTATCTCAGATTCTCCAGCTTCGGCAGTTCCTACTATTTCTCCTCAGATGTATTCACTCACTAGAACCCGGACTGCCTGCAGTAGAGCTGTGGATGCATATGATTCGGGGTTGTACTCATTCAAGTTCAGAATGATAAAATCAGGAAACCGGTACACTTCACATGAAGAGCACTAATAGAAATGGGGAAAGCAACAATCAAGGAAGAGCCTTCCAAAGTTACATGAGACTGTGAGTGCTTCACTGATTATCTCATGGGATTGTGATCTCAGGTGGAAACCAACCACAAACCACTACCTGTGATTAATTGCGATTGAAGGAAATACCAAAAACATAATTGAGAAATAAGAGGTTCAGCCTCAGGAGTTCTGAGGAATGTTCACTTGACCTGAAATGTTAACTCTGATTTCTTTTCACAGATGCTGCTAGATCTGCTGAGTTTTTCCAGCCATTTCTGTTTTGGTTCAGCCTCAGATTAGTGAAGTATGATTACTCCAAAGTTTAATCCCAAAGAAGATAGTGCATCAGTGTAATCATCATCCAAAGCAACATGGGATCAGGCTGAAAAGGAAGATTTATTCTTCATTGAAGAGGCAGAGTAATTTTCCACGGGAGCCGTGAATTTATCACCAGCTACAGAAATGAAGCCAAGAGAAATTCAGAAAGCAAATGAGCACACCAAAATTAGACCACATTGTCTAGCTGGTTGGCCAAGGTCCAACAGACTAGGAGTTAAGTATTACGTACAGAAGAAACACAACCAAAGAAGATGACCGACTCGGGTTTGACCACAGCTGGTAATTCTTGGACTACTGAATGTAGAACTCAACATAGTGCTCAGGCATTTCAAGGGAAACAGAGAATTTCATGTCATCATGAAACACATGTCCGAGTATCATCAGTATTCAGGTACAATTAAGGTACATTAATATCAGCAACTCTCCCAGACAAACCTTGGTAAAAGCTGGGATAAAACTCTGTTAGATTAATATTTCAGGTGGATAAAAATTTCCAGACTTCATGTGACCTCAGCTGAGTCAGCGATTAAAATGCTAACAAGAATTTGTGCTATGCACAGTTTCACAGATAACATAGTTTCAGACAATGGTCAGCAATTTGTGAATGAAGAGTTTAAAAAGTTCGTGACAAAGGCAGGTGTCAACTAGGACAGAAATTCTCCACTTCAATCACAAGCAAATGGAGAAGTAAAGACAGAGCTCAAAGTCATCAAGTCACTCATGAGGAAAACACAGATTGCCAGTTAGCGTTATTAAGTCATAGTTATAGTCACAGACATAGAATCATCATCTCTGCTCCCCTGCAATGTGTGTGCTGGATATTCATTGGCAGTGTTACTCCTGGGTAGAAGATTAAAGATAAAAATTCACTTATTAAAGCACAATATCAAAATGCAATGTCTCAAAACCATGGTAAAGTCAGGTAAATAGGAGAAGACCCACTGACGAAAGCAGATGTGGTACAATTGCAGGCACAGAGCAAAAACATTGTCAAGTCTAATATCATGTCAGAAGGTTTGGATATGGCAGAAACAGAGTGTATGGTACTCAGAAAAGCAGAACAGCTGTGGTCTTACATTGTTCACAGACTTAAAGGTACATGCCGCAGAAACAAAGCAGCATCGGTCCTACTTGAACCAAGAAAAGACACCAAGAATAGTTTGTGCAGAATGTAGGACAAGGACAACAGAATGACATGAACTACCTCACAGAGTGGTAGCAGAGTTCTGGAAATGTTGGTAGATCATTACACTTATACAGTAATTATGTGAACCAGATCAGAACTAGCAATCAGGGTTCCACAAAGACACAAGTTCTGTCAGTCGAACATGTCAGGGCGGATCTTGTTGATAATGTAAATAGTTAAGATCAATTGTTGAAACTACATAAAGAAAGAAAACAGAGTGAAACTTGAGCAGTTATGTAGGATGATGGAGAATATGTTAATGATAGTGTATCTTTGACATCAACGATCACATGTTTTTGAGATGCTAACAGGAGAAGAATGGAAGAATGAACAAGAGAAATGTAGTCAGTATTCTGTATATTAGAATTTAAGTGAAGAGCTTAAAAACTTACTGGCAGTCTGGAAAAAGTTATTTTTGGATAAAGTACAGATAGGAAAATACAAGAGTAGGAACAGTCTAGCTAGGCAGAGCAGTCTCAACAGTATAGCACAAGCCCCAACATTCAGACCCATGGTCAGCAGAATCCATGAAGGTAAAATAATGCAGAATCTACTTCACAGAAGCAGCACACTCCATGGATACGGCAGTATTAGCACAAAGCACTCGGGACTCTTGTCCAATGACATTCCACAACTCACTTTGGTGATTACCATAGATACATTTACGATGAAGCTAGATAATTACATGTAGGAGAAAGGAATTGAAGAATTTATTGATAGTGAAATGAAGTAAGGTGGAAAAGACCTTGTGGGCCATGAACACATAAGATCTGCCGGACTAAATTATCTATGCTTTAAAATATTACATGTCTTCTGCAATGTAAATGACCTTTTCATTAATGTTTCCCCACACTTGCTAAAGCTCTACCAATTGGACCCCCTTTCCAAGCATAAATTCTTTAAGAAACAGGCAAAACATGAAAATGCTTTGATAAATAAGGTTAAGCATTCAATCCATAACAGGCATCCAATGTAACCATCAATAACAGAGAGGCTGAAAACCTGTACCAAATCAACAGCAGGAACTGAGAGACAGAAAAGCGAACAGTACCGTTCATCTGGGGAAAAAATATTCGAACTGTCATAATGCGTCATGGTATGAGGGTTTGATAAAACAAGGCTGCATGAATATCCATTTGTCTGTAACATCCTAACATTTTATGGACACATTAAGCACATTGTTTTCCCACAAATTAATTAAGCTTTGGTGAATTCCCATGACATTTAGAAAAATACAGAAGAGAGAACATTTCACAAGGAAAAACATGCGAGCAATTTATCCAGAATTCTGTTTTGACGACTCTAAGCATATAAGGCTACAGTATAAATGTGATCTTGTCTTTACTAACATGTCCCCATTTAGTTACTTACTTCATTGGTTAAGTCTGCATCTTTTTAAGACAAACTGCTTTGCTGATAGATGTAACCGAGTATGAGAACCAAGCCAACAATGCTTTTAAATTGGCTCGGAGTCGAGATTGTGTGCTGCTGAATTCACTCTATCGCTCCTATACAATAAAATAGAAGCAATTCAACCATTTAGTATTGAAAAGGATTAACTCATTTAACATCTTATGATCATCAAGGCCAAGATCAAAAGCTATAGCAGGTTACATTATGAAACAGATATTAGCACCAGAGGTCATGAGGCAGCTAACTAATTTTGCAACAGTGGCTATTCTGTGCATGTGAAGATCAACATTTCCGAAATTCATCGCCTTCTTCCACACCATCCAGAAATAAAGCAGGGGGAAGGAATAAGCCACTCCAAACAATAGAAAGCAATATACCCATGAGATGTGCTTTGTTCACCGAAGCTAGGACATTGACTCATTGAGCAGGAATCCCAATAGACAAGCAGGCTTTGTATAGCAGGTTGAAAAGGGTCCAGCTGAACTGCCTGCCTTGCTCGAGATGAGAAAAGATTGGCCATTTTGCAGGGCCAGTGTTTGTTTTTAACATCATTTGTTGCTACATCAAGCACTCTCTCTTTACGATGTCCAAGAATGCATTTGTACAAGTGCCAGACGTCTGAGCGCGAGCACTCGATACAAAAGGTCAAAGACAGCAACTTGGAGAATGGCAAATGGAGTAATGGTTAAGAAAAGAGTTAATAAAGCAAAATAAGCCCTCCACACGCCAACAATAAAACATATTTGGCTATGTGCTCTCAGCTGTACAACAGCAAAGCAGACCATTGTGAGAGCCATTCTAAAAAACTTAATTGCAACCTGTTTCACAGTGTACAGTGCAAGAATGTTTATTCATATGCAAACTCATATTCTTTCATAATATTAATCAATATGTTTGTTCCACTTTAGCTTCTGCCAGTTAGTGGTCAGGCACATCGAAACTCTACATGTAGTGAGAGTATCTGATGTGAGAGAAGAACCTGATGTTCTCATTAAACGTATTGCACTCTGTTAGTTTCACTTGCTAGAGAACAAGGGAAAGCTGCAGAGGCAGCATTAACCTGGAACAGAGCTAGTGAAAGGGCTCTAAGAAATTCCACACCTTCAGCCCACAGTTTTATTTTACACCTCATAGAAAACGAAAATGAGGTGTATTTTAATGTCACATTTCCAAATTACAGCCAGGCAGCAAGGGTGCAGAATCTTATCCCATTTCTCTGCACCTCTTCATTCCCTGCCAGACACTGGAGTGTCTGAAATACTTCGGTGTAATGAACACAATACAGGCTTTTGGTAAAGTTCAAGTCAGGAGTAAAACTACACATTAATTCACGTAACATTCCGGAATGTAAATACAACAAACAGACTTCCTCGCACATGCACAGGTGAATATGGATGCCAGAGAAAAAGCAGGCAGCTTGGCAAGAAACAAACCATGTGGTTAAGTCAATGTTTTGGGCCGAAACCCTTCGTAAGGAAGGGTTGACTTCCCTGCTCCTCGGATGCTGCCTAACCAGCTGAGCTTTTCCAGCGCCACATTTATTGACTCTTGCTTCCAGCATCTGCAGTCCTTTCGGTCTCCACGTGGTTCAACTGTCCTTTAAGATGCACATGGTGCAGATCCAGAAGAGTTCTCTCATTCTTCTTTGGAAAAGGATGGAAGCTAGAAGTGTTTGGATTTCTGGCCCCTCACAATTCGCGAACTGACTGGTTGTTAGGCAGGTTCTGTTCTTCTGGCCAAAGGAATAGTCCCAGTTGGCCTCGAGACAAACCACTTTCTTCCTGACTCAGGGTGATAAGATTCATTGTCCATAGTCAGTTTTGGTCACATGACCAATGCTTCTATTATCCCACCCAGAATGATTTAAAGTTAGAAGCCATTGCTATACAATGCGCAATGAATGGTGACCTCCTATACTTCGTTATGATTTGACTAGTTCCTTTACAGCTCTCATTGCAAAGTTTTAGGTTTGGTGATAATAAATGTAGGAACTTCTGAGTTTTCAAATCCACCATTAATAGAAGGTGTGATTTCCACAGATATTTTTGTCTTGGCATGTCCATTCTCAAAACAGCACCCCAGCCATAATTGTTTACTGTTAAGAAAGTTCCAGGAAATGTTCAGACACGAATTAATCCTTTGTCTGTGCAGAAGTTACAAAAGTTCACCTGACCCACATGCAGCCATCTCAGGATAGTAACTCGTCCATTGCTGCATCACTCTTTTATTTTTGAACGGTTCAGTTCTGCAGAAGGGTCACTGGACCCAAAATGTTGACTCTGCTTTCTTTCCACAGATGCTGCCAAGTTTTTCCAGCAATTTCTGTTTTTGATTCAGGACTCAAATGCAGGTACTGTTTTCACTACTACTTCCATGTGGATATGATCTATCTGCCTGATAACTGAAATAAATTAGTGACTCCCAGCAATCATATCAGTAGTAGCCAAATAGCAACCATGGATGAAATCAGAGCTCATTCAAGCATAAAAAGATCATGCCTTTCAGCTTGTGAGGGATGCTTCATGGATTTATGAAAACAAAGTTTACGAACATTAACATCTCGGCTTATGCTTCTTCACGTTTGGACCTCCTGTTGTGTTTGAAGAAAGATCAAGCAGAAAACATTCATCTGCCCTCCTCCAACATCTTACCTATGACACTGTTCACAGTTTATATAGCTGATTGTCGTTTTCAGTTTAGCCTGTCAGATCATCCAAGTTCGCCGGCAAAGCCATTCCTTTCATAACGTTACACAACTTTTCCAATTCTTTTTCTGGAGTCAGAATATATCTTGTCCACTTTATTAGATCAACATTTGTAATGCTAAAAGCAGTTAAACAACTCAGTCTTGTTGCAAATAAAGAAAGGCCTTTATGAATTTGGCTTTTGTCTCCCTTTCTTACTTCAGGTATTAATTCATGTTGGCAAACACATCAGTGATAGATCTTCAGTATCTTATCCAAATGGAAACAGAGAAAGATTAAGGACTCAAGGAGCCCACTTGGCCTACCAGGCGCTCATCAGGACAACACCGTTTGGAACACGAGATAACAAGGTGTGGGGCTGGATGAACACAGCAGGCCAAGCAGCACCATTTGGAATACTGTTGGGTACTGGGTACAGTAACTGTGAATAAACATTACGTGATCAATTCAGCATTGTTTTATAAAATGTAGAATGAGGCATTCTTCCATTCCACCATACAACTGATCTAAAATGATGCAAGGTTTTATCTCTGAAAGCGCAGAGGCATCCAAAGCCATTGTCAAACAAAGGAGCAGAGAAAAACTGACAATAAGTAGGGGGATGTATTTAAATATGTGTCCATTACTGCAACATTTTGCATATGGCACACACTACTTTTTGTTTATTCACTCATGGGCATTGCTGGCTGGGCCAACATTTATTGACCATCCCTAGTTGCCCTTGAGAAGGTGGTGGTGATCTGCCTCTTAAACCGCTGCAGTCCACACGCCACAGGTAGACTCACAATGCCCTTACGGAGGGAGTTCCAGTATTTTGACCCAGTGACAGTGAAGGAGCAGCGATATATTTCCATGCCAGGATAGTGAGTGACTTGGGGAATTTGCAGCTGATGGTGTTGCCATGTATCTGCGGCCCTTGTCCTTCTAGATGGACGTGGTTGTGGCTTTGGAAGGTTCCTCTGTCATAACTTTATCGTTTTTTTTTTAATAACAAGATGACATGAGCACAGATGGAGTGGGCCAAGTGGTCTCTTTCTGTGCTGTGACCATTCTGTGCTTCTATGATGTAAACACTTTCAGTTTGAACAGCCTGCTCCAAGCCAATATCGTTTTGCACCCTTTCCCGTTAGGTACCCAGCAGCCTCCCCTTCTCCATTTCCCAATGGGAAATGTGTCATTGGGCTGTGTCACCACACCGTAGCGCCTATATCAATGACAGAAGTCATGCATAACAATAAAAAAAGTAAAATTAAAACAAAGTTCTTCACAGTACACTTAATGGCTCCTGGGCTCATGGAAAGCCGATTAAGGAACGAAGGAATACTCCTAAGAAGCAGCCAGGACGAGATGACCAAGCCGGGTCGCTGGAATCCTGAGCCGGAAGACTCTGGAAGAAGATCGCCGTGCCGGGCTGAGACCACCATTCCCGGGCAAGGCTGCCTGCCAGGTCGCTGGAATACTCGGATGGCGAAGATGAAGAAGGCCGCCATGCAGGGACGAGACCTCCACGCCAGGACCAGATCACCACGTCAGGACAAGACTGCGACACCAGGAGACTGCCACACCAGGAGACCGCCACGTCGGGAGACTGCCACGCCGGGGTCCGCCACGCTGGAAGACCACCACGCTGGAAGCCCACCACACCGGGAGACCGCCACGCCGGGAGACCGTCACACTGGGAGACTGCCATGCCAGGAGAGCGCCACAGTGGGTGACTGCCGCGCCGGGAGACCGCCGCACCGGGAGACCGCCACGCTGGGAGACTGCCGCATCAGGAGACCGCCGCATTGGGAGACCGCCACGCTGGGAGACTGCCACGCCGAGAGACTGCCACATCGGGAGACTGTCACACCAGGAGTCTGCCGCATTGGGAGACCGCCATGCCAGGAGACTGCCACATCAGGAGACTGCCGCGCCGGGAGACTGCCACACCTGTCTGAGACCACCCTTCTCCTCCTTCAGGCGTCCAGGCCTAGCTGCAGATCTGGGGCCTCGGCCTAGCCTGTGAATCCGGGTTAGGGGAGCGTCGGTGGTGGACAGAGTGGATGTGGTGCTAATCAAGCAGGCTGCTTTGTCCTGGATGGTGTCAAACTTCTTGAGTATTATTGGAGCTGCACCCATCCAGGCAAGTGAAGAATATTACATCACACTCCTGACTTATGCCTTGTAGACGATGGACAGGCTTTGGGGAGTAAGGTGATGAGTTACTCGCTGCAGTATTCCTAGCCTCTGACCTGCTCTTGTAGCCACTGTGTTTATTTGGTGAGTCCAGTTCAGTTTCTGGTCTATGCTTACACCCAAAATATTGATAATAGGACCAAGAAGGTAGATCAGTCAAATAAGACCATATTTATTCTTATGAAACTGATCCCAGCTCAGTTGGAGTGATATTTCTGATTTAATAACCATTCTAGCAGTACAAAAAGGACCTTTTATGTGATTCTGATATCTTTTTCAGACCATGGCAGAAACAGAATAGATTTCCATCTGTTTGAACACTGCTGTACTGTCAGGACTTCTTTTCTTGCCGGCACATCCAAAATTCCTGAATACAAGCAGCAAGCAGCATAAATGAATAAAGATGGCAGTGAAAATGTGTGTTAATATAAACTTGAAACAAAGATACTCTTCAACAATTTAAGGGGGCTAGTGATGAGGTGAATTTTTTAAAAAAGGGTCTTTTGGGACTGGAGTTGGAATGCAGTACAGGCTAAAACAAATTAAAGTCTCTCTCTCTCGCGTGCAGTGTCCTACAGGAAATAAATTTGGAGCAGGCTCAACCCAACTCTGAGTAAATGTTATTCCACAGCACAAAACCTCCCACAGTTATGCACTAAATTGGCAAACTTAGCAAGGCTCTCACTGATCATTAAAATGGTGCAGGAAAAGAAAGAAAAAAATTGCCACTGATTCAGTCCAGGATTATTTTTCTGCAGATAAAAAGTCCAGTACTTGGTCAGCTGTCATTCTTGGCTCCAGGGGTACACTTTTGTTTCTTCTCTCAGATGATAACTGACTCAAGAAGCTTCAGAAACGGACCTTACAATTCAGTGTAGCAGTAAAGGAGCCCTGCACTGTTGGAGGGACTGTGCAACATTAAACTGAGGTCCCACCATCTATCTCAGGTGGGAATAAAATGTCCAGGGGAGTATGCAAAGATGAGCAGGGAAATTCTCTGGATATCCTGATTAACATTTATCTCACAGCCTGGTTATTATATCCCCACAACTTATGGGACTGTATTGTGGCATTTCTTACAACAGCTATGCCTGAAAAGTACCTGGTTAGTTGTGAACACATTGGAACATGCAAACAAGTTCTGTTATTATATTCATTCATGGGATGTGGATGTCACTGGCTGGGCCAGCAGCTGTTACCTATTCCTAGCTGCCTTTCAGATGGTGTTGGTGAGCTACCTTCTTAAAATGCTACAACCCATTTGCTGTGGGTAGACCCAGAATGCCATTAGGGAGGGAATTCCAGGATTTTGCACCAGCGACAGTGAATGAACGGCGGTATATTTCTAAGTCAGGATGATGAGAGGCATGGACGAGAGTTTGCAGGTCATAGCGTTCCCATGTATCTGCTGCTTTTGTCCTTCTAGATGGAAGTGGTTATGGGTTTGGAAGCTGCCATCTAAGGATCTTGCGTAAATTTCTGCAGTGTTTCTTTTAGCTAGTACACACTGCTGCTGTAGAATGTCGGTGGTGGAGGGAGTGGATGCTTATGTGTCTGGTGCTAATCAAGCGGGCTGTTTTGTCCTGGGTGGTATCAAGCTTCTAGAGTGTTGTTAGGGCTGTACTCATCCAATCAAATGGGGAGTATTCCATCACACTCCTGACTTGTATCTTGTAGATGGTCACTTTGGGAGTCAAGAAGTAAGTTACTCGCTGCAGTATTCCGAGCCTCTGACCTCCTCTTGTAGACACTGTGTTTATGTGGTGAGTCCAGTTCAGTTTCTGATCAATGGTAAACTCTAGGATGTGGACAGTCATGTATTCAGTGACTGTAACGCCATTGAATGTCAAGGGATGATAAATTGATTTTCTCTTGTTGGAGATGGTCATTGCCTGGCACTCGTACAGTAAAAATGCTATTTGCCTCTCTTCAGCCTAAGCCTGGATATTATCCAGATCTTGTTGCATTGGAACATGGACTGCTTCAATACCTGAAGAGTTGCAAATAGTGCTGAACACTGTGGAATCATCAGCAAACATCCCCACTTCTGACCTTATGACAGAGGAAAGGTCATCGATGAAGCAGCTGAAAATGGTTGGCTCTAGAATACTGCCCTGAGGAACTCCTACAGAGATGTCCTGGAGCTCAGGATGACTGATCTCCAACAACCATAACCATCTTCCTTTGTACCAGCTGGTTAGTCAGACCCTTCCCCGATTCCTATCGACTCCAGCGTTTCTGGAGTTCCTTGATGTCACACTCAGTCAAATGCAGCCTTGACATCAAGGGCTGTCACTCTCACATCTCTTCTGCCCATATTAGAATCAAGTCTGTAATGAGGTCAGGAGCTGAATAACCCTGGTGAAACCCAAACTGGGTGTTAGTCAGCAGGTTATTGCTGAGCAAGTGCACTGTTTAATGACACTTTCCATCAATTTTATTTAGGATTGAGAGTAGACTGATGGGATGGTAACTGATTCGGTTGGATTTATCCTGCTCGTTGCATACAGGACATACCTGGGCAATTTTCCACATTGCCGAATAGATGCCAGTGATGTAATTGCACTGGAAGAGTTTGGCTAGGGGAGGGGCAAGTTCTGGAGCACAAGTCTTCAGGACTATTACCAGAATGTTGTCAGGGCTTATAGCCTTTGCAGTACCATGTGGAGGGAATTGAATTGGTTGACAACTAAATGAATATTGTAAATCTAAGATTTTTCTTTACTCTGGATGTGACGTTCTGTATATGACTTGGGAATCCTTGATACCATCACTATGTCCAAAATGAAAAACTGTGTCGGACATATGTAATTTTCACAAGCACAACGCTTAAGCACCAATGGACCCAATTGGTAAGGATCTGTCCCCACGTTCCCAACCCTTTCAGTGGGCTGCAGATAATTATTAACGTAAAAATTAAATGGGAATAAATAGAAATAGGTCGTTCAGACTGATCAGCTTCTCATTAAGGACAGCTCAATGTGTAAGATGCACAGTTCCCTGCTATACATCCACTGGAGGTGATTAGTCAGCAGTCTATCAGCACAGATACAGAGTTCCAGACAGTTTCCAGACCTCAGCAATTTGCACACTCATTCAAACCAATGCCACAACTGTCTTAAAGCACACCTGAATGTTTCAGCCCAGTCCCTTGGATTAAAACACAACCGCTTTGCTGATGTCTGTAATGAGCCTGAAAGGCAAATCTGTCAAATTTTGCATACCAAGCATAAAATTCGTAATTCATCAAACCCTCACATGAAAGTGCTGTGACCTTGCAGACTGGCTTTATTTACTTAAGTGCTGCATTTATATTATCAAGTTCCCACAATTAAAGTGAATACTCCAAGGCCACTAAGAGGTGAAATCTACCCCATTTATTCTATGGGACTATTTCCCCAGAGTGGAGTACAGGGGAACAGCCATGACTGTCTGGCCTAATGGCCAGTTCTGAGCAGCTCAACATGCAGTAGTGGTGCGATATAAAACCAGGGTTAATATTCCTAATCAAAACATCATGGATCTGAAACATTGGAAGCAATCTTACTGAGGTGGACGATGGCGAGATATGTGGCTGAATCATGTGAGAATTGTAGTGAGGCCTTTCGCTCTGTCGGGAGCAATGTGCTGGATCTTTTACACCTCTGCCAGGCAGCAAGAGAATTCTTGCGAGCCTCTGGCACATTGCCAAGTAAGGGGGATTGCAGCTCATTAAATGCTTTATTAACGTCATAACTCATCAATATTCAGCTCCCAATCTTACCAAATGCACCAACAAACGAGACATCGACAGATCTCAGCGTGGAAGTCACAGCAGGTGCCTGGTCTCTTTAGCTCCCTGCTGGCTGTGAGGAGCCGCTGTGTTGCTCAGCGCCAAACAGCATGATAGGGCATGACCCAACGGCGCGCGCGCACACACACACACACACACACACACACACACACACACATGTTCATGGACATTGACATTGAGGTACCTGTCAGTCAGGTGGCCTGGTTCACTAAATCAACAGCAGCCTCCTATACTGGTTGGTCACACACCAGGTGGCAGGTCAGGGAGTTCTCAGTATGGGGGTCTGTCCCTCTGCAGTCCAGGGAGTGGGTCCTAGTCAGTCCTGTAGCTCCACAGCGGCCAGTCCCGTGGGGGGATAGGGCTAATACAGTCCATGAGATATACAGCCATCAGCCAGGGGTCAGTACACTTCTCACCTGAAGCTGTCAGTAAGATCGCTCAAAGGGGTTGGTCACAGTTATTGGGTTGGGTCCATCCAGAATACTAAGGGGTAAGGGAGAGGGAGACACACAACAGGGCTGCTGCCATAAGGAAAAGGCATGAGATTAGGGGCTGTAGGCTAGTGGTGAGGGGATGTAGAAAGGTGGTGATAATTGTGAGGGGAGGGCAGGGGGAGACTGTATTTATAAGTAGGACAATATGGTAAAGCCTGGATGGGAAGGTGGCCATGTAGGAAGGGGTTCACTGGTATCAATAGCACCCTGGCTGCTGGATGGCTCAGTGTATGAACACACTTGGCCAGGTCACCTGACATGCCGGGGCTGTGTGTGGGAGGGGGAGTGGGGGTCATGAAGGTAGAATGGCTGTGGACCTGGGGACGTATGAAGTCTATAGGGATCATGGGAAGGGTTAACAGAAAAGGGATTTGGATGTTCTCACTCTCACTGTCGTGTAGAGGTGGAGGCTGCAGTCCACTGGCCAAAGGGTGCTCACTGTCACCTTCCATTCATTGTGGGAAGTGAAAGTGAACGATGGGAAAGAAAATGGCTGTGACCACACCCAGATTGTGTGGGGTAAGTGACTCGAGCTGTGGGGGAGGAGAATGCAGGACCTGCCAACAGGCCTTTTAAAGGGAAACAACATTACACACTGACCCCACTATACAAAACACAGCCCTGTGAGCTCCCTCATCCCTGGCTATCCTAATGCAGGTATCCCCTGTTTGCTCTGCACGTCACTCTCCCAGAATGACCACCACATTCACACCAACACTTTTGGACAAAAAGGCCAGGGGAAGAATTGGGATGTTGTAGTATAAAGGGCAATAGTGTATATATACGAGATAAAAGGTACTGCAGATGCTGGAGAATCCGAGATAACAAGCATGGGGCTGGATGAACACAGCAGGTCAAGCAGCATCATAGGAGCAGGAAAACTTGACGTTTCGGGCCTAAATATACACCTTGATCCTCTTCTTTCCACTGACAGTGATCCATGGTACAGCCTATATGGACATGAGGTCATGCATTGCATTCTTGCAGTCACATTTGAGGCCACACTGACCCGCAAACAAACAGATTTGTCCAAACATGATATTTTATATATCATGTGCTGTGCCATCAAAGTCCACTCAAAAGAATTTTTCTTTCTTTCCCTCATTCTACATTTTCAAGTAATCACAGGTTCCACAGCTGGGATGGAGGCTTGAGAGTGGAGCCTGTTGACGTTAGAGATTTACTTAGGTGATCTCAGGCATGTTTGTGTCTGGACAGATCTTCTTGAACTTCAGCTTGGAGTATGGTAGGTAGGGAGGGACCAGCCAGCTCTGGCATCCTGTCAAGAGTGTCCTGGGGGAATCTGTGTGTGGCTCCTCCTGGCACTGCCCTCTCTCTCTCCTTGTGAGGATAGTCAGTAAGTCATGAGTTGGTCTAGGAATGGTGAGTGGCAATATTGGGAAAGAATTATCAACAAGAGGGACACCCTGGTAGCAGAGAGGCTTTTTTTTGTTAAAATTTAACCTATTTTTCCAAGCAACCTGTTGAAAGATGCTATTGCACAACTCTGGAGTAGGTAGGACTTGAACCTAGGTCTCTCACCCCTGGGGTAGGGGCACTACCACTGCACCACAAGAGGGCCACACAGGTAGGCAGTTAATGAGGTCAGTTTGATTTGATCCAGCAGTATTCTCGTTAGACCTCATTTGGCCACTTAGCCTAAATATTGTTAAATTTAGACCATTACCTTTACTTCACTCAGCACAGATGCTGCCTAATATGCTGGGTGCTTCCAGCAGAGTGCATTTAACGGTAAAACTGCAATCCCAAGTAGTATTTGGGAAAACTACCTTCACGCACCAGGAACCTTGCTTACTTCATACCAAAGCTGTTACGTGACAGAAAGGTGAGTTGGGCTGGAGTAGGAACCTGAGCCAAAGGAAGGTTGCAGATTTTCCTTCTTTGCAACTGAGAGCAAATGTTAAAACACCATGTACTTGCAAATTGCAATAACTCCAAACTTAGAAATGCAACTTCAAAAGTGTACAAAGACTTTCTGAAATGTGCCCGTTACCCCGACTTAAAAATCAAAGAACTGCGCTTGCTGGAAATCAGAAATAAAAACAGAAATTGCAGGAAAAACACAGTCCTGAGGAAGGGTCACTGGGCCTGAGATGTTAACTCCACTTTCTCTCCACAGACGCTGCCAGACCTGCTGAGTTTTTCCAACAATTTCTGTTTTTGTTTTTCATTATTCCTAACTGTTGAATTCACATTTAACAGAATCAGCATAAGTCCAATAGCTGCCACATTGTTTCCTGATCAAGGCCACTCAAAGGCCAGGAGTTTTAATACTTATTTTTCTGGCATATTCAAACAGTAATTTTAAAGAAGACCTGCATCTATGTATATTTTATGGCTGCAGGGCATCCCAAAAGCACTTCAAAGTACTTTTGAAGCATATTATACTCACTGTTGTAATGTAGAAGCACAGCAGCCAGCCTGGGGTTAGCAAATTCCACAAACGGCAATGTGATAACGACCAGATAATCTGCCTTTTGTGATGTTAATTAAAGCATAAATACTGTCCAAAACACTGGTGATAACATTGCTACTCTAAATCATCCCTCATTCTATTTCTGAACTTCTCAAAGAAAGACCATCAAGCAGAAAACAAAAGCTTAAACTGGGCTTCTAAATAATGAAAAAGGTGTAATGTTCATGTTTCACAAGAAATTTGTCAACCGCCTCGCAATGTGAATGGGTCAGTTGTTATCTCGGATTCTCCAGCATCTGCAGTACCTTTTATCTCTGATACAAACAGGAATGTCCTCTTTACAGTTGTGTGGAAAATGTAAAATCACAATGAACGTACAGCACAAAGACAGGCTATTCAGCTTTACTGAACAATCTCAGTGCTTAAGTTCTTCATGAGGCTCCTCGCAAATCAATCTGTATGTTGGATGGGATGTGAAACTTCAAAAGATTCTATGAGACTATTCCAAACAGAGCTATCTTCAAGAACCCTGGCCAATACGTACACTTTAATTTACAACTGCTGGTCATCAGCACCATATTGTATGTACAAGCTTGCTATGTGCAAATTGACTGCTGCCTTTCCTACACTACAAAAATATTGTATTCAAAAGTATTTAATTGGCTGTAAAGGGCTTTGAGACATTGGTGGTCATAAGAAGCTCAAAATTGTTGCTACGTTGAGTAGTGTATTTGTGAACTGGAAGGCAGGACATGAGAATTTGGTGTTTGTAAAATGCAATTTGTGGTCCCTTTAAAAGATGATGTGCTTTTTCTATGCTCAGAGATTCAAAAAGGATGTCTGTGGGCAGCAGGTTGTGGGTTTGTAGGTGCACAGAGCACCTGAGTTGAAACATTTGTATCAAAAGGCTGTACAGTCAGCAGGTAAAGCAGAAGTTTTGTTTTGATATTAAGACAAGTTTTGAATTTAGCCAATTAATTTGAACCAGGCACCCAGACACCAAAAACCAATTAAATTTAAATCTGATGGTTTTGACAACTTCGGACATATCCTATTGTAAGGAATATTGATCTGTCATCAAGGGTATAAAAGAAGGGGCAGTTGAGGAAAGACAGGAGAGTGAACTGCCATCTGCAAGAGTTAACTTGCAGGGGCAGCACAGTGACACAGTGGCTAGCACTGCTGCCTCACAGCACCAGGGACCCAGGTTCAATTCCACCCTTGGGTAACTGTCTGTGTGGGTTTCCCACAGTCCAAAGATGTGCAGGCTAGGTGGATTAGCCATGCTAAATTGCCTGTAGTGTTCAGGGATTAAGTGGGTTGTAGGGGGATGAGTCTGGGTGGGATGCTCTGAGGTTCAGTGTGGACTTGTTGGGCTGAAGGGCCTGTCCCCACACTGTAGGGATTCTATCTATCTTCTAACTGCTCTCATCTCTCAAGAGAGTCTCACAGTCTTCTCCAAGTTTTAGAGAAAGCATCATGTAAATAAAAGGTACCTACAGCATAACCATTTAATGCTCCTGACAGAATATTCAATGGAGAAGGCACAGAACATTCCACAAGACATGTAACATGTAAATATAATTTCAAAAGACTAAATTCTAGTTTTATTATTTTTGTTTTATGTAAGTGGGACTTTTATTTATTGGAACAGTATACTATTAGACTCCTGTTTTATTCAGGAATAGTGAGTAGTTAGAAGAGATTTATTTGGTTTGTTAATAATTCAGTTAATCTGTTCACTGTTAGAGTTAGATAAATAAATTGTTACTTGTTGATTATAAAGTGAGTGACAGGGGTTTATCTTACTTAACCACTAGAAGTTGTTGAAAAAACAGATTACGCTCCTTCTCACATACCTTTTAACAAGATTATAGGGTGAGGCACTCATCTCTGGGTGTTTCAGTTTTAGTCGTCAGAGGGGAGAGTCATCTTCCACTTTATAACAATATAAATGATGTCTTTTTTTAATATCCTCTTGCCAAACCACCACGTAGCCCTGTATTCTCCTGGTCCATTCTATTGTTCACCTATTTGAAGATATGAATGATGCCTAAATTCAAAATATTTCTTTCCCTTCAGCTGAGGCAGTGACAAGGTCTACAAACGGCCTCGTGGCCTTGACTTGGGTGGAGTTTGAGGTTAATTAGATTGCTCCGCAGTGGCTTCTGCTGGAAAGTCATATGTCAAGTATAGATGGATTCAACTTTGGGTTTGAGAGATAAAAGGTACTGCAGATGCTGGAGAATCCGAGATAACAAGGCGTGGGGCTGGATGAGCACAGCAGGCCAAGCAGCATCATAGGAGCAGGAAAACTTGACGTTTCGGGCCTAAACCCTTCATCAGAAATGGGGGAGGGGAAGAGGGTTCTGAAATAAATAGGGAGAGAGGGGGAGGCGGATAGAGGATGGATAGAGGAGAGGATAGGTGGAGAGGAGGCAGACAAGTCGAAGAGGCAGGGATGGAGCCAGTAAAGGTGAGTGTAGGTGGGGGGGTAGGGAGGAGATAGGTCAATCCAGGGAGGACGGACAGGTCAAGGGGGCGGGATGATGTTAGTAGATAGGAGATGGGGGTGGGGCTTGAGGTGGGAGGAGGGGATAGGTGAGAGGAAAAACAGGTCAGGGAGGTGGAGATGAGCTGGGCTGGTTTTGGGATGCGGTTGGGGGAGGGGAGATTTTGAAGCTTGTGAAATCCACATTGATGCCATTGGGCTGCAGGGTTCCCAGGCTGAATATGATTTGCTGTTCCTGCAGCCTTCGGGTGGCATCACTGTGGCATTGCAGGAGGCCGAGGATGGACATGTCGTCTGAGGAATGGGAGGGGGAGTTGAAATGGTTCGCGACTGGGAGGTGCAGTTGTTTGTTGCGAACTGAGCACAGGTGGTCTGCAAAGCAGTCACCAAGCCTCCGCTTGGTTTCCCCGATGTAGAGGAAGCCACAACGGGTACAGCGGATGCAGTATACCACATTGGCACATGTGCAGGTGAACATCTGCTGATGTGGAAAGTCTTCTTGGGGCCTGGGATTGGGGTGAGGGAGGAGGTGTGGGGGCAGGTGTAGCACTTCCTGCGTTTGCAGGGAAAAGTGCTGGGTGTGGTGGGGCTGGAGGGGAGTGTGGAGCGGACATGGGAGTTGCGGAGGGAGTGGTCCCTCCGGAAGGCAGATAAGGGTGGAGAGGGAAAAATGTCTTTGGTGGTGGGGTCTGATTGCAGATGGCGGAAGTGTCGGAGGATGATGCGTTGGATCCGGAGGTTGGTGGGGTGGTATGTGAGGACGAGGGGGATTCTTTTTTGGTTATTGTTGCGGGGACGGGGCGTGAGGGATGTGTTCCGGGAAATGCGGGAGATACGGTCGAGGGCGCTCTCGACCACTGTCGGGGGGAAGTTGCGGTCCTTGAAGAATGAGGACATCTGAGATGTACGGGAGTGGAATGTCTCATCCTGGGAGCAGATGCGGCTGAGGCGAAGGAATTGGGAATAGGAGATGGCATTTTTGCAGGAAGGTGGGTGGGAGGAGGTGTATTCCAGGTAGCTGTGGGAGTCAGTGGGCTTGAAATGGACATCGGTTTCTAGGTGGTTACCTGAGATGGAGACAGAGAGGTCCAGGAAGGACAGAGAAGTGTTGGAGATGGTCCAGGTGAACTTCAGGTTGGGGTGGAAGGTATTGGTAAAGTGGATGAACTGTTCGAGCTCCTCGTGGGAGCACGAGGCGGCGCTGATGCAGTCATCAATGTAACGGAGGAAGAGGTGGGGTTTAGGGCCAGTGTAGGTACGGAAGAGGGATTGTTCCACGTAACCTACAAAGAGGCAGGCGTAGCTTGGGCCCATGCGGGTACCCCCTTTGTCTGCAGGAAGTGGGAGGAATTGAAAGAGAAGTTGTTGAGGGTGGGGACGAGTTCGGCTAAGGGGATGAGGGTGTCGGTGGAGGGGGATTGGTCAGTTCTG
>JAHRHZ010000058.1:21594235-21619843 GCA_024137785.1 Ginglymostoma cirratum | reverse complement strand
TCCCCCAACCGCATCCCAAAACCAGCCCAGCTCATCTCCACCTCCCTGACCTGTTTTTCCTCTCACCTATCCCCTCCTCCCACCTCAAGCCCCACCCTCATCTCCTATCTACTAACATCATCCCGCCCCCTTGACCTGTCCGTCCTCCCTGGATTGACCTATCTCCTCCCTTCCCCCCCACCTACACGCACCTTTACTGGCTCCATCCCTGCCTCTTCGACTTGTCTGCCTCCTCTCCACCTATCCTCTCCTCTATCCGCCTCCCCCTCTCTCCCTATTTATTTCAGAACCCTCTTCCCCTCCCCCATTTCTGAAGAAGTGCCTCGGCCCAAAACATCAAGTTTTCCGGCTCCTATGATGCTGCTTGGCCTGCTGTGTTCATCCAGCCCCACGCCTTGTTATCTCAACTTTGGGTTTAATGTTTATGTGCCACATCTCTCCTGGCAAATCCCCAAGTGTCAAGCGAGGGCAGCAGGGTGAGGAACCCTCCACTATACCCTATCTGGCCTGGACACCCAGTCTAGTTATTTCACTCAGTCTCCAGCAAGGCCCACGGGGGTTGGGCGAGGGGGTGGAGTGAAGGAGTCACTTGGGGATTGTGGTGGGGAGGCAGGGAGGGAGGTGAGTACAGGATACGACAGCTGGTGACTTGGGAATACTGTCTGCCAGCACAGAAATGGAGTCGTTAGGAGAACAGCACATTCTTGAAAACAGCTCAAAAATTTCTGGAAAATTGATTTCAAAAAAAAAACAACCCAGCACAAAAGATGTGAGCTATCTTTGGGAATTTTCTGTGGGTCACTTTCTTCCATCACATTTTCATTCAGCTCAGCAGGATGTTGCAGTGGAAACCAGCATTCCTTCAATCAACCTTTTTGTTCAGCATTAAAATGGCTTCCAGCATTTGTCTTGACCCTCAAGAAACGTTTTAGACCTGGTTAGACACAAAAGCCAGCATGCAGAGTCTTCTGTCAGCTTCAATTGAAATCTGCTTCCTTAGTATTTCTTTCCTGACCTGGGGAGTTGGGGGTGGGGAGGAGGTGGCAGGAGCAAGAGGAGGAGGAAGAGACCCTCCTCCCCACCCTCATCCCTCCCCCACACCCCCTCCACCCCTCACAGCCGTCATTCCCATCATGTGGTGACACATGGGTTTTAACTTAATGAACAGAGCGGCTAACCTTTGTGACCTGAACCCCTCCCCCATTCTAAAGGAAAAACAAATTCGCTTAGACCCTGGCGACATGCAGCTCGTACTCAGGTTTGGGAATCTTAGTTTTATTTTGCCAGAGTGAAAGGCAATGATTTTGGAGTTGCCACAGAATGAAAGCTAATGACCCAATCTGGCAAAGGAGGGGACTCAGAGCACTGCAAAGGCACTCACAGTTACTGTCTTTTTTTTTTGGCAGTTTCCATGTGTTTAAAACTTGCAAAAATGCACAGTGTGTTAGTCTGCACTGTGACCTCTCGGATGTTCACTCCTCCTCATGAAGACAGTTATGCTGGGGCTGCTGTTCCAACAAAACTGGCTGCTCTCTGCACCTCTGGGCTGAGTGGTCATTCATTGTCCATTTGCTTGGATGGAGAGGACTCCCAGGCTGTGTGGGGGATGATGGCGGGGGTGGGGGGGGGGGGGGAACGTCACAGCCAAGCCCAATTCCATCCTCAACCAACATCCATGGACGTGCGTTTCTGGTCGGAGTTTCTGGACTTTGAGCAGGGTGCTGGCCGATTCGTACTCCCTCCTCCAGCCCTCCCTGGTGTCTGGGCTGCTAGAGCCAAATGTTAGCCACCCGCCCCCCACCCTACCTCACCTCACCAGCCCAGCTCAGATTAGCAAATTCAACTCAGATACAAATTAGACAAAAAGGACCTTTTAAAGCTGAACGGAACACCAGATAATGTATTCTTAGAAAAAAGTGATACCACTATACAT
Source organism: Ginglymostoma cirratum (assembly GCA_024137785.1). NCBI lineage: Eukaryota > Metazoa > Chordata > Chondrichthyes > Orectolobiformes > Ginglymostomatidae > Ginglymostoma > Ginglymostoma cirratum. Next base: position 21,617,910 of record JAHRHZ010000058.1, on the reverse strand, counting down.
TTAAAAGGGGGAAAAATCTTTGGCACTTACTCCCACATTTTCCACAGAAATACAGTAGCGTATGCTGTAAAATCTCCTACAGTTACACACCTTTTAAAATGGATACATGGTGTAATAAGATTCAGATCATACAGTGAAACAAGGACACTGCATTTGCTAAACTAATGCAAATGACACTATCTGTACAGAGTGCAGAATAACCGCCTTCAACAGCAATGCATTAAAAACACTTGTAAAGACCGTGGAGAGGTTTGTATTTTGGTGTAAATCAGGACTGCAGCCACTTTGTAACAATTTGATTAGCAGAATTAGTCAGCTCTATAACTGTAATTAATCTTTAGGCAAATAAATCAAAATGAGTTTATGGAAGTAACTGAGTTGAGAAATTTCCAGATCAGCTGGCCATGAATCAGGTAATTCTCCTCCCTTGTGTGTAAATGAAGCCACAGCAATGAGATCCCAGTATTTCCCTCGTGATCACTGCTTTGTTAGCTGCTCAATTACTGTTTAAGTGTTGCTCCTCCTTCAGTTGTAATAGCTGCAGAAGGACCATGGCAGTGACTGTGGGCTTGCCTTCCATGCCTCATTTCCACTTTACAGAACTACCCCACCTTGGTAAACATTACCATGTATTAGTATGGTCCTCTCCAGAATCACTAAGCAAGTAATTCGTTTAACAATAAATGCAGCAAAGTCACAACTACAATTTCTGTTCTGTGGCTGTGAATCTTCAACAATGTTTGGAGGAAAGTTAGACCAGCGTCTGTGCTGAAAAGGCACATTATTGGCCTCCTTACTGCTACCAGTCAGAGAGTCAGAGAGCCAGAGGCCAGTGACTGTAGCTGCTTATATTTAGCTGTGGCCCTACAGCTCAGGGGGATGGATCGAAACATATCAAGGTAGTACTGCCTGAGTGGTGCATCATTTAATTCACATCCAAGTCCCACTACTAAAATGGAGGCTATTCCAACGGCTTTGCGGCAAAACTGTGAGGGAATCAGATTTTTAAACGCTCTAATTTGAAACAATTGAAACAGTATGAATAAATGAGGCCCCACTCCACAAACAGCCACAAGCAATTAGACCCACTGGCAGCTCTAGAAGCATTTATAGAAGGTATATTTACACGCAGGACAAATGTATTAGTCCACCGTGACCTGTTTCTGAAACAGGGATAGGATTGCTTGCTGTGGTAAAATCGATCCCAGTCGACTCTGCAGCCTGTGACTCAACTCAAAGGGTCTTAAACAATAATGCCCCCTCTAGTTAAAACGTCCCCTGAGTCATTTCATATTCCTCATTCTCTCTCCTCTGCAACAGGACTGTGAGAAATCAGTTTGGGTGAAATAGGCAAACATAAAATAACAAGAAACATAAATGAGAAACAAAGTGGAGCTAATGCAGCCCACACTCAATAACCACAGAGGGTGCTGGTTATTGGGAATGTCTCTTTTCTCTTTGCTAACTCTAGATAATCCAATAATACTGAGAGACAACTGGTCAATCCTGTCCCAGACAACCATCACTGGATCAGCTGGAGGAGAGACGAAACCATGGAGGTTTTAGGATGTCTGGCTTTGAACAACATAACAGGGTTCAGTTATCAACAGGTGATTTTCGACACTGTCTTGCCCAACTCTGGTGAAATGTTTTTGTTTGCTTATGGGATGTGGGTGTCACTAGCTGGCCAGCATTTATTGCCAGACCCTAGTTGCCCTTGAGAAGGTGATGGTGAGCTGCCTTCTTGAACCGCTGTAGGTCACATGATGTAGGCTGACCCACAAAGCCCTTAGGGACGGAATTCCAGGATTTTGACTCAGTGACAGTGAAGGAACGGCGATATATTTCCAAGCCAGGCTGGTCAGTATCTTGGAGGGGAACTTGCAGGTGATGGTGTTCCCAGCATCTGCTGCCCTTGTTGTTCTAAATGGAGACGGACATGGGTTTGGAAGGTGCTGTCTGAGGATCTTTGGTGAATTTCTGCAATACATCTTATAGCTGATACACACTGCTGCTACTGAGCATCCGTGACAAAGAGAGTGATTGTGGATGTGGTGCCACAATTGAGCGGGCTGCTTTGTCCTGGATGGTAACAAATTACAAATATAGTGCCTGCAAAACACTTTTATTTCTGCTGCCATCACATTACCCTGTAGGCAAAAAGCTTGATTTCTTTCCTAGTTCCTACGCTAATAGGTTTAGGTCAGAACATACTACTGGGACATGTTCCACGAGCCAACCTTTCTTTGTTCCCAGTTTATCAGCAAACCAGTAGCATATTTTCTGATTTTATTCTTTTCCTAAAGCATTGTGTGATACATCTGTCAGGGCGCCAAGCACCCCATGGTATCCTCTTCAAATGGGCCATGATCCAGATGTGATCTTTGATACAAGGTATCTGGATAGAGGGAAACGATACAGCAAAGCTTATTAGAGGTTGGAGGGGTGATGTGGACAGAGAAAACAAGGAAAGTCGAAGGAAGAGGGAGTTGGGAAAGAGGGTGTGAGAGACCGAGTAAAGCAAAAAGCCTTTGAGAGCTAATTAATGGGGAACCCTGCTAGGAGTTCATATTCAATACATTAACCCATTACACTTTAATCTGCAGCTCCTCAGAGGACAATCATTTCTCGTATACATTGCTCCAGAAGTTAGTGTGATACAGGCAATTCGTTCCTGGGCAGGGATCATGGGGAGCCAGCATTGACAGGGTTAATGATAAGCACAAAACGCTGCCTGTTCATTGAGCTGTGGGAGGTGTGCTACGAGCTTAACTGGAACAGCAGGAGCCCTGATGGAACTTCACATCAACGCTCAATGCTGTCTCGTCGAGCATCTTAACTTCCCACTGTGACTGAGTCTCTATTTTCTTTTCTGCTGTCTATCCCCAGATTTCCCAGTCACAGAGAAATCATATTCGCAGCAGGAAGCCGGAATGGAAAAATTTAACAAACTCAAATTACTGAAGGCAAATTTAATTGGCTGAAAGAGCCACAGCAAACTTGATCGACTATTTCCACAAAGTAACTGCATTTATGGAGAACTGAGTTCAATATAATGGAAAGAAATTGCCACATTAAAATGAAGACTAATATCCAGCACTCCCTCTAGTTAAGTTTCTGTTCAGCTAACCAGGAATTAGAACTAACTCCTAAACATTTTATTTTGTTTGGTAGTGCGACTGGGTATGAATTCTTTCTGGTTCCCCTCAGTGCACCGCAGCTCCCAGTGATCTGCATAGTTTCAGCAGTGAGTATGTGCTTGGGCAGTCTGCTCTCTAAGTCTTCACTGCTGCTCTTCCATCACTAAATGGAGATTGTGTGCCAACTTCGCAGTATCTCTCCTTCTCCTATTTAGCACTACCGCTCCCCTCTGCCACCCTAGCCTCCTACCCCCCTAGCAGAATAGCTGTGCAGCAGTTATGGGGCTGGGAAAAGGAACAATTACTGCAGTGTTGGCTAAATCACTGAACTGGGACCGAGCACTTTTCAGATGAGATGTTATCTGATGGCCAGTCTGCATGTTGGTTGGTCTCAGTTCCACGGCACTATTTTGAAGAAAAGCAGAGGAATACTCCCCAGTGTTTGAACCAATTTTAATCCCTTTATATCACTAAATTAGGTTGTTGGGTCACTATCACATTGCTGGCCGTGGGTGTTTGCTCTGTGATCACAGTCCTACACTGGCTCCCAGTCAAGTAATGTCTTCATTTTAAAATTCTCATCCTTGTTTAAAAATTACTCACAGCCTCACCTCTCCCTGCCTCTGTAATCGCCTTCAGCAATATAACCCTCAGATACCAAAGTTCACTTTACCATTGGTGGCTGAACCTTCAGTTTTTTTTATTCCTTCAATAGGAATTCCCTCCTTAACCTGTCTATCCTGCTTTCTCCCTTTAAGTCATTACTTAAAATATACCTCTTTTTGACCAAGATGGTAGTCCTCTCCCCTAATGTCTCCAATTGTACCATAGCAAAGTTTATAAATAACGCTAAAATAAGTGGAAAGGCAGGTTGTGAGTGGGATACAAACAGTTCACAGCGGGTTCACAGCACCTGGGCAAAAAGTTGGCAAATGAAGTATAATGTGGGAAAACACAAGGTTGTTCATTTTGGAAAGGATAACAAATGAGCAGATTATTATTTAAATGAAGAGAAACTGCAGAAAGCTGCAATACAAAGAGATTTGGGGGTTTTTGTGCATGATGCACAGGAAGTTAGCACACAGATGCAGCAGGTAATCAGGAAGGCTAATGGAATGTTGGCTCTGATTTCGAGGGGATGGAATATAGAGTAGGGAAGTCTTACTGCAATTGTACAAGATGCTGGCAAAACCACATCTGGCGTATTGTGTGCAGTTTTGGTCCCCTTATTCAAGGAAAGATATCATTTCATTGAGGCAGTTCAGAAAGGGTTCACTTGGATGATCCCCAGGATGCAGTGATTGTCTTAAGAGCAGAAATTAAACAGGTTGGGATTCAACTTACTGGAGTTTAGAAGAATGAGAGGTGATCTCATTGAAACATATACGGTTACCACCACAGATACCCTACAGCTTGGAAAAAGGCCATTCAGCCCAACAAATCCACACCGCTCCTCTAAAGAGCATCCCACCCAGACCCATTCACCTACCCCTGCATTTCCCACATCTAACCCACCTAACCTAAACATCCCTGGGCACTATGGGCAATTCAGCATGGCCAATCCACCTACCCTGCACATCTTTGGACTGTGGGAGGAAACTGGAGCACCCAGAGGAAACCCACATAAACACAGGGAGAATGTGCAAACTCCACGCAGACAGTTGCCTGAGAGTGGAATCAAACCCGGGTCCCTGGCGCTGTGAGGCAGCAGTGCCAACCACTGAGCCACCATGCCGCCACTCACAGTTCTTAAGGGGCTTGACAGGGTAAACACTGAGGGAATATTTCCACTTATGGAAGAGTCTAGATCCAGAAGGCATAGTCTCAGAATAAAGATGTTCCAATTTAAGACTGAGATGAAGAGGAATTTCTTCTCTCAGGGGGTTGAGAGTCTTTGGAACTCCTTGCCACAGAGAGCTGTGGGGGCAGAGTCCTTGTGTGTGTTTAAGGTTGAGATAGAGAGAGTATTGATCAGTAGGGGAATTAAGGGTTACGGAAAAAGAGCAGGAAAGTGGACCTGAAGAATTTCAGATCAGCCATGATCCTGTTGAATGTTGGAGCAGGCTTGAGAGGCCGAATGGGATACTCTTGTTCCTATTTTTTATGGCCCACTGGCAGGAGGGACCTGGAGTGAAGGGGTGACCCTTTTGGGACTGAGATGAAGAGGAATTTCTTCTGCCAGAGGGTAGTTAATCTGTGGAACTCATTTCTGCAGAAAGCTGTGGAGGCAAAGTCATTGAGTATCTTTAAGACACAGGTAGATAGGTTCTTGTTCAGTAAGGGGATCAAAGGTTATGGGGAGAAGGCAGGAGAATGGGGTTGAGAAACATACCGGCCATGATCGAATGGTAAAGCAGACTCGATTGGCCAAATGGTCTAATTCTGCTCCTATATCTTATGGACTTTTGAGCCTTGGAGTCTTGCTTTGTTTTATAGCACTCCTTTGAAGCACCTTGTGATGTTATTATGTTAAAGATGTTACATAAATACAAGTTGTTGTGTATAATTTTGGCTGTGTTTCTTGACGTAAAACAGTGTCTACACTTCAAAAGTGCAACAACCAGCTGTATAATTCCTCAGAGCGTCTTGAGTTTGCGAAATGCACTGTGTAAATACAAGTCCATTTATTCCTTTGCTCCATAGTTTGATACTTTGCCCTGTAGGTTGATGCCAAAAATGTGATTTAAACTTTTCAATCTTTTAGACATTCCTTCTTTACAAACTGCTTGCATTAATATTGAATTACTTTCTGAATCGGTCATATCACAAGGTACATAAGTGGAGGCCCCGTGTCTGTTAGATTTTCACTGAAGCTCAGCTACAACAGGTCAGCCTCCTACTAGATGTGCAGATGCTTCCCACCATTGGGCCTGTAGACAACCCCTCTGTTTCTGATCATGCCTCTTGACCCCAGTGTCATTTGATTCACACAGCTCTCTGCTGTATGACTGATCTGACAAAACAAAACTGCCTCATCTCAGCTTTCTGTGAACCCTCAGTTGGAAGCTTGCTTGCTTTTTATTGCAATGTGAAATCTGTGAGATGGAAACCATGCACCCACGGACTGCTGGGTAAGTTAGTGCAAAGAAGTTAATTTTTCCAGAACGCCTTCAGGCCCCTGTTGATTTTCTGACCCGAGTGAAAAGACTAAGTGGAGCAGAAAGCCCCAACAGGGTTAAGTGGAGGCAGGTGTTCAGTGATAAGCCTCCTTTCACAACACTCCAGAAATTTTTAGCTTTCTCATTTAGAAACAAAGCAAACCAGACTTTTCTCAGCATTTACTGAAAGCAGATAGTCTTGTCTTTGGATTGTTGTGAGTTAATTCCTCAATAAAACTCGCAGTCCCTAATTCCCAATTCAGTACCTAGTATATTTAACAACACTCCTGTACAGAAATGGACAATCTCTAACCAGTTTGATTTTTCTTTTGCACTTGTTAAAGTGAGGAATGAACCATTTTATGTGGCAAAGGTATTAATTGTCAGCAAATAAAATGACCAGCTGATTGTTGGATGCACACAACACATGTAGGCAGATAGTAACATTACTGTTGCTCTACTGAACACGACGTACCAGCCCTAATCTCAGAAGGGCACTACAACAATGGTAATTTTTTCCAAAGTCATTCTTTAGCCCACAAGGGATACTTTCCAATGTTGGTATTTGCATATAATCCTGAACTGAAAGAGTATCATTAGGAAGGTGAAAAACTACATCAACTGATTCAGTCCTCAGAGTACATACAAATGAATCATTACATAGTAGTAACACATGTTGATAAAGTCATAAAGAGCACAATCAAAATATTGGGATCCATTTCTAGAATAATAATATATAAAAAAAAGTGGCTAATAAATTTATGTGGAACCTTTTTCTCTTTATTCTTGTATGGGATGTGGATGTTGCAGGCAAAGTCAGCACCTGTTGCCTATCCCTAGCAGCCAACCACCTACTGTACTACCCCTACACCCATGACTGTGTAGCCAAATTCCGAACAAACGCCATCTACAAGTTTGCTGACATCACCATGATAGGATGGATATCGAACGACGAGTCAGAGTACAGAAAGGAGATAGAGGGCTTAGTATCATGGTGCAATGATAGCAATCTCTCTCTCAATGTCTGCAAAACAAAAAAAACTGATCATTGAGTTCAGGAAGAAGGGAGAAGAACATGCCCCCGTCTACATCAGTGAAGATGAGGTTGAGAAGATTGAGGGCATCAAGTTCCTCGGAGTGACGATAACTGACAACCTGTCCTGGACCTCCCACGTGGATGCAACGGTAAAGAAGGCACAACAACAATGCCTCTTCCTCAGCTGGCTTTGGGATTTCGGCATGTCCATAAGGACCCTCACTAACTTTCACAGACACACCACAGAAAGCATACTGTCCAGGTACATAATGGCCTGGTACAGCAACTGCTCTGCCTAGGACCGTAAGAAACTACAGAAGGTTGTGTGCATAGCCTGGACCATCATGAAAGCCAACCTCCCATCCATGGAATCCATTTACACTTCTCATTGCTGTTGAAAGGTTGCCAACATCATCAAAGACCCCTCCCACCCGGGTAATGCTCTCCTACAACCTCTTCCGTCAGACAGATGATGCAGAAGTTTAGACATACACACCACCAGGTTCAAGAACAGTTTCTTCAAATAATGTTGACCTTGTTAATGTTGATCTTGCTTTGTGCACCTCCTATGCAGTGTAAACTACATGCTTTACTCTGTCTAAGCACCCTATGATCTCTATGTTCTTGTTTACTATGATCTGCCTGTACTGCTCGCAAATAAAGCTTTTCACCGTTATGTAGGTACACGTGACAATAAGTCAGATCATCATCATCACCACCACGAACCGATTAGATCATTAGGTCATTTCAGAGGGCAGCTAAATATCAGCCTCATTGCTGTGGGTCTGGAGTTAGATGTAGCTCAGACCAGGTCAGGATGGCAGGTTTCCTTCCCTAATGGATATTATTAAACCAAATAGATTGTATGACAATGGCTGCCATTAGGCTAGCTTGTGTTATAATGCGGAGGTTGACCCTCCCTCTGAGAACTAAAACCAAAATACCCAAACAGAAGCACCTCGTTCTATAATCTCTAAAAAGAGTGCAAAAAGTAGTGTAACCCGCCTTTCAGCAACTTCTGGTGGTTAAGTAAAATAAATCCCTGACAGTCACTTTAAAATTAAAAAGTAACAATTTATTTATCTAACTCTAACAGTGAACAAATTAACTAAACTATTTTCAAACTGAATAAATCCCTTCTAACTACTAACTATTCCTGACCAAAATAAGATTCTAGTTGTATGTTGTTCCAATAAATAAAAGTCTCACTTATATAAAATAAAATAGAATTTAGTCTCTCGAAATTACGGCCAGGTTAGTTGTCTTCCGGACTGCTCTGTGCCTTCTCCATTGATTCTTCTGTCAGGAATACTAACTAGTTGCACTGTGGATACCCTTCATTATTTATACGGTGCTCTCTCTAAGACATTGAGGAGGCTGTGAGGACCAGCAATTCTCTCTTGAGAGCTGAGGGCTGTTAGCTCTGGTGGATGGCAGTTAGCTCTAGGGTTTTGTCTAACTGCCCCCTTATTTTATACTCTTGATAACATATCAATATTTCTTACAATAGGTTTAGTCCTATGTTGTCAAAACCACCAGATTTAAATTTTATTGGTTTTTGGTATTTAAGTGCCTGGTTCAAATTTATTGGCTAGATTCAAAACATTGTTGTCTTGGTAAAAACTGCTGCTAGGCCTGCTAACTGCACGGCCTTTTGATATAAATTTTTCAATTCTGGTGCTCTCTGTCTTCTTTCAAATTTTCAAGCTGCTGCTCACAGACATCCATTTTAAATCTCTGAGCACAGAAAAAGCATATCATCTTCTAAAGGGACCACACAATGCTTCCCCCCCCCAGCATTTTACAAATACCAAATTCTAACTTCCTGCTTCCAAATCCACAAGTTCTCTACCCAACTTGGCAATACTCAAGATGCCAGACTTTTATTGAATTTAGATCTCACCATCTAACAAGGTGGTGTTTGAACACATGTTTCGAGAACATTAGCCAAGGGTTCTGGATTACTAGTCCAGTAACACCACGAGCTACTGTCTCTCTCCATTATTCCACAGCACTAGAGTATTGTGCACAGGTCTGGTTTCCATAATACCAAAAGGATATTGAAACCACTGGAGAAAGTGTCAAAAAAATTTACAAGGTTGTTACCAAAAATTAAGAGGTTGTATCTTTCAAGATCTATTAAACTGGCTCTTTTCTCTGGTAAAGAGATGACCTGTTAGGCTCTTAAAACAAGTAAAGGACTGTTTAGGGTGCCTGTGTAGCTTCTTTCACATGTGATCAGTCCAAAACAGGGAGCCTAAAAATGATCTAGCTAATAATAAATCAAAGAAAAAACTTGGGAGAAGTTTTGTATACTTGGTGTAGTGGGAATACAGAACTCACCGTCACACACAGTTTCTAAACAACATATCTAAGAGAAGCCTTGATGCACATGTCAGAGAAAAAAAAAATCGAGAAATAGGGGCACAAGGTGGGAACAGGTACTGATAGTGGGAAAAGGCTTGTGTGGAGTGTAAACACTGAAAAAGATCAGTTGGACTGAATATCCTTCATGTGTTTTAGGTTTTAGTTATGGGGAAATGTGACACTCTCTCATTATTACCATCAAGTCTCCAGGGTCTTGAGCTGACGACCTTCAGATTCAGAGGTATGAATGGTGCTACTGAGAGAGACAAAGCTGGTACAACTGGGACTGATATGCAGAACGTAGCATGTAGCTGACCTCTACTCAGAACTCAGTTACCCACGGTAGAGTAGTGGTTAGCGGCATTGCACTTACCTTCACTACACCAAGCATAATGAGAAGATCAAAATCCTTCCAATTAATAGCCACTGTCTCTATTGGAGAAAGCTTGTGTGAATGTCAGGGTAGAAGGTGACGCGAGAGTGACATCAAGGCAGCATTTGACCATATATGGCATTTTATTTTAGATCTTAGGTTTGGTTTTAGATTTGATTTATTTATTATCACACGTATTTTGTTACAAAATACACTGAGAAGTGTTGTATCGTGTCGCCACACTCCGATGCCATCTTCAAATACAGAAAAATAAACCAAAACATAGAATATAGAGGCAGAAAAATATAGAAACAATGAAATAGTGTTCAAGTTTACGGTCCATCTTGTTAAGTGCTCCGCCATGGATCTGGTGGCCAGACACGAAGCCCCTTCGTTGTGCCACTGCTGCTGGAATGAAAGTTGCCACACTTCAGCGCCATATTGCGTCCATCGACCCCCCTTGCCACTATGAGTCCTCGCTGGACCTCACCGATGAACATGCCGCCGTACCGCACCGGCCCAACTGCACTGTTGCCATGAATCCACTTCAGGCCCACCTTGGCGAAATAGCTGCTGCTGATGTCGCCGGGTCTCACACTGGACCCAAACCCGTCTCTGCCACTGGCCCCATGAATCTGCACTGCATTAAGGAGCTCTAATGAAACGGTAGACAGTGGGAGTTACGGAGATAACTCTTTCTCGGTCAGAATCATACCTGACACAAAGATGATGATTATGGTTGTTGGGGGTCAATCATTTCAGCTCCAGGATATCAATACAGGCCGGGTATTTTTAATCAGCTTGTCCAGAGATGTTATGACACACCTTTGGAGCAGGTAGGAGTTGAACCCAGGCTTTTTGATGTAGAGGTAGATACACAGCTACTCCACGACAACAGTCTAATTCTTCCGGGTAATGTCCTCAGCCTCACCATCTTCAGCTGCTTCATCAATGACTTGCGCCACCGCCCCCCGCCCCCCCCACCCATCACAAGGTCAGAACTGGGGATATTCACTGATGATCGCACAATGTTCATTTCATTCTCAACTCCTGAGTCTGTGTCCATATGCAGCAATACCTGTACAACATCAGACTTGACCTGCCAATTGGCCACACTTTTGTGTCACACAAATACCAGGCTCACACCAGGGATGATGTAACCATCTCCCTTTGACATTGCTGAAAACCCATAGTCAATGTCCTGGGGGTTACTCCTTACCAGAAGTATTGAACTGGACCAGCCATTTAATAGAGTGGCTAAAAGAGCACGTCAGAGTCAAGAAATTCTGTAGATAATTCTTGTCTTTCCAAGGTCCAACGACCAACTAAAAAGAGTCAAGGCAGAAGCGTTATGAATACACTCTATTTGACTGGGTGACTCTGGCTTTAACAACATTCAATCAGCTTGGTATCATCCAGGAAAAAAAGCAGCCTGCTTGATTGGCACCTCATTCGCCACTTAGACATTCAATCCCTCCATTGCCAACACATATGTACCATCTACAAGATGCCCTGCAGCAACTCACAACACACTTTCCAAATCTGTGACCATTGCCACCTCGAAGGAGAACAGCAACAGAACCATCCATAAGTTTCCTTCTAGATTTTGTACACCAACCTGAGCTATATCACCATTTCTACACAGTCACTGGGCCTGAATCCTGGAACTCCTTTCCTAACAGCACTGTTGGTGCACCAGCATCATGTGGGTCTGAATAACTGTTGAAGAAGGCAGCTCCACATCACCCTTTCAGGGGTAATTAAAGATGGGCAACAAATGCTGGCCTAGTCAGAGATGTTCACATTCCCATGAAAGCATTCTCTAAAAATGGTTCAGACTGTGATGCACCCCAATGCAAAATCTTTTGCCAACGGTAGTAGGTACTGCAGATGCTGGAGAATCCGAGATAACAAGGTGTAGAGCTGGATGAACACAGCAGGCCAGGCAGCATCAGAGGAGCAGGAAAGTTGATGTTTCGGGCCTACATCCTTCTTCAGAAATGGGGGAGGCGAAGGGGATTCTGAAATAAATAGGGAGCAAGGGGGAGGCAGATAGAAGATGGATAACGGAGAAGATAGGTGGAGAGGAGGCAGACAGGTTAAAGAGGCGGGGGTGGAGCCAGTAAAGGTGAGTGTAGGTGGGGAGTTAGGGAGGGGATAGGTCAGTCCAGGGAGGACAGACAGGTCAAGGGGGCGGAATGAGGCTAGTAGGTAGGAGATGGGGGTGGGGCTTGAGGTGGGAGGAGGCGATAGGTGGGAGGAAGGACAGGTTAGGGAGGTGGGGACAAGCTGGGCTGGTTTTGGGATGTGGTTGGGGGAGGGGAGATTTTGAAGCTTGTGAAGTCCACGTTGACACCATTGGGCTGCAGGGTTCCCAAGCGAAATATGAGGTGGTGTTCCTGCAACCTTCGGGTGGCATCGTTGTGGCACTGCAGGAGGCCCAGGATGGACATGTCATCTAAGGAGTGGGAGGGGGAGTTGAAATGGTTCGCGACTGGGAGGTGCAGCTGTTTGTTGCGAACCGAGCGCAGGTGTTCCACAAAGCGGTCCCCAAGCCTCTGCTTGGTTTCCCCAATGTAGAGGAGGTGACATCTGGAACAGCGGGTACAGTATATCACATTAGCAGTTGTGCAGGTCCCAACGCTTAGTCTTCTAGGTTCAGCCACGAAGGGGGTTATTTGGACATAAGACCAGATTGGATTTGACACCTGCGGAACTTTAATTAGCAAGAGTTGGTACAGCAAGAGAGGAGAGGAAAGGAGTCAAAATGAAAATAAAAGCTTCATTTGTATTAGCGTAAAATTTTGTTACATTCTTTCTTTCTCCTATATAGCAGATACAGACCAAACGCAAGACATCGTTCCGAGCCAGTAAATACTTTTATGTACATAACCCTATGCTCTGGAAACATGATAAAAGCCGTGTTCACTCTGCCAGAAATTAAACCAGGGCCTACTTTGTTAAAAGAGAATTTGTCAAAGTAAATGCATCACAAAGGAATCTTTATTTTCCTGTTCTTCAATAAATGTTATTACGGAGAGAAAAAAACATGACAAGAATTGTTATTGCAAATGAGTGCTTCTGCTACCAGAATTTGCATAACTTGGAAGAAAGAACAAAGGGCACTTTGACCCCAAACTCTGAGACCTGTGCACTCATTAAAACCCAAACCCTCAGGCTCCAAGGGCAATGATGAGGGATGGATTATTAGAAACGACAGCCATAATGATAAGGGCGAACACATAAACAGCCCAAAGGGAGCAAAGGAGGGGAGACTCATAACAGAAGCAGATTCACATGTGGTAGTTCAAAGTCTATTGCTGTCCCCAAGGACTGACTAAAAACAGCAGTATGTTTAGAGGATCGGCAAAGGGAAATACGATAAGAGATGGGAATGCAAGGTGAAAGCAGCAGGTTTTAAGAAGCACAGCAGGGCTTAGTGGTAGAACTTGATGAAAGAATGGATAAGTAGTGACATCATCAAAAGCCTTCCCTTTTCCATGGATCTTTGCTCCTCTTTAGGCTCCCTCTTTCCTATAATTGGTTTCATTTGGACAGCTATTCCATTCGATTACCGATTCTGTAAGCCTGAGTCTTGGCAGTCTGCTTTTGCTGCTGAAATGTGTTACACATTTACATCGCGCTGCAGTTATCAGTCTTCCTCAGTCATACAATGGACTACGTATCTATAATCAAACCTTCCATGTCCTGTGGCTGTCCCTAACTGTGTCATAACCACAAATAACTTTTGAAACTCATATATTGTTGTAGCTGGGTGTGGCAGCCAAATTGCCCTCAGTTAGATCCCACAATCAGCAGTCGGTTCATCTGTTTTGGTGGGATAAATGTCACATGGGATAATAAGGAGAATCAAGCTCTGGAGGACAGTCACATGCCACTCAGAACATTAACTGTGTTCCTCCGTCTACAGATGCTGCCAGACATGCTGAGTTTCTCCAGCTCTGTCTTTATAATTGGCAGAAGGCTCACGTGCTTCTTCAAATGACCATGGGATCTTTCAGATCCACAGTGGAGATCCTGACTTCTATCTCATTCAAAAGACAACCCTGCAAACAGAGCAGCACTGCCTTACTAAAGGTAGGGTCACCATAAAAACCATAAGAACTGCGGATGCTTTAAATCAGTAACTAAAACAGAAGTTGCTGGAGTTCTGAGGAAGGGTCACAGACCTGAAACGTCAACCCTGATTTTTTCTTCACAGATGCTGCCAGACTTGCTGAGCTTTTCCAGCAACTCCTGTTTTTGTTGTTGTTGTGGAGTCACCATAGTCTCTCACTAAAAAGATGATCAGTGGTGGTTTAAGCTGAGGCTCACCACACCTCAGGTAAAGGAAGAGGGTCCTTCATGGTGACCACAATGGTGTGGAAATTGAACCCATGCTGCCGGCTTTAGTCTGTATTACAAACCAGCCATCCAAGCTAAGCAACTCCTCCCCAACTCCAGTGCATTTATGACTGCACTACTGTCTCAGAACAGATGAGGTACTTGTGTAGCTTGGCTTAAACTTGTAATTTTCCAACTCAGATGTAAGAATGCAATCACTGAGTAGAGAGAATATGTGAAATATTGAAACAATATTTTTACATCTATTCTGGAAGCAGCACAGTGGTTGGAAAACTCAGTTTCACAACAAATCAAAAACAGGAGACAACAGATACTGAAAATCTGAAATGAAATCAGAAAATGCTGGAAATACCCAGGTTCGCCAGCATCTGTGCAGAGAGGGAAAACAGATTTACTGTTTTGGGTATGTTGAAAGGGCAACAATCTAAAACATGACGTGTTTTCTCTCTGTACAGATGCTATCAGAGTCTTCTGTTTCACATTTCAGAGTGTTCCAAATCTCCACAACTCTTGTTCAGTTCACAACTGGAGCTATTGTGAGCAAGGAGATGCAAGATAATGGAAGTGTTGGTTTATTAAAGGAGAAGGAACAACAAGTTATGGGGAGCAGTGGAAAGACAGGATATCACTGTTGGGACTTTCAATTCTCTGAACCAGAAGCCGGATCCTGAGTGTAGAGGGACTGTCTTAGGAGGAGAGTTAAGGCCTGTACTCATTGGAGCTTCGGAAATTGAGAGGTGGCCTTGTTGAAATATACAAGATTATTACGAGGCTTGAGGGGATAAATGTGGAAAAATTTTCTCCTTTTGTGGAAGAGTCTAGGACCGGAGGGCACGAGCCCAAAACAAGGGGTCTCACAATTAAGATGGAGATGAGGAGGAAGTTTTTCTTCTCTGATGGTAGTTAATTTATGGAATTCTTTACCACAGAGGGCTGTTGAAGATGGGTTGTTAAGTATATTCAACGCTGCGTTAGACAGATTTTTAATCAGTAAGGGAATCAAGGATTACAGACAAGGGCAGCAAAGTGGAGCTGAGGATTGTCAATCAATGATGACCTCATTAAATAAAAAAGCAGACACAATGGGCTGAATGGCCCACTTCTGCTCCTATGTCATATGTTATTTGCAGTTAGAATTTATTTATAATAAATGAGAGCCCTTGTTAAGTGAAGAAACCTGCTTTGTGCTTTCTGTTAACCTGAGTTTAAAAGACAGGGTGAATTGGGACATTTTGAACTGTGTTTAAGTTAGAAGGATCATCAGAAAGCTAGAGGGTGGAGGTTTGCTTGATGCCTTGTTATTTTCCCATTACCAATGGATTGAAAGTTCAGAGAATAAAAGCTCAGTTATAAGTATTAGGTAAATATTCCTCGGAGCCCACTGAAAGCTACTTGCATCTATTGGTGTCTTTAGAAACCAAACTCAATACAATCCCATGTGCCCGTGAGATTATGGATTGTGGAGTCTGCTTACGTGAAGTGGCCGGTTACATCTCATTTACATTTTTTCTTTGATTTATGCCTTAATTGTGTCTGTTTGGCTGTCTTTCTTCATCTGTGTGAGGGTGAGAATCAAAGAAATTTGAGTCTGAATGATACACAGTAATAAGTTACTTAATTTTGTCCTGTTAAAGCAACTGTATTAATAATAAATTGTTAGTTCTATTGTTCAAGCTATGAACTTG
The DNA here is from genome assembly GCA_024137785.1 of Ginglymostoma cirratum. Lineage (NCBI taxonomy): Eukaryota > Metazoa > Chordata > Chondrichthyes > Orectolobiformes > Ginglymostomatidae > Ginglymostoma > Ginglymostoma cirratum. The sequence continues at coordinate 21,601,846 of JAHRHZ010000058.1, read as the reverse complement.
GTGTCTGATATCAATTATTCACAAAATCTGGTTCTGGTTATTGAGAAAGTCTTGTCAGGAATCACTGGGGTCAATTTTGATGGTTATTGGATGTTTTAATTTTATTGTGTTGTGAATGCAGGGACGGGGGTCTGATTTGATTTCGCTGCCTGTGTTCGTATCATAACAGTGCTTTCAGTGATATAGTCTCCACAAGCCTCTGGTGTTGAGAATTTCAGACGTTCACTACCCACTGGCTGCATTTGTCCTGGACCCTGGACTCTTGGTGACAGAGGCAGGGCATCAGCTGCAATGGTGCCAGCGCCCAGAGTGGGGACTCCTGGCTGTAGCGGTGCCTGGAACAGGGACTCTAGGCTGCAGTAGGCCCAGAGCGGGGACTCTTGGTGGTGTCAGTGAGGCTGTGGCAGCAGCAGCAGAACCGGGGAACCCTGGGGCATCGGCTTCATCGTTACTGTACCCGGAGTGGGGACCCCTTGATGCACGGAACACCTTGCAGGGACCTCACAGAAACCCTGGAGCCATGCTTGAGATCCCAATTTGAACAGAAGATGAACTCTTATTTAAGTAAATTCTTCTTATTCCTTTTGTAACTCAAAATGGCAATGGATTATGGCAAAAAAAACATTTGCACTGTATCTTCCTAGAAATATATGTGACAATAAAATCATTCATTCATTCAAAACCCTATTTATTCTGCTTGATTGCATTCAGCTTTTCTAAATATCCTATTTCTTCCTTAATAATGGACTCTAGCATTTTGCTAAAACAGATATTAGACTAACTTTTGTTTCGGCTCTGCTTGAACAGGGGCATGACATTATCAGTTTTCCAATCCACTGGAACCCTTCCAGAATCCAGTGAGTTCTGGAATATTTCAACCAATGCCTCTACTATCTGTGCAGCCACTTCCTTTAGAATTCTTGGATGCAGGCAATAAGGTCATCAGGTCATAACATTTCAAAAGTTGACATTTGGATATGCACTTGAAGAGCTGATATCTACAAGGCTACAGGCCAAGCGCCAGAAAGTGAGATTAAGATGGATAGCTACTTGTAGGGGCTATGATGAAGCATGATGTAAATTTTAATTATTTCCCTTCCAAGATGTTATCCAAGCAGCTATTATTCACTCAAGATAACACAATGTACAGCAGGTTATTCACCCATGGTAGGATTCTCACAGAATCACATGAAAGAATCACAGAAGGAGCCCAAGCAGTCATCATGTCTGCCCCAGCTCTCCAAATGAGCTTCATGACTGAATTTTCCCTTAGCTCTTGCACACAGTTGCTATTGAAATAATCATCCAATAACCTGTTGAATGCTTCAGTGGATTTTACTTCATCCAAACTTCTGGGCAGATCGTGGCTGTGCCTCAGTCAGCATCTATACATGTCCTTTATGAAAGGTGGGGCTTGGTAACAAACCTCAGGGGAGTGAGTGCTTGACTGACTGATTTGTCTCTCAAGTTCTTGGAAACTGAAGCCCATTTTACTAGCTTAACTGTTGCCCCAGTGAAATCAGCAATCTCAGTGCAGACCTGGGACACCCTCTGGTCTGAATTGTACAATGTAAAACCACATCACACAAGGCAGTGAAAATTGACTTTCAGCAAAGATGTATGTAGCATTTAACAACGGATCCTTATTGGTCTGGTTGATACGTGTCAATCAGGCCATATCTCTTTGATCTAACGAAAACACAAGAGCCTATACTTCACTGTTTTCATAAAAGTATTAAGCTGCTCTCTGTGTTTCAATCAGCCTCAGCCTTAAACCAGACATTGATTTAAAAAAGCACAGAGAATATGAGACCGATAACGATAAACAGTAATTAAACACAACTTCAAAAACAAATGCATAGTTCAGATTCCAGACAGAAACAATTCTTTTACAAACTGGATTTAATTCTCCTTTAGATTCTAAAGCAGAGAGTGATTAAAATCTTGGAAGAAAAGAGCAAACTAAAGTCAGTATACAAATATTTATTTCTTCCAAGTCTGTCTGCACAAAGCAGGATAAATCCAACCTGGCCTTACCGCCTGTCGGTGCACTCTTGATCCTCAGTGAAGTGGTGGAATGGGTCATCAACGATGCTATCAAGCAGCACTTCACCATCCGTAACCTGTTTGGGGGTGCTGAGTTTGGGATCTGCCAGAGCCACTCAGTTCCTGACCCCATTACAGCCGTGGTTAAAACAGCCGAAGTCCAGAAGCAAAATGAGAGTGATTGCCTTTGATGTTAAGGCAGCATATGAGTGTGGCATCAAAGAACCTTAGCAAAACTGGAGTTGAATGGCAAGTAACATCTGTGCCGAGCAACACCTGTGCTGATCCTTTGGTGTGACCCTACACTCCAAAACTGCAGCGGTCAAGAAATCAGCTCACCATCACTTTCTCCACAGCAGTTAGGAATGGGTAATAAATGATGTCCTAGCTAGTGACGCCATGAAAGAATAAATTTTTAACAACCTGTAGCTTTCCAGACATGATTAATTTTCCCTGTTTGGCACATACTCACCTTCCTCCTGCTTGCTGACCTCAAGAGTCAATGCTGCACATCGGACGCAAACTCATTCTTTCCCAGAAACAGGGGGATTGCTTAGCTTCCTCCATATTCCCAATTCCCTGCAGTCAGGCAGTCACTGGGTTTTACAGTACAGTATGACTGCAGGAACAGGGGATCTGCAGACATGCGTGGTCAGGTAAGTGCTCAATCTTTTGGGGTAGAAGCGAAGAAGCCAGAAGCAGCCCTTAATTCTGGGGGAGTAACGGAAAGATGACAGCAGTACTGCTGTGAGGTGGGGGAAGAGATGGGGAGGCAAGCCTTTGGCAAACAGAAGGGGGGAAAAAGAGAAGAGGAGCCAGGAGCCAATGTTGAGGACTGAGAAGTAGGAGCAGCCTGCTGGGAAAATGGGATTAAATGTGAGAGTGATCACAAGAGACAGTGATGCAAAGCTAGTAGTGATGAGAAAACTGGATTCCTATTATTTAACAAAGTACAAGAAAATTATTTTATGTAAAACCCAGCAACATTGGAACCTGAAAAGTACTGGTGAATGTGCCAAATCAAATGTCGACTGTCTGGTTGAGTGAACATGTCCTCCAGTTCCCCTCTGGAAAAGAGACCTTGTGCTCTCAATACTTGCCTCCTTGTCTAGCCTCCCTGTATTTCATATGAAGGAATGTCAGGCACACTACAGCTTAAATTACAACTAATGTACCACTTCACTTTCATTTGCTCTTACAATTCAAGGATCTTTTTTCTTCAAGGCTATCTTTTAGATCTCAGCTCTTTTTGTTGGGGAGGGTGAGGGTAGGTGCTATGTCAACTATTTTGGAAGCTGTCAATCAGTTTTTGTCAGTTTGGCATCCTCACCCCGTAGCCCACATTCATTTGCAAACTCTGCACGATCATGAGTGAGGAAATGGCTTCAGTCAGAACAACTTCCTTATTTCGTCTCAAGCACCTGATCGTGGGAACACTACAACCAGCTCTGAGACGGGATGGGGGTGGTGCGGTGGGGAAGCAAATGACCCTAAAGGTCTTGACCCCAATCCAATGGTATCTTCCGAAAGATGTAAACTTGGATCCCTGGGCTTATTTTGTTGCGCCTCTTACATTCTAAATGTACAGCATTCATGATCAAAGCTGACACATAGTACAGAAGAAAGCAAAATCAACAAATGGCTGACAAATCCGCATCTTCTAGATAATTTATAAGCAGCTCTGACCACTCATTTAAGTTCATTTAGGGATAGTGCCATTAAAATGTTTTGCAATTCCCAAAAGATAACCAAAGAAAACTTGAAAGCTCCCCCACTATTTAATCCTAATTGGTTGTCTCCCATGGACATCATTGTCTGTTGACTCAATTATTGGAATATTCTAATGCTAAGTACGGCGGCCAGAGGGAGGGAATGAGGACTACCATTGCATGTGAAATCGTACTTCAATGTTAATTTACATGGAGAAGTTGATAATTACCAAAAAGGTTCGGATTTAACTCATTCACCCTTCGAAAAGTTGGTATTCTGCTTGGTCACATGACCCAGGAATTACGTTTTTCACAAAAAAATCACATTCCCAGATGTCAGCTTCAACAATTTTCTTTGGAATTCCTTTGCTTAGTTTGGAGCGAGATGCTTCTGGATGACTGTTTTACGTCAGTCTCGTTAGAGAATTTGCTTGTCACCTAAATAAAATGGTTTCAAATTGCTTGTTTTTTTTTGCTGATCTGGAGCAATAGAAACGGATGGCGGATTGCCAATTTCAAATACTCCTCTTTCTCCGCTCCTAAAGAAGCCGACACTGGGTTTTACTGGTGATTCTAACTTCCTGCATTAACTCAGCTAAATAGCTCTTTTTTCTGCAAGTAAAGATTATATGTGTTGACACACATTTTGGACTTGAGCCCTGAAACTGAGCCATCTACATAGAAACAGGCTGCTACTTTTACAACCAAGAATGGGAACCACATCTTATTCTCTCCTCTGTAGCCAGGGGCCAATTCCTGCCATGCTGAGATCAGCTAACTCAGTACATCGAACATGAAAGCTCAGTTCGACATTCGCTGGTACGCGTTGATTGGTTTCTGGGGAACTCCTGCCCCTTTCTTTCAAAATATTTTTCTCGAACTGCAGCTTATTTTCATCTCTTGCTCACTTCAAGTCTCTTCCACCAAAGTAGTGTACGCATCTCCCCAAAACTCCCTTTGTTCAGCAGAGTTGGAGAATTTCCATTTCCCACGTATGAACAGGGAACCCTGGGCCCTTCAACTCTGCTTCACTATTCAATAAAATAATGGCCGATCTGATTTTAATCTCAACTCTACATTCCTGCATATCCCCAATAATCTTTTATCCTCTTTGTAATCAAGAACTTGTCTACCTCTGTCTTAAAACAGTTAAAGACTCTGCATGAAATAATGTTGGACAGAATCATTTTAATCTGACTTCAAAGACAATGCATATTCAGAGAATCTGCCCTTTCCATCTTCTCTGTCTTAATATTGCATTGTCTAATGTTCCCTCTTTGCCCTAAAAGTACTGGTCTAGCTGGATTATGATTTCATGACCACAGTCAGCCCTCGAAATAGCTTTGGTGTGTGGCTGATGTTGGTTTACTGTCCAAGCACAGGCATTCTTGTTGATAGGTAAATATGTCAGCCAACTTGTTCACAGAATGGTCCATAACCAGCAATGAGGTTAATTCAGTGTTACATTGTTTTGGATGGTATTTTGTGGGGAAGAAATACTGTCAACCAGATCAGTGGAATTCTCTGCTTTTCAAAAAAGAATACCTCTTTGAATGCACAGTGGCTCAGTGGTTAGCACTGCTGCCACTCAGTGCTAGGGACCTGCGTTCAATTCCAGCCCTGGGCGACTGTCTGTGTGGAGTCTGCACATTCTCCGCATATCTGTGTGGGTTTCTTCTGGGTGCTTCAGTTTCCTCCCACAGTCCAAAGACGTGCAGGCTAAGTGGATTGGCTATGATAAATTGACCATAGTGTTCAGGGATGTGTAAATTAGGTGGATTATAGGGGGTCGGGCCTGGGTGGGATGCTCTGTGGGTCAGTGTAGACTTGTTGGGCCAAGGGGCCTGTTTCCACACTGCAAGGTACTCTTCGATCTTTCTGAAGGATGGTAACACAGAAAGTTCAAGCCTCCTGTCTTCCAACACTAGAATTTCTCCTTAGATTATCTGGTCAAAATCTCTGCAACAAGATTAGAACTGGAACCTACATTTAGGGATGAGGGTGGTACTACTAAGCTGAAAAGTCAATAAATGCATACCTCTGAAGAAATCCACTACCTGCTGGTATCTAAGACGGTGAACTGTCTTTCAAAATTTTAACAGAAGATCGGCAACTAATTCAAAATTTTGTACTAAAATAAATAATAATTATGCAAAAGAATTAAAATTCCACATAAATTGTAGTGAGGAAACAATCTCATTTTCCATCCTTAAACCACAGGGAAGTGGGAAGATACTGTGGAAGATGTGGGGAGAGAGAGTGTTTGATGCACAACAGATGCATCCTGTTGATCTCAAAGTTATTAGCATTACATTTTCGTTATGTAAATAGCATTATTGTCTTAAATCCAAAGTAGCATCAAGGCTTTGAATAATCTCCAGGGAATTGCTAACAAACAGCCCTCACTTTCCAACATTGCTTACCCCCCTACCACCCTCCTCCACAATTTTCCCCTCACCCCTCACTCCATTAAAATACTCAGAAGCTAGGAATACTGCGGTGAGTAACTCACCTCCTGACTCCCCAAAGCCTGTCCACCATCTACTAGGCACAAGTCAGCAGTGTGATGGAATACTCCCCTCTTACCTGTTTGAGTGCAGTTCCAACAACACTCATGAAGGTTGACACCATCCAGCACAAAGCAGCCCACTTGATTGGCACCAGATCTACAAACGTCCACTCTCTCCACCACCAATGCTCAGTAGCAGCAGAGTGTTCTATCTACAAGATGGACTGCGGAAATTGACCAAAGATCCTTAGACAGCGCCTTCCAAACCCACAACCACTTCCATCCTGAACAACAAGGGAAGCAGATACATGGGAACACCACCACCTGCAAGTCTCCTTACAGCCACTCACCATCCTGACTTGGAAACATATCGCCATTCCTTCACTGTCACTGGGTCAAAGTGCCAGAATTCCCTCCCTGAGGGCACTGTGTGTGTACCTACAGCACATGGACTGCTGCGATTCAAAAAGTCAGCTCACCACCACCATCTTAGGGGCAACAAGAGTTGGACAATTAATGCTGGCCAGCCAGCAACTCCCACGTCCTACGAGTCAATTTTAAAAAAAAAAACGACTCAGACACTTTTCCGTCAATGGTGAAACTGGCTGGACAGGAGCCAGGGATTTCAAAACGCAATTCAGGATGGGAGATGCAGGGGATTGGATATTGCTTGTGGTAAGTGGTGAATGAATATCACCAAGAAGTGAATATTGCTGGGAGCAGAGGGCTGGGTGAACATTGCCGAGGGCGGTAGGGGTGAATAGGACCTGAATATTTATGAGTGCTAGAGTGCTTTGACACTCCAGTTTATTTCTTTAAGAGTTATGCTAGGTTGACTCATACCTGCTATGAAAAGCTCTCAGTAAATCTGCTCAAAATCTAGGGAAGTTATTGTGCAACTGGGCCAAGTCTGCATGATTCTGGCCATCTGATCGCACTGTCATTGAAAGTGCAGAGAAATCTAGGGCAGGGTAAAGCCCTCAAATCAGAAGTTTAAATGTCCTGCCTAAGTATTCTACATGTGGGACTTCCTCAAGGTCATACTGTACATCAGTACATAAGCTGAGTTGGAGGCTGTCCCCATATCTGAAGATTTGGTCCTGTGTTGTGTAAATCTATAAAGGAAGATCATGATCTAACTCTTCCCATGGAGTGCGACTTCTACCTCTGAACTACAACTTACAATACAGCCACAGTGTTGACAGGAAACCTGACAAGTAAGGTAAATTCATTATAGGGCGTGGGGCTGGATGAACACAGCAGGCCAAGCAGCATCATAGGAGCAGGAAAGCTTGACATTTCGGGCCTAGACCCTTCATCAGAAAATCTGATGAAGGGTCTAGGCCC
>JAHRHZ010000058.1:21551031-21593835 GCA_024137785.1 Ginglymostoma cirratum | reverse complement strand
CTCTTCCCCTCCCCCATTTCTGATGAAGGGTTTAGGCCCGAAACGTCGAGTTTTCCTGCTCCTATGATGCTGCTTGACCTGCTGTGTTCATCCAGCCCCATGCTTGTTATCTCGGATTCTCCAGCATCTGCAGTACCTTTTATCTCTAGTCAGAGTCAATGACATTTTTTCCTTCAGTGCTGGGCATTATTCCATACGGCTGAGACTGCACTGGTCTGGGTGGCAACCAGGCTGGTATGGTCTGGTGCCCTAGCCCCCATAGCTTGTTCAGGGGGAGCAATAAGACCCATGTGGCACCAACACAACAGCCCACAAAGCAGGGCACCAATTTCCCCCTGCTTGCCATGTCTGGGGTACCTGTACAGGGCGGCTCCAGACTGACAGTGCTTATCCAGGTGTAGACCAACATTCCTCCAGGATGCACACACAGCCACACCCACGTTCCACGCACATCGATTGGCATCGGCACACCCATCACACCTTTGACATCCGGCTTCTGAAAATCGCTGTCACGCACCGACAACGGAGGCCCACACAGTTGGAAAGAGCATCAGAGGGAACATCACCATATACACAAAGTTAGCCGGTACATTCCGGAATATCCGCTGAGTAGTGAGCGGTTTTGGGAACACTATGTGGCAAGACCGGGTGGAAATTGGATGTGAGAGACGCCACAGGAACAGGGGCTGGGTAATTTATGAGGAGTATTTGGTAAGATATGAGATAAAAAATCACTGGGCTTCACAGTGACAAGCTCTCAAAAAAACTTGCTGCAGCTCAGGCATAGTCAAAAAACATAAGATTTGACCCTTTGTCTCCAATTCATCTTTCATTCGAAGAAGTCCCCTTTCTCTTCTTAAGACGCTTCTGTGGCTCCTCCCGTCCTTCAAAATACTTAGCAGTGTTGAACTTCGAAAGGTCAAAAAGCCTAACAATGATGTACACAAAGAACAGTCTGAACATAACTTCTTCATTCACCATAAAGCAAGTAAAGTAAACAGAGGCTGGTGTCTGATTGTGAGCCACTGTTTGTAATGAGCAGACAATGACCTCGGACTAAACAAATAAAGTTTTCTCCATTACCGGTTCAGGCATCCAGCATCTGTGCTGGTGAAACATGAGCTCCAATATCATAATCCCTAGACAACCGGTTTATAACCGGATTAGTTGGAACTAGTCTAATTGGTAATTCCTGAGAAATTTTCTTGCTGGGAGATTAGCTGGGGTTATCTGTCTGATAAGATAAGGGATAAACTCTATCCTCTGCTTATAAACCGAATGCTGACAATCCAATTATTTTCTGTCTGCAGGCTCCACATTTGCTACCAGATCTGTGCTGAGTTAGCTGATCACAGTCAGAGTGGTTGAAGAGGTGCGTCTATTGTCTTTGAGATGCTTGGTGGGGGTAGGGAGGAATGAATAGGTTAGCCAGAATTCCTGCTGGGACAAGTACACATATGGGCATATCTCACACATCAGGATTGGGCTCAGCTGTGACGCTGCCATAGTCAAGTTACCCTTTGACAGTGTCTACTTAGATTCATCCATGGAGATGAGCAGCTTGGGAGAGGGTCTAAAAGATACCTGAAACAATGCAGCAATTTTAATCTCTTGTCTTGGAAATGACATAAAATTAGAGGAAGGGCTTGTGAAAAATTTTAGATCATAGAATACCTACAATGTGGAATCAGTCATTTGGCCCATCAAGTCCACATCAACCTTCCAAAGAGCATCCTACACCATCCCTGTAACCCTACACTTCCTGTGGCTAATCCACCTCACCTACACCTCCCTGGGCACTATGGGCAACTTAGCACAGCCAATCCACCTAGCCTGCACATCTTTGGACTGTGGGAGGAAACCTGAGCACCTGGAGGAAACACACACAGACACGGGGACAATGTGCAAACTCCACACAGACAGTTGCCCCAGGGTGGAATTGAAACCAAGTCCCTGGTGCTGTGAGGCAGCAGTCCTAACCTCTGAGCCGCTGTGCCACTAGCGGGCCATATTTTGAATTTTTTTGCCTACAATTTTGTGTGTTTTGGTAAGATCGGTGCCCAAGAAACTTTCACTAAAGTACCCTTTATCAGCCACATTCAGCAGTGAGTAAAGGGAACAGTTGAGATGACAGTGCCAGCTTATGCCACCAGTAGGTGAAAGAGGGAAGAGCTGGATTCATGAGCAATCCACTGTTTACACAGCACAGATCACTAGGCTGCTGCAACCATCGATAGATCTGAGAGTGGGAAAAGTACAAATACGTCAACAACATCATGAAGTGCTGCTGGTGCAGAGGTGAAGCCGCGTTAACTATCCTTGGTTGTGATACAACATATTCTCACTGTCCAACCGATGCAGCAGGTACCTCCAGGTACAATGCTCCATTGTGAATTTAAAAAAGCAAAAGAAACGAGGAAAAATAGAGATAGTTGCAAGATGTGAAAATTAGTTCACTTTGTTTCACTGTATATGTTCCATGATAAGATGCCCAATGAATAAGGCTGTGCCCTGTTTTCCAGTCAAAACTCCTGCAAAAATCTACAGCATCCTGAGTCAGGGAGTTTAAATCTTAGAATTCTCTATGCCAAGGGGCCCCTTTCAATTCAACATCTGCAATGGTTCAAGCTGAAAGCTCATCACAACCTCATGGACAATTAGGGATGGGCAATAAATGCTGGCCTTGCCTGTGACACCTACATCCATGAATGATTATGAAAGATGTCTCATCAATCAGTGTGACTTCATAGACAGCGGCATGTTTCATTTCATCAAGCACTGATCTCACACATGCTGTCACAGTTGTATGTGCATAGGGATAATATGAGGAGCTCAATGAGAGTATAAACAAGGAGACTCTTAGAGAGATAAGTTGGACAGCAGGAATTTTTTTGAAATTCATTTTTGGCATATGGGCATCACTGTCCAGGCCAGCATTTAATCCCCAGAGGGCAACTAAGAGTCAACCACATTGCTGTAGATCTAGAGTCACATGTAGGCCAGAGCAGATAAGGCCCAAACAGTTTCCCTCACTAAAGGACATTAGTGAACTAGACGAGTCTTTCTGACAATCAACAGAGGTTTATGTGGGACTTGAACCCAGGTGTCCCGAACATTACCTGACTCTCTGGATTAACAGTCTAGACCTTTGCCTCCCTTAATGTTCAGGTGACAAGGAGAAAAGGCTGCATTATAGCAGAAGTCTTAAAAAGGACAGCAGGCTCATAAAGCAAGGTAGTAGGAGATGGAGGAAATTAATAAAGTGAGAACTGAAAAGGAGGGAATAACCCAAAATAGACCAGACTGTAGAACTTAGCTCGAAGCAGCAGAACATCATTAGAATGTGCTACAGGGCCAACCATCAGAGGCCCTTCTGTCTGACAGAATACACCTACATCAACCAAACAGTCAGTTAAATTTCTAACTGTCTTCCTTTGAAAAACATTGTTAAAAACAAATCAAGAAATTAGATAGTGAAAATATCAAGTATGATACCAACATGACTCACTTCCAAAGGAGAAAAGGGCACAAATCAAAACTCACACTGTAGCCTTTGCAAGAATTACAGATATGGTTCTGGAGTGGCTGAGGCAAAAATAGAACTTGCAAGGAACAGTGTTATCAAGTGTGCCATTTATATTGAAACATGTGCACTGCCAAATTCCTGATGCATTGTGGTCACTTAGAGGTGATTCTTAATCTACATGAGGCAAAGCTGATTTCTAAGCCAACTTTGCTACACTAAGAGAAAGGCTGGGCTTACTCCAACACAGGCCTGCAGGAATGAATACAGTTCTTTTTTATGAAAGGTCTCTTCCTATGGTGATAAAGGTACTGACAATAATAAACAAAATTCATTGAAGATCATAGAATCGCTACAGTGTGGAAACAGGCCCTTCAGCCCAACTAATCCACACTGACCCTCACAGGATCCCACCCAGAACCATCCCCCGATAGCTGACCTAATCTACATATCCCTGGACACTACAGCAATACCAATCCACCTAGCCTGTGCATCTTTTGACTGTGGGAGGAAACTGGAGCAAACCCACACAGACACAGGGGGAATGTGCAAACTCCACACAGACAGTCACCTGAGGGTGGAATCGAACCCATGTCCCTGGCACTGTGAGGCAGCAGTGCTAACGACTGAGCCACCGTGCGCCCCAAATTGTGTTCAAAATGTCTCAACTTATCTTTTCAGGTTGTAACTGCCACGACTGGAGTGAATTTTGGAAAAAAATAGTTTCTTCCAATTATCCTCCTCATTCTGAATCTATCTGGTCTGCCTATAGCCATGGGCCCCACATCCCAATGACCTCCTATGTGGGATCAATTAATGGAGTTAGGGTTCACCTCTAGGAGTTTGCTAAAGATCTATTTTCATGTCACCTTTGCTGATGGTGCTACTCCATGCAGTGATGTGGTTCCAAAAGCCTCAGTGCTACCTACAGTATCACATTCAAATGAGCCCTGGTGATGAGCATCGGTAGGTTTTTCAACAAGATGACAGTCGGGGGAAGCAACAGGTCACGGCCTCACCTCGTCCTCACGTACCACCCCAGCAACCTCCGGATCCAACGCAACATCCTCCGACACTTCCGCCATCTGCAATCCGACCCCACCACCAAAGACATTTTTCCCTCCCCACCCTTATCTGCTCTCCAGAGGGACCACTCTCTCCAGGACTCCCTTGTCCGCTCCACACTCCCCTCCAGCCCCACCACACCTGGCACTTTTCCCTGCAACCGCAGGAAGTGCCTACACCTGCCCCCACACCTCCTCCCTCACCCCCATCGCAGGCCCCAAGTAGACTTTCCACATCAAGCAGATGTTCACCCGCACATCTGCTAATGTGGTGTACTGTATCCGCTGTTCCAGATGTCACCTCCTCTACATCGGGGAAACCAAACAGAGGCTTGGGGACCGCTCTGTGGAACACCTATGCTCGGTTTACAATAAACAACTGCACCTTCCAGTCGCAAACCCTTTCAACTCCCCCTCCCATTCCTCAGAGGACATGTCCATCCTGGGCCTCCTGCAGTGCCACAACAATGCCACCCGAAGGTTGCAGGAACAGCACCTCATATTCCGCTTGGGAACCCTGCAGCCCAATGGTATCAATGCGGACTTCACAAGGTTCAAAATCTCCCCTCCCCCTACCGCATCCCAAAACCAACCCAGCCTGTCCCTGCCTCCCTAACCAGTCCTGCCTTCTCCCACCTATCCCCTCCTCCCACCCCAAGCCCCACCCCCTTCACCTACCTACTAGCCTCATCCCGCCCTTGACCTGTCTGTCCTCCCTGGACTGACCTATCCCCTCCCTAACTCCCCACCTACACTCACCTTTATTGGCTCCATCCCCGCCTCTTTGACCTGTCTGTCTCCTCTCCACCTATCTTCTCCTCTATCCATCTTCTATCCACCTCCCCCTCTCTCCCTATGTATTCCAGAACCCCCTTCCCCTCCCCCATTTCTGAAGAAGGGTCTAGGCCCGAAACGTCAGCTTTCCTGCTCCTCTGACGCTGCTTGGCCTGCTGTGTTCATCTAGCTCTACACCTTGTTATCTCAGGTCATAGGCCATCTTGTCTTTTATGGATATTCGTACACAATTACTTCAGCCAGCAGACAGCTTTCAGGCAGGAGATTCACGCTTTGTTTTCCCTTTCCTTATTGAGCGGGCTACAACTAACCAAAGCCTTTAAAACCACCAAACCCCAGGTGACAGCACTAATTGAACAAAGATCGGGATCAACTCTGGGGCCTTTCTAGTCTGCATTGCCCAGCTACAATACACACCAGATAAACTTACTGAGCTGTCACAGAGAGTTCCTGAAATTAATTTGCTTTGGTTCATCCTTTTAGTCAGTGAACTGTGATCAGAAGGCAACTCCCTCATTACTGAGTGAAAACAAGTTATCTACATTGCACGGAATTAGCAAATTAGCCAATCACATTCTTCGCATTCTGTTTAGATACCCAGGGCAATGTTTATTAAACCACTGATCTCCAGCTAAACCCTCTTGAAGGCAAAGTAATCTTCAAAGGAGAAGAATTTCTTAAAACGCTGACTGCCAGAGGGATTATACACTCTAAGGATACTGAAGTCAATTATTGCACAAAAGCCAGTCTGAAACTGAATGAATTAAAATATAATTAAAACTTTTACATGTGGCAAATAATAGCAAATAGACTTTTTTTAAAAAAGGCCTTTACTTTCATGAAAATGTGCTCCAATGATCTCATCTTTTGTTAAAAGCAGAAGAGCTCTATGACATCCTGTCTATGTGATACACTGAGGTTTTGAGATGATTTCTGTCAAATTTATTCAGTTGCAAGTAAAAGCCTTCAAGAAAGGAAAGATTGCTGGATTGTTAATAAGATGGATATAGGTTCATAATCATTTTGCTCCCGTTGCTCTTTCTGACTGTGAATCAGCCTTGGTTCAATCATCAGTATTTTGCTGAGTCAGAAAGTTATGAAACAGTCTGATTCCAGGATGTGAGCATAAAATTCCTGGTTGAGGGGCTGCTCCACTGTTGGATGTGTCATCTTTTGGATGAGACATTAAACCCCATTTGAACTCTCACATGGACGTGGCAGAACCCCCAACATTTTTTGATGAACAGTATAAGAGTTAACCCTGATGTCCTGACCAATATTTAATCCTCAATCAATATCACAAGAAAAACAGATGATCTGTTCATTATCACATCACGTTTTAGGGAGCTTGCTGCGTGGAAACTGGCTGCCATGTGTCCTACAGTAGAGCACACACTTAATAAATCGATCTGGGGATAGCGTAGGTAAACACATTGAATCAGTCATGATCATATTAAATGGCAGAGCAGGCTTTACTGGTTGAAAGGACATAGGGATAAGAGTAGGTCAATGTTCATCGACTGTAATACACTTGGAGACATCTGGTGGTTGTTGAAAAGTGCTCTGTAAATGCAAGTCTTTTTTAAAAACTCTTGATAGAGAAGCATATTGAGCACTGGTAACCCTGTGAAGTTTCAATCCCTACTCATCTGTTAACATTTCCGATCTGAGTCAGATAACATCAAGGAGGTTGCAGTGCCCTCCTGGTGAGTGACAGGGACAAAATTTCAGAGAACGCGTCATACCTGGTCTGCCCATAGCTTCTCCTGTTGACTATGAAACAGATCAGACACTTGTTTTGCAGCTGTAAGGTATCAGGGAAAATAAAAACAGAAGGGAGATCCTGTACTGACCAGTACTTCTCAAAGGCATTGGTTCGTTGACTATTGACCAAGGAGCAAAATGCTTGCAAACCATGCTACGTAAATAGAGAGGATAATTTCAAGAAGGCGCTATTTATTCCGAGTGCTCACTGGTGTATTAAAGAACAAGAGAAACGACTTGTATTTATAATGCATCTTTCATGATCTCCGGAAATCCCAAAATGTTTTGAGCCAATGAAGTACTTTTGAATAAAATAAAGAACTACAGATGCTGGAAATCTGAAACAAAAACAGAAATGTTTTTTATTCATTCACATGATGAGAGCATCCCTGGCCAGGCAGCATTTATTGTACATCCCTAATTGCCCAAAGGGCAGTTAAGAGTCAACCACATTGCTGTGGGTCAGGAGTCACACATAGGCCAGACCAGGTAAGGATGGCAGTTTCCTTCCCTAAAGGGCATTAGTGAACCAGATGGGTTTTTGTGACAATCGGCAATACAGTCATGATCATCTGTGGACTCCTAATTCCAGATATTTACTGAATTCAAATTCCACCATCTCCTGTGGCAGGATTCAAACCCTGGTCTCTGGATTAACAGTCCAGCGATAATACCATAAGGCCATTACCTCCCCTAAATTGTCGGAGAAGTTCTCAGATGGGTCACTGGACTCAAAACATTAACTCCATTTTTTTTCATCATAGATGCTGCCAGACCTGCTGAGTTGCTCCAGCAATTTCTGTTTTTATTTCAGAAGTACTTTTGAAGTTTAGGGTATTAAAATAATCAGTTGAGCTTGAAACTTGGCTCAGTTTTATTTGCTAAAAATAACATACAATACATTCATAGGCAGGGAGACAACCTCTACGAATGGAAGGAATATGTTCGAGCCTTGCATCATTTTTGAGAAGGTCGCGAGCTAAGCTACTGGAACTACTGCAGTCCATTTTGTTTGGATGCCGTTAAGAGTTCCAGGATGTGACCCAGTCACACTGAAGAAATATCGATACATTAACAAGTTTGTGTCCCAGTCAGCATGTCTTTTCTCCTGTCGAATAAATTGTTGTAATCATCTGAAATTTGACATTCTTACATTGACCTGATGAGTGCAAGATGGAAAATTTTGGCAACATATCTCTCTTTTCAGCAACATTCAAGTGTTATACTTCCAAGTGACAACTCATGAAACCATTCAGTACATAATATTGAAAAAAATATGTTGACATATTTACTTTTCAACAAAATGACCATCAATAAAGTTCCTTTGCTGAGATGCAAATGGCTGAATTGGGATGTGAGGGACCTAAGTGATAAGATGGCCATGAACACAGGGTGCAGGAGGAACTCAGCAGGTCACCAGCATCAATAGAGAAAAGCTGAGTTAACAATTCAAATCCAATATCACTCATCTTCAGAATTTCAGATTTCCAGAATCCGCAGTATTTTGCTTTTGTTATGGTTGGGTGGCTACTTAGGCTGAATGACATCAGGTTCACATTTATTGCCAGGAGCGATAAACTCAATTATCTTTAATGTAGCTGCTATGCAGCTCCTCCATTGGGACCTATGTGGGGAGCTAAATATTTGACGATACAACAGGAATCTACAAATACCTACAGGAATGTCTACAAAATTCTTTTGAAATATTGTTGGAAGAGTTTGGAATCTTTTTGGAGGTCAATCATCTCAGCTCCAGGATTGCAGGATTTTCTCGGGCTAGTGTCCTACGCCCAACCATCTTCAGCTGCTTCATCATTGACCTTCCCTCCACTATAAGGTTGGAAGTTAGAGTGCTTGCTGATAGCACAATGTTCAGCACCATGCACAACTCAACAGATACTCAAATAGTCCATGTACAAATGCACACAACAGCTAAGCAATGATGATGTCCAACAAGAGTCAATCTAACCAATGCCTTGACATTCAACGGCATTACCATCACTGAATCCACCACTATCAAAATCTTGGGATTTAACATTAACCAGAAACTAAACAAGACTAGTCATATAAATACTGCGCCTACAAAGCAGTTTACAGAACAGAAAACCTGCAGCAAGTAACTCACCTCCTGGCTCCCCAAAGCCTGTCCACCATCTACAAGGTACAAGTCAGGAAATGATGAAATACTCCCCACTTGACTTAATGGGTGTAGCTCCAACAACATTCAAGGAACCTGGCACCATCCAGAACAAAGCAGCTTGCTTGATAGGCACCATATCCACAAGCATCACTTCCTCTAGCACCCACGTTCAGTAGCAGCTCCTCAGGTGGCACTTTCAAAATCTACAACCTTGAAGGTGGCTCAGTGGCTCAGTGGTTAGCACTGCTGCCTCACCATGCCAAGGACCCGGGTTCAATTCTACTCTCAGGCAACTATCTGTGTGGAGTTTGCACGTTCTCCTCGTATCAGCGTGGGTTTCCTCCAGGTGCTCCAATTTCCTCCCATAGTCCAAAGATGTGTAGGTTAGGTCGACTGGCCATGCTAAATTGTCCATAGTGCCCAGGATGTGTAGGTGTAGGTGGGCTAACCATAGGAAATGTGGAGTTACAGGGATGGGGCGAGTGTACACAGGATGCTCTTTGCAGGGTCAGTGTGGACTCAGTGTGCTGAATGGTCTACTCCACACTGTAGGGAGTCTATGACCATTTCCATCCAGAAGGATAAGGGCAGCAGTTACATGGGAACACCACCAGTTACAAATTCCCCTCTAATCCACTCACCTCACTCCTGACTTGGGAATACAGCACCATTCCTTTAGTGTCACTGGGTCGAATCCTGGAACTCCTTCCTTAACAACCTCTGGGAGTACCGACAGCCTGTGGATTGCAGAGGTTCAAGAACACAGCCCACCACCTCCTCCTTAAGGGCAACTAGGGGTGGGTAAT
Source organism: Ginglymostoma cirratum (assembly GCA_024137785.1). Classification (NCBI taxonomy): domain Eukaryota; kingdom Metazoa; phylum Chordata; class Chondrichthyes; order Orectolobiformes; family Ginglymostomatidae; genus Ginglymostoma; species Ginglymostoma cirratum. The sequence goes on along the minus strand of JAHRHZ010000058.1, from coordinate 21,583,743 downwards.
AAATCTGACCCAGCCAGTGATGCTCATGTCTCAAGAGTGAATTAAAATAAAAATAGTAAACTTTAAATAAAATGCTCCCCTCTTTGATATTCTTGCCCCGTCAAATAGAGAAGTGGACCATTGTTGCAAAATACAATGGGTTTATCTGTAAATAACACGAAAGATTGAAAATAAAGCCGGACCTGGTCATTTTAACACAGCATCTTGCTCGCGTGCCCATTTCTCTGTCCTCAGCATGCTGCAGTGCTCCAGTGAATCACACTGCAAACTGCAGGAGCAACATCTCATATCCAAACTAGGCAGTTTACAACCTTCTTTGTTCAATACTGAGTTCAACATCTTCAAACTGTGAACCCATTCCTTCCCTTTCTTTCAGCTTTGCTTGTTACATTCTCTGTCACCCTCTCACCCCTTCCCCTAACCCTACCCCAGTGGGACTGGCTGTTCTTTCCAGTCTGGCAGTTAGACGCACCATTGTTCTGCCAGGTTATCCGTGGGCTTGTGGCAGAGTGAAGTACTGAGGTGTCTATCCTTGATGGACAGTACCCATGAAGACAGCCTCAACCGTGATCCTGGGTTCATGTAGCACGACATGTGAGCCCACCACACTGTTCTGTATCTATATAATCTTTCGTACTATTCTGTTTTGACACCATCACTTTGTTAACTTATTATGACCTCTCTACCTTAATTAGTTTGTACAGTTTTGGATTACTTGTTACTTTGGTTAGACCCTCGGCATGCGACGCTTATACCTACCATGTTATTCCAGCCGTTTGGTTTGTCTCCAGCACCATCTTATTTTTAATATTGTGTAATTATCTCTCTGCCTCAATTAGTCAGATTATAGGTCATCCCTTCAATTGCTATTCAGCTGTTAACACCTTACTCACACTGTCTGACACTTTGGATCACCTGCTACCTATTATTCAGCCTCTCAACATTCCACTCACACCATTTGTATGATCTTTTTATCTCTCTGCCTATAAATTCTGTGCCTGTCTGCTTCCCTTCACTTCACCTGATGAAGAAGCAACACTCCGAAAGCTTGTGATTTCAAATAAACCTGTTGGACTAAAACCTGGTGTCGCGTGACTCCTGACCATCTCTTTAGTGTTAGCTATCAGGAGTTCTTTAACCTCATTGAAATGCCAGGTCAGGAGATGGATCCTGATGCTTCTAGTCACACCTCATGCTGCATGACCATGATATATTGATATATAACACATAAAATTGACCATGATACATGAAGTATGGGACAGTAGAATATATTTTCATTGTAGAGACAAGCGAATTCATTCACGGCCAGAATAGAACAGCAACTTCTGTACTCAGGACCACCAGAGGTACTTTGCATCCAGAATTCAGAGTCATATCAAAGGAGTCAGTGCCTCCAGCAATTTCTGTGCCCTGCTGTTTACATTACGGCAATGTCCTCAACATTATAACCAGGGGATGAGAGAAACTACCTCTCTAGGAAAGACAAATAATTCTGCCCGCATAGCTTCCAGGCGAGCGGCATCAGATGACACGTCTGACTATTCCTGTGTTAGAAGCAGTTATCAAAGTGCCAGGGTCTAAAGGGCAATGAATGCTTGTGTGTGAAATCATCAGATGTGACATTTCTGACAGGCAATGAATTGTGACCGTGATCCTCCTGTTTGGGAAATAGGGGATCAAATATCAAATTACGAGGTATTTTGAGCAGAGAGGATTTTTTTTTTAAAAAAAGCAGCTGCTACCTCTCCTTCTATCATTACTCAAAAAGCTTTTTTTGGGTCCCAGGTGACTGTTAAAGAGAGAGCTCCTGTGTGTCACTTTTACGAAGGGCTTATGGACCTCAAAGGTTAAAAGCTAGACAATCTGTGAATTGTGCTCCACTCGTAACATTCGGTGTTGGCCAGATCTAATTTCCACCAACCCTTTGAAAGTGCTCTATTCTTTCCTTCAAAACAAGGTGGGATCCAAAACAAAAGGAGTTCTTAAAGAACTGAATACTTTGGAGCACTTTGAATCCAGAGTACTTGCCCCTTCTTGATAGACAGTGTGAAGGGTGCTGATCCCTGGAGAATGATTTTTAATTAAGGGTAGACATTCTGTATTTAGAATCCCTACAGTGAGGAAGCAGGCCATTCAGCCCATAAAGTCCACATTGATCCCCAGACCCACTTCCCTACCTTACAAGCTTACATCCCCCATAGCTAACTCACCTAGCCTGCACATTCCTGGACACTATGGGCAATTTCCCACAGCCTAACCTGTACATCTTTGGACTGTGGGAGGAAACCAGAGCACCCGGAGGAAACCCACACAGACACGGGGAGAATGTGCAAACTCCACACAGACAGTCGCCCGAGGGTGGAATCAAACCCAGGTTCTTGGCACTGTGAGGCAGCAGTGCTAACCACTGAGCCACCGTGCTACCCCTGTATTTCATAGAAAGTGCCTTCTCTAGCAGTTTCAGTGTTTTCCCCCTAACAACTTCCTAACACTTTCAACTTGTGGTACTTCCGAGTAAGTCTCATTTCAGGTCAATGACTTCACATTAGAATTAGTTTCATTTTTCTCTTTTGTTTTTCTTTTCTTTGGAGACTTTGGAGGTGGGTCAGTCGGTGAAATTAGTGTGGCATCCACCGCAGGCTGTGCGCGGAATGGCTTCCCCTCCCAGCGGTTAGAACAGCAGCAGGGATGTTCTCCCAATGTTCAGGCTGGCACTGGCAACAACAGCAAAACTCCTCCAGTGATTGGAGGATGCAGCGAGCTTTTCAAGATGGCAGTGCCAGCAAGGCACCGTCTCAGGGGGTGGTGGCTGGAGTGGCACTCCTGGGAGGCAGTGGTGGAGGACTGGTCAGACAGTAAAGCGGGAGAGGGGTTGCTCCTGGTTTTATCAGGCCCAAAGCAGGCATTCCTGGCATTGATGAGGCAGTGGCTGCAATGGCAGCAGCACGGCATTCCTGGGACTCCTGGTGTCATTGAGGTGGCAGCTGAGCCAGGGACTCTCAGTTGTGAATATGTGTGGGTTCGGCATGGCACCTGGCATCTGCATTGGTGAGGTGGGCCCAGCGGCAAAGAGATGGCGCATAAAGAGTGGCAACTCCTACGATAGTGTGTGCGGCGCAAGCAACGGGGGGCAGTAAAGAAAGGGTAGCTGTGCACATGCCGTTAGTGAGCTGGCTCGGGACTCAGGGCTGTCTTTCAGGTATATCTTTATCCTTTCTATTCTTAAACTATTCAAAATGGTGCCAATTATGGTGACTGTTGAAGCTTTTCACTGTATTTTACTCTATTAATCACTGTAAAATGCAAGTGACAATAAACGAATGAAACAAAAAATTTGGAATTTAACAGTTGAACATTTATTGTAAGTGGCAGCATGTAAGGCAAGCCCATTTTCCAGCCTCAAAAACACATTTCCGTGTATACTTGGTGTATAGGTCGACCTTCTCTACAGCCAAAATATGTTATACTCCCATTAGTAGCAGCTTCAATACTCCCCCACCCATGAATGCATGTTTTAATTACTACACTTTATATATGGGCACAAGAGATCAATAAAATAATACAGGTTGTATTAAGAAGACGTGTAGGAGTTAAAGACAAAACCACTCTTTATGTTCGATGCCAAAGACATTTTCAAATGGAGACCAATCAAACCCACTTTTACACTCAGTGTATAAGTTGATCCCAAATATCTTGAGGCTTCAAGGTCTAGTCATACAGTAACATCCATAGTTACAACAAGGTTCAAAATCTTGCTTCCAGTGGCAGATGGACACAGGTTGATGGTAAAGCACAAGGAGCAAGATGAGAAAAATCATTTTCACATAGTGGGAATTGCCGATGCTGGAGAATCTGAGATAACAAGGTGTACAGCTGGAAGAACACAGCATGGCCTGCTGTGTTCATCCAGCTCTACACCTTGTTATCTCATTTTCACATAGTCAGTTTTTATGAATTGGAATGCACTGCCTGAAAAGGTGGTAGGAGCAAATTGAGCAGTAACTTTCAAAAGGGAACTGAATACACATTTGAAAATGAAAAGCTGCAGAGTTATGGAGAAGAAGCTGGTGATTGGGGCAAAAAGATAACCCTTATATGGATCTGGATCATAGGCAATAGGGGCCAAATGACTTCCCTCTGCGCAATATCATCCCATGATTCATTGCAATACAAAGAGTTCCCAAGATTGCATTGATTTAACTGCGCTCATTCAAGTTGTTGCTAGTGAGTGGAATGCATCTCTCAAGCCAAGGGCAAACAGAAGTCCAGATTATTGCTCACTACTGTCCAATGATCCCAGCTGGTACATACACTAGCATGACTGTGAAGTGGGGGGGGAGAAGGATCAGTTCGGTTGAAGCATTTCACACGATTAAAAATTCTCAAACCTCTCAGCCTCCAAAATGATACTCAGCTGAGCTGACAGCACCCATGACGTTCTACACTGTCCCTCAGAAAGAAGGAAACAAATCTGAGAGAAAAAAGACGCAGGAGCCTCTTGGAGTTTCCACTGTTCCTGTCTCCCAGAAAAAGTGAGAGACGCAGAGTAATTTTCAAACCACTTTTGTCTTATATAGATTCATGTAACCTGATACACTCATTCTCCACGGAAAGAACATGGTGAATCGTTCAATTAAAAGTTGATGAGACATATAGCTGTCATCATCTTTATCCAATGGTCTCCCCTGTGTTTCTGGGGAGGCTGGCACATGGTTCCGATAGCAGCAGAAACCTGGCCATTAACTGTAAATCCTAAATGGATGGGTTTCTGCATGGCCATGTCGTTTCATTCAATTTACTCGAAATCACTGAAAATAGCACAAATGACTGTGGAGTTCCAATTGCAAATTAATTTTCCATGCTCTTTTGTGCTAGTTTAAATAAAAACACAACAAAAGCAGACCTTGCCCTACAAACTGGCTGCACCCCACAAAATACCCACCACCGGTAGTCTCCACAAGCTGTGTCTGTATGCTGGCTTTCAAGGTGTCTCTAAAAATTAAATTAGTTCTTCTGGATACAAGGACATCAATAGGGACATTTTACAAGTTTTGAACATATATTTTAATTTACTAAGGATCTGAATGTATACCTGAATAAAGCTGAAATATTGTTTAGTACTTTCTTTTAAAAAAATCATTTTCAGTCTTTTAAAATTGGGTTACTCACAGGAGATGAAAATGCTATTTTTGTTTGTATCAGCCCCATTTTTGGCAGATTAATCAAACTGCACCAAGTCACGATTCAAAGATATTTTCCAAAGCAAAACGCTGTCTGATTGCAATCACTCACGCCAGATTTTTCATTCAGTGATACGCAAATGAATTTGAGGAGAAAATTGAGAAAATTGAGAAAAATAAAACACTTTTCAAAACAAATGCAGACTTTCCCTGATTACATCCAAAGCAGAAAATCTTAACCTCAATGTGCTTTGGAGTTTCAGACATGGGCCCAGCACCATTTGAGCCTTATCCTATACTAGCCAACATTTGCAAAGACATACTTTTTGTTGCAGATATCAGATAATGATCTAAAGCAGGAACCGTAGTTGTTTTTAACCCCCTGTTTGACGCTAACAGAAACCAGCTACACAAATCAAACCATTCAAGAATTCTGCACAGGAAGATGGATGAGATAAATTGGAAATAATCAGTAGGCATCATTACACTTTGCTTTTGAAGATTTGTAGAATGTAGGGACTTGGGAAGGGAAATCTGAGAGTTGAGAGTTTGGACATTCTGGCAGCTGCATTCGTAAGAGGGTGTGGTAAACACTTCTTTTAGAGAGAGGAAAAAAGTTTTGGGGACTAAACACACTCAGCTGAAGCAAAGCAGGAACAGAAAGTTCAGAGCTGACAGCAGCACCCAAAAAGCAAATAAAACAGGGTGAGGATGGATGAAGTGGTGGAGAAGGAACAATTACTGGACAGCTTTCCTGTCTGTCTGTCAAGTTGAGGGAGATAAATGAACGCATATTTTAAATGACAAGATAACTGATATATCCTGGTTTAATGGTTTGTTTCTACAGCAGGTAATTCAATCCCCAGTTTCCACACAATTTCAAACGCAGTTTAAAGAAAGAAAGACATTTATTACAAAAAAAACTTCAAAAGGTAAAGTTAAATCTAACTTTTTTCAATAGATTCCATAGTTAAATATATTAGAAATGCGACACATCATTTTCAGAAACATCTTTAAGAAAGAAATATTATTGTGCATTCCAACAGCTCAGTAGTAAGTACACAATCCAATGTTGTACCATGTTAGGAAGCATGTTAGTAAGTAAGTCTGAGACCCACCCTTAATGTCTCTGGACTAGGAAAGGGAATTGCAAAAATACAGTCAGCCGATGAACCTGACTCTAGTTTTTATCCAGTCATTCATTCTTTTGGAAAGTACAAATAGAGTTTGGACAAAGTCAAGTCAGGACTGATGCTTTGTCCCCATCAATACTCTCTTGATTCCCTGCTCCAAATGTTTGTCCCCATACCTTGCCTGAGAAGCTATTCTCTGAATATTGACCATCAATAATTTTGGATATTCTATTCTGAGCATAAACGTCCATAGTCCAGTGAAGTCCTGCTCTCTCCTAAAGCACATGTACACAATGTGCAGCGGGGATAATCTAGATAGTGGTAGCATTGGGTTTCAAATATTGAACGGTATATGACATTCAAGAAAAATACGATGCTAGATAAAGGTGGAAGGATGGCACACTTGAGCAAAGATGGATCGGTACAAGAGTTGGATATGACCTTAGTTCATCAGACCAGGTTGCAGAATTGGTTTGGGCAGTCATGAAAAATAGTAGGGGAAAGAAATCACTCCTGGAAACGATCCTGAACTCCTGTACAGTAACCACAGTGTGGGAAGAAGTATGTAAGAAAAAATATCGGAGTTTGTGATAAAGGGACAGCAATAATCACAGGTGATTTCAATCTACATGTAAATTGGAAAAGATCAGATTGGTAAAGGTAGGGAAATACAAAGTGTATAATTTATACACGCTTTAACAACATTTATTTTGGATTTTTGAATTTTGAACTAGTGGCACTGAGTCTTCAGTGTATCTAAAAGCATTTAATGATTAACTGGTGTGTATTTCTGTAGACATGGTGTTTTCCTTTTAGTCTGAGAGAGGTAGTTTGGGAAGTTTAATGGGGATTTGTTTATATTGGAAGAGAGTATGAGCAGTGTTTTGCATTGAGCCCTCAGATTGTAGATTCTGAAATTTTTGTTGGGCTTAAGGGCAATTCCCAAAACTTGGAAAATTAAATCTTCTGTTCTAGTTGGGGCAGGTTTTGCAGATGCTTTGGCTGAAGCTGGATATATAAAACAGTTCCTCCTGAGAAAAGGGGGTTGTTTAGTATTGATAAGAAATAGGCTACCTCAGTGTAAGGGGTCAGTTTAAAAATTCAATACCAGAAGTGTTTGATCACAACCCTGATGTGGTTATTTGAAGCTGAGAAAGTCTAACCTAAGTTGGAGGAAGACTCCAGAAAGAGGCTATCAGATTTCCAAGACAGCAAATTGAAGTCACTGTTAAATTACCCTGTAGATGTGAAAAAGAAAAAGAAGGGAATTCTCTTTGATGTGCATACTGTAAAGGAATGCTTTTCGGATTAATCGGAATTGCATTTTGCCGTGTGTTTCAAAAACTTTAAATGTTGCAATATGTAAATAGTTTGGTTTATTCTGTCTTCATTTCTTTTTAAATCCAAATCGGCAGCATTTCAATGAAAGACCACCTTGTTAAAACAAAAAGAAGAAAAATAAATATGATCTACTAAGCCAGATTTCAATCTGGGATTTCACCTGTTCAGTAATTACATCAGTTTTGATCCTAACAATTGGGCCTCTTGGTGGGATTTTTTTAATTCACTCAATTTAAGGGGGACCTGTGCTTTTCTGTTAAAAGTAACTGCTATATGGTGGATCTGGACATAAACCAGCTACACTATGGTGTTTATTGCATGGAATTTGGAAATGGCTTTGAGTGTGTCTAAGAGTTTTCCTGAAGTTGAAGATAAGAGACTTTGGAGTGCAGGTTCGTAGCTCCTTGAAAGTGGAGCCCCAAGTAGATAGGGTTATGAAGAAGACATTTAGAATGCTCATCTTTATTGGTCAGTGCATTGAGTATAGGAGTTGGGAGGTCATGTTGTAGCTGTACAGGACATTGGTTAGGACACTTTTGGAATACAGTGTGCAATTCTGGTCTCCCTGCTACAGGAAAGATGTTGTGAAACTTGAAAGGGTTCAGAAAAGATTTACAAGCATGTTGCCAGGGTTGGAGGGTTTGAGTTAGAGAGAGAGGCTGAATAGGCTGGGACTATTTTCCCTATAGTGTCGAAAGCTGATGGGTGACCTTATAAAGGTTTATAAAATCATGAGGGGCATGGATAGGGTGAATAGCAAAGGTCTTTTCCCCAGGGTAGCAAAGTCCAAAACTACAGGGCATAGGTTTAAGGTGAGAGAGGAAAGATTTAAAAGGGACCGAAGGGGCAACTTTTTCACGCAGAGGGTGGTGCATGTATGGAATGAGCTGCCAAAGGAAGCCTAGTCCAATTTAAAAGGCAGCTGGATGGGTATCTGAATAGTAAGGGCTAAGAAGGATATGGGACAAATGCTGGCAAATGGGACTAGATTAATTTAGGATATCGAATCAGCATGGACGAGTTGGACCGAAGAGTGTGTTTTCATGCCGTACATTTCTATGACATTTAAAAGGCATCTGGATGGGTACATAGGAAGGGTTTAGAGGGATTTGGACCAAATGCTGGCAAATGGGGCTAGATCAGTTTAGGATATCTGGTCAGCACGGACGAGTTGGACCAAAGGGTCTGTTTCCACGCTGTATAACTCTATGACGCTGTATAACTCTATGACTCTATATAACTGCAGATTATTTGAAATCTTTGACAAAAGCTAAAATGAGAGAGTTAGCAGATAAAGTGAACATATAAGTAAAAGCAGAAATTGGTAAGGATGGATACTTCAAACAAATATCCTACATTTAGAATAGGAAGAAAATAAACCTGAAATTGAGATATTACAACTGGAATTGGCCAAGATACAGTTAGAAATGAAAAGACTTGAATTAGAGGAGACAGAGAAAAAATAGAGGGACGTAGAGTTAAAAAAATGCTTGAAATGAAAAAGGGAGGCAAAGCAGACTGAACCGAAAATTGAAGAACAGCAGTCTGAATGAGAAATTCATAGAATGCTTTCGAGTTAATTTATTGGAGTAGCATGTTCCGGAACCAACCAGAGAGCAGGCTGTATTAGACTTGGTATTCTGCATTGTGACAGGATTAATTACTGATTTATTGATTCTGTCACAATGCACAATACCAAGTGTGGTAGCAGCAATCATAATAAGATTCAATCTTACATTCCAGTTTGAAAGGGAGAAGAATGGGTCTAAGGCAAGTATTTTATGTTAATAAGGGGGAATCTATGTGAGCAGAAAAGCTGAGCTAGCAAAACTGTATTAGCTAAGAGGCAGGTCATTGGGACGCAATGGCAAACTCTTAAAGGGATATTTCAGAACACTGAGAATAAATAAATTACTATATAAAAAAACAAGCGGAGGACCCACCATGCTAGAGTGACCAAATAAGTTAAGGAGAGCATTAAACCTAAAAAAAGGCATATAATTATGGAAAGATGAGCGGTGAGTCAGGAGATTGGTAAGAATGCAAAGAGCACCAGAGAATGACTAAAAGGTTAATCAGGACAAATAAATTAGAGCACGAGAGAAAGCTAGCTAGAAATGTAAAAACAGATAGCCAGAGTTTCTGTAGGTATCTAAAAAGGAAAATAGCGAGTAAAGTGACAGTTGTCATCAGAGAATGAGATCGTGGAACAAATAATAGAGACGAAAGAAATGGTGAATGTACTGAGTAAATCCTTTGCTTCTGTTCTCACTATGGGGATACAAAAGCATCCCAGTAATACCTGTAAAACAGCAGATTGAAGAACAAGAGAATGTTCTGAAATTATCATCACCGGGGAAGCAGAACTGAGCAAACTAATGGAGCTGAAGGTTGATAAATCTCCAGGTCCTGATGGACTTCATCTGATGATTTTTAATGAGGCAGTCAATGAGCAGGAGATTCACTGGTGATAATTTTCCAAAATTCATCACATTCTGAAAAAGTTCTAAGAGACTGGAAAAAGAGGAACTGTAATCTCATTATTCAAGAAGGGAGGGAGGCAGCAAACAAGAAACTATAGGCCAGTTGGCTTGATGCCTATCATGGGGAAAGTGTTAAAATGGATTATTAAAGGAGGTTATAACTATGCACATGGAAAAACTCAAGGTAATCAGGAAGAGTCGGCATGGTTTTGTGAAAGGGAAATTGTGTTTAACCAATTTATTGGAATTCTTTGAGAGAGTAACGTGCACTGCAGATAAGGAGAAGCCTTTGATGAACTGTACTTGGCTTTCGAGAAGGCATTTGAAAGGATTCCACAACAAAGGCTATTCCATAAAGCAGGAGCTCATGGTGTGGGGAAAACATACCAGCATAGATAGAAAACAGGATGCCGGGAGTAAGCAGAGAGAAATGGGTTGTTTTCAGGCAGGACGTGACATGTTGAGTCCAGCAGTAGTCCTTGCTGAACAATACAGATATATATGGAATGTGTCCTGATTGGGGCACGGAGGAGGGAGCGGAGTGCTGGAGTTGCCAGATTATTATTCTGACTTTCGCGCTGGGAACTGTCGCCATCTGGTTTCTATGCAGTGGGTAGAAGAGTGCAAAGCTGCGAATGAGCGAGGCGAGATAACACAGTAATGAGGATGGTAATGCATGCAAACCAGCCTCTCACTGCTCACTGGCATGTTTCTCATCTTGCCGTTCAACACTTGATTCGGAAATGGGACGTTTGGCTCTCAATGACAAGTAACTCTTCATGGAATTCTTCAATGATCTCATGCAATTCTCAGAGTTTTGTTTCTGATGCTGCCATCGTTCAGGGGCTGGGAAGATTTTGCCCAAATGTTTCTATTGAAATAATTGACAATTCGAACTTCTCAGCCACCTTGTTAAATACAAACATCTGAATGATAAGCAGAAGTAGGTCATTCACCTTTCAAGCCTGTTCTATTATTCAATAAAATCAAGGCTGATTTTTATGTTCTGAATTCCATATTTGCAAACACCCAATAACCTTCTGCTTCCCATACCAACAAGAATCTATTTACCTCTGTCTAACGCAAAGTTGCACGGCAATCAGTGAAATAAAATTCCCCTCCTCTGTTGTAAAATCTTAATGTTAAGAAAGTCCCACGGTTATGGACTCACCCACAAGAGAAAACATCTTTTTCACAGTCACCTCGTCAAGGCCATTCAGGATCTTATAAACATCCATTAAATCAAGCATAAAATTCTTACTTTTATGTTCAGTTCCTCTCATAACAAAGGATAGTATTTCATTACCCTGCTTAATCACTTGCTGTACTTGCAGATTCACTTGTTGTGATTTATGTACTAGAACACCAAGATACCTCCAGACCTCAGAAATCTGCAGCCGTTTTCCATTTAAATAATACTCTGCTTTTTTATTCTTTCTGCCAAAGTGAACAACTTCACATTTTCCTACTTTATACTCTATCCACCAGATTTTGCCCATTCACTTTATCCAGCACTCTGCTTGCTCCCTTGGACTTCTATCAGGACCCACTCCATGCAGTAACCACTCACACCTTACCCCTCCCACCCAGCAGGACCATCAGTCTCTGATGGCAAAGCAGGGTGTCAATGAGCCTCTCCCATCAAAATCCCCACTTAGCCTTCTCCTCGCCCCTCTATGCCCCTGAAGAAAGGTCACTGGACCTGAAACATTAGCTCTGCTTTCTCTCCACAGACACTGCCATACCTGCTGTGTTTCCCAGCAACTTCTGTTTTTGTTTCATCTGTCACCAATCTGCCCAAACCAACTTGAAAATGTCCTTCTGAAGTTTTGCACTGTCCTTTTTCTCATGTTCCTTTTACTGAAATGTATCACCTCACACTTCTCCACATTGAACATCATCTGCCATGAATCTGCCCACATTAACTTGAAAATGTCCTTCTGAAATTCTGCACTGTTCTTCTCATGGCTTACAATGTTTCCAAGCTTTGTATCATCTACAAACTTTAAATGATGAATTGCTAGCCCAATGTCCATAGCACATAGGGGTTCAAACCCATCCTGGTCATTGCTACAGTTAAGGCCTAATACATTGTTTCCAATGCATGTAGAGAAAATCCCACAGGCCTTGAGACCCATGCTCATCAATAGAGGTTTTAAGCATGAAAGGTATAGTATTTTGTGATTATGTTAGTGGAATCATTACGCAGAGGCATGGTCCAATAAATCACAGATTCAATATTACAGCAGTTTGGGAATAACTTAGACAGAGATCAGCCACAGCAGTTCATATTGACTTCCCAATCCCTCTTCCCCTCCCCCTCCCTAATCTGGGTTTATTACAGGCCCAAACTATCATTTGGGTTGAGATCTGAGTTCCGTGGCCACTTGGTTCAGCTAATCACTGTCTGAAGTTATTGATAATATTTGAATGACAAATTTGGAATTCAATCTGCGAAATTCAGAATTTCTTTAAATAATCAGTCAAAGATTAAACCTGCATAAGAGGCAGTAATGTTACCACAATAAAATGTAAGCATTTAATACCATTGAAAAATAGTTCTGTCTTTGAAGTTCTCAATCCTATAATCATAATTACAGGTAGCTATTTCAGGCCTGTTTGGAAACAACCTCAAAGAACAATCATTTAATAGTCAGCTGCGGCTCAGCTGGTAGCATTCTCACCTCTGAGTTGGAACGTTATGAGCTCAAGCCTCACTCCAGGGCGTTCAGCACAAAAGCTAAAGAATGCAGCAAAATTGGAAGTGCTGACTTTCAGGTGAGGCTTTAAACTGAAATCACTCATTTCAGGTGGATGTAATAAAGCAGGGAAATGTCCTGACAAATATTCAGCCATAAACCAACATCACAAACAATGAATCTCTGGTCATTTATCCTATTGTTGTTTGTGTGACTTTATTGTGTGCAAGCTGTCTACCTCATTTCCTACATGCTAACAGTGGCACCATTTCAAAAGGACTTTATTAGTAGAAAACTGATTTAGGACTCTTGCTTTTATTCTCTTTATCTTCTGTGTCTCTCCCTGAGCAACAACCCCTGTTTCATCCGATGCTACGGCCACTGATTCTAATTCACCCACACTAATAACTCCATGGGAAAATGGACTGCTCAGATTTCCGGTTATTCAATGATTTGTGCTCTGCTATCTGGCATTAGTCAGAGTATCATTGAGAACATTACTGTGAACAGCAGAGCCACAAGTTAGAAAGTGAACAATCATTGCATTGTGAGCCATTTTGGAACTTCTGATATGTGACAGTCAGATGAGGGCAGGTTCTTGCACCAATATAACTTCTCCATTGAATTTTATCCAGTTATTCAACAATGCCCAGGCTTTATCACAATGATTGAACACTGGGTGATATTCTAGGTTAACACTCCAGGATGATGTTCCAGGCTAGCATTCCCATGTATCTATGCATCAACATCTTCTAGACAACATTAAAACTGCTTGCGATGACACAAGTCCTTGGATTTCCAGGAGCAGACTAAGCTATCTCTATCCATCGACACACTGTCTGGTGTATAAGCAATGTGTAAACTTGGCCAGTTGCATGATCTGTGTAATCCATTAAAGCCCTGTTTACAGTTCCGGTCCGGAATGCTAATCATGCCTCCCTCACCTCCCAACTACACAAGTGCCAATTTATAAACTATTTTATATAGAAAGAACTGGAACACTGTGCAGTATTAGAGTGAGCTAATGGTGACACAAGATCCATGCCAAGAAAAATAACTCTTGGAAGATAAGTTTGCCATGCCAAGTTTGTATTTTCAATCAGATTATTGAAAAAAAAGTCATTGAATTGGTTATTAGTATGTCAGAGCCATGATACTGGAGGGGAGGAAGCTCAAATCCCAATGCTGAAACTGTATTTCGTATAATTTGCTAGTTTGTAAGCTGACAACAGAGAGAGAGAGAGAGAAAAACAAAAGGAATAAAGCTGTCACATTGTCATAAAAATCCAACTGGCTCAGCTATGCTATTTAGTGAAAGGAGCAAAATATATGAGCACGAAACTTGGCCTTCCTCGGGCCTTTGGATCGGAAGTTACCAGCATCACCCACATCCTGGAAACAAAATGCGAAAGGAAAGCTCTGGCATTTCCCTTGTGGAAGCAGCCCTTATATTTGCATATACACTTGACCATACAGATGATCGAACTAGGGGCATGATGCCCAGTCACCAGAGCTGGCAATGGTTCCGGCAAAATGAGAAAGAGAAAATACATTTTATAAACTGAACAGGTAATGATTATAAAATTTACAGATTCTTTGGAAACAATTCTTTCCAAGATTTGATAATGTTTTGATCGGGAACCTTCTTCGACACATTTCTAGTTTTTTTTTATTTTTAGATCCTTTTCCACTCTTAAGGACATACACAAACAGATGTGGGATCAAGCTTATTAAAATGCAGGGTTGGGGCTGGGTAAACATTCAACTCAGCATAACTCTGATGCAGGCTACAAACACCAAGGGACAAACCTTACTCATTCCATCTATGGACAAATCGGGATCCAAGTAAAACAGTTCTTTCTGAATTAGGTGTTTATCTGAATCTGACTGACAGTATACTCAAAGTTTTCACTTCCTTGCCCAACACTCTTCCTGTTTTCAAGTTTTGTTCCCCAGTCCATTTATCCATTATGCTTCTTTCTCTCTCTTGCTCCATTTGCCCACACTTCCATCAAGATCATGTCTGTACACAGAACCTGACAATCAGCGCTATTAGTTTTGAAGAACAGTCATACTGGACTTGAAACATTAACCCTGTTTCTCTCTCCACAGCCCTGCCAGAGCTGCTGAGTTTCCGTTTTTATTGCCGATTTCCAATGCTTTGTTTCTGAATGAGTCTTGCTAAGCTAAACAGCAAAGCCGATAACAATCTTGTCCACATCCTAAATCCAAACTAACGAGGAGGTGCCAGCCGCACCTCAGTGTTTAGCGTATTCACTTTTGTGCCACAATCTAGAGAATTCAAGTTCCCTTTTGGAGATCTGAAAACAGAATCTAGGCTGGCATCCCAGTGCAATGCTGAGGGAATGCCACACCTATTGCATGAACCGAGACCCTGCCCCTTTCTCAGGTAGTGACCTCCATCACCCACCCACATCCCACGTCAAGTATCCTGGCCAACGTGTATCGCTCAAACACAAAACAGATTATCTGATCGTTTGTATTATTCCTGTATGTGGGACCTTGCTGTGTACAGAATTTGCAGCTGAGTTTATTAAAAATACAACAATTTCGACACTTCAAAAAATATTTACTTGGCTGTGAAGTAATTGGGGATGTTCAGAGGTTTGGAAAAAAGTGCTACAAAAATTGAACTCTTTGTTTTTGAACTGCCCAGTTGCAGACATGGACCAATGATCAAAAATCCCCACTGGAAAAGTCCTATTGCCCACTCAGTGACAATCAGATGGCACCACAGATTGTACGTAACAACATGGGACCCTAAGTACTTTTAACTCACCTATCCACTGAGCCAACTAAGGAATCCTAACCATTAACATGGAAGAAGGGAGTGATCACAGGAATGAGAAGACAAACCTAGTGACACACAAATACTGAAACTGGGCCCTCAGAACTCAGCATAACACAAGTCAGCGCATAACACAGGAAATTCTAAATGGGATAAAAAGACACCCAAGAAGTCACTTACGCCATATCTGAACTTAAGAAACATAATAATAGAATTTTATCAAAATATATTTTAAAATAAAGCAACATAGTAATTTGTCATAAAAGAGTTTTGAATAAGGGTTTTTCGGAATATCTTAGCTGCAAATACAATATCATCCATTCTATTTAGATTGCTATATGAGTTAAAATAAGAATACAGGTAACAGCAGAATTGGGAAATCTACAGTTTAAATATCACAATTGGGCTCTCTAGCTGAAGACTTTCCTTGTTGTTGGAGAGATTTGATCTGAAACTGCTGACTAACACAGACATTCCAACTCAGTTTTCTGTACAATGGAAAAAAACTACCTTGAATTCTGGGAATACATATCTCTCAAGACAAGGACTCATTGTCCATCAGAAGAAGTTGAGCCAACTCATTTAATCTGTAATGCTGCCATTGGGTTGGGTCAGAGGAAGGTACGATATAACATTGCTTGCAGCACTGATTGTGTCAAAAGATGTAGTTAAAGTAAATGTGTAAGTAAAAATAGCCGTAAGTGAACTCTATGATTTAAAGAGACCATATTCTACCAAATAGAAAACTGATGATAAGAACCAGTTAAATAAATCACAACAATTAACAAAAGAAATAGTTAGCAAGTGGAGGCAATTCAAGGACAATAATTTAAATCCACCAACATTTACTATTAACATTCTATAAACAAGGAGAAGGTATCATGATGTTTGTAGATTGAAGAGAAGGTATACTTCCTTGCTCCCTCCAAGATGTTTACTGCTTTCCAGCCACTGCTTCTAGATAAAGAGTATATAACTGCAAATGTCTAATTGACTGTCTTGAGATGTCTTACCCCCCACCTCACTCCACTTGCACTCATGATTTTACAGTTGTATGGTACACTGGAGAACTCAAATAGTCAGCATTCTACCCTCTGAACCTAGACAGCTCACAAGAAACTCTCACCAACAAGATATAAGCAAATAGATTATGATGCACATCAAAAAATATTTTAAAAATTGTACTGAAGGATTTAAAATTGCACATTATCCTGTTCAAACAAGTGACTGACCATTTATACCAGTAGACCTCAAATCACTGACAGACCCCCTACAGTGCACTTGTTAATTTAGCTGTTTTCATTTACATCAATTATTAAAAATGCCTGAAGAGCAGACAGTACAATCATAATAGATAGGAGATGGCCCCTTTGAAACGGAGATGGCTTCTTTGAAAGGGCTAGCCATTTTTTTCCCCATTCCTCTACTGTTACTCCGTAGCCCCGTAAACTTTCCCTCTAAGTATTTATCCAGTCCCCTTGTGAATACTGCCATTGAATCTGCTTCCAACAACATTGCAGTCAATGCATTCTAGAAAACAACAACGCACTATGCAAAAGAAAATGTTTTCTCTTGTCGGTTCTTGTTCTTTTGACCTTAAATCTGTGCTGTCTGGTTACTAATTCTTCTGCCACACAGAACAGAAGGAACAAATGACAGCAGGTCATTTGGCAAATGCAGCCCAGCGAAAATGGGTGGTCGGGGGCAGAGAAAAGTCTAAGGTTCCGTCCCGTTTAGCTGGCTCCAGCCAGGGGTTTGAGTACGCGTATGTCTGGGTGGAGTGGCGGAAAAGGCAAGGAAAGGAAATGGTATCAATGTCCAAATAGGGGAGTGGGGGCCAAGAGAGGAGAGGGGATTCAGCCAAAGGTTTTATTCTTGAGTGCTCTGTGCTGACTATGCTCATAATAACCCACAGGCACATACAGGGCGGCACAGTGGCTCAGTGGTTAGCACTGCAGCCTCACAGCATCAGGGACCCAGGTTTGATTCGACCCTCGGGCAACTGTGTGGGTGGAGTTTGCACATTCTCTCTGTGTCTGTGTGGGTTTCCTCCGGGTGCTGTGGTTTCCTCCCACAGTCTAAAGATGTGCAGGGTAGATGGATTGGCTGTGCTAAATTACCCATAGTGTTCAGGAAAGTGTAAATTAGGCGGGTTAGACATGGGAAATGCAGGGGCAGGGGAATGGGTCTGGGTGGGATGGTCTTTGGAGGGGTGGTGTGGACTTGTTGGGCCGAAAGGCCTGTTTCCACACTGTAGGGCTTGTATGATGGTGGGTGACGACACAATTCAGTCAGATTGTGAAGGTCCCACAGTTAACACGTAGATTTCACTTACTGGCCTGACTTACATATTTTAGTTGCAAGATGTCAGATTACCAGCAGTGTCAGTAAAACAACAGCCATCACGAGTCCTCTTGAACTGGGTAACAGGAAACTGGAGTACATAAGAACTCGGGAAAAAAAAATTACTGAAAAGACGATTCCAGAGGAACCGTAAAAGAAGACAATTTGTATATTTGGAGATTAAATTACGCAATCATAGGAACATAATCTTTAAGTATACAGGTCAATAGAACAAGATCTAGACTCTTCACCCAAAAATGCCATCTATTAAACCAGCTAGAATGAAGCAATTTTTAATTAGTGCACAATTGAAACTTTCTTAAGAGTTCATTACAACAAATCAAAATGCTTCCCAATTTCTTTTGACTCTTTGCAACCAATTTGAAATCCAGGCAGAACTCTAATACAAGAGTGAGACCTTGCAAGTAAATTTCTAATGGTTGTTTTGTTGGCTTGTGTGAATCCAAACATACAGTTCACACTCGTTCACGGAATGTTAAAGAACAGGAATGCAAACGCTTTGTTGCCCTATGTTAGAATTAACATCCAATCAAAATTCACTGCACTCAGAGCAAAAATAATGCTACTTAACATTTCACAAAATGAATGTGCACACAAGGCACAATTCTAAAATTTAGAGCTCGTCAGAGGAACAATTACTTTAAAAGCAAATTATTTTTGTGCAGTTTTTAAACAACAACATAGTTAAGTGTGGCTGAAGGGGAAACAGACTTTTAAAACATCAATGGGAAGCTCGCCTGCACACTTGCTGTTCACCTCTGGCCTCTTGAGCTTAATGACCACAGAATCATCCCATTCAACATAATGTAACTTTGATCTTGTAGTCAGCTCCAATCAATATTAAGATAAGGCTGTTCAAAGTCTGACTATTTTAACAATCACAAATCATTCTGTTCTGCTGAAGCAGTTCTTTAATTAATGATCCAGCAATACTCTGGAGTTTGAAGCTCATATTTTTAGTCGCCCAACTGCACAGCCTTAGGGACTAAATGAAACATCCATACAGGTGGTTGCAGCCTGCCACCATTGAAAAACAACAGCAACCCGTTTCCAAAATTCATCGCATCTCCATCTTCCGTCTTGCTGATGTGACCATTCCTAGGCGAAGGGCTAGTTCCAATAACCATGGGGATTGGGGTAGGGGAGCTTTCCAAACCATGACCACCCTAACATACAGACATGCTTATTTTTGAGCAGGTGCCCTAGATAATAAAAAGGAGCAGGAATCTTCCTGGTTTATTTCCCCCTCCCTTGTTCAGCCATTTCTCATTCACCGCAAAGCAGACATTACTTCATTTAGTACAAACCAGATATCAAACTTGGGATCTTCCCACCTTGTACCACTCAGTACAATAAATAGCCATGCATTTATTGACTGAATCATGGCAAGGATCTCATTCAACATGCCTTTAAAGACTTGATAAATTACAACCATACAGAAACCCATCAACAATGTATAAACACTCATTAAAAAGTTGAATGAGGAAAAGGCAGGCAATAACCACAGTGAGAACATGACGTGACGAAAAGTAACTATGCTAATCTTTAGGAGATGAAGTACAAAGACAGAGGGACCTTTTTGTAAACATCTTAAAAGCTGATTGTTTCCTATCCATTGAAAGTTTTTTCAGAAACTGAGCAGCCTCACTTTATTTAAACCTCTATTTTAGGCCTACAAAGATCAAAATCAGTAAGGAAATCCTTCATTCTTCCTTCACAGTTCACCTGAATCTGACAAAAAGAGCCCCAAGGTAGAAACCGAGAGACAACAACTGGAGACTCAGTTAGACCAAAAGGCGTAAAGACCTCTAGAAAACATTAAACAGATATACATATCCACAAGCTTTTGAAAACAATGTACAGAATCACAGAGCATTACAGCAAAGTTTGCAGCCATTAAGACTGTCAAGTCTGAACTTGTATTGTTCTTCGCATGATTGTCTCCTGTGTTCTCAAACATTCCTGTCTTTTAAACAACAGTCAAATTCCCCCTTAAAAGAATTTTGGTTTACGATTGCGCAGCTGCAAATGTGAGAGTGTCTGCATGAATGACTGTGTGTGGTTGAGTAAAAGGTGTGTGCAGTTGGGCAGGTGAATGTGTGTTTGCATGCACGTGGACGGGTGAGAGAGTATTCAAGTCTGTAGAAAGCACATGAGTGAGAGTGGGTGGGCAAATGCATTAATGTCAGTGAAGGAAAGTAAATGAGTGTGAGCGAAAATGTGCATGCAGTTGAGTCAACATGTGGGTGAGTCAGTATGTGCATGTGGGCGGACAGTTCATGTGGACATTGTGTGCCTAGGTGCATGTTGGGCAGGTAAGGGAGTGAGAGTCTGTAAGTATAAGAGTACAGAGAGCAAATGTTAATGCTGTGTGCAGTTAGTCTGTTTTCTCACCTAGGCTGCTAGCAAACCTCCAAAAGAGCTGTTATAAAAATTCATGTACACTGAGCAAGCATGATAGCAGGCAATAAAAGAGTGGAATGGTGGCTCAGTGGTTAGCACTGCTGTCTCACAGTACCAGGGACCCAGTTCAATTGCCCCCTCAAGTCACTGTCTGTGTGGAGTTGCACACTCTCCCCATGTCTGCTTGGGTTTCCTCCCACAGTCCAAAAGATGTGCAAGTTAGGTGGACTGGCCGTGCTAATTTTCACATAGTGCCCAGGGATCATGGATTAGCCATGGGAAATTCTGGGTTATAGTGGGTGGGATGCTCTTCAGAGAGTTGGTGTGGACTTGATGGGTCAAATGGCCTGCTCCTACACTGTAGGGATTCTGTGAAAAGTTGACATTTTACTTTGATCGCAAATTAGCTTCACTCAGCTGCAAGAAGATCCAACCACACTCCAGACAAGAGCTGGAGAAATCTGGTGAATTGTTATGATGGCCTGTGGTATCAAACTCTACAGACCTAACAGGACATAGCTGCCATTTCTGATGCAAGTAATTCTGTAATTTTATCCTATTCCGTTGCCACTCTCTTGCAGATTGGACATCTGCACAGACACATTTTCTGCAAGTAGAATTAACATTAAGTCACAAAATTGTTCTCAATCAGGCAAGGACTGGGAAGCTAGCAATACAGCAAAATGGGCAGTCTGAAGGCCCAGTCAGATTGGCAACTTCTGTTACTCATGGCACAAAATAAGCAAGAGCTCCTAATGAAACGTTTTCCTGAGGAGATGAACTTTGTCAGGTAATGAGAGGAAGAGATTCAACTCCCACTCTCTCAGGTTAACCAAATCAGCCTAACAATGACATTGTAATGAAGAACTCACCTCCTACTGGAAGGGCAGTGGGATGGTAGTGGGGGCAATTTGTGGGGTTCCATCACGGAAACTAGAAAAAGGGTAAGAATCATAGAATCTTACAGTGTGGAAACAGGCCATTCAGCCCATCAGTCTACACCAACCTTCCAAAGAGTATCCCACCAGACCCACCTCTATCCTACCCCTGTAACCGTGCACTTCCCATGGCTAATCCACCCAGCCCAGCCATCCCTGGACACTATCAGCAATTTAGTATGGCCAATCTGCCTAACCTGCACATTTTTGGATTGTGGGAGGAAATCCACGCAGACAAAGGGAGAATGTGCAAACTCCATACAGGCAGTTGCCCAAGGGTGGAATTGAACCTGGGTCCCTGGGGCTATGAGGCAGCAGTACTAACCACTGAGCCAGAGAAGAGAAAAGAATGTAGGTACTTGTGTTTATGTCTACATAGGTTAGACAAGGAAAGGGTTAGGCTCTGTGTGAAGCTACCCATGTTTGAATAGTCAATTGCTGACACCATCTGCGTAAATGTATGAAGAGTGGCCCATTGGGCAAACTGCCCCAGGTCAAAAATTGTTGTGGAACTCCATCCCAGAGACAGTTTACAAGTCAGAAAGGGTGAAAACTGCCAGAACGAGTCCCACTAATGAAAGCATGTTATGTGTGTTCTTGTCTCCCAATGATAATATCAGAAAGTGAATATGATCCACACTAACCACAAATTTAGCAGAAGCCAAGAACTGGCACAGTGTCTGCAGAACACCCACTCACTCCATACCAGCCCTCACTTTGTGTCTGTTAGTTTTCCTGTGGTCAACTCCATTTTAATTTTGCTTGCTTGCTTGAATTATAAACTTAAAGTGTCTCAAATTCCAATTGTATGATATAATTTAAAATATCTTTTAGTGGTCACCCAGCTTTATTATTATAAGTTGTGAATTTTAATTCTGCTTCATGCTAAATAGCAGCATATGCAGAAATACTATCCTTTCTTCAGAGACTTAGAACGTTAACCCTTACTTTGCTGAATAACCTGTGGGAGAATGTTCTACAAACTGCACCAAGCCTGTTACGTTGGAAAACTTGATGTTTTTGTTTTGGAATCCTGATGGTTGCTCAAGGGAATTTAAAAAACAAAGGTCAAAAGTTTAAAAAAAATTAAGACAAAAGATGATTCCAAGTGTGGTGACTGAACGATGGTAGGGAGACAAGGGAGATAGAGTAACAAGACACAGTGGGAAAAAATCTTCAGAAACTCAGCCATTTTAGTTGGGAAAGTCATAGACATAGAGACGTCCAACTTGTCCATGTCGACCAGATATTCTCCATTAATTTAGTCCCATTTGCCAGCATGAGCCCATATCTTTCTAACCCTTCCTCTTCAGATACCCATCCAGATGTCTTTTAAATGTAATAGCTGTACCAGCCTCCGCTACCTCCTCTGGCAGCTCATTTCATTCATGCACCACCCTCTGCTTGAAAATGTTGCCCCTTAGGTCCCTTTTAAATAGTTTCCCTCTCATGTTAAATCTTTTGGACTCCCCTACCCTGGGTAAAAAACCTTGGCTATTCACTCTATCCATGCCCCTCATGATTTTATAAACCTCTATGAAGTCATCCCTCAGCCTCCAATGCTCCAGGGAAAACAGCCCTAGCCTATTCAGCCTCTCCCTATAAGTCAAACCCTCCAGAACTGGTAACGTCCTTGTAAATCTTTTCTGAACCCTTTCAAGTTTCGCAACGTCTTCCTATAGCAGGGAGACCAGATGGTGAAGATTCTGAAGAAGATTGACACTGGACTTGAAAAGTAAATTCTGTTTCTCTCTTCACAGGTGCTGTCAGACCTGCTCAGATTCCCCAACACCTTATTTTTGCTTCAGATTTACAGCACCTGCAGTATTTTGCTTTTATTTAATTCTTCAGTCAACATTGTGAGGCTTTTTTTTATCTGTTTTAGGGATAAGGGTTTCACCGGCTGGACTACTATTTGTTGCTCACTCCTATTTGCTCTGGAGAAGATGAGCTACCGCCTTGAACTGCTGCAATTCTCAGGATGCAGGGATACATGTGGCATTGTTAGAGAGGGAATTCCAGGATTTTGACCCAGCAACGTTGAAGAGAAGGCTGCATATTCCCAAGTTAAGATAGTGAGTGGTTTGGAGGGGAACTTGAGTGGGTTGGTGTTCCCATGTATCTGCTGCCCTTGTCCTTCTACATGGTGGTGGTCATGGCCTTGAAATGTGCTCTCGAACGAGCTTGGGTAAATTTCTGAAGTGTAAACTCTGCTGCCACTGTGTGTCAGTCATGGAGGCAATGGGCACTGGAGGTAGCGACTGGCTGCTTTGACTTTGTTGTCAAGCTTCTTGAATGTTGTAGGAGCAGCACTCTTCCAGGCAAATGGGAAGTATTCCCTCACATTCCTGACTTGTGCCTTGTATGTACAGGCAGCCCCTGGGAAGAATGGGGGCCAAAAGTTACTCACTACAGACTTCCTAGCCTCTAATCTGCTCGTATGGCTAGTCCAGTTTGATTTCCAGTCAATGGTAAGCCCCAGGATGATGATAGTGGAGGATTCAGTGAAGGCAATACCATTGACCAACTGAAGATTAGACTCTCTCTTGTTGTCAATAGTCATTGTCTGGTACTTGTTTGGTGTGAATGCTCCATATTAGTTCAATCATTACTGTCATTATTAGTATGTTGTCCAGGTCTTGTTGCATTTGAACATGGACTGTTTCAATATCTGAGGAGTTGCGAGTGGCGCAGAACATTGTGCAATCATCGATGAACTTACCAACTTCTGATCTTATGACGGAGGGAAGGTCACTGATGAAGCAGCTGAAGAGGGTTGAGCCTAGAACATTGCCCTGAGGAACTGCCGCAGAGATGTCCTGGAGCTGAGATGGTTGACCCTCAATAACGACAACCATCTTTCTATGGGACAGGCATAACTCTAACCAGCGGGGTGCTGTCCCAATGATTCCCATTGATTCAAGTTTTGCTAGGGCTCCTTGACGCTGCACTCGGTTAAACGCAGCCTGGGTGTCAACAGCAGTCACTCTCACCTCACCTGGGGAATTCAGCATTTTTTTTCCATGTTTGGGCCAAGGTTGTAATGAGATCAGGAGCTGAGTGATCTTGGCAGAACACAAACTGTACCTTAGTGAGCAGGTCATTAATTTGAAAGTGCTGCTTGATCGCATTTTTGATAACACCTTCCAGCATTTTGTTTATGACTGAGTAGGCTGACAGGATGGTAGATAGCAGTGTTGGATTTGTCCTGCTTTTTGTGCACAGGACATATCAGAGCAGTTTTCCACATTTGTCAGATAGATATCAGTTTTGGGGATGTACTAGAACAGCTAGAAGGAAGGACTACATTATTGAGCTCAGAAGAACCAGACAAATAAAAGTTTAAAACAACAGTGACATGAGAAATATCATGAGTCTAGAAAGACAGAGAGATTGCATTGTGACTAAAGGTTTGAAATCATCACTTATAGAGGGCTGGTGCTGAGTTTAATGTACATACTGTAATTGATGTGTAAACCATCCAGGAACTTATGGGGAGGAAGAGATACTGTGAACACAGAATCACCAGATGTTTCCTTCTGATGCCAGCCTCACACAAACAGCTGATCATCTTCAACCAGCCAGTCAGTTGCATAAAGTTGCTGCATTTATACATTGATTGTTATTGGAACATGCCATAACAAGTTAGGGCTAGTACTTAACAGCGCAGGTACCTTTTCAATAACAAGATCTGTATTTCTGCATTGCCACTCAACCTTGCTGGCTCAGAAATGGAACAACTGAAACTGTGGAATCTCATTCTCACTGACAGCTAATTCTAACTTATCAAAATTGTTCACAAGGAAGTGACCTTTTGTCTTTTAACCCAGTCTTTCTTTCCCTCTCTCTTTCTCTTACTGTATCATTTGACATTAATTCAGTACTTCCTTCAGTATTTTTTTCCTCAATTCTTAAATCACATTGGCATTTCACAAAGATTCCAAATGCCTTGTTGCCTTTACCATTCTGTTATCAGTTCACACTTCCAACATCTGTCAGGCAAATAGATTTGAGTTGAAGGTTCCACATAAAGTCTAGTCAATGGGGTAACCAATGATGACCAAAGCCTGGGTCTATGTTGACTAAGTTGCATTGAATCAGTATTTCCACAGGTACAGGTGCTAAATATTCAAAAAGGATCAATTAAACATAGCAAAAACAGGCAAAGATAGAACTTCCAAAAGTTATCTTACTGAAATACTAAATTTTGCTTCTCTCTCTGCAAATGCTGTTTGAACTGCTGAGTACTTCCAGCATTTTCTGTTTTTATGTAAGATTTCCAGCATCTACAATATTTTGCTTTTGCTTAAAATTCCAACAAAACTAGTTACTCTCCAAGCACAATAGCTAGCAGAATCCCTGATCCAATGTGGAATTGGAGTCGAGGGTAAATTGTATATTTGGTGTCCAATAGCAAGTTGCTCGACTCACACACACAGAATTAGGTCAGTCTTTTTTCCTCAACAGAACCAGTAAATAAATTGACTGTAAGAACCCCTTGTAAACATATCCATTTTCCCCAGCTTTTGGCAGCAGTAACAATAAGCTTAGCTGAATAGTTATCATTGGTGGTCCCTTGTAGATGAGAAAATGAATAACGTGTAAATAAATTTTACAAGGAGAAGTACTGGTGCAGTATGGTATTTTACAAAAAGTAGAATGCATATATCTTGATTAACTTTCCCATGCAACTCAATTAGATCAACAGTGACAGGGCTGACCCTCCAGTGGATCTCTCTCATTTGCAATGGAACAGCACAGTAGGTGATTGTCTTCACAACAGAGGAACACACATCATGTTTTAAATTTCGCTTAATCCAGTAAGTTTACTATAACCATACCGGGTCATTATTGCCTTTTCACAGGGCAATTTTTAAAAAGTAACCATAGCCTCCATGTTGACATTTTATACTAAGTGACTTATTATTGATGATGATGATTTTAACTGAATCACATTACATCCCAAGTACCAAACACATTTACAGTATTTAAGGTATCGAAAGCACTGCGGAATAAAATAGAAATATAACTTAAAAGAGTTGGAAAGCATCTTAATCATTACATTTTAACTTCTTTGCACTGGCTAAAAAGCAAGGATAATCTTCAAGGGAGTTTACTGTGAAGACTTGCACTAACTCTTGAGTCCCAGGGCATGTGATAATTTAATTTTTAAGTTTCATTCACTCTAACACTGGCTAGGGCATTTTATGCTAGTTAACCAGAAGAATTCACACCAGACTGTCGAATCTATTTGCAGGGACTGAGTGGGAGACAAATCTCAAGCTGAGAACTCACTCATCCCCGACACAAGAGTTAGATTGCATTGTACCCCCTCAGGGATACAGGCTGCCAACTTTGGCACCCCTGGGAGGCAATTGGGGGGGGGGGCGTGGTGAGGGGTGGGCGAGGGAGAAGGGTTGAAATGCCTGATCCCTTTGCAGTTTGGACACTTAGCAGGTCTGACAGTTTATTCGTAAATTAAAGCTTTGCAAAGCACTACTGAGAGCTGCATTTTTCAAATTGAAAAGCAAAACGCAATTCCCACTTGAAAGGCTGAATGTTTGCAAAGCCTAGTGCCCGTTTACAGAAAAACGATTGAAAACAAAGATAAACCTTCAAAAGGGATCTTATTTACAAGTACAGAAGTTTTAAATCGGACTCAAAAACAAACAAAAAGTCTGTGCTTGCTAAAGTTTGGTCTGAAATTGACACGGTGTTCATGTCAGTGACTTCTCTTCATTTATTTAAAGTTAATGACATGAACTGTCCCGAGAGAATACTGGGAGAAAGAAAAATAATATAATTATCATTCTCCGTGCATTTATCATCCAAAGTTCTGCAACGTCTACACAACGTCGAGTCCAACCGCGCAGACAGATTTGCACCAGATTTATTTCCATTAAAAAAAACTCTCTAAAAGTCTGAATAATTCGGGATCCGTTTTAACTGTATCTAATTCTCAGCAAATGTTTGAAGAAAAATGCCTGAATTTGCAGATGATGTCGTTCCCTTACCGTTAGCGAAGCGGTGAAGCACCAGGTTGGATCCCAGGAAGAGGAGGAGAGTTTGGAAGTTTGTAGCCCAGCCTGGGGGATGTTTAGCCCCGGCATGGTCCATTGCTGGATTCGCTACTGCTTTTCGGCACATCCACACTCAGCGGAGCTTTATCTTATCTTGGAGTTGTCACAGAGCCAGAGGGATTCTGTGTCGTTCTTTTTCTTACTGTCGTTGTTGCTTTGTTGCCTGGTCAAGCCCGCTTCTGCTGCAGCCCCTCTATAAACTCTGCACCATCGCCGCTGTCCGCTCGCACACGGCTTGTTGCTGCTCTGACTCGGGGATGTTGCAGACAGACTCCACCGGCTCTCAGAGCCCTCTCTCAGTCCCTGCAGCTTCGGCTGGGCCAGTCATACAACAGCTCAGCTGCGCCACCCTGAGCAGACAACCAGAAATTCAGCACCACCCCACCGAGGTCATTTCATGCCCCAAGGAATTAACCAGCCACTTAGCGTTTCTTCTCTCACATTTAGCGCTGCATGAGGCAGGCAAAGCACATGCTTACTTACCTCTGTTTCCATTTTCCTGAAAGAGGTTCCTAAACCTGTCGTCAGAATCTGCTGGGAAGAAAGACATACCAACGCCAGTATCCTCGACCAGGCCAAAATGCCCAGCTTTGAGGCACTGACCACAGTTGATTGTCCACATGCCCAACATGACACTCCCCAAGCAACTACTCTACTCCCAACTTCAAAACGGCAGACTAGCCCTGGGTGGACAGAGCAAGCGCTCAAGGCCTCACTGGGGAAGTGCAGCATTCCCACAGAATCCTAGCAATCGCTGGGCCAAGACCGTCCGAAGTGGAGGAGGAGAAGTTGTCAAGCACCTTGAGACTTGCCGTAGGGAAAAATTGGAAGCCAGGTGAAAACATCGAAAGGAGTGCGCTGCCATAGTGATGCCCCACCCACCGCTTGCCATGACCACCTTCTGTCCCAAGTAACAGAGCCCGCGGTAGCTGTATGTGTCAGTACAGCCACCTACGGACTCACCCTGAGTGGGGAAGAGAGTTATCCCCGTTTGCGAGGGACTGCCGATGATGATGACCATTCAGCAACAAGCATAACTGACCAGGAGACTGTCCCACTCTTACCACCACCCATAAGCTTATCAGAAACATATAGAGGCTGCTTAGGCAGGTTACTGTTGCGTAGTTCGGTAGAGTACTTGTGCATTGGAAGGCAGGATGTTGGAATTTAGTGTTTGTAAAATATGGATGTTTATAAAATGGTAGGAAGGAAAGCAATGTGTGGCCCCTTTAAAAGATGATGTGCTTTTTCCAGGCTTGGAGATTAAAAAAAACTGTGGGTAGCGTGTGGGTTTGCAGGTGCACAGAGCACCCGAATTGTAACATTTATATCAAAAGGCTGGATGGTTAGCAGGCCAAGGCGCAGTTTTGTTTTGTTATAAAGACAACCAGTTTTGATTTTTATTTCTATTCTCCTGGTCATTTTCTTTCCTTTTTTATCTTTCCCTTACACTACTGCCCTACAGCAGTAGTGCTTATTTTCCCCAGCATCCATGTGTGTGTGTGTCTGTATGTGTGTGTGTGTGTGTGGGTGCAGGATACTGTGTAAACACCAGGGTTGTGTAGATAACTTATTAATATTCCACCACCATGAAAAACACCCATGTGGCCCAAAATACCAGTGACGAGCACAACGCCATAGGGGCAATGCCTATGTGGAAGAAAGAGTGAAGGGAAGGGTAGGGATCAAATCAAAATAGAGTTCAACAGGAAAATAAAGCACTCCACTCCCTGTGGTCCCACCTCTCCCTAAAGACATTGAGGTGTTGGTGGACACCACATGCTCCTTCTCCACAGAACACCTGGGCTTGAACATAGCCGCGTAAGAGGGGCAGGAAACAACAGGTTTTGTTTTAGCTAATTAATTTAAACCAGGCACTTAGATACTAAAAACCAATTCAGTTTAAATCTGATGGCTCTGACAACATAGGACCAACACTATTGCAAGAATATAAAAGCAGCGATGTGCTTCTGAGACTTTATAAAGCTCTAGTTAGGCCTCATTTAGAATACTGTGTCCAATTTTGGGCCCCACACCTCCGGAAGGACATTCAGGCACTGGAGCGTGTCCAGCGGAGATTCACACGGATGATCCCTGGAATGGTAGGCCTAACATACGATGAACGGCTGAGGATCCTGGGATTGTATTCATTAGAGTTTAGAAGGTTGAGGGGAGATCTAATAGAAACTTACAAGATAATGCATGGCTTAGAAAGGGTGGACGCTGGGAAGTTGTTTCCATTAGGTGGGGAGACTAGGACCCGTGGGCACAGCCTTACAATTAGAGGGGGTCAAGTTAGAACGGAAATGAGGAGACATTTCTTCAGCCAGAGAGTGGTGGGCCTGTGGAATTCATTGCCACGGAACGCAGTGGAGGCAGGATCGTTAAATGTCTTCAAGGCAGAGATTGATAAATTCTTGATCTCGCGAGGAATCAAGGGCTACGGGGAGAATGCAGGTAAGTGGAGTTGAAATGCCCATCAGCCATGATTAAATGGCGCAGTGGACTCGATGGGCCGAACGGCCTTACTTCCACTCCTATGTCTTATGGTCTTATGGTCTTAAATTGATATGTCATCAAGGGTATAAAAGACGGGGACAGTTGCAAAATCGGCAGAGAGCGAACTGCCATGTGCTAAGCGATCAGCTCTCTCAGCTTTTAGAGAAAGCACCATCTTAATAAAGGTACCGCGGCCCTCTTAGTTAATATTCCTGACAAAGGAATTCGACAGAGGAGGCATTTCTGACAGAAGATCAACGGAGAAGACACAGAACATTCCAGAAGATGTAATCTGGTTGTAATTTTGACAGACTAAGTTCTAATTCTTTTTTTATTTTGATTTATGTAAGCGGGACTTGTATTTATTGGAACAACATACCATTAGAATTTTGTTTTATTCAGGATTAGTTAGTAGTTACAAGAGGTTTATTTGGTTTGTTAATAATTTATTTGGTTTGTTCACTGTTAGAGTTAGACAAATTGTTGATTACAAAGAGACTGTCAGGGGTTTAGGTTTTTATTTAATCACTCCTTTATAACAGATTGGGGGCCCTTTTAACAGATTATAGGGCGAGGCACATCTCTCTAGGTGTTTCGGTTTTAGTTTATCAGAGGTGGGGTGAGGTGGGGGATTGACCTCCACTTGAAGTGGGATTCAAATCCACAGTTCCTACTGCCATTGCACCACATTCCATCCTGACTGACACTAGCCTGCAGAAAACAAAGCAGAAAGCCTTTCACTTTTACATAGAGCGTTTCATCAACCACCAAGCACTTCAAAATGCTTCGTGGCCCATGAAAGATTTTTGTAATTAGCCAATATATGCACAGCCATCCCTCACAAATAGCAGTGTAATGATGATCAGGTTTCTGTCATGTTGACTGAGGTTCAAATGTTGGTTAGGACAACTGCCCTTTTGAAATAGTGTGTGGGATTTGTTACATCCACCTGAACAGGGAGATGGAGCCTCAACTTAACATCTCTCCAGAAAGATTCCACTTCCAATAGTGCAGCATTCGCTCAGTGCTGCAAAGGATTGCACTGAGGCAGACAAGCAGCAGATCCCTCCTGGCTGCAAAGCAGGCACTGTCCTATGCAAAGAGATGGGCAGCACTACATTGTGGGGCAGAAAGGGCGAGCAAGATAAAGTGTCACCTCATGGGATAAGGAGTACCAGTACCCACTCAATGAGAGTGAGAGGAAGACAGAGCTATGGAGACAGAAATAAAATGGAAGAGTTGATATGATCTAAAGGGAGAAAGAGAGCGAGAAAGAGATTGTCACACTCAGTGGGAAGAGGCGGATATGAAACTATGCCCTAAGTGACAGATAGCTCCAGTCTGCAGAGTTAAGCAGAGAGAAGACAGAGAGAGAAAGAGAGTGCGCAAACATAAATTTGCAGGGGAAAAACGGGAGGAGTCAATCAATAGCGTGTTAATTTCTCAAACCTTTCAAATGATCTTTTTACACTTGGGATTATTTTCACCTCTTGCTGCAAGGTTTGCAGCTCCATTATCCATTTTCAAACATGGTGAGACATGGTGCTGCAAGCATGGGCTGGGTACAACATCCGCAGAGGAAGTTTTGCTTATTCTGTTGAGAAAGAGTTTAGCTGACCAGAGAATAAGGCAGATTACAGAGCACAGACCCCCGTGTGGAAGACTGATATTATAGCTGTTAATGAGATGTGGTTGAAAGAAATGCAAGAATGACAGCTCAATATTCCTGGTTACAGAGTTTTCAGACAATATAGAGACAGGGATGTTTTAAAGGCAGGGTGAGGAATGTTCTGTCTTAAAACATCAATTATAGCTGTGAAGTGGGATTATATAGTAGAAGGATCAAGAAATAAGGCCATATGGGTTAAAATGAAAAACAAAAAAGAGGGAATTTACACTAATGTGAGTGTATTAAAGACCCCCAAATAATCAGAATGGAATCCCTGAGATGCACAAAAACAACATAGCAGTAGTGATGGGTGATTTCAACAATTGTAATATTAACTGAGATAGAATTAGTATGAAATGCATTCACAACATCATTACAATTCCAACAGGAGAGGGGATGGTTCTAGTTTCAGTATTAAAGAATGAAGTTGGACAGGCAGAAGATATATC
Organism: Ginglymostoma cirratum; assembly: GCA_024137785.1. Taxonomy (NCBI): domain Eukaryota; kingdom Metazoa; phylum Chordata; class Chondrichthyes; order Orectolobiformes; family Ginglymostomatidae; genus Ginglymostoma; species Ginglymostoma cirratum. Next base: position 21,551,696 of record JAHRHZ010000058.1, on the reverse strand, counting down.
TGTTGGGGAGCACTATGATACAATTATAGAACATAGAACATAGAACAATACAGCGCAGAACAGGCCCTTCGGCCCTCGATGTTGCGCCGACCTGTGAACTAATCTAAGCCCATCCCCCCCACACTATCCCATCATCATCCATATGCTTATCCAAGGACTGTTTAAATGCCCCTAATGTGGCTGAGTTAACTACATTGGCAGGCAGGGCATTCCACGCCCTTACCATTCTCTGAATAAAGAACCTGCCTCTGACATCTGTCTTAAATCTATCACCCCTCAATTTGCAGCTATGCCCCCTCGTACTAGCCGCCTTCATCATCCTAGGTTCTTCCAAGATGGCATTATCTTCCAAGATGGCAGCAGAGTAGGACATTCCAGTCAGACCTCCTCTGCTCACTAGTTCCTTTTCCTTTTCTTTCTTGTTTTTTCTCCCTTTGCAGATTTTCTCTTCTGCTCCCAGCTCCCCCCCACAACCAACTTTTGACCGACCTGCTCTACCTGGAGAGTTGAGCCAAGGGAGACTGACTGCAGCTGATCCCTATAGGGAGATGAGCACATGGGCTAAGTCCCAGAGTGGAGCAAGTGGGCCGAGACCTGTGGCAGTGACGGAGTGAGCATGGGCCGAGTCCTGTGGCAGCGACAGAGTGAGCACGGGCCGAGTCCTG